>CM038727.1:36777696-36850196 GCA_021613375.1 Megaleporinus macrocephalus
TGGTTCCATTCTCCACCACTGTGAACAGATTTGACTGTATCTAGAACAGCTTTTAGAGGTGGATGTCTGGTTCCATTCACCACCACTGTGAACAGATCTGACTGTATCTAGAACAGCTTTTAGAGGTGGACGTCTGGTTCCATTCACCTCCACTGTGAACAGATCTGACTGTATCTAGAACAGCTTTTAGAGGTGGACGTCTGGATCCATTCACCACCACTGTGAACAGATCTGACTGTATCTAGAACAGCTTTTAGAGGTGGACGTCTGGTTCCATTCACCTCCACTGTGAACAGATCTGACTGTATCTAGAACAGCTTTTAGAGGTGGACGTCTGGTTCCATTCACCTCCACTGTGAACAGATCTGACTGTATCTAGAACAGCTTTTAGAGGTGGACGTCTGGTTCCATTCACCTCCACTGTGAACAGATCTGACTGTATCTAGAACAGCTTTTAGAGGTGGACGTCTGGTTCCATTCACCTCCACTGTGAACAGTTCTGACTGTATCTAGAAGAGAGGTTTTCACACAGAACCCACCCTGAACGACTCTGTTTAATTATGCAGAATTACACCCCGCGCCCCCCGCATCCCCCCTCCACTTCCTCCTCACCTGCCGCCTCCTTCTTTAGATCCTCCGCTATTTGGTTGCACCCGATCTTCTCCAGCAGCTCCACTGCGATCACCAGCGCGCGCTTCTCCGTGTAGGTGTCTATAAGTTTGCGCGCGACGTCTCCACGGTCCTTCCCCTCCACGGCGCCCCGTCGCACGCGCGGCTCCATCCGAGAGTCAATCAGCTTCTCGGTGAACTTCTTAAACTGCTCCGCGCTCAGATCTTCCAGAGCCTCGAGCAGGAGGTCCCACGCGGACTTGGGCATGGTTCACGGCAGCCCGCGCGCAAGGAACCTACGTATAAACAAGCAAACAAACAAACAAATAAAATAAATAAGCAATTCTGGGAGTATCGGCGCTCCGTCTGGCTCCGCACTGACACCAGGTTGCGCAGGTACACCTGCCGCGCATGCGCAGTCTCAGGTCTGCAACTCACGGGAGTTGCCCAGACGAGATATGGCTTGTGATTGGTGAACACTGTGGACTTGATCTGTGTTTGAAGCTAGTTGTCTTTCATCTTCAGAGCAGCGTGAGAATTTTAACTACAGGCTTTAAAGGGCCAGTACCACAGAAAACAGAGTTCTCCTCAAAAGAAAGTTGGATGTAGTTTGTAAACACTGTTAGAAGTTTCAGAAAGTTTCGTGTTCACGCGCTCGTCCGTTCAGACCAGAGACCAAACCACAAAACAGCCAGCTTTGATTTCCTTGTTTTTGTGATGTCACAACAACCAATGCGTGTACATATCTGCCTGTTCATCCTCCAGCAGTGTAGCCCCGCCCACTCACACTGAAGCTAAAATGAGTGTTTAAGCTTGGATTGCTTTTTGATATAGGCAGCCAATCAGAACAGAGCTTGTTTACATAAACGGTTAACTCTGGCCATTACAGTGATCAACTCTGACCAATACAGCGATCAACTCTGACCAATACAGTGATCAACTCTGACTATTACAGTGATCAACTCTGACCAATACAGTGATCAACTCTGACCAATACAGTGATCAACTCTGACCATTACAGTGATCAACTCTGACCAATACAGTGATCAACTCTGACCAATACAGCGATCAACTCTGACCAATACAGTGATCAACTCTGATCATTACAGCGATCAACTCTGACTATTACAGTGATCAACTCTGACCATTACAGCGATCAACTCTGACCATTACAGTCATCAACTCTGACCATTACAGCGATCAACTCTGACCATTACAGTGATCAACTCTGACCATTACAGTGATCAACTCTGACCATTACAGTGATCAACTCTGACCATCACAGTTATCAACTCTGACCATTACAGTGATCAACTCTGACTATTACAGTGATCAACTCTGACCATTACTGTGATCAACTCTGACCATTACAGTGATCAACTCTGACCATTACTGTGATCAACTCTGACCATTACAGCCATCAACTCTGACTATTACAGTCATCAACTCTGACCATTACTGTGATCAACTCTGACCATTACAGCCATCAACTCTGACTATTACAGTCATCAACTCTGACTATTACAGTGATCAACTCTGACCATTACAGCGATCAACTCTGACTATTACAGTAATCAACTCTGACCATTACAGCGATCAACTCTGACTATTACAGTGATCAACTCTGACCATTACAGCGATCAACTTTGACTATTACAGTGATCAACTCTGACTATTATAGTCATCGACTCTGACCATTACAGTAATCAACTCTGACCATTACAGTGATCAACTCTGACCATTACAGCGATCAACTTTGACTATTACAGTGATCAACTCTGACTATTACAGTGATCAACTTTGACTATTACAGTGATCAACTCTGACTATTACAGCGATCACCTCTGACCATTACAGTCATCAACTCTTACCATGACAGTGATCAACTCTTGACCATTACAGTCATCAACTCTGATCATTACAGCGATCAACTCTGACTATTATAGTCATCGACTCTGACCATTACAGTAATCAACTCTGACTATTACAGTGATCAACTCTGACTATTATAGTCATCGACTCTGACCATTACAGTAATCAACTCTGACCATTACAGCGATCAACTCTGACTATTACAGCGATCAACTTTGACTATTACAGTGATCAACTCTGACTATTACAGTGATCAACTTTGACTATTACAGTGATCAACTCTGACTATTACAGCGATCACCTCTGACCATTACAGTCATCAACTCTTACCATGACAGTGATCAACTCTTGACCATTACAGTAATCAACTCTGACCATTACAGTGATCAACTCTGACCATTACAGCGATCAACTTTGACTATTACAGTGATCAACTCTGACTATTACAGTGATCAACTTTGACTATTACAGCGATCACCTCTGACCATTACAGTCATCAACTCTTACCATGACAGTGATCAACTCTTGACCATTACAGTCATCAACTCTGACCATTACAGCGATCAACTCTGACTATTACAGTCATCAACTCTTACCATTACAGTGATCAACTCTGACCATTACAGCCATCAACTCTGACCATGACAGTGATCAACTCTGACCATTACAGCGATCAACTCTGATCATTACAGTCATCAACTCTGACCATTACAGCCATCAACTCTGACCATTACAGCGATCAACTCTGACTATACAGTCATCAACTCTTATCATTACAGTGATCAACTCTGACTATTACAGTGATCAACTCTGATCATTACAGCGATCAACTCTGACTATACAGTCATCAACTCTTATCATTACAGTGATCAACTCTGACTATTACAGTGATCAACTCTGATCATTACAGCGATCAACTCTGACTATACAGTCATCAACTCTGACCATTACAGTGATCAACTCTGACTATTACAGTGATGAACTCTGATCATTACAGTGATCAACTCTGACTATTACAGTCATCAACTCTGAATATTACAGTGATCAACTCTGACTATTACAGTCATCAACTCTGACCATTACAGTGATCAACTCAGATCATTACAGTGATCAACTCTGACTATTACAGTGATCAACTCTGACCATTAAAGTGATCAACTCTGTCCATTATATTGACCAACTCTGACTATTACAGTGATCAACTCTGACCATTACAGTGATCAACTCAGATCATTACAGTGATCAACTCCGACCATTACAGTGATCAACTCTGATCATTACAGTAATCAACTCTGACCTTTACAGTGATCAACTCTGACTATTACAGCGATTAACTCCGACCATTACAGTGTTCAACTCTATTACAGTGATCAATTCTGACCATTACAGTGATCAACTCTGACTATTACTGTGATCAATCTAACCATTACAGCGATCAACTTTGACTATTACAGTGATCAACTCCGACCATTACAGTAATCAACTCTGACCATTAAAGTGATCAACTCTGTCCATTACAGTGACCAACTCTGACTATTACAGTGATCAACTCTGACCATTACAGCGATCAACTCTGACTATTACAGCGATCAACTTTGACTATTACAGTGATCAACTCTGACTATTACAGTGATCAACTTTGACTATTACAGTGATCAACTCTGACTATTACAGCGATCACCTCTGACCATTACAGTCATCAACTCTTACCATGACAGTGATCAACTCTTGACCATTACAGTCATCAACTCTGACCATTACAGTGATCAACTCTGACCATTACAGCGATCAACTTTGACTATTACAGTGATCAACTCTGACTATTACAGTGATCAACTTTGACTATTACAGTGATCAACTCTGACTATTACAGCGATCACCTCTGACCATTACAGTCATCAACTCTTACCATGACAGTGATCAACTCTTGACCATTACAGTCATCAACTCTGATCATTACAGCGATCAACTCTGACTATTACAGTAATCAACTCTGACCATTACAGCGATCAACTCTGACTATTACAGCGATCAACTTTGACTATTACAGTGATCAACTCTGACTATTACAGTGATCAACTTTGACTATTACAGTGATCAACTCTGACTATTACAGCGATCACCTCTGACCATTACAGTCATCAACTCTTACCATGACAGTGATCAACTCTTGACCATTACAGTAATCAACTCTGACCATTACAGTGATCAACTCTGACCATTACAGCGATCAACTTTGACTATTACAGTGATCAACTCTGACTATTACAGTGATCAACTTTGACTATTACAGCGATCACCTCTGACCATTACAGTCATCAACTCTTACCATGACAGTGATCAACTCTTGACCATTACAGTCATCAACTCTGACCATTACAGCGATCAACTCTGACTATTACAGTCATCAACTCTTACCATTACAGTGATCAACTCTGACCATTACAGCCATCAACTCTGACCATGACAGTGATCAACTCTGACCATTACAGCGATCAACTCTGATCATTACAGTCATCAACTCTGACCATTACAGCCATCAACTCTGACCATTACAGCGATCAACTCTGACTATACAGTCATCAACTCTTATCATTACAGTGATCAACTCTGACTATTACAGTGATCAACTCTGATCATTACAGCGATCAACTCTGACTATACAGTCATCAACTCTTATCATTACAGTGATCAACTCTGACTATTACAGTGATCAACTCTGATCATTACAGCGATCAACTCTGACTATACAGTCATCAACTCTGACCATTACAGTGATCAACTCTGACTATTACAGTGATCAACTTTGACTATTACAGTGATCAACTCTGACCATTACAGTGATCAACTCTGACCATTACAGTGATCAACTCTTACCATGACAGTGATCAACTCTTGACCATTACAGTCATCAACTCTGACCATTACAGTGATCAACTCTGACCATTACAGCGATCAACTTTGACTATTACAGTGATCAACTCTGACTATTACAGCGATCAACTCTGATCATTACAGTGATCAACTCTGACTATTACAGTGATCAACTCTGACCATTACAGTGATCAACTCTGACCATTACAGTGATCAACTCTGACTATTACAGTGATCAACTCTGACTATTATAGTCATCAACTCTGATCATTACAGTGATCAACTCTGACCATTACAGCGATCAACTCTGATCATTACAGTGATCAACTCTGACTGTTACAGTGATCAACTCTGACCATTACAGTCATCAACTCTGACTATTACAGTCATCAACTCTGACCATTACAGTGATCAACTCTGACCATTACAGAGATCAACTCTGACCATTACAGTGATCAACTCTGATCATTACTGTGATCAACTCTGACCATTACAGTGATCAACTCTGACTATTACAGTGATCAACTCTGACCATTACAGTGATCAACTCTGACTATTACAGTGATCAACTCTGACCATTACAGTAATCAACTCTGACCATTACAGTCATCAACTCTGACTATTACAGTCATCAACTCTGACTATTACAGTCATCAACTCTGACCATTACAGTGATCAACTCTGACTGTTACAGTGATCAACTCTGACCATTACAGTGATCAACTCTGACTATTACAGTGATCAACTCTGACCATTACAGTGATCAACTCTGACCATTACAGTGATCAACTCTGACCATTACAGTGATCAACTCTGACTATTACAGTCATCAACTCTTACCATTACAGTGATCAACTCTGACTATTACAGTCATCAACTCTGATCATTACAGTGATCAACTCTGACTATTACAGTGATCAACTCTGACCATTACAGTGATCAACTCTGACTATTACAGTGATCAACTCTGACCATTACAGTAATCAACTCTGACCATTACAGTCATCAACTCTGACTATTACAGTCATCAACTCTGACTATTACAGTCATCAACTCTGACCATTACAGTGATCAACTCTGACTATTACAGTGATCAACGCTGACCATTACAGTGATCAACTCTGACCATTACAGTGATCAACTCTGACCATTACAGTGATCAACTCTGACCATTACAGTCATCAACTCTGACCATTACAGCGATCAACTTTGACCATTACAGTGATCAACTCTGACCATTACAGTCATCAACTCTGACCATTACAGTCATCAACTCTGACCATTACAGTGATCAACTCTGACCATTACAGTGATGAACTCTGACTATTACAGTGATCAACTCTGACCGTTACAGCGATCACCTCTGACTATTACAGTGATCAAGTCTGATCATTACAGTCATCAACTCTTACCATTACAGTGATCAACTCTGACCATTACAGTGATCAACTCTGACCATTACAGTGATCAACTCTGACCATTACAGTCATCAACTCTGACCATTACAGTGATCAACTCTGACTATTACAGTGATGAACTCTGACTATTACAGTGATCAACTCTGACCGTTACAGCGATCACCTCTGACTATTACAGTGATCAAGTCTGATCATTACAGTCATCAACTCTTACCATTACAGTGATCAACTCTGACTATTACAGTGATCAACTCTGACCATTACAGTGATCAACTCTGACCATTACAGCCATCAACTCTGACCATGACAGTGATCAACTCTGACCATTACAGCGATCAACTCTGATCATTACAGTCATCAACTCTGACCATTACAGCCATCAACTCTGACCATTACAGCGATCAACTCTGACTATACAGTCATCAACTCTTATCATTACAGTGATCAACTCTGACTATTACAGTGATCAACTCTGATCATTACAGCGATCAACTCTGACTATACAGTCATCAACTCTTATCATTACAGTGATCAACTCTGACTATTACAGTGATCAACTCTGATCATTACAGCGATCAACTCTGACTATACAGTCATCAACTCTGACCATTACAGTGATCAACTCTGACTATTACAGTGATGAACTCTGATCATTACAGTCATCAACTCTGACCATTACAGTGATCAACTCTGACCATTACAGTGATCAACTCTGACTATTATAGTCATCAACTCTGACCATTACAGTGATCAACTCTGACCATTACAGTGATCAACTCTGACTATTATAGTCATCAACTCTGATCATTACAGTGATCAACTCTGACTATTACAGCGATCAACTCTGATCATTACAGTGATCAACTCTGACTATTACAGTGATCAACTCTGACCATTACAGTGATCAACTCTGACCATTACAGTGATCAACTCTGACTATTACAGTGATCAACTCTGACTATTATAGTCATCAACTCTGATCATTACAGTGATCAACTCTGACCATTACAGCGATCAACTCTGATCATTACAGTGATCAACTCTGACTGTTACAGTGATCAACTCTGACCATTACAGTGATCAACTCTGACCATTACAGTGATCAACTCTGACTATTACAGTGATCAACTCTGACCATTACAGTGATCAACTCTGACCATTACAGTGATCAACTCTGATCATTACTGTGATCAACTCTGACTATTACAGTGATCAACTCTGACCATTACAGTGATCAACTCTGACCATTACAGTGATCAACTCTGACCATTACAGTGATCAACTCTGACTATTACAGTGATCAACTCTGACCATTACAGTAATCAACTCTGACCATTACAGTCATCAACTCTGACTATTACAGTCATCAACTCTGACTATTACAGTCATCAACTCTGACCATTACAGTGATCAACTCTGACTATTACAGTGATCAACGCTGACCATTACAGTGATCAACTCTGACCATTACAGTGATCAACTCTGACCATTACAGTCATCAACTCTGACCATTACAGTCATCAACTCTGACCATTACAGCGATCAACTTTGACCATTACAGTGATCAACTCTGACCATTACAGTCATCAACTCTGACCATTACAGTCATCAACTCTGACCATTACAGTGATCAACTCTGACCATTACAGTGATGAACTCTGACTATTACAGTGATCAACTCTGACCGTTACAGCGATCACCTCTGACTATTACAGTGATCAAGTCTGATCATTACAGTCATCAACTCTTACCATTACAGTGATCAACTCTGACCATTACAGTGATCAACTCTGACCATTACAGTGATCAACTCTGACCATTACAGTCATCAACTCTGACCATTACAGTGATCAACTCTGACTATTACAGTGATGAACTCTGACTATTACAGTGATCAACTCTGACCGTTACAGCGATCACCTCTGACTATTACAGTGATCAAGTCTGATCATTACAGTCATCAACTCTTACCATTACAGTGATCAACTCTGACTATTACAGTGATCAACTCTGACCATTACAGTGATCAACTCTGACCATTACAGCCATCAACTCTGACCATGACAGTGATCAACTCTGACCATTACAGCGATCAACTCTGATCATTACAGTCATCAACTCTGACCATTACAGCCATCAACTCTGACCATTACAGCGATCAACTCTGACTATACAGTCATCAACTCTTATCATTACAGTGATCAACTCTGACTATTACAGTGATCAACTCTGATCATTACAGCGATCAACTCTGACTATACAGTCATCAACTCTTATCATTACAGTGATCAACTCTGACTATTACAGTGATCAACTCTGATCATTACAGCGATCAACTCTGACTATACAGTCATCAACTCTGACCATTACAGTGATCAACTCTGACTATTACAGTGATGAACTCTGATCATTACAGTCATCAACTCTGACCATTACAGTGATCAACTCTGACCATTACAGTGATCAACTCTGACTATTATAGTCATCAACTCTGACCATTACAGTGATCAACTCTGACCATTACAGTGATCAACTCTGACTATTATAGTCATCAACTCTGATCATTACAGTGATCAACTCTGACTATTACAGCGATCAACTCTGATCATTACAGTGATCAACTCTGACTATTACAGTGATCAACTCTGACCATTACAGTGATCAACTCTGACCATTACAGTGATCAACTCTGACTATTACAGTGATCAACTCTGACTATTATAGTCATCAACTCTGATCATTACAGTGATCAACTCTGACCATTACAGCGATCAACTCTGATCATTACAGTGATCAACTCTGACTGTTACAGTGATCAACTCTGACCATTACAGTGATCAACTCTGACCATTACAGTGATCAACTCTGACTATTACAGTGATCAACTCTGACCATTACAGTGATCAACTCTGACCATTACAGTGATCAACTCTGATCATTACAGTGATCAACTCTGACCATTACAGTGATCAACTCTGACCATTACAGTGATCAACTCTGACTATTACAGTGATCAACTCTGACCATTACAGTGATCAACTCTGACCATTACAGTCATCAACTCTGACTATTACAGTCATCAACTCTGACTATTACAGTCATCAACTCTGACCATTACAGTGATCAACTCTGACTGTTACAGTGATCAACTCTGACCATTACAGTGATCAACTCTGACTATTACAGTGATCAACTCTGACCATTACAGTGATCAACTCTGACCATTACAGTGATCAACTCTGACCATTACAGTGATCAACTCTGACTATTACAGTCATCAACTCTTACCATTACAGTGATCAACTCTGACTATTACAGTCATCAACTCTGATCATTACAGTGATCAACTCTGACTATTACAGTGATCAACTCTGACCATTACAGTGATCAACTCTGACTATTACAGTGATCAACTCTGACCATTACAGTAATCAACTCTGACCATTACAGTCATCAACTCTGACTATTACAGTCATCAACTCTGACTATTACAGTCATCAACTCTGACCATTACAGTGATCAACTCTGACTATTACAGTGATCAACGCTGACCATTACAGTGATCAACTCTGACCATTACAGTGATCAACTCTGACCATTACAGTGATCAACTCTGACCATTACAGTCATCAACTCTGACCATTACAGCGATCAACTCTGACCATTACAGTCATCAACTCTGACCATTACAGTCATCAACTCTGACCATTACAGTGATCAACTCTGACCATTACAGTCATCAAGTCTGATCATTACAGTCATCAACTCTTACCATTACAGTGATCAACTCTGACCATTACAGTGATCAACTCTGACCATTACAGTGATCAACTCTGACCATTACAGTCATCAACTCTGACCATTACAGTGATCAACTCTGACTATTACAGTGATGAACTCTGACTATTACAGTGATCAACTCTGACCGTTACAGCGATCACCTCTGACTATTACAGTGATCAAGTCTGATCATTACAGTCATCAGCTCTTACCATTACAGTGATCAACTCTGACTATTACAGTGATCAACTCTGACCATTACAGTGATCAACTCTGACCATTACAGTGATCAACTCTGACCATTACAGTGATCAACTCTGACTATTACAGTCATCAACTCTGACCATTACAGTGTTCAACTCTTACTATTACAGTGATCAACTTTGACTATTACAGTGATCAACTCTGACATTACAGTGATTAACTTTGACTATTACAGTGATCAACTCTGACCATTACAGTGATCAACTCTGACTATTACAGTGATCAACTCTGACCATTACAGTGATCAGCTCTGACCATTACAGTGATCAACTCTGACCATTACAGTGATCAACTCTGACTATTACAGCGATCAACTCTGACCATTACAGCGATCAACTCTGACCATTACAGCGATCAACTTTGACTATTACAGTGATCAACTCTGACCATTACAGTGATCAACTCTGACTATTACAGTGATCAACTCTGACCATTACAGTAATCAACTCTGACCATTACAGTGATCAACTCTGACCATTACAGTCATCAACTCTGACCATTACAGTCATCAACTCTGACCATTACAGTGATCAACTCTGACCATTATAGTGATCAACTCTGACCATTACAGTGATCAACTCTGACTATTACAGTGATCAACTCTGACCATTACAGTGATCAACTCTGACTATTACAGTGATCAACTCTGACTATTACAGTGATCAACGCTGACTATTACAGTGATCAACTCTGACCATTACAGATATCAACTCTGACTATTACAGTGATCAACTCTGACCATTACAGTGATCAACTCTGACTATTACAGTGATCAACTCTGACCATTACAGTGATCAACTCTGACCATTACAGTGATCAACTCTGACCATTACAGCGATCAACTTTGACTATTACAGCGATCAACTCTGACCATTACAGCGATCAACTCTGACCATTACAGTGATCAACTCTGACCATTACAGTGATCAACTCTGACATTACAGTGATTAACTTTGACTATTACAGCGATCAACTCTGACCATTACAGTGATCAACTTTGACTATTACAGTGATCAACTCTGACATTACAGTGATTAACTTTGACTATTACAGTGATCAACTCTGACCATTACAGTGATCAACTCTGACTATTACAGTGATCAACTCTGACCATTACAGTCATCAACTCTGACCATTACAGTCATCAACTCTGACCATTACAGTGATCAACTCTGACCATTACAGTGATCAACTCTGACTATTACAGTGATCAACTCTGACCATTACAGTGATCAACTCTGACCATTACAGTGATCAACTCTGACTATTACAGTGATCAACGCTGACCATTACAGTGATCAACTCTGACCATTACAGATATCAACTCTGACTATTACAGTGATCAACTCTGACCATTACAGTGATCAACTCTGACCATTACAGTGATCAACTCTGACCATTACAGATATCAACTCTGACTATTACAGTGATCAACTCTGACCATTACAGATATCAACTCTGACCATTACAGTGATCAACTCTGACTATTACAGTGATCAACGCTGACTATTACAGTGATCAACTCTGACCATTACAGTGATCAACTCTGACCATTACAGTGATCAACTCTGACTATTACAGTGATCAACTCTGACCATTACAGTGATCAACTCTGACCATTACAGTGATCAACTCTGATGATAAGAAGCTAAGGCAGCCAATCAGAACAGAGCTCGTTTACATATGTCATTCTCAAAGGCACAGTCACAAAAACAGCGTAATCTAATTGTAAGAAATAGAAAAGACTTGGAAAAGGCCAGAAATTAATTATGACTATATTTGGGAGATAAAATCAATAAAATATCGTATGAAAAAGTGAGTGAACTCTATGGAACCTCTATGGAGTTCGTGATGTTTTCTGCATGAGTTTGTTATAAGATGTGATCTGATCTTCATGTAGTTCACCAGTACATACAAATACACTTGCTAAAGCTAAGAACCCGCGAGTGAATCACTTGTTAATGTTCTACGTCTTTATTGTGCTCACCAAGTAAACATTCACAGTTCTGAACCCTCGAGTTTGACTGGTTGACTCGTCTTTGGCTCCATGGAAGCTCTTCCAACCTTCTCAACATTCAAGAGGAAAACTGGACCGTTCTTCCTTAAAGAACTGCTTCAGCTGTTCCTTCAGCGCGGCCGATGCTGAAGTCAGAGGCTCTGGTCGTTTACTGCGGTGCTTATTCACATCGTCTTAATCGCTTCTACACTGAGAGATGTTTAGATTTCTACTGGACTTATAAACAGTCCAAGTGTCCAGCTGATCAAACAGTTCTGTTATAGTGATACGTTCATTCATTCATTCATTCATTCGCCCATAATTTTAGAAACATGTTGGTTTCTTTTTATTTTTAAAGCACTTTCTGGTCGCATGCCATCAAATATCACAACAATGTTCTCTGAGAATAGTACAAATTAGGAAACTCGCTCCAGTGATTGGATCACCCTTTAGGTTCACCCTTTAGAGCATTTACTAAACTGGGAAAATCTGCTTTTAGCTCCAGCAGCACCAGTGAGCTGGACCTCACTGAGTCATTCTAAACTCTTAATTATTATTTTATTTAATTTTAGTTAACAGTTTTATGATTTTAATATTCAGTTTATTTATTTATTTTTATTTGTATTTCCTTTTACCATTCTTTTATTGATTTTTTTTATTTTATTACTCTGTTTTTATTCATATTATTATTATTATTACTTTTATTATTTTTAATTATAATTTCTTTTACTATTTTATGTTTTACTACTATATTTATATTTACTTTATTGACTTATTTTTTTTATCTTTGTCTAGTTTCTGATTTTAGTTTCTTATTCAGTTTTTATTAGGTTTTTTTTACGATTTATCTTAATTTAGTCTCTGTTCTTATCGTTTCTTTCACATTTTAAGTACTCATTCATATTGATTAAAATTAATTTTCAATCCCTTTTTGTTTAATTATTGTAATGCTTGGTGACATTGTAAATGAGGGTCTCCCTCTATGTATTTCTGAGTAAAAATAAAGGTTGATGGATTGATTGATCTACACTGCTTATCCTTCTAGATTGAGAGGAGCTCCGCAGGGTACACTCTGGACAGACCACCGGTCCATCACAGAGATAATAACACATGGAATCAAATATTATTTACTGATTCATTTTGAATATTTTTTTATCTTTACTTTTCACTATAGCCTGCAACACACTGCGCTTACTTAAAAATAACACTAGAAGACGTACTGCAGCACATGTTCTGAAAGAAATATTGAATTGAATTCATTTTAAAGCTATTTTAAGCCTGAAATTCATACAATATACAATTTTAGGCAATAAAATAATAAAAAAACTTTCTTAAATACTTTCGGCTTTATTATATATCACAAACAGTCTTTATTTAAAACAGGAATACCAGCGCACTGTTTAATCATTACATAATCAAACTGTATATAATGGCACACGCTCCACACATTCTTCTTCACATGACACTTTGTTCCTGCACGTTCTTAATTCTTCATTAGTTAATATGTATATATAACTGCTGTCCAGTTATTTGTTTTTGTGATGTCACAAAAACAGTACATCACCGAAACATCACTGAAATATTGCTGTTATATTATTGATATATCGCTGACACAGTGCTGACATATCTGTTATATCACTGACATCTTACTGATATACCACTGATTTATTGCTAGTATATTACTTTCAGATCTCTAACATATCACTGACATATTGCTGGTATATATTGTGAGTATAGTACTGACATAGTACTGACATAGTACTGACATACTGCTAAAATATTACTTAGCATACTTACTTTTACTGGCATATCACAAGCATATTACTGACCTATCTCTGGCTTATTGCTGGCATTTTCTGACCTGTATCAGGGAAAATGTCCCCATTGGTTCTGCATTACTGGGTACAAAAGCTGACTTCAAAGAGCATCAAAGAAAGAGGAAATGTATAAGAACTGAAGTGACTCGGAGCATCAGAGTCCAGGGAAGAGGTAGAACTGCTTCATCAGAGTGGTACGGTCTATACACACCATCTGATTCACCAAACCAAATTGCTTGAAACGCCTCATAACCTGTAACAGGACAGGAGAACTGCATCAGACCGCTATAAGAACCAGCACTGGATCTGAATTCTCTTCTATTAATAAGCTGCTCTTCAAACATCTACGAATGATCTGAACTCACCTCTCGGAACAGCTCCTGGATGTCGTCCTTACTGGCGTTGGCGTTGAACACCTCCACCAGGAATCCGATAAAAAGCGACCCTTTAATGATATTTCTGTAAGACTTGGTATCTGCAGATGAGGAATAAACAAGCTTCATGGTGTGATAATAAAACGTAGGCCAGTCATTAACTGTGATGACTGAGCGGGAAAGGAAAGCACTTTGTCCATCAAACAATATCCTGGTGGGTCATGAAGTCTGACCAAAGATGACCCGCAAGCATGTTTTATTTGGTCTGCCAGACAGTTGGCAAGTTTTTGAATCAACAAGACTTGTAGTGTAACGTCATGTGATTCTTGTCCCCACACAACTGTGACTGTGATGCAAATTTCACAATATATTTCCACCAAATTTGAAAAGCAGTCATGACTCTTTTGGTTGTTGTTTCAACTTTCTGTTTTGATAACGTTTGAAATTTGCCCATGATCCAATAATGGCGGCTTTCAAGGTGGGCCTAAAAGATAGGTCCCCTCACCCGTTACTTGCTGGGGTATTCAGATACGTCAATTTCCCTTTCCTTTCTGAAATAAAAGCGTGTCCTGAGACTTTTGACTCTCTCTGTACACTTTAATACGTGCTTTGTTGGTACAACCTACACATTTAGCTTGATGTGGTAACAACTTGCTCTACTCAACCCAACTGACTTCATTCAACGTAAGGAACTTTCTTTAGGTTGAATCAAAGTAGTTCAAATTCTCGTTACCGCATCCAGTTATAATTTTAGTTTGTACCAACAACCCCCCCAATCCCCCCCAACAACCCCTCAATCCCACACCCCCAACACACACACACCCCCCACACCCCCCACACACAACCCACCAGACAAAAAACTTGGGCACTAAAGTCTAAACAAAGGCATAAACCACAAGTTAAGCTCAGTCTAACAGAGATAAACCAGTAAACCAGTAGTGCAGTGGGAGGTTTTATTCACCAGGTGTGCAGGACATCAGTGCGATGAAATCCGTCTCCTTGTGCGCCCACGCGTCGCTCTCCATGTCCCACATCTGGCCTGGATCACTGTCAGCAACCCACACGCTGCCACTCTCACCTGAACAGATTTGTTTATTAGCTCCACCCACAAATATGCTCTGGTGTTGCTACAGCCATGTTGGACCAGGTTTACAGAATGTTACAGAATCCAGTTTAACCTGAAGAGGAACTGACTGGGATTTGTAGTTGACGTTAGCTCCAGACGACTCATGGTAAAGTATCTGATTATTCTTGAGCTCTCTGTGGCTTCCAGCACATTCAGCCAGATCCTCCCGTCCATCCTAACCAACTCTGGAACCCCTGAGCGTGTCCAGGAAGTGTCTTAATATCAGAAAACACTGGGTGCGTCCGCAATCGCCAACTAAGTCAGTACTAGACTGGACCCAGTGGGTACTGCTGGAGCGGTAGACTAGTAGGCAGTTTCAGTCCGTACTACGTCCACCATCTTACCAACGTCCTGTGACGTCAGACCACCACCGAAGACGTCCTGCTATTCATTAAAAGTCTCGTTTACTGACTCTTTTGTCTGAATCTGTACTCAGACAGTGTCGAGCTGTCATCAGAAGTAGCTCTAACTGAATTCATCCGCAGCTCCAGCTGAATCATGGGATACAAAGTGGCTGCGGTCGGATACTTAAAAATGGCTCGATGGCTACTGAGTATTCAGACATACTAGCCGTGCTCGTCTACTGATTCCGGACGCACCCTTTGATAATATCCACATTGCCTCCATGCAGACTTTCCACTGGGGCGTCCCACAAGGCTCAGTACTGGGTCCTCCTCACTTTTCCCCTTATACCTGTTTTATTGGGCTCCTCTAGGCTTGTCCTACCAAACCTTGCCTGATAGGGCTTAACTGATCCTCTCATTTCCTCCTGAAATGTTTCTACTCTTGTACTGAAGATGAAGCCCCAGGTGGACCAAGCTGATGTACATCTCTGGAGATACACTAGTTTGCTCTAACCAAAATCTCTTCTGAAACATCTAGATGCTTATTTGTTGTTCTTCTGCACGCTCAGTTCCTGTCGATGAAACATGTTTCTGTACAACCTGATGCAGGTTTCTCCTCAACAATATCTGGAGGATTCTGAAGGTGCTTGATCGTTCATCTTCAGACCTCATCACGGCCGGTCACTCCTGAAGGTCATCCTGTGGGAGTCCTCAGGCCATTGTAGCTGATCCAGAATGCACACATCTAATGCTGTTGAAGTAGCAAGTGGCTAAGATGCTAACCTAGCTAGCTACACTAACCTTCCCTTAGTCCTGTGTTCAAAGTTGTTTACATACAAACCAGATTAATTAAACAATGTGGAAATGAAACCAAGCAGTGGCTTACCAGTACCTCATTTGCATATTATTTACATAAACCACGCCCCATTCATGCAGTTATTCAGCATTTAGTGTCTCCTGAGCGAATGACTGTGAGTGTCTGTTGTTTTTATTAGTAATGTTTAATATTTATAAAACTATTAGGGACTGCACTACACTGATGTAATGTTGGTGTGTGTTGTGCTGGTGTGAGTGGATCAGACACAGCAGTGCTGCTGCTGGACTAAAAATCGTCCACCAACCAAAACTATCCAGACAGCAGTGTCCTGTGGACGGCGTCCTGTGTCCACTGATGAAGAACTAGAGGAACACAAACTGTGCAGCAGCAGATGAGCTACTGTCTCTGACTCTACATCTACAAGGTGGACCAGCAAGTAGTAGGAGTGTCTAATAGAGTGGACAGTGAGTGGACACAGTGTTTAAACACTCCAGCAGCAGCACTGCTGTGTCTGATCCACTCACACCAGCACAACACACACTAACACACCACCACCACGTCAGGGTCACTGCAGTGCTGAGAATGACCCACCTCCCTAATAGTATCTGCTCTTTGGGGGTCCTGTGGGGGTCCTGATCATTAAAGAACAGAGTAATAAAGTATACAGAGAATCAGATGAACTACAGTCTGTAAGTGGAGCTCCTGTATTGGTCAGTGGAGCTGATACAGTGGACAGTGAGTGGAGGTCCTGTATGGTCAGTGGAGCTGATACAGTGGACAGTGAGTGGAGGTCCTGTATGGTCAGTGGAGCTAATACAGTGGACAGTGAGTGGAGGTCCTGTATGGTCAGTGGAGCTGATACAGTGGACAGTGAGTGGAGGTCCTGTATGGTCAGTGGAGCTGATACAGTGGACAGTGAGTGGAGGTCCTGTATGGTCAGTGGAGCTGATACAGTGGACAGTGAGTGTAGGTCCTGTATGGTCAGTGGAGCTGATGGACAGAGATATGAGGAGGTGGGGTTGATGTTATGGCTGGTCTGTATAGAGGAGATATAGAGGTACCTCCTCTGCAGGCCTGAATTAGGATCACTTTTGGTTTGTTGATGAGAGCAGGACAGCTGGCTGAGTTCAGGTGGTTGAAGATATTATCCACAGGGAGGACGTCCTCTTTGTTGTTGTCTCCATAGTGGACCCCCAGTATGGCGCCTCTCTTGCCGTGTGACATTATAACCACGAAGGTGCTGTCTGAGCGTTTATGTTCTCTACGTCCAGCGAAGCTTCTCAGAGCCTCGTCCATGTCCTGCAAAGACAATCAGGTTAATCAGCAACTAACTGCAATCTAGAAAAGCTTGTTTGAGATACTTTTAGATTAATTCTGGTGCTGATTGGTTAGCATCACTGCTACTGAGTACTGATTGGTTAGCATCACTGCTACTGAGTACTGATTGGTTAGCATCACTGCTACTGAGTACTGATTGTGTACTGATTGGTTAGCATCACTGCTACTGAGTACTGATTGGTTAGCATCACTGCTACTGAGTACTGATTGAGTACTGATTGGTTAGCATCACTGCTACTGAGTACAGATTGGTTAGCATCACTGCTACTGAGTACTGATTGAGTACTGATTGGTTAGCATTACTACTACTGGGTACTGATTAAGTACTGATTGGTTAGCATCACTGCTACTGAGTGCCGATCAGTTAGCATTACTGCTACTAAGTGCTGATTGGTTAGCATTACTACTACTAAGTGCTGATTGGTTAGCATTACTGCTACTGAGTACTGATTGAGTACTGATTGGTTAGCATTACTACTACTGGGTACTGATTGAGTACTGATTGGTTAGCATCACTGCTACTGAGTGCCGATCAGTTAGCATTACTGCTGCTAAGTGCTGATCAGTTAGCATTACTGCTACTAAGTGCTGATTGGTTAGCATTACTGCTGCTAAGTGCTGATCAGTTAGCATTACTGGTACTGAGTGCTGATTGGCTGGACAGCAGAGCAGCTTATTGGCTGAATAAAGCGGTGTGTGCAGGCTGAATGTGAAATCTGGGCTCATATAAAATATTTCAGAGTAAGAAACCTGATCTGGGATCTAAACCTCTCTCGTCACTGTAGGAACCCGAGACCTGATGCTGGATCAGTGTTTTTATCTTAAAGCTCTTGATAAGAGGTGACGCTAATCACAGAAGCCCTGTAACAGAGAAGGTAAGCTGAGAAATAGTCAGGATGACTGCAGTAAGGGTCTCTACTCAGACACCACTGGGGTCTCTGTGTTTAATCTGTGGGTCTACTGATAAATCCTGCTCTCTGTAGATCTGAAGCTGGTTTTGTTGACAGACCTTTCCGGAGAGGTTGGTGTGTTTGACTACGTCGTAGCCCAGGCCTCTCAGAAGCTTCTCCATGTTCTCCTCGTCTCTCTGAGCTCCTTTCCTATACATATCCTCACGATCAAACTTCACGTTGTTGATCAGCAGAGCCAAACGTGTCCTCGCTCCTTTATCTAGAACAGTGTAGATCTGAGGAGACAGCACACACTAACGTTAGAGATTCACAATTATCATGATGCACATTATTCAGTATGTACTATCAATTATTCAGTATCTACTATCAATTATTCAGTATCTACTATCAATTATTCAGTATCTACTATCAATTATTCAGTATCTACTATCAATTATTCAGTATGTACTATCAATTATTCAGTATGTACTATCAATTATTCAGTATGTACTATCAATTATTCAGTATCTACTATCAATTATTCAGTATCTACTATCAATTACTCAGTATCTACTATCAATTATTCAGTATCTACTATGCAATATTTTGCATCTACTACAAACAATTTATCATGTACTATACATATTCAGTATCTACTATCAATTACTTAAAAAAATTCAGTAATTACTATGATTTTGTTTATTATTATTATTTTTGAGTCACAGTCACTTTCTAAATCTTTTTTGAGCTGTTTTGAGCTGAAATCTTAAGCCTGAAATTTTAAACCTGACGTTTTGAGCAAAAGTTTTGAGCCTGAAGTTTTGAGCTTAAGTTTTGAGTCTAAAGTTTTGAGTTGAAGTTTTGAGCTGAGGTTTTGAGCTGAAGTTTTGAGCTGAGGTTTTGAGCTGAAGTTTTAACCCTGAAGATTTGAGCTGAAGTTATGAGCTGAAATTTTGAGCTGAAGTTTTAAGTCTGAAGTTTTGAGTTAAAGTTTTAAGCTGAATATTTAAGCCTGAAGTTTTAAGCATGAAGTTTTGAGCTGAAGTTTTGAGTTAAAGTTTTAAGCTGAAGTTTTAAGCATTACATTTTGAGCTGAAGTTATGACCTGAAATTTTGAGTTGAAGTTTTAAGTCTGAAGTTTTGAGCCTGAAGTTTTAAGCTGAAGTTTTAAGCATTAAATTTTGAGTTGAAATTTTAAGCCTGAAGTTTTGAGCTGAAGTTTTAAGCCTGAAGTTTTGAGCTGAAGTATTGAGCTAAAGTTTTGAGTCTGAAGTTTTGAGCTGAAGTTTTAAGCCTGAATTTTTAAGCCTGAATTTTTAAGCCTGTCGTTTTGGGTTGAGGTTTTAAGCCTGACGTTTTGAGTTGAAGTTTTGAGCTAAAGTTTTGGGTTGAAGTTTTGAGCTGAGGTTTTGAGTTTAAATTTTAAGACTAAAGTTTTGAGCCTGAAGTTTTGACCTGGAGTTTTGAGTTGAAGTTTTAATCCTGAAGTTTTGAGCCTGAAGTTTTGAGCTGAAGTTTTGAGCCTGAAGTTTTGAGCTGAAGTTTTGAGCTGATGTTTTGAGCTGATGTTTGAGCTGAAGTTTTGAGCTGAAGTTTTTAGCCTGAAGTTTTGAGTTGAAGTTTTGAGCTGAAGTTTTAAGCCTGAAGTTTTGAGCTGAAGTTTTAAGCTGAAGTTTTAAGCCTGAAGTTTTGAGCTGCAGTTTTGAGCTGAAGTTTTAAGCCTGAAGTTTTAAGGCTGACATTTTGAGCTAAAGTTTTGGGCTGAAGTTTTGAGCTGATGTTTTAAACTTGAAGTTTTGAATTGAAGTTTTAAGACTGAAGCTTTGAGCTTAAGTTTTGAGCTGACGTTTTAAGCCTGAAGTATTGAGCTGAGTCTACTGTAATATCTTGTCATACAACATGACGTTCACACTAGAAGTTTCAACTTGAACAGACTTTACATTCTTTGGCATTGAACTCTGAGAGCTGCTGACCACACCAAACCTGACTGGATTCAGGCTGAGGGTCACTGACCTTCTGTCCCTTTTCTCTGATGATGTCTTGTTTTAATGATAGGCTGCTGGGAATGAGCGCTAAAGAAGTGTCGGGCTGGTCGTAGCCACCTGGCGGACATCCTGCCGCCCCTGATGACCGCTGGGCTGCAGGTACATTGTCCTCCTGCACCTGAGGCTGGGCTGCAGGAGAGTCTGAAAACAGATACATCATTAATTAATAGCAGGATTTTAATATTTAGCAGTAAGCGTTCACAGTGGAATACTGCAGTACAGTAAGTACTGGGGAGGTTCAGAAATGGTAAAACAAACAAGCTGACTCATGTAAACTATCAAACTCTTACTATAATAATGTTGTTCATACTGATTTCAATATTAATGTTTTTTAAACAATATTTTTAGTTCTCATTTGCTCATAGTAGATACTGAGTAATTTATAGAAGTTACTGAATATTTTACAGTAGATAATATATTATTTATAATAGTCACTGAATAATTTATAGTAGTCACTGAATAATTCATAGTAGCTACTGAATAATTCATAGTAGGTACTGAATAATTTATAGAAGTTACTGAATATTTTACAGTAGATAATAAATTATTTATAATAGTCACTGAATAATTTATTGTAGTCACTGAATAATCCATAGTAGTCACTGAATAATTTATAGTAGTTACTGAATATTTTACAGTACTTACTGGATATTTTATAGTAGATACTGAATAATTATAGATGTTACTGAATAATTCATAGTTTGTACTGAATAATGAATAGTAGTTACTGAATATTTTATAGTAGATACTAAATTGTTTATAGTGCTGCTAAATATTTCATAGTAGATACTGAATATTTATAGTTGTTACTGAATACTTACAGTAGATAACAAATTGTTTATAGTAGATACCAAATTGTTTATAGTAGATACTAAGTATTTCATAGTAGATGCTAAATAATTCATAGTAGTAAATATATTAAAGCAAATACAGAAAAAAATACATTGAATGCCTCAATGTAGATATCAAATAATTCACAGTAGATACCAAGCAATTAATAATAGATACTAAATAATAAGTCGTAGCCTATATGGAATATTTATAGACATAGAGAAATACAGTGCAGATACTAAATAATTCACAGTAGATACTAAATATGGTATATTAGATGCTGAATATTTCATAGTTGATATTCATTCATTTATAGTATGTGCTGAAAAATTCATAGTGAATACTGAATCATTCATAGCAATTACTGAATAATTCGTTATCTATCCTGAGTTCATTGTAGATACTGAATAATTAGTAGTAGATACTAAATAAACGGAGTAATTAATAGCAATTATTGATTCATTCATAGTAGATACTGAAGAATTCATAGTCCATACTGAAAATTCATAGTTGATATTGATTAATTTATAGTATGTGCTGAAAAATTCATAGTGAATACTGAATCTTTCACAGAGGTTACTGAATAATTTGTAATAGATCCTGTATTCATTGTAGATACTAAATAATTTGTAGTAGATACTAAATAATCATAGAAGATACTGAATAATTAATAGCAATTATTGATTAATTTATAGTAGATACTGAGGAATTTATAGTAGTTACTGAATATTTTACAGTACTTACTGGATATTTTATAGTACATACTGAATAATTATAGACGTTACTGAATAATTCATAGTTTGTACTGAATAATGAATAGTAGTTACTGAATATTTTATAGTAGATACTAAATTGTTTATAGTGCTGCTAAATATTTCATAGTAGATACTGAATATTTATAGTTGTTACTGAATACTTACAGTAGATAACAAATTGTTTACAGTAGATACCAAATTGTTTATAGTAGATACCAAATTGTTTATAGTAGATACTAAGTATTTCATAATAGATGCTAAATAATTCATAGTAGTAAATATATTATAGCAAATATTGAAAAAATACATTGAATGCCTCAATGTAGATATCAAATAATTTACAGTAGATACCAAGTAATTAATAATTGATACTAAATAATAATTCATAGCCTATATGGAATATTTATAGACATAGAGAAATACAGTGCAGATACTAAATAATTCACAGTAGATACTAAATATGGTATATTAGATGCTGAATATTTTATAGTTGATATTGAGTCATTTATAGTATGTGCTGAAAAATTCATAGTGAATACTGAATCTTTCATAGAGGTTACTGAATAATTTGTAATAGATCCTGAATTCATTGTAGATACTGAATAATTAGTAGTAGATACTAAATAAACTGAATAATTAATAGCAATTATTGATTCATTCATAGTAGATACTGAAGAATTCATAGTCCATACTGAAAATTCATAGTTGATATTGATTAATTTATAGTATGTGCTGAAAAATCCATAGTGAATACTGAATATTTCATAGAGGTTACTGAATAATTTGTAATAGATCCTGTATTCATTGTAGATACTAAATAATTTGTAGTAGATACTAAATAATCATAGAAGATACTGAATAATTAATAGCAATTATTGATTAATTTATAGTAGATACTGAGGAATTAATTGCAGATACTAAATATTTCATAGTCCATAATGAAAATTCACAGTAAATACAAAAAACTTCCACGAAGAAACTTGTTAGAGAAAATGTTAGAGTAGATATTGAATAATTCCAATCATTCAATCAATTAATTTCTATTTAAACTTTATTATGTACAGCTGTTATTCGCTTTCAAATATAAAACAAACGACTGCAGTCGAGACACGTTCAGTATTTACACCATTTATTGTATTATTATTATTATTATTATATTTTCATTTAATGCAAATCCAGCATCTTCTAATCTACTGCGCTCGCTGCCAAGATAAGAGTCCTCTCCAGCAGTTCACCCTGTAAAGCAGACAACGAATGGAAAAATATAAGATTGCACAACATCTGCCCCCTACACACTTCCACCACTCTTCTTTTCTTTTTTCTTCTGGCTGAAGTTTCATAATGGACCCGCCTAATCTGTTCTCAGATCAGCTCCTCAACTTCCGCTAATTGGCTGCCTTGGTTTTTCTTTAAAGCAATTGAATGTACATGCATGTTAGTGGGTTGATTATTATTATTACATCATTATTACTGTTATTAGTAGTTGTCTTATGTCTGTTACTAATATTTTATAACGCTTAGGTCGCCTTTGGGTCAGTAAGTCGACCAAGAATGCGCAGTGAAGGTCTCCTGCTACTTTTTGGAATTTTCCGTTCCACCTTAAATGGTGCAGCAGTTACATTCTGGCGCCTCAGGCTGCACCATTTAAGGTGGAACGGAAAATTCCAAAAAGTATCCATCGTATTAGAAGCTACTTCTAAAAAGTCTTACATCATCTTTTAAGGCATCTTCAACCACATTTACTCCTCAAGTCAGTCCAACTTCTACCGCCAGCTCGTCGAAACCGAAACCGAAAACACGCGCGTTCTGACGGACTCACCTCTCACCGCGTCCCTCTGCAGATCGTCGGCCACCTGATTGCAGCCGATCGCCCGTAAGACCTCCACCGTCACCTGCACGGCGTTGCTCTCGGTGAAGGTGTTGACGATCAGGTCCGCCAGCTGTACGGTATACACCAGCTTCTCCACGTTGCCGCGGCGCACGCGAGGCGTCGCCTTACGGTCGCACAGCTTGGCCTTGAATTTACTCAGGTTGCTCTCGCTCAGGTCGTCCAGAGCGTTCACCAGGTGGTCCTTCAGGGTCATCTCCATGTTTGGCCGCGCTTTTTTTCTCGTTCAGATGCCGCCCAGCTCCTCGGCTTCCTGCCTCCCTCCCCCTGTTGCCCTCCTTAACTGAGTGTGGGTGGTGCTGGAGGTGTCACGATCAAGTGAGAGGTGTTTATATGCCCGCCCACCGGCTGGCTGTGCTTCCAGCTGAGGTCCACGACTCTTGAGGACCACTGAGATCTTCCCTAACCAACATTTCTTCGTGAGGTCATGCTGTAAAAGAAGATAACGAAGAGATGAGAACGTGTGAGAATGAGATCATGAAGCCTCAAATTAGTAACACATGGCCACAATTAAGAAATGGGAATGAGATAATTAGGTCATTGCTATGAGTTGGGAAAGTATAAGAAAGGGATCATTTAATCGTGACCACTACTTACAGTGGTGGTGGTGGTGTTTACGGTGGTGGTGGTGATGTTTACAGTGGTGGTGATGTTTATAGTGGTAGTGATTATGTTTACAGTGGTGGTGATATTTACAGTGGTGGTGATGGTGTTTACAGTGGTGGTGTTGTTTACAGTGAAAGTGATTATGTTTACAGTGGTGGTGATGTTTACAGTGGTGGTGATGATGTTTACAGTGGTGGTGATGGTGTTTACAGTGGTGGTGATGGTGTTTACAGTGGTGGAGGTGATGGTGTTTACAGTGGTGGTGATGGTGTTTACAGTGGTGGTGATGGTGTTTACAGTGGTGGAGGTGATGGTGTTTACAGTGGTGGTGATGGTGTTTACAGTGGTGGTGATGGTGTTTACAGTGGTGGAGGTGATGGTGTTTACAGTGGTGGTGATGGTGTTTACAGTGGTGGTGATGGTGTTTACAGTGGTGGTGATGATGTTTACAGAGGTGATGGTGTTTATAGTGATGGTGGTGGTGTTGTTTACAGTGGTGGGGATGGTGTTTACAGTGGAGGTGATGGTGTTTACAGTGGTGGTGATGTTTACAGTGGTGGTGATGTTTATAGTGGTAGTGATTATGTTTACAGTGGTGGTGATATTTACAGTGGTGGTGATGGTGTTTACAGTGGTGGTGATGTTTACAGTGAAAGTGATTATGTTTACAGTGGTGGTGATGTTTACAGTGGTGGTGATGATGTTTACAGTGGTGGTGATGGTGTTTACAGTGGTGGTGATGGTGTTTACAGTGGTGGAGGTGATGGTGTTTACAGTGGTGGTGATGGTGTTTACAGTGGTGGTGATGGTGTTTACAGTGGTGGAGGTGATGGTGTTTACAGTGGTGGTGATGGTGTTTACAGTGGTGGTGATGGTGTTTACAGTGGTGGAGGTGATGGTGTTTACAGTGGTGGTGATGGTGTTTACAGTGGTGGTGATGGTGTTTACAGTGGTGGAGGTGATGGTGTTTACAGTGGTGGTGATGGTGTTTACAGTGGTGGTGATGGTGTTTACAGTGGTGGTGGTGATGGTGTTCACAGTGATGGTGAAGGTTACCAGACATCTCCATGTCTACAACACTAATCTACACATTGTATTTACTATGAAACCCACCAGTGAAGCTACACGTGTCTTCTGAGTTTATCTGGATGTTGATGGTAAAATGTGGAAGATCTGAAAATACTAGGTTTTCTTTGGGGACTATTTGAACCTCACAGCGTCCTGCATGTATCCCTCCACCATGAATGGAGTTTAAGACTGAGATCTTCTCTAAACTATCATAAACAGCGTCTCAGAATCAGACAGTGTATTTATAACATCTACTGTAAGAACTTTCTGTGAGGAGCTTTTAGAGGTGGACGTCTGGTTCCATTCACCTCCACTGTGAACAATTATGCTAATATCTCAATGGCAGGATCTCGAAGTGTCCATGTCTAATTTTAAGGTTACGTTCTGAACACAATTCTTGTTGTGATTTTTCTTTTGCTGGATCGTATCACATCTTGAATTTTGCAGAAGAAGTCATCAGGATGGCACGTGGTGAGGGGTTTCAAGGTCTGGGAGTGAAGTGAATATAAATAGTGTATAGAAAGCCTCATTGGGGTGATCTGGCTAAACACCAGTGCGGTGAACTACATGCCAGCGGTTTAATTAAAAAAAAAGAACATCAGCAATTTCACTTCCTCCACCAGCTGACCTCAAAATATTTGTGCTCCTCCCGCTGGGTGATGGAAGTGTGTGTGTGTATATGTGAATGATGGTAACTGAACTGTAGACAAAATGATTTATTTACAATAATACACAATCTGATGCTGGAACACCAAATCAACTCAATGTACAAAATGTTCTCCATAAAAAAAGAGGTAGCTGACCAAAACAAACATGTTACAATACGACGCACTGCATTGATTATTTAGGGGCTTGTTTACGTCCATATAGTGTCTTAGTGTTCGGCTTTACAGTTACTGAGCTACTGAATACTGGGAGTCCATCATTAGCAGCGCTGACGAGAGCTCCAGAGCATCCGGACGGAAGCCCTCCATCCACAGACAGATGGAGAAGCGAAAGTCTGTCGAGTCCTCTGGAAGCTCACAGAGCAGCTCCTTCTTCAGAAGAGTGGGCTTTGCTAATGAGGCCAAACATCTGTTGTGTCTTCTGACTTGGTGGTACCTGCTGATCTCGGCGATCCTGCGCTTGATGGTGTGATGTTCATGCTGGCTAGCACCTCCTGGGCGCTCTTTCCCAGCATGCCCTGCACGTCACACACGAAGCGGTAGACGTAGCGCTTGCCGGCTGTTTTGTGGATGATGTTCTTGTGGTAGTAGTAGCGCAGGCCGCGGCTCAGTTTCTCATAGTTCATTTTAGGCTTGTTCTTGCACTGACCCCACCGCTTAGCCACCTGTCAGGAATTAGTCCGTGTTATTATTAATATAGCCAATAAATGGAAACAAAATTTTAAAATTTTGCTGTTCTGTTGGGCCTTGTGTGGAATTTCTTATACAAAGCTCAACTGATTAATTACAGAATTTCTGATATTCTGCATTTTCTGCATGTTGTATCTGAACAGTATTGTATTTTGGAATTACCAAAAAATGTAAAAATGTAATTTCTGTTCAATTAAAATAGTAATTTTTGGGTAAAGTTTTAAAAATAATTCCCAACAAAACGTGCCGTAATTGCAGAAACACCCTTCAGGTAAGTTAACTGGTGGCCTAAAAACTTCAAAACAAAAGTCGGGATGTGGATTCTGGTCCACTAACTAAATGAGACGTTTATCTCAGAATTTGAAGTTTCACATTTGGATAGAAAGTTTGTACCATATACTAAAAATAGATTTTTGTCTTATTTAAAAATGATAGATCAAAGATTTTAGGATATGAAGTTAGATTTGAAGTTTAATCCTGGAAGCCTGTGTTTAGTCTATAGTTCAGATCATGCTCTCACCTCTGCAGGGTCAGACATCTTGAACTCCCAGCCATCTCCTGTCCAGCTGATGAAGGTGTGGCAGGCAGAGTCCAGCAAGAGCTCCAGCAGGAACTGCCACAGCTGGATTGGACCTGATCCTGTAACAGCAACAAAACATAACATTTGCATAAGCAAACAATAAAAAATGTACATATTTATCTTAGTTCAGAGATTAAGCCTTTAATTTAAAGATGTTCATTTTTTCCCAATTTTGCAGCTGTTAAAAAAAAGAAGTGCTGAAATTCAGGATCTAAAAAACAATTATAATTATAATAATTATAATTAATTTCCATTTCTCACTAAGGTCACTTAACTGAAGAAAAGAAAAACATCGCTTGCTAGTGAAAATCAGAGAGTTTTCATTTAATTTCTCTTTTTTTTGCTACTTTCTGTTTTTCTGTTGTAATTTATTATAATTTTAACTAAATATATATTTTAATATAAATACAAAGTGTATATTTTGCTAAACCGTCACATGTATAGCTCATTTATTATAAGTTTTACAAAATTATCACTCAAATAGCATAGAATTATATTTTTACAGTAGAGGAATGAAAACCAACTGTACTTACAAAGTAAGTCAATGGAAAGGTATTTTGTTATAAGCAACTCTGAAGCAATTTTATTGGTCCAATCATCATGAAATTTTGAGACAATGTAAAAGACAATAGTAGAGTTCAAATTTCGTATTACAAACATCTGAATATTATTTTAATTAAATATATATATAAATCCAAAAAAAATCACAGAGTATTAAAAACATCCAACTGAATATATAATAAAATATACTGCATAAAAACAGTCACGCTAACAAAAAAACAAAAATGGCTTTATATGTTAAAATATTGACTTTTTTTACTAGAATTTTGGGAATATTTAAATGTTGATGGCTTTTTAGTCTAAATATTTATTTTTACTTATAAATAATAACAATTTATAAGATACATTTTAAACGGAATAATTAAATTCAATAATAGAAATTGAATTATTTGCTGAAAAAAGTTTGTTAATCTACTATAAAAAAGAGATGAAACTAATAATTCTCTAATAATCGATTACAATCGCAACGTTAATTTGAGTTCATCACGAATCAAAGCATTTAATTCGCTAAATGAAAAGGTCACCTGATTAGTGTTACTGGTATCTCACCTGGGTAAGCGGACATGCCCGCCCCCTCGCCCTCGCGCTCGAGTCTCTGGGAGGGTGCAGCGCGCCTCTTGGCCACGCGGGGGCAGAAGGGCTCCGAGGGCTGATGGAGGGGCGACGAGGCGGACGGAGGCTGTCCGAGCAGCGGGCTGCAGTAACTGGAGGAGGAGTAATCTGACCAGTACGGCGCCGGTCTGCTCGGAGCTTCTGTCTCGTATAAGCCGTAACTCCTCACCTGCTCGTCACCTGATTAATCAAATAAATCATATATACATATACATTTATATTAACCATATATACATTTATATTAACCACATGCTGCATTTTTAAAAAATGCATATCATTTACCAATAGTTGTAAATATATTTATGACAAATTACACAATTACATACATTTAGAACACATATACGAGCATTTAAATAAATATTTTAGCAGATATAGAACGATTGTGGTATATATTTCAATATCTTCAATATTAAAATCAACACATCTTCTGTCCTTCAACTCATATGGGGCAACAAACTGTCCTGCATTCACTACTACTAATAATAAACATTCATAAATAAATAAAGAAAGAAATAATAATAAAAAAATAATAAAAAATAACAATAAACACTTTTAAGGAAGGAAGTAACAAACACTTCCTCAGTTTCTCTGATAATGTACTAATTGCCATTTACAGATTCGACCACACATTATATTATTATATAACAATATTATATTAATTATGTAATTAACTGTAATTATACAGTATATGCAAAACTGAATATCACTGCTGTCAGAACAAAACCCTGTATTGTTATTTTTGTTGTTTTGTTGTTTTATAAACGGAATGTGCAAATGTCCTTTACAGTGTGTTCAAATGCAATAATATTCGGACTAATAGGAAAGCTCCAAAATAGTTTGAACAAAAATATGTTTCTCTTATATTACAGTCAAAATTAAGAAAGTTTTTCTTTCTCCTGTGAAGATACTGTTGTGTTGTGACAGCAGCGATGTGTAAATTTTACTAAAACAATCAAGTATAGCTCATATATTCTAAATATTAAGTCCAGAAATAGTATAGTACGCGACTGAAATAGTCCAGAATGATATGTTTACAGTAGAGAATGAAAACTGACTGTACTTCCGATGTAATTTAATGGAAAGATATTTTATTTAAGGCAGTTCTGAAGGAATTTTATTGGTCCAATTGTCAAAAAAGTTTGAGACAATGTAAAAGACAGAAGTTCAAATTACAATTAAAGCCTATAATCACAAAACAAATAGATATACTTGGCTGTGATTGGACAGAGATGAAATATATATATGTATGTACTATATTTTGAATCTACTGTATTCTATGAAGCTACCACGCCTGTGTTAACGTCTGGTTCTAATATAAACTAACATAGACGTCACATTACAATTAACCTGTGACCACCTGAGCGCTTATCTGAACATGTGGTACCCACCTGTTACTCTGCAGCTGAGCTCTTTGGTGGGCTGGTAGAGGCTGCTGGGGTCCACCGAAGAGCTGAAGGGGCTGCTCTGGGCTGGTGGGCACGGAGGCAGTAGGTTCTGATAAGTCTGAGAGGTGGAGTCCTGAAAGCCCCCCTGCTGTCTCTCGGTCAACATCCCATCCGGAACTGAAAACATGAGAACGTAATGAGATGAACGCACACATACACAATCCAGGAGTGAAGTTCTAAACTCTACATTGTTTAAAGAAAGGCCAAAATTCCACGAGTGCTACCAAGGAACAGACGACCACTCCAGGAGTTAGTTGAGATTATTATTAGTCTTTATTGAAATTAAAACATTTAAAATTTAGCTACTTTCATCTAAAACAAGTGACAGAGTCCTAACTTTATGTACGTAACAGCTTCAAGCAATGGCTTATTATTGAGTAATAAGAATTATTTTGCAATTAACCAAGATTTTAAGCGTTAAATCAAAAACTGGATGTAACTGAAAGTGATTTATTCTAAGAATAGCAAAAAACTCCAACTGCTGTTGATACTTATTGTTGGGCTGTAGTTATGAAGGCAATGCAGCAAGAAAAGAGATCCGTTGTTATATTACTGATGAAGATCAGACACAAAACATGTGTTTTATATCTTTATCTGGTTAAAATTAGACTTTCCACCAAACTATGTCTTTAGATGTTATAAAATTTAATGGTCACTATTCGTTACCTAGGTTACATGTACATAAAACTGTACATATACAGCGGTTCTACTCTGCCACCCTTAATTTATCTTCAAATAACATAAATTCAAGCAATGTTTGAAAAGTTTTTGGTTGGTACTGAAAGTGTGTTTAGCCTGTAATGAATATAAATGAATTTAAATTCATGGAACGGATGGAAGAACTTCTTACCTGTGGTGTAGGACGACCAGCAGTTGAACTCGGGGTAGGACTCTAGATTAAATAGACCAGGATCGGTGGAGTGAACTAGAAGGAGAGAAAGGAGGGATGCTTTAGTCTACTGTCGCTGAACTGTAGCCTCCAACACATTGTTCCTCTGCTCTAACGTGAAGAACTTGATCAGAGGTTAGATGAACTGAATCAGGAGAAGCTGAGAATGCGCTAAACTAGTCTGAGCTGAGGAGCCTGTGGTTGGAAGCAGTGTTTGTTTACTGCTCACCTTTAGAGCTACTGCTGTGGTCCTTCTGCAGGTCTCCGTAGGTGTCGGCGTACTGCGGTTGGACGGGTCCTTTGCTGTCTAACAAAAAGGACAGGTCTTCACCATTGTAGTCTGCGGGTACATTATCAGAGACGTCAACATGAATGCATTTAACACAGCAGGTACTGCAAACAACCTCTGCTTCTGCCTACACACGCTGGACAAAATACTGGAAACATCAATGCACTGAACTGACCTGATTTGAAAGTGGCTATTAAATATAAGTGGAATGAAGCAGCCTACTTTCGTCAATAGCTGAGCAGAACACGCCGGTTAGCTGTACTTTTTCACTGTAACTAATACGTGTGTTGATTTACATATCGTCGCTGTCCAAAGAATTTGTAATTTGTAAAGGATTGTAATTATTCGGCATCATTTAAACATACCAACCAACATTTACACTGTGAACCAATTGAAAAGCTCCATTGATTGGTCTGAAGTTATGAAGGCAATGCAGCAAGAAAAGACATACACTCTGTTATATTACTGATGAAGATCAGACACCAAACGTCTTTTATATCTATATTTGGGGTAAATCAGATTTTCCACCAAACACCTTTTATATCTATAATTGGGGTAAATCAGATTTTCCACCAAACATCTTTTATATCTATAATTGGGGTAAATCAGATTTTCCACCAAACATCTTTTATATCTATATTTAGGGTAAATCAGACTTTCAGACAAACATCTTTTATATCTATAATTGGGGTAAATCAGATTTTCCACCAAACATCTTTTATATCTATAATTGGGGTAAATCAGATTTTCCACCAAACATCTTTTATATCTATAATTGGGGTAAATCAGATTTTCCAACAAACATCTTTTATATCTATATTTGGGGTAAATCAGATTTTCCACCAAACATCTTTTATATCTATAATTGGGGTAAATCAGATTTTCCACCAAACATCTTTTATATCTATATTTAGGGTAAATCAGACTTTCAGACAAACATCTTTTATATCTATAATTGGGGTAAATCAGATTTTCCACCAAACATCTTTTATATCTATATTTGGGGTACATTAGACTTTCAACCAAACATATTTTATATCTAGAATTGGGGTAAATCAGACATTCCACTATACATCTTTTATATCTATTATTGGGGAAAATTAGACTTTTAACCAAACATCTTTTATATTTATAATTGGGGTAAATCAGATTTTCCACCAAACATCTTTTATATCTATATTTGGGGTAAATCAGACTTTCCACCAAACAATTTCTTTAGATGTTGTAAAATTTAAAGGTTGTTAAATGTTAATTGAACGTATATAAATTGTACATATACAACATTTTTACTCTGCTTCTGTTAATTTACAGACAAATAACGTAAATTCAGAAAAGAACAAGTTATGAGTTTGTATAACTGGTGGCCACTGAGTGATAAAGTTCAGTATTTTACTAGAACTGTGGCACTGAATTACAGTAAAAGGCTGAATTTGTCTGTAACTTTACAGGCGTTTACCCACCACTGAGGAAATCCCCCCTAAAGCCCCTACTAGCAAACACAATCAGGACTTCTACAAGCCCGAAAAACAAAACTCAGTATTTCTTTCAGCGAGGGGAGCAGGACCCCACCCAGCGCGGCAGTCTAAACCGGGTTGGAAAGGGAGGAAACCGGCTGAGGCGCTGGGACGGAGGGATGATGAAAGGGGGGGGGGGGGGGGGGCGCTAAATCTGTTTGAGGAGGAAGTCTGGAGGAAAGGATTAGGAAGAGAGGGAGGGAGCTGGGAGAGGAACACGCGCACAAAAAAGGGCTGTATCTTTAACCTGAGCACCTCTCCCAGCCCGGCCTCGCGCATTCCTCCCTGTCCGCGCACATGTGTCCCAGCAGCCCCGCTTTCCTGACCACCAGTGAGCGAGCGCGAGCAAACAAGATGTCAAGGTCCAGATCTGGGCTCTGACAGGGCCTGCTGCCGCTCCTCGGGTGAAGGACAGAGGAAATGTTTGTGCTGCAGACACAGGAAACGTGACAGGAGGAACCAAAGATCTCCTAACTTCTCCCCAGACCTCCCCAAACCTCCCCAGACCTCCCCAAACCTGGAGCTGCTGCAGGAGAGGAGCAGGTTATTTACCATAGGAGCTGAAGTCGAAGCCACCAGGAACCTCCTGAGTTCTGAAGTCTTCTGTGTAATATCCGGCCTGATACATCTCCATCTGAACCACACAACAAACACACACACAACACACACACAACAAATACACACTGGATATTAGCCACAAACAAATGTGCATGCGCGGTAAACAGCAAACAACACGAACGCAAGTTCAGAAGTTCAGAAGATGAGCAGTCAGCAGGTGATGAGCGTACCACAAAGCAGAGCTGGAGTCCAGAGGAATCGGCGCGTGCACGTACCTTCAGGTTTCTCGCGAGCTTGGAGAAGCTTTGCATGGAGTGGCGGCACCTCCTCTGCGTTATAAAGAGGGAGGGGGCGTGGCGCTGGAATGCGCTCGCGCCGCTTCGTGACCGCAGCGAGCGCCCCCCCCCCACCACAACCCCTTCCCGGGTACGTTCACACGCCGTGACGTCAGGAAGGAGTCACGAGCGCAGATTTGTTACCTTTCTCATTCTGAAAGCAGAAAAAAAACAAACCACAGCAGAAAAAAGTCATGAATGGGCGAAGAGACTGGGAGGAACAGGCGCGAGCGCCAAGGCTTATAACGCAACGAAAAGCAATTATAACGTAACAGAAATGCAATGAAGGGTAATAAACTGTAATACAGCGGCGTAGACTCTCACTGTCTCTGATTCGTGGACATGATTTCCAAACAGGGTTGAGATGTAGTCTGAGGTTGTGAGATGTAGTCTGAGGTTGTGAGATGTAGTCTGAGGTTGTGAGATGTAGTCTGAGGTTGTGAGATGTATTCTGAGGTTGTGAGATGTAGTCTGAGGTTGTGAGATGTAGTCTGAGGTTGTGAGATGTAGTCTGAGGTTGTGAGATGTAGTCTGAGGTTGTGAGATGTAGTCTGAGGTTGTGAGATGTATTCTGAGGTTGTGAGATGTAGTCTGAGGTTGTGAGATGTAGTCTGAGGTTGTGTTGAGGTCAGTTTGTCTTCTACTAGAGTTTCAATGAATTTACACAATTTCTTGAATTTAGAATTTAGAATTTAGAAATCTTCGTCACAGCTCTGATTCTGATTCAGTGAACATCACATTTCAGTCCAGGTGTTGGAGATTTAGAGATCATCGACTGAGTTTAATAATGCCAGTAGACTCAGGATTCTCAATGATGGTCCACCTCTGATAGTCCAGACCGAGACTAAGTCCAGGCTTGTTGCATTTGGGATGGAGAACATTGTTCTATAGAACATTGGAGCAGAAAATAAATCCAGTCCAGTCCAGTAGGAGTGTTGTTTAGAATATTGGTTATAATCAAACATTCATGAAGATCTAAAACATTGTTGTTGTTTTTTTATATATATATTGATATACATGGTATTTATCATGTTATTAATAGTCCATCCATTCGAGAACGTTTCAGCCAAGAATTACATCCTGTACATTTCACTCATATTAAACATATACAGCAAATAACATATTAATAAACTCAACATTCCCTGCAGGTTTATTATGAGGGAATTGACGGCTTGTTCTGATTGGTCTAAAGTGTCCAATCACTTTTATCTAAAGAGGTTCACTATGGAACCACCACCTATTTATTTTGGTGACATAAGATGTTGGACAAATATCTAATAGTATACACATTCTTGCTGGCGCAATTTTCTTCTTCTGTAACTCCTACTATAATTATGAATTTTGGTTTTAAAAAATCTGAGACGGAATTCAACATCTTTTGTATCCAGATTCATTCCATCAGATTTGTTTTCAGAGAACATCTCACATTAATAACTCATTATCAGCGTCAGGTATTGGAGATATTTACAACAATCCCAATGTTTAACACGTGGTTCTTTAAAGATGGGTTGTTTCTACTATTAAAAATGACTTTTTGTTTGATATATATATAAATTGTTATATATAGCACTGATAATGATTTCCACGATGACACGATTCTGGTCCTACATAGAAAGTTTGATAAAAACTAATTTTATTTGGCTTCACCCTTTCTTAACGCTATATAGAACAACCACCTTAAAGAACCCTAGAAGAACCGCTTGCAGATGGACATCTAACATCTAACACTATCCAATTTGCCAGCCAGTCAATGTGAGAGTAAAGATATGTTTTTAATGGCTTGTCTGGTTTAAATTAAAGGTTAAACTAAACATTAAAATGAATTATTATTACTTTTATCTACAAACAAATTTGGATTTACTCAAGTTTTAGTAAAAACCAGCAACCAAATCAACTAAATTCAGTATAATAACAATAATCCAGGACTACATGCCTCCTTACTGTTGGTTATACATAGAGATATACCTCTACAAATGTGTACACGTTTAAAGAACATTTTAAAAAAGGTTCTACAGCACCAATAAGAGTTCATTGATTGTTACAGGATAGAACCAGTTTCTGGAACCATATAGAAGGTTGGCCTAAAGTGATGAAACTAAATATCAAAATTTTTCTATTTGACTTTTATCCAAAAGCTAAATCGAAATTTTGGTTAAAAATTGACTGAAAAGAAAGTGATTTATTGGGAAAATCGTCAAACAAAGATCTGGATCAAATCGCCTGTATCAACATTCCACCAAATATGGGCACTGATGGGTTAATGAAGGCCTTGACTGTTGCGGTAATCGGTGAATGAGTGAGGGAGTGAGGGAGTGAGGGAGTGAGGGAATGCGAGCAGGGAAATCAGAAAGTTCTCAGTTTCTGCTTTAATCAGGATCACTGCTGCTCTATCTTTAAAAGCCATTTCAGGAGAACAATGGGCCGTAAAATTACAAGCCCAGCAGTCCTGAAATCACGGCGCGAGTGCTTAGAGCAGATAAGGCCAAACCTAAACACCGCCGACATCTCCGCGCGCAGACAACAAGAGAAAAAAACCCATCTGGAAAGTCAGTTAGCAGCACTTAAGACGGGGCGCGAGACACGAGTCGTGATGGAGAAGCTACACTGAGGGTCGAGTTACAGCAGGACCCCCCTCCAGCTCCGACTGCAGACTAATGAGGCGTGCACTCCTTCACTTTAATGACCCTCACTGGCGCACGACCAGTGCAACAATCTGATCAGATTGATTTTTGTTGGAGATTTCTGAACATTTGAATTTTAGTTTGTTGGTTTGTTGCTTCTGAGTGAGTTTACTCGTCACGCGGAACGTAAATATGGAGTTTTATTAACGTTTCATACGTTTATTTTATATTTCAATTTTATAAGACAGCCAATGGCGCGCGCACGCTTGTTCAGGGCTATGTAAACAACTGGTCCTGTCTGGATTGGTCATTACATACAAGCGGTAAACAAATAAACACGAAGAGGTTTGAAGACAGTGTTGGATGTTATAATGAGAGTCGTGTAGGGAGGTTTGAGCAGCTCGCGTGCACATGTTTACACTAAATAGCAAATAAGGGAATGCGTCTAGAACACGCCCATTTTATTAACGCAAAAGATTAGCGCGCGATTTTAATTCATTTGCCGAATCAAACAGAACAGTGAGCGCATGCGCATAATTTATATTTCATTTTTGTTTCCAGCAGATACATGAAAATTGAGCTTTTGAATATAAATTCAACTTTAGAACAGGAATTGAACTTTAGAATACATATTAAACTTTAGAATAGGAATTGAACTTTAGAATACATATTAAACTTTAGAATAGAAATTAAACTTTAGAATAGGAATTAAACTTCAGAATAGTAATTGAACTTTAGAATACAAATTGAACTTTAGAATACATATTAAACTTTAGAATACAAATTAAACTTTAGAATAGGAATTAAACTTTAGAATAGAAATTGAACTTTAGAATAGAAATTAAACTTTAGAATAGGAATTAAACTTCAGAATAGTAATTGAACTTTAGAATACAAATTGAACTTTAGAATACATATTAAACTTTAGAATACAAATTAAACTTTAGAATAGGAATTAAACTTTAGAATAGAAATTGAACTTTAGAATAGTAATTGAACTTTAGAATAAGAATTGAACTTTAGAATAGGAATTAAACTTTAGAATAAGAATTGAACTTTAGAATAAGAATTGAACTTTAGAATAGGAATTAAACTTTAGAATAGTAATTTAACTTTAGAATAGGAATTGAACTTTTAAATAGGAATTGAACTTTTGTAGTTTGTATGAGGAGCCCTTAGTCAAAAAAGGAACAGGCAGTAAATGGATCAGTGTTAAGACATGGCCACTGGGGGCACCACAAATTATAACCCATAAGTAGAAGGATTTATATTATAGAATATATATATGGAATATGCCAAAATCTCAACTTTTACAGGAGAGTCCAAACCTTTCTTCACTTTCAATGTCAGTCAACGGATCCAGTTATTTTGGGGCATTTCTATTGGTCCACTCATTAGGAGTTTTTCACACAGTATAAACAGCCGCCATGTTCACATGATGTAGGAAAATAAAAATCAACAAAAATCGAGATACATATTTTTCGATAATGCACTTTAAATATACAGACCATTTTTCAATGTATACATTTTCAATTGTCCCCCGTTATTGAAAACTCTGTAGGCCGCTCTGAGATTATCCTTAAATGGCCGATAAATCAAAGGATTCTCGACGCCGTTAATATTTAGACATTGGGAAATCATTTTAAATTGTTGACATATTCGTAAATATGGACCTGCATCCCATATGACATTCAGGAATTTAAATAAAGTCTAAAATCAAAATCTAAAATTTGAATCAAACAAGAAATCTCGAGTAATTTAAGGTAAAATCTGTTTGTTAATTGTTAGCTCAGTGATGATGATGATGATAGGCAGTCCGAAACCTTCACCACACGAAGTATAAAGATATTTTAGATCAGAGCTGCCCAAACATTGAACGTCTGATTGGTTTGATGAGCGCAGATTTTTTAAACTGATTCAAAATTAAGTTACACGTCAAACCAACAACAATTGCGTTTTGGTTACAAATAAATGAAACAACATTTTAAGGCCGAGAGATGAACGAATTTCTTTATTACGTATTTAAGAAACGTGTTTTTGAAGTTTAAGCAGCTTCTTCAACTTACAAAACGAAACTAATAGATTAAATCATTTTATTAAACGCCAATAAATAAAAGCTCCAACTTATTTTTGTTTTTATTTTGTGTTGCATTTGATATGAATTTCTGAAATAGTGAGTAATTTAAAAGCTTTGATTTGGTGGTTTTAGAGATAATACAATAATAAACAATACAGCTAACAAAAAAAATTCTTTAATTAAAAAAAACTTTTTACTTTTTTAAATTTAATTGCAAGTTCTGTTCAAAGGTTCAATGGCCCATGAAATGAAGCTCATTGGTTGAATAAAAATAGCTCAGAACGTGGGGAGCTCGTTCTGCTGAATCTGGTATAATAATTATAATAATAATAATTATTATTATTATTGTTTTTGATTCTGAATCAGAAAATAACGCCCCCTAATAAGAAGCGTTACTTCACTTCCCAATTTTAGAAAGCAGAGCTCACGCGCAAAAAAAAAAAACAGAAAGCAGCCTGTGCCATCCGGTTCTGCTGAGAGAGAGAGAGAGAGAGAGAGAGAGAGAGAGAGAGTAGCAGCAGAGATGGTGTGAAGGCTGTTGAGTCTGCGCGCGCTTCACCTTCACCCCCCCACCCCATCCCCACCAACCAGGGCTCCACGCGCACCTAAAACGCACCACCGAAAAGCGTCTCGATGAGCTCCGCAGACTTCTGCAATGGACTGTACGATTAAGGTAGGCGTCCGAGCACTCTGGTTATGTTTTGAGAGTGAGTTTAGCGCGCGGGCAGCCACCCACTGTCTCACTCTCTCTCTCTCTCTCTCTCTCTCTCGCTCGCGCTCTCTCTCTCTCTCTCTCTCTCTCTCTCTGAGTGAGAGAGGCAAGGCGGTGATGCAGCTCTCCCCACTTCTTTCCTTCTCGTACAAAATTTCCTCTTCCTTCCCGTTCGTGGTCGAATGTCGCCTCTTTAATAACACGAGAAACCGCCACGCGACTTTTACACGCAGATAAAAAAGCACGCGCGCGCACCCTGTTCTCAAATGGAACCCGGAACATCGTGAGTGCATTTGTTTGTTTGTTTTTTCTGTTTTGTTTACTTTTGCTTGCTCTCATCCTCCTCCTTCTACTCCTTCTTCTTTTTATTCACGCGTGGACCTCTCGCCGAGCGCGCGCGGCTCACCCTCGCAGTATAGTCGCCCGCGCTGTAACGAGTAGGCGAGAAGCAATAGGACCGTTCTCCAGCAGGTGCGCGTGCGCGCGCTCCCCTGCACAGCCTGGCCAAGTTCATCTCGGCCGCGGGTAGAGAGAGGCTGAGAGAGAGAGAGAGAGAGAGAGCGCGCGCGCGCGCAGGTGCCGCCAGCCCCGGGTGACCGGGGAGCCTCCGCGCAGCAGATCGAGTTTCTGCTTTTGATCATTTCGTTAAGTTTTCCGTTTTCAGCCGCGCGCGCACTGCAATATTATCTGCTTGACGTCGGGGCTGCAAAATGGCTGCACGAGCGTGCCTATGTGTATGTGCGCGCGCGCGTGTGTGTGTGTATGTGTGAGCGCGCGGGAGAGACAATGCGCGTCTGCTTTTGCAATCAAATTAGAATTTGATTAGAATTTGAAACAAGAATTAAAAACATCACAGAATTAAATTTAAATTATTTTAATTATTATTTTAGAACAGACTTTCAGAAGCGGGGTGAGAATCTTGGAGGGAACAGAAGCGGCTCAATGTAGGAAAAACATCAGCGATTGATCAGAGGGCGATGAAGACGAGTACGGTTACCGCTGACAACGAATTAAAGAAAACGAATTCAGTGCGCGTGAACGGTCTAGACATAGACAGCTGCTCTCAGTTTTAAACAGTTGAGATCATTGCGTCACACCGATTTAACGACTTCGCTAAATTGTCGCTAAATCAAAAATTCAATTGCGCCAAAAATAATAATTGAAGATTTTTACGTATAAAAGAAACGAATTCCTGAAAAACTGGACCATCAACGCTGAAGCTCCTCGCTTGACCCAGCTGGCTGGTCAGCGTTGAATCAGCGTTAAATGTTATGGTTGAATCAACGTTGGGTTTATGTTTTGGTTTTCAAAAGTGAATCAACGTTGATATGGCAACCGTGAATAAACCACAGCTCGCTGAATCGGGGTGCTCTAAGTTTTTTTGGGATATGATGTAAAATGAACAACTTTCTTTATTAATGCAGTAAAGACATTAAAATGTTGATTCAACGTTCAAAGATCAACGTTTGCACAACCATTAAACATTAAAATGTTGATTCAACGTTGTTTCAACATTAAAACACAAAAAAACACATTTTGAACCACATTTCAACGCTGAGGGTCGGTTCTGTGCCAGCTGGGATAATATTAATCGTCATTGACCAATAATAATCGACTCATTTGGAATAATCTGCGATTTGATTTAGCGATTAAAAGTATTCGGAGAATAAAAGTAAACATTGAGTGAACTGATTGATCTGCCTGATTGATCTGACACTGGAGTCCAGATTCTAGACTCTAGTCGGTGTAGATCACGTGCTTATTCAAGTTTAAAACTCGAGAAACAACAACAAAAACTGTGCAAACAATGTGAGCAGCTGCGGCTCCGCGTGCGTGTTTTGTTTACAATAACGGCCCTCAGATTTGATTTCGAAGCCGATCTCAGTTTTACAGCGCGAGCCGCTCTCCGCTCCACTGATGCCGCATCGATTATTGATCGGCTGGATACGGCATCCTCCGCTCCTCGCGGACTGTGTCTCGCAGCGTGTTTGGAGGGAGCGCGAGCCTGCCAGGTGCCCTTATCTCCACTCAACACACTTCCTGTGTCTCAAAACCTCAGACTTTCCGCACACACACACTTCCGCTCTTTCCATACGAGAGAAAAGCAACAAAAGACTCGACAGAAAAAAAGAAAAGAGTCGAAGTCCCCGCGCGCGCATTGTTCGACTTTTCAATGCGATTTTTTTAAAATGAGGGCAAGAACAAGAATAAATGAAGCAAAGAGCGTCCGAACCCTGACTAACACGCGCGCGCACCCCTCACGAGCGGGAGCGCGCGCGCCCCGGCCGCCTCCCTCTCCTTTCTGAGCTCTCGCGCTGCGATGCTGCTGATTAAAAAAAAAAAAGTTGTGAAAAACCGCAGAGTGTTTTTGCAGCTCGAGCGCAGCTGCGTGTCTATTTGCAAAATCAGCATGGCTCAACTTCTGCTTTCTCTCCTCGCGCGACTAGCGCAGGCCTGTCTGTTAGCGCGCGGACAGGTCAACGTTCTGCCCCTGCTCTCATCTGTAGGATACCTGGAAGCCCATTCCTGCTCTACCGTTACTTTGAGATACTATCTCACTCTCAGTGTTCAATGTCTCAATCTCAAGGTTTCTGAGATACTAAGTCATTAGTTTAAAACATTAAATCCCTATTTTCAGATAAGTTCTCAACATATTGACACTTTAAATTGTTATTTTGAGATAATAAGTCATTATCTGGATATACCTTTTCATTATTTTGAGATATTACGTCATTATTGTAAGATACTAAGTCATATGGGTCACATATTAGGTCATATTTTGAGATACAGAGTCATCATTTTAGTGTCTATCATTATTGTGAAATATTAATTAATTATGTGGAAACACTTATTATTTTGAGATATCAACTCATTATTCTGAGATACTATATTGAGGTATTATGCTATCATTTTGAGATAAGTCATTATCTAGAGATGCCAACTCATTATTCTGAGATACTATCTCATTCTGCTGAGATCTTAAATCATTATCATGAGGTATTAAGTAAATATTTCTGAGATACTAAGTCATTAACTTGTCATACTAAGTCAGTAGTTAGAATTACAAAGTCATTATTTTAAGACCCTAAATCATTGTTTTGACATATTAAATCAGTATTTTCAGATGATAAGCCATAACTCCAGATATTTTTCCATTAATTTGAGATATTAATGGAAATGGGTTACAATGAGGTCACATCTCAAACATTTTGAGATACTATTATTGTTGTGAAATATTAATTATGTTGAAATATTTTGAGATATCAACCTATTATATGTTGAGATACTATTTTCAGGTATTATGATATTATTTTGAGATAACAAGTCATTATTTGGAAATGCCAACTCATTATTTTAAGATACTAAGTCATTAGTATATATATTAAGTCATTATATTGTAATACATAGTCACCATATTGTAAATTGTAATGAAATAGTACTTTATTATTACTGTCATTATGTGGAGATACATCATTAGCTTGATATCTCATTTTGAGATATTAACTCATTATGTTGAGACACTGTTTTCAGGTAGTATGTTATCATTTTTGAGATAGCAAGTCTATTTATTTTGTAATGTCATTAATGTCAGATATATGTAAGATATAATTCTAGGAAATATTTTCATATCAATCACATAAAACAACACAACGATGTTCTATCTCAAAATAATGGGAGTTTTAGAAAATACTAGCATAGCCATTCAGTTAATACTGAAAAATGAATAATAATGTGCTGGACTGTTCTAAGTGGCTGGAATGGGCTTCTATAATCATTCACTGTCATTACAGCATTAATCTTCTCATGGAGATTTAATCACAGAGGTATTACATGCTCTTCCCTCTTTCTGTTGGAGGCTGTACGGTTGTGGTCGTGCAGTATTTCGTTTCTTCTTTTTCGGTTTGTTTTCAAATATAGAAATGGGGGTTAGCTTTTAGCTTTCTAGCTGCTGGGTAAACACTTCAAACCAGCATCTTCAGGTAGAACCTTTACATTTTAAACCAGCCTGAACTGCTGAGACAGTGTTGAAGGAAAAATCCAGTTATTTTACGAAACCATTCAGAACTGAGGCGTAAACAGAGACTCAGAGTGGGTTGGTGTGAAGTGTTTCAGACTATTTTTACAGTGTTGGTGATGATGGTGTTTACAGTGGCGGTGATGTTTACAGTGGCGGTGATGGTAACCAGGGGTCTCCATGTCTACAACACAAATAAACACAATGTATTTACTATGAAACCCACCAGTGAAGCTACACGTGTCTTCTGAGTTTATCTGGATGTTGATGGTAAAATGTGGAAGATCTGAAAATACTAGGTTTTCTTTGGGGACTATTTGAACCTCACAGCGTCCTGCATGTATCTCTACACCATGAATGGAGTTTAATGTCAATTAGTTGGCAATATAATTGTTTTTTTTACATTTTCATAACTTTTACAACCAGCTTTTTTGGGAAAAGCTATAAAAGTTATTTCTATTTTTGACAAATTAAGGAAAACTGTGTTGATTTTTTTAAGTTTAAAGGCAAAAATTAAACCTCAGCAGTAAATATTTTACAAAAACATCATTTGTTAAACATCAAATGTTAATGCTCCGATATTTGACATGATAAACTTCAAAAAGGCTCTTAAGGAAACTTTAATCTCTACCTCATCACACATGTAGGTCTAGTTAAACAGCAGCACTCTGGAAGTGCTTTGGACCTATGAAATAAAACAAATGGACTCAAAAACAATAAAAATGTTCAGCATTTGATGAAAGGAACGCCGTGCTAGCTGTGAAGCATGGTGATGGATCTGAGGTTGTGTGCCAGCCAGTGGTTTTAGGAAACACTGCCCAGGCTTCTTTGGATTTCAGTTGATATCAGAAGTTTAAAAACTCTCAAGACAATCAGTAAAGAAAGTAAAGACAGAGGAGAGTTCAGCTTCTACAACAGAACAATGATACAAAACCCACCTCAGAACCCACCATGAGCTACTTTATAAAACAACTGCCCTCGCAGCCCCCTGACCACACTGAAAATCTGTGGGTGGATCTTAAACATGCTGCGCATGCAAGATGAGACGACTAGAAGCATTCTGCAAGGAAGACTAGCAGGTTTCTAAAACAAGAACAGAGAGACTGTAGGCTGGCTTCAGAGGGCTGGGCCACAGAGGTGTTACTAGGTACCGGCTCAGTAGGCCATCCAAACCTAGGCACAGTTATTTTTTCTCATTTGTATTTATTTATTTATTTATTTTTACTTTAGCATACAGTGATGAGCATCATAGCTGGTTGGGCTAATATTAGCATCATGTTACTTTTACAAAATAATATATTTTTTGCCATTGAAGGAATTGATTGACAGCTGATCTGTTACTTTTATACACTATATAATCAGAGACTGGTGTATAATAAGGGTAGAAAATCTGGCAGTAAAAAATACTACTCTTCTAATTGCTTCATTCGTTTGTACACCTGCAGTGTATTATATATGTATATATTGAGGCTGTGTGATAAGCAAGTATGGTGGTATGCAAACCTGTAAACACCCCCTGCTTAAATTTTATGTTAGTTGGTTTTAAGTATAAATATGATTCACATCCTCAACAGGGATGCACTTCTACATATTTTAATACCCATTAATGTTACTTTGAATTTAACAATATGGCTGTTATTTGTTCTATTGATTAGTTGTATGTTTTCCAACATGTGTACTGAAATGTCCAGTGAGTTATTTTAAAATGTGTTTTTTCAACTAAAAGTTGGTGTTTACAGTTTTGCATATTAGTGCTTTTAGCTGTAAACTTAGATTGCAAATGGCTCGATGTATCCGGTGTACAACAATAAACTGCGGAGCTATTTAAAGCCAGTTATCTTTACCACATAGAGCCACTTATTATATAAAGAACTTTTAGAACATTCCTATATATGAAGTTAAGAAAATTGCATTGATTCCAAAAATCATAAATATTGCTTACATATGTACATAAGTTGACATTTAGTTAAATTTTGCGTGGCTCGATCAACACTATATAAACAAGCACTGAAACTGAACAATATTGATTTTTACTTAAATCATGTTTCACTCACATGCAAGTTTGTTGAGGAATCAGTTAGCTAATGAAAATTAGTGTTTTATTTCTTAAATAAATTCATCTTTAAAATAGTCATTATTTTTAATGTAAGTTAATGTAGATTTTGTTAGAAGCAATATTTGAACATTTCTATTTGTTCAATCATTGAAATTTTTTACCCAGTGTAACGTAACACTTAGTTTATAAATTCAGATTACACAAAACTCGAAAAACCTGAAAGAAATTGAAATTCTACAATTGAGAAACTGTTAACAGGCTGCAGCTACTGCTGGACTCAAATTATGACAATATTTGACATTTAATTTTCTTGTTGTATTTATGTACAAATGTGTCTTACACTCATAATAGGATGAACAGTTACGTCCAGCGTTTGAAAATATTTTTGGTTACAGATTAATTATCTGATAATGTATGTAACTTTTACCAAATCCAAACGATTACTATATCAAAGTAATGTAATCTGATTGCTTCTCTTTACTTTTGGAATACTTGTCTATTTAATGACATATAATTAAACAAGGACAAGATAAATAAATAATAGATAAATAACATGGTAAGAAGTTTTTTGTAACAAGAGTTTAACTGAACACAGACAGTAAATCGGCCTAGTTTTACAAAACCCAACAACTTGTATTTGTAAAGTAGTGTCTGTAAAGCAGTTCATACAGAGTCTTAAACTAGCAGTAGTTACAAATAGAGTCCATTCTAATAACTAGGCATCATCTGAGTTAGCTAAGAGGCTTAACTGAATGCCTGTGGTCATTTGTAGATGCTCCCTAAATTCCCTGTGGTTTCAACAGTCAAATAGACCAACCTAGAAGGTGTGAACTGATTGTTTCAGCTATAAATAACAATAATCTACAGCATTTTGCTTCCATTATCCCAAACGGCTATGAAGAAAAACACGGTTTATGCGATAACTAAACTCTCTTTTCACATTTTGAAATTAAAAATAATATTAACTATAAAAATGTATAGACTGTATATGGTTTAAATGTAGTTCTGCTGGTAATGACCTAGTTTTGTATATTAGTTATCTCATTGCTGTCTTTCTCACTGTTTGCATTCAGTTACATTTAAAACCATTACAGGATATTATGTTCTGTGATACTGTGATGTTTCTCAAAAACACAGTATTGATTTTGAATCGATAGTTCACCATCAATTATTGCTGCTTCAGTTTGGGTTTTGTGTAAACCCCCAAAGTGCTAGATGGCATGAATTGTAAGACATATTCAGCCATTAGACTTTTCCACACCAATAAACAAGTAGCATAAGGGCGCTATTAGTGCATTAAACATGTTCTTAGTGCTACATTTAACATTTTAGGATACAATATGAAAATAAATATGGCTTGGGCAAAAGTTGTGTCACATTTATACATTTTATAAGATTCTTTGTTTCAGTATGTTTAATAAACTGAACTTGTAATTGCGCTCTAAGCTCTGCCAATTCAAAACTTTTTCAAAATTTGAAACTTTGTAAAGATTATTAATATATCACCGCTTACAGTATCACAATACATTGCAATATATAGAATCACCAGATTTTTCTTAACACACAGCCCTAGAATCAACACAGCTAGTTGTCCCAAGGTAACCAGAGTTCTTTCTACAACCCTTTTGACTTAATATATATGAAGTTAAGAAAATTTAATTCCAAAAGTCAGAAATATTGCTAATATATGTACATAAATTAACATTTAGTTTAATTTTGCATGGCTCGATCAACACTATGTAAACAAGCACTGAAACTGAACAATATAGATTTTTTACTTAAATTATGTTTTACTGACACGCAAGTTTGTTGAGGAATCAGTCAGCCAATGAAAATCAGTGTTAAACATATCACTCTTATAAAAATACAACTTTGTTGACTAAATGTGTCTTCAAAAAAGTAATTTACTCTTTATTTTTATGTAAGTTAATGTAAAGAGATTTCGTTAGAAGCAATATTGGAGCATTTCTAGTCGTCCAATCATTGAAAATTTCTACTCAGTGTAACATAACACTTAAATTCAGATTATAAACTCAAAAAGTATATTAAATCATAACCCCTGCATCATGATACATATGGTATCACCAGGTTCTTGTTAACACACAGCCCTAGAATCAACCCAGCTAGTTGTGCCATGGTAACCAGAGTCCTGTCTATAACCCCTTCTGTACTGGGATGTAATTTACATCAACAACAGATTATTATTTACTTTGAAAATGCTTTATGTAGATGCTGTAAAATGATTTGTGATGAGGTGATTTGATCAGGTGACCATGATACAACAATATTCTGTAGTAACTATGTAGTAAGACGTAGTTCCTGAGTAGCTTTTCATGTAGATTCTAGATGTTGCCTTTGTGTTGAACAATACAACACATTTGAATTAAATATGTAAGTCATTTTTAAATATATGTACCAAAAAAAGTTTTAAACCAGATATTTAGTTGCCATGTCACAACACATGTTGTTAGTAACTATAACCTCCTGTTGGTAAACTAGCAAACGTAATTACTCATCCCTTATTACACAAGTAATTACAAGAGAAATCAGCTATAACAATGTTATACTGGAGGTTGAAACACACATTTACATAAGCTGTACTGTTGTAACAGGAAATACATCACCAGTAGTTGTTGCATATGTTAGTAATGTGTAATTTAACTATGTGTAACCATTTAACCATACTTTCAGAACAACTCAGTTGCAGTTCTCAGACAGTGGAACCCTTTACAGTGTCATATAAAAGCTTTGTTAAAGAACCACATACAAGAACCATTTAAGCATTGAAATAGTTATTGAGTTGCTTCTACTGTCTTCTACTCCCCTTTCAAGAGTGCACTCCACATTTCTATCCTAACAGCTATAGAATAGAGAGGATCTACTGAGACTGGGGTTTTAAGTGGTTAGTATAGACTGTATATGGTTTGAATGTAGTCCTTTACATTTAACATTTTAGGATACAATATGAATGTAAATATGATTCTTTGTTTTAGTATGTTTAATAAACTAAAACTGAAACTGCGCTCTAACTTCAAAACTTTTTCAAAATATTTCAAAACTTTGTAAACTATCACCGCTTACAGTACCACAATACACTGCAATATATTGAATCGTAACCCCTGCGTCATGATACATATGGTATCGCCAGGTTCTTGTTAACACACAGCCCTGTCTATTCTATAGTTATATAGTAGAGAGGATCTACTGCGACTGGGGTTTTAAGAGGTTAGTATAGACTGTATATGGTTTGAATGTAGTCCTGCTGGTGATTACCTTCTTTTTATATCTGTAATCTCATTCCTGTCTTTTTCACTGTAACTGTAACAGAACACAGTTGCTTTTTGCATTCAGTTACATTTAAAACATTACAGGATATTCTGTTCTGTGCGTTGTTTCTCAAAAACACTATCAATTTTTAATCAATAGTTCACCATCAATTATTGCTGGTTCAGTTTGGGTTTTGTGTAAACCCCCAAACTGTTAGATGGCATGACTTGTAAGACATATTCAGCTATTAGACTTTTTCACTCCAATGTAAACAAGTAGCATAAGGGCGCTATTAGTGCATTAAACATGTTCTTAGTGCTACATTTAACATTTTAGGATACAATATGAAAATAAATACGGCCTGGGAAAAAGTTTATATTTATACACATTTGGCACATTTATACATTTTATGAGATTCTTTGGTTTAGTATGTTTAATAAACTGAAATTGAAACTGTGCTCTAAATTCAAAACTTTTTCAAAATATTTCAAAATTTTGTAAAAAAATTGTAATATATAACACACAGCCCTCTCTATTCTATAGCTATAGAGTAGAGAGGATCTACTGCGACTGGGGTTTTAAGAGGTTAGTGTAAAGCAGGACTCATGTTGATGACACATTCAAATCCAAGTGAAATCTTGACTAACTGGGTTTGTTCCTAAAAAAAAAAAGCAACGCACATACAGAAAAATATCAAGACACAGTTCCACAAAAAGATGCGCAATTTCAAACGGCGTGTCGCAATTCATTAAAAAAAAAAGCAGCGGCAGCCTTTTCAATGGCGGCGCAAACGAGGAACCCAAACGCCCTGAAGCTCAGCCCCAGTCTGTCCAGTGCATGAGTGAACGCTGCGAGGGGAGAAGGTGTGCACGACATTTGTCTTGAGTTCTATTTTGCAGAAAGCATGCACGCCGCGTTTGCTGCAGCAGTCGTGTTTGGTTTCGCAGCAACAGCAACTGATATGAAACTCATCGAACAGGAAGTCAGTTGTGGCTTGTGCTCAGTTTAATGTGTAAGTTCATCACACTGGGGCAGAGAGAGGGAGGGAGATAGAGGGAGATAGAGTGAGAGGAACGTGTGTAGATTCACACGTGTATGTATACGTTTGTGGTCAGAATTGTGCAGAACTTACAGAACGACTCCTGGTCATGTGGTTGGAGAGGTTGAGATGAATGGGGGCCCTGAACGTTCCCTGATAAATCTCCAACATGGAGATGTTTGAAAAGTCGTGCCGTGCATTGAGCTGCACCCGAATCCACCGTCGCTCATCCTGTTACTCGTCCTTCAGTCTTAACCACATGGTTGTGATGGTAATCCAGCAGCCGTGGCTTCAGGTACGTTAAGAGGGAAGGGCCCACGAGGGCCTAGGCTTCAGTAACCTTTCGCAGCAGTTTTGCTGGTGCTCCTCATGGGGCCAGCCTGCTTTCACTTCTCCACTGGCCTGCTTTTACACTGCTGGGCGTGCATGCACAACTCTAGAGAAAGAGCTGGAACTTCTCAGAAGTTTTCAATGCAGACATGAAGTGTAGAAACATCACTGGTTTGTCCCCAGATTGGCTGGAGACCACTGCAGGACCGGGTCCATAAGACACCACATGGCAAAGATCTCAGAGAACAAGGTTCTCTTTGACATAGTGTTTGGTTTAATCATTCAATAAATGGTTTCTGGAAATGAGATGAAGAACCTTATGGAGATCTAAAGCTATGAGAACCTTTGCACCACCTGAAGGTTCTATAAGGTTTTTTCCTAGAACTGTATGTCCAGGAATGGTTTACGGGCAATGCTGTAGCTTGGTTAACATTTACTTGTTGAGCGTTTTGCATGTTTTCTCATATCCAGGACATGGAGGAAGTGATGGTGCAACACTTGAAGGCTTTGAATGTTCCTTATCACGTCAGGTCAAGATGTATGTTTAGATAGTGTCTTGCTATAAACCAAGAAAACCTGAAAGTATCGTTTGATAGTTTTGAGGGCTATAGATCAAAGAGCTCTTGAAAAATGCTTCTGTGTTTTGCTTAATACATAAATAATGATAATGTCCCAACAAAAGCAGGGACCCCATAGGACATTGGTATGTTTATTGAAGGTTCCCCAGGATTGGTCAAATATAACGTTGTACAACCTTAAATCTGGCAAACTTAAGAACAAAATGTCAATTTCAAATTATTTCAAATCTTGAACATGTGTTTCACTTAAATAGTACAAATAAATAATACTAATACTGTCTCAGCGGTAGCAGGGACCTCTTAGGACAGCTCTGTTTATTAAATGTCTCTCAGGTTTAGAGAATACACAGAAACGCTGCCCAAAATTCATGTCATACAACTTACATTTGGAAAGTTTATGAGCACAATGTGTTATGAACATAATGTGTTTCACTTAAATAATACAAATAAATAATGATAATGTCCCAATAGCAGTGGGGACCCCTTAGAACACTGATGTTTATTGAAGGTCCCCCAGGATTGGTCAAATTTAATGTTGTACAAGCTTAAAACTGTCAGATTTATGAACACAATGTTCAAAATTTCAAATTACTTAACATACTGTACAGTGTGATTCACTTATATAGTACAAATAATAATGATCATAATGTGTGGGCAGTAGCAGGGAACTCTTAGGACATTCACCTGTTAACTGAATGTCTCTCAGGTTTAGAGAAAACATTTAATGCTCAAATTTAATGCTGTACAAGCTTCAATCTGGCACAATTTCACTCAAATAGTACAAATAAATAATGATAATACTGTCTCAGCAGTAGCAGGGGACCCTTAGGACATTGCTCTGTTTACTAAATGTCTCTCATTTAAAAAACAGCCCAAAATTCATGTCATACAAGTTTACATTTGGCCAGTTTTTAAGCACAATTTCAATTAACATAATGTGTTTTACTTAAATAGTACAAATAAATAACGATAATGTCCCAACAGCAGCGGGGGCCCCTAGAACATTGATATGTTATTGAAGGTCCCTCAGAATTAGAGATTACATAGAAAAACTGATTAAATTTTATGTTGTACAAGTTTAAATCTGGCACATTTATGAGCACAATGTTCAAAATGTCAACTTATTTAATATACTGAACAGTGTGCTTCACTTAAATAGCACAAATAGTAATGACCATAATGTGTGGGCAAAAGCAGGGACCCCTTAGGACATTGATCTGTTAACTGAATGTCTCTCAGGTTTAGAGACAACATAGAAAAATTGGTCAAATTTAATGATGTACAAATTTAAATCTGGTAAATATTTGGACAGAATTTCACTTTAATAGTACAAATAAACAATACTAATACTGTCTCAGCGGTAGCAGGGGCCTCTTAGGACAGCTCTGTTTATCAAATGTCTCCCAGGTTTAGAGAATACACAGAAAAACTGCCCAAATTTCATTTCGCAATAGCTTACATTTGGCAAGTTTTCAAGCATATTTTCAATTTTAAATTATTTAACTTAACTGAACTATGTTTTTGATAAATAGTACAAATAAGTAATGATAATGTCCCAACAGCAGCAGGGACCCCTTAGAATATTGATGTTTATTGAAGGTCCTTAGGATTGGTCAAATGTAATGTTGTACAAGCTTAAATCTGGCAAATTTATGAGCACAATGTTCAAAATGTTTTATTATTTAACATACTGGACAGTGCGTTTCACTTAAATAGTACAAACAGTAATGACTATAATGTGTGGGCAGTAGCAGGGACCTCTCAGGACATTGACCTGTTTACTGAATGTCTCTCTGGTTTAGAGACAACAAAGAATAATTGGTACAAGCTTAAATCTGGCAAGTTTTCAAGCACATTTTCAATTTTAAATTATTTAACTTACTAAACTGTGTTTTTACTTAAATAGTTCAAATAAGTAATGATAATGTCCCAACAGAAGCAGGGACCCCTTGGAACATTGATAAGTTAACTGAATGTCTCTCAGGTTTAGTGAAAACCAAAAAATTGGTCAAATTTAATGAAGTACAAGCCTAAATCTGGCAAATACTTGGGCACAGTTTCACTTAAATAGTACAAATAAACAATACTAATACTGTCTCAGCGGTAGCAGGGACCTCTTAGGACAGCTCTGTTTATCAAATGTCTCTCAGGTTTAGAGAATACATAGAAAAATTGGTCAAATTTAATGTTGCACAAGCTTAAATCTGGAAAAATTCTGAGTACAATATCAATTCAAATTCATTTAATATATCGAACATAAGATGTTTCACTTATATTGTACAAATAATTAATGACCATGCTATCAATGACATTGCTCTGTTAACTAAATGTCTCTCAGGTTTAGAGAATACAAAATTGGTCAAATTTTATGTTACAAAACATAAATCTGACAAAATGTAGAGTTTTAATTTTAGTTTATTGAACATACTGAAACAAACAATCTGAAAAAAATGCCCAGACCACATTTACATTTATACTCATTCCTAATATCCTACTGATTCCTTTAAGTGCTGAGCTGTGTTCACTGTAGAGGACGTGTTGATTTATTTTCACTTACAAAACCGACAACCGCATGGCGTTTGACCTGGAGCGCTCAAACACTCGCACAGGGCTCGCACGGGTTGTGTCTGACATTGCACCAGCTGAAAGAAGGTAAGCTGTTTAGCCGTTCATCAAGGTTGTCTCCTCCCTAGCCGCTGACCCCAGGACCCCCCGAAGCTCAGGACAAATTTGTTTTTCTGCTCAGAATGACCCACATCTCTCCCCCCGTCTCTGTTTCCTATCCCCCGGCCTGAGCCAAAAGGTTTCGCCGCACATGGGGGATCGATTTCCTGTGGGCCACCAAAAAAGCCGAGCAGTGACGCATATGAGCTCCAAAGACAATACGCAGCCCCTCCAAACAAGCGCTTACGCCGCGCTAACACAAACACTCGCGCGCAAACACTTACATACATTTGAATATATAAAGCAACCCTGAACGCTCACGTTGGCATACAAACACCGTCTTCAAAGAGGAAGCGGCAATATGAACAAGCTTTAACCCTTACCTACCAAACTTCCTCCTGATAAGGCCTGTTTACGAATGCTGAGCTAATTATTTAGCTCTTATCCACAAACCTCCCTCCAATCAGGCTTCCTGAGACGGGACTGGCTGAGGGCCACAGTAATAATAATTCATATCTTTGGACATGCTGTGTTCAACACCAGGTAGAAGGTGATGCAGTGACCCAACGACTGCTCAGGGGTCTCTTGAATACAGTGTGAAAGGTAACTGTAGATGTAGACACAAGAGTGAGGTGTGATCATCTTAACTTTGAACTGCTTTCAAATGCTGTCTCTGAGACCACACAGCAGAGAACAATAGAGATGTTTCTAAATTAGAACACTGTGAGATGACATTGATGTGTACATGGTATGGAGGTGCCTGGGGGGCTAGTTCAGGGCAGAATGCCCCAACTAGCCAGCTTAGACTTACACCTGTCCAGCTGGTGGGCTGGTGTTGCTTCTATTGTTTCAAAATCTGGGTACGTTTAGAAGAATCAGCATGTTCATTTATTTTAAAGGTTGAACTGAGCTGAAATGCCGGTTTCACAGCCAAGGTCTTGGGATTAGGTGTTTGTTAGAAAGATCTTCCCACATTTTTGGGCTACTGAATGTATGTTAGTCATTACCAGGCAACGTATTCCGGAAGAAAGCTCGAGCCTACTCCCCACATTGTTTTCCCACCAAGCAATGAGGACCTTTCTCAGATTCTGAACAGCATTGTCTCAGAAGCAGACATGGAGACCTTCAGGTCTGAATTGGACATGTTCAGCCAAAGTAGACCCATCCAGTGTTCTCTGATAAGCAGCATGAATGCAGAGAACCTTCTAGAACAATGTGGAAGTTAAAACTTCACTCTTCTAACGGGGGGTCTTCAAAGGTTCTTTAGGAAAGACAGAGCTTACATGCAGAAATCACTCTTCCTTGTATTGGTACAGCACCAAAAAGGGTCTCACTATTATTACTACCCATGAAAACTAAAGGTTAATACATAGCAGTTCTATATAGTGGTCCATATCGATCTCTGTCTAAGCATTGAGAGTGCTTTGGACTTGGAAAAGTGTGGACCATCTGGGAGTCCCTACAATCTATATAGAACCCTAAAGGCGATCACACAGAACATTGTTTCAAAGACCCAAGTTGTATATGGTTCCATGGAGCACTTCAAAGGGTACCACTATTATTACTACCCATTAAAGCGTAAGGGGAAAACATATAGTAGTTGTTCTATATTGTGGCCCATATTGGTCTTAAACTACTGGACATTCTTTAAACTTGGAAAGGTGTGGACCATCTCCACAGTGACAATCCAAATGGAAAGGTACCACTCGACAGAACACAGTTTTTAAAGATCCAGCCAGCGACCCCTGCCACTGGTGAACCATGTTTGAGAACAGTTACTACAAGGTCCAACTGCAATATACATACATCTCCATTAGCAAAGAACCCTCAGAGCTATTTCTGGGTTGCCTGTGGCGCCATTTCTGCATTTCCTGATTGTGGCGTTGAGCTATTTTAAACTAAGAAATAGACCCTGCCCAGATAACATCACAGACCTGAGAGAACAAGACCCGTTCTAAAAAAGGAAAGAGAGCAACAATGCCAAAATGATAATGCTCAAATATGACAATATCACATCTGTAGCAATCGCGCCTGGTTACACCTGTAAACCACTATCACGGCTGTTGATCGCCTCGGCCTTATCTCTCTGGTGTGATAGGAAGCTCTGTCGGTGGTGAGTGAGGACCAGTCCATATTTGAGCCAGCGTTCGGCAGCGCCCAGGCCATGCACATAAAGGGCGAGATCACGTCCCCGTCGCAGGCCGTTTACAGGCAGGGCTCAGAGGAGAGCTCCGAGTCCACCGAGCCCGACTGGACAGCAACGTCAGCACCAAGCGGCGGAAAAAGAGTGGAACACGTCAACGGAGCCAGGTGGGCTAGCACACGTACCAGTACAAACAACAACTACCCCAAGGGTTAACATCATTCACTCCTCATTTTCTCAGGAGGCCTTCAGGGTCGAACCATTATTCCTTTCATAGTCAAATGGTTCTCATGATGGAGGTTCTTTAAAGAACCTTTTAACACAACTAAAAATGAATAGTGTGTTGACGGGAGACATACTTAACACCACTCATTTTTAACGTTGGAAATGCATTGTCCTCGTTTGGCCTTTCCAATTAGTTACATATACAATATGATATATATAGTATATATACTTAGACACTGTATATATAGTACATATTCTTCTCAGAATTATATACAATATATATGCAATATCGTTGCTGTCCAATGAAAAATGGTTGTTTACATTGTGTGACAATTTCATAATGAATGGACCAATAGAAGTGCTCCAAAATAGCTTGGAAAAAATTCTGGTTCCATTGACTTACATTGAAAATAAAGTAAGTTTTTGGTCTCTCCTGTTGCCATTTTGGAGATATTGGACAGCGATGATATATACCTATTGTATGAATTACATATATATATATATATGTATGCACACTCTGACTAAATATGGTATAAATACTACATGTATGGACCTTGGTGATGAAAACTAGAAACCACACTCACTCTGTGAAAATCATGTGATTAAGAAGAATTACATTATTAAATTCTGATGAAGTTTATTCACTCTTGTAGCTGTAAAAAATAAACTGCCTTTTAAAAAACAAATCTTTCTTTAAAGTCAAATCTAAGCAGAGCTATATGAGCTACTGATATGTTGATTAATCGACTTTAAACTAATTGTAGCAGTCGTAAGTGAATTTTAAGGAATGTCTACTGAAGGTCTCCAAAAACCGGGGAAATTTTTTAACGTTATATATTTTTGTACATCTAGTGAAAATGCAGCAATTACAGATTGAAAAAAACATAATATTAATAAAGTCAATGTTGTGTTTAACCTGTCTCCAACTTTTTAAACCAAGCTAGCTTTGTCTATTCAGGAATTTGACTGTACTGAATAGGAAATTTCATTTCGCTCCATCAGATCTGTAACGGTTTTATTGTTTTATGACGCTCTGTTTTTAACCGCTCTGTGTTTCTGTCTCAGTCGAGAGTCTCCGGTTGAGTGTAGTGGGGCTAAGCGGAGCCGCCACATCAGCAGCAGTGATGGAAGTCAGCTGGGATATCAGGCCTCATACCCAGAGCCCCGGACCAGCCCCCAGGCCCCCACGCCCCCCAGCAGCACCACAGAGGAGAAGAGAGTCATCGTCCCTGCAGGTGATAAAACCACCTTCTTCTGTTTATGACCTTCCCTATCCAGACTCCACCCACAAATCTAGCCTAACAATTATTATACATTAGTTATATAGTTATACATTCAACCTAATGAGAAACTGTAACTCAGTTTATATACAATACCTACATTTAGAGTTATACATTCAACCTAATGAGAAACTGAAACTCAGTTTATATACAATACCTACATTTAGAGTTATACATTCAACCTAATGAGAAACTGAAACTCAGTTTATATACAATACCTACATTTAGAGTTATACATTCAACCTAATGAGAAACTGAAACTCAGTTTATATACAATACCTACATTTAGAGTTATACATTCAACCTAATGAGAAACTGTAACTCAGTTTATATACAATACCTACATTTAGAGTTACACACTCAACCTAATGAGAAACTGTAACTCAGTTTATATACAATACCTACATTTAGAGTTATACACTCAACCTAATGAGAAACTGTAACTTAGTTTATATACAATACCTACATTTAGAGTTATACACTCAACCTAATGAGAAACTGTCACTTAGTTTATATACAATACTTACATTTAGAGTTATACATTCAACCTAATGAGAAACTGTAACTCAGTTTATATACAATACTTACATTTAGAGTTATACATTCAACCTAATGAGAAACTGTCACTCAGTTTATATACAATACCTACATTTAGAGTTATACATTCAACCTAATGAGAAACTGTAACTCAGTTTATATACAACACCTACATTTAGAGTTATACATTCTACCTAATGAGAAACTGTAACTCAGTTTATATACAATACCTACATTTAGAGTTATACATTCTACCTAATGAGAAACTGTAACTCAGTTTATATACAATACCTACATTTAGAGTTATACATTCAACCTAATGAGAAACTGTAACTCAGTTTATATACAATACCTACATTTAGAGTTATACATTCAACCTAATGAGAAACTGAAACTCAGTTTATATACAATACCTACATTTAGAGTTAGACATTCAACCTAATGAGAAACTGTAACTCAGTTTATATACAATACCTACATTTAGAGTTATACACTCAACCTAATGAGAAACCGTAACTCTGTTTATATACAATACCTACATTTAGAGTTATACATTCTACCTAATGAGAAACTGTGACTCAGTTTATATACAATACCTACATTTAGAGTTATACATTCAACCTAATGAGAAACTGTGACTCAGTTTATATACAATACCTACATTTAGAGTTATACATTCAACCTAATGAGAAACTGTAACTCAGTTTATATACAATACCTACATTTAGAGTTATACATTCAACCTAATGAGAAACTGTAACTCAGTTTATACACAATACCTACATTTAGAGTTATATGTTCAACCTAATGATCACTACACTAATACAAAGCTGTTCCATTTAGAAAGTGTGTTGAGTTTAGATGTGGTCCTATCATTTCATCAAGACAGTACATACATGGGAGCATCGTACCCTGGGGGTCTTCCTCTCAGGTGACCCCATATATTTTAAAAAATCATCCAACGTGAAACCTATAGAATAATGCTAGTAAACTAAATCTACAGATTACAGTCTCATCTGCTGGCTGATATTTGGTAAGCATGTTTTAACCACAGCCTCTTGCATCACAGAGGAAGTAGATGTGGAGCGTGGAGAACGCCAGGTCAGTGGCAGAGTGCGCTGCAGATGGGAGGGGCCCTTTTAAGCACGTCCACTTCCTTCCTGTCTCCGTGTTCAGCCCAGACTATACTAAATCCAGCAACCAATCACTTTACGACTCGAACAGAACCTAATATCAACTTTAAACGAGTCACTTTCAGCCAGAAAGAACAACAAACAGCTTGTTAGAATTTTCCCTTCCACAGTAAACGGTGCAGCTCTTACATTCCAGCAGAAACTAACCCAGCAGTTAAGGTGGCGCGGAAAACATCTGCCTGTTTCTGGCTTCAGAGCCATCTTCAATTCCACCTTAAATAATCTGAGGCCTCAGTCGCTGCAATGTAACAACTGCCCTATTTCAGGTGGAATGAAATATTTTAGTTAGACACCAATTTCTGCCTTTGGAGAGACTTCTAGATCCACCTTAAATAGTCCGGGGCATCTGGCACCAGAACGGAACAACTGCACCACTTAAGGTGGAATGGAGAATTCTAATATAAAGCAAATTTCTGCTTCTGAACAACTTTTAGCTCACCTTAAATTTCCTGGAGTCTTAGCTGCCGGAATGCAACAGCTGCATCATTTAAGGTGGAACAGAAAATTAAGAAAAAGACCATTTTGGTCTTCGCAGTGACTTCCAGTTCCACCTTAAACGGTCTGAGGCCTCAGTTGCTGCAATTTAACAACTGCATTATTTAAGGTGGAATTAAATATTTTACTTAGACACCAATTTCTGCCTATTTACAGTTCCACCTTAAATGGTCTGGGGCCAGAATGCAACAACTGCACAAGCTTCCTGGATGCTTAGGTGCCGGAATATAACCGCTGCAACATTTAAGGTGGAACGGAAAATAAAAATAAAAACACAATTTCTGCCTTTGGAGTGATTTCCAGTTTTCATCAAATGGTCTGAAGCTTCAGGTACCAGAATTGAACAACTTTACCATTTAAGGTGGAAATTTCTTTGGAATTTCTTTGGAAATATTTCCAGTTCCACCTTAAATTTTCTAGTGCCTTAAGTACCAGTATGTAACAAGTGTACCACTTAAGGTGGAACAGAAAATCTATTGCACCATTTAAGGTGGAATAAAAATTTTGAACTAGAAGCCAATTTCTGCCTTTAGAACTCCAGTTCCACCTTAAATGCAACAACTGCACCATTTAAGGAGGAAGGGAAAATTAGAGTAAGAAGTGAATTGCAGCCTTATAAAGAATGGAGCAGAAAATCTATTTCTGCCGGAATATAACAGCTACATCATTTAAGGTGGAACGGTAAATAAAAATAAGAACACAATTTCATTTCAGTGATTTCCAGTTTTATCTTCAATTGTCTGAAGCTCCAGATACCAGAATGCAAAAACTTCAGCATTTGAGGTGGAACAAAACATTTTAACAGAAAAAGAACTTCTGTGGAGAATTTGGAAATTTCTTTGGAATTCCTTTGGAAATATTTCCAGTTCCACCTTAAATTTTCTAGTGCCTTAAGTACCAGTATGTAACAAGTGTACCACTTAAGGTGGAACGGAAAATCTGTTTCTACTTCACCTTAAATGGTCTGGGGCCTCTGGTACTAAAATGCAACAACTTTAACATTTAAGGTGGAACAAAACATTTTAACAGAAAGAGAATTTCTGTGGAAAATTGTAAATTTCTTAGGGAATATTTCCAGTTCCACCTTAAATTCTCTAGTACCTTAGGTGCCAGTGTGTAACAAGTGTACCACTTAAGGTGGAACAGAAAATCGATTTCTGCTTTAGAAGTGAAATGCCGCCTTATAAATAATTTTAGGTCACCTTAAATTTCCTGGAGACTTCGGTGATGGAATGCAACAGCTGCATCATTTAAGGTGGAACGGAAAATAAAAATAAGAACAATTACTTTGGAGTGATTTCCAGTTTTATCTTTAATGGTCTGAAGCCGCAGGTACCAGAATGCAAAAACTTCGGCATTTAAGGTGGAACACAACATTTTAACAGAAAGTTAAATTTCTTTGGAAATATTTCCAGTTCCCCCTTAAATGTTCTAGTGCCTCAGGTACCACAATGCACCACTTAAGGCGCAACTGAAAATCTCTTTTCTGCTTCACCTTAAATGGTCTGCGGACTCAGGTGCCGGTACATGGACAGGAAATCAGCAGAATCCTTTTCTTCTGAAAGTGAACCAGTAGAAGGTTTTCCTAGAACCAAACATCTAAGCAAGGAACCCTTTAGGAACTTTGTGGAGCTGAAACAGGAAGTTATGGCTGATTTGGCTCCTCGACTGACCAGTTTCCTCAACATGCTCACGCTTTTCCCGACACCGGCCGCGGTGGGAAGTTCTAGAACCAGAGGGAAAATTCATCTATGCTGGTGACGAGCTGAACTGATGCTCGTAAAGGTGCTTTGATCACTTTGTTCCAGGTAGGAGTGACTCACGAGGAGTGAATGTGATGTGCAGTAGGCGCGGGGCAGTGCCGGGGAGTGCCGCGCCACGCCGGCTGAGGGGTTTCATTCTGACTCAAAGCTGTACAGGATACTGATCCGGCTTTCAGGGTCACTGCTCAAGGTCGTGGTGACATTATTTAAAGGGGGGGACAGAAAAACGGGGTCATCACATGCGGTGGGTTAGACCGCGCTGGCCGTTATATGTGACTCAACCGGACCATCTGTGGCGCTGAAGCGTTACGGGACTAACGAGAAGCACGGGCGCGGACAGGAGACGAATTTGTCGCCGTCCAATGAAAAACAAGCATCTCAAAAACTGTAACTTTACAGGAGAGACCAAAAACCCTCTTTACTTTCAATGTAAGTCAATGGAACCAGAATTCTTTCCAAGCTATTTTGGAGCGTTTCTATTGGTCCATTCATCATGAAATTTTCACACAGTGTGAACACCAGCATGTCATGTTCAAATGATGTAGAAAAAAAAAAATCAACAAATATGGAGATGTTTTTCACCGGACAGTGAGGATGTGTGGAGCTCCTGCTGCTGAACACCTTCCCTGTTTTTAATATTTCATTTTTAGTCTTCTCTTTCTCCCCTCATCCAAACCCATCACCAGCTACGACTCACTCCCTCACTCCCTCCCTCACTCCCTCCCTCACTCCCTCACTCCCTCACTCCCTCACTCCCTCCCTCACTCCCTCAGCTGCCAGGGTGAAGACTACACGGTGCCTGACCAGTGAGGTCATCATAACGTTTCTTATTCTGAGATTGTTTAGAACCAATCGTCATTTATGTACACACACACACACTAGTGAACACACAATAGGGGGCAGTGAACCCCCTGCACACACACACACACACAAACACACTAGTAAACAAACACTAGGGGGCAGTGAACCATTCACACACCCATATACACACTAGTGAATGCACACACAAGGGGGCAGTGGACAATTTACACACACACACACACACACACACACACACACTAGTGAACACACACTAGAGGCAGTGAAACACTCACATACACACACTAGGGGGCAATGAAACACACCCACCCACACACAACTGAACACACACTAGGGGGCAGTGAAACACACACAACTCAAGACACACTAGAGGCAGTGAAACACTCACATACACACACTAGGAGGCAGTGAAACACCAACATACACATAGACTTATGAATACACACACACACACACACTAGTAAACAAACACTAGGGGGCAGTAAAACACACACACTACTGAAGAAACACTAGGGGACAGTGAAACACACAAACACACTATTGAACAAACACTAGGGGTCAGTGAAACACACACACACACAAGTGAACACACACTAGAGGCAGTGAAACACACACATACACACACTAGGGGGCAGTGAAACACCAACATACCGGAGGCATTCCGGTCAGAAGGCTGGATCCCCAACACCCAGCCCATGATTTCACCCCTAGACACCACTAGAAATCGAGGGGACAGATGTGCTCTTGTGGACTCCTGGTGTTGGGTGGCTGGGGCATCACAGGGCCGCAAACCCACAACTTCCTGCCGCTTAGACAGCTTAGACAGCTTAGACAGCTGTGCAGTGAACGTGTTTAACATAACTGAACTACTGCAGATGGTTTTAACCTGTTGTCAGTGCAGGTCCTGCCTGTTCTGGAGGTCCTTCACTAACCTTGATGGGATACATGCTCCTCCTCACCCTCTCCCTCCCTCCCTCTCTCTCCGTCTCAGATCCTGAGGTGTGGACGCAGGACCATGTGCGGCAGTGGGTGGAGTGGGCGATAAAGGAGTACAGCCTAGTGGAGGTGGACGTGTCCCTGTTCCTCCCACTGGACGGCAAAGCTCTCTGCAAGATGTCCAAAGAAGACATGATGAGGCTAACGTCCGCCTACAACACCGACATCCTCCTCTCGCATCTCAACTACCTCCGCCAGAGTGAGTCGCACCTGCGGCCAGGTTCCCCGAGCCAGACTAAGCCCAGGCCTAGACTAATGCTGCTCTGAGACCGGGTTTAGTCTCCAGTCCATCATCAGTTCATGATCATATTACAGTAGAGCTTCTAGTTATTTCCAACAGGAACATCTAGAACGTCCTTTGGTATCTAGTTTATAGAAATTCATAAAGGAATTCAATTTTGTTTACCACTAAAAAATTCTGTTTATTCAAGCAAAGGTTTTAATTTCAATTTAAAGCTGGAATTGCTTTTTGAATTTACTAATAATTACTGTTGTGTTTTCTGACCTGCAGGCAGCCCCACCTTCTCGTACCCCACCACCCCCACCAACACACAGCCACAGCCCAGACTACAGGTCAAAGCTGGTAAGACAACAGACACTAATAAAACTAATTCAACTTCAAACTAATGTTTAAACGTTCACCTAAACAATCAGAACAATACACAAATGTTTCAGTAGTGACTGTTTCAGTAGTGACTGTTTCCGTAGTGATTGTTTCCGTAATGACTGTTTCCGTAATGACTGTTTCTGTAGTGACTGCTTTAGTGGTGATTGTTTCAGTATTGACTGCTTTAGGTGTGATTGTTTCAGTAGTGATTGTTTCAGTGGTGACTGCTTTGGTGGTGACTGCTTTGGTGGTGACTGCTTCGGGAGTGATTGCTTTGGTGGTGACTGTTTCGGTGGTGACTCTTTCGGTGGTGACAAGTTTTTTTTCAACAGAATTTTAAAACTCACATAAAATCATTTTTTATTTTTTCATTTTTTACAAGTTTTAGTACTGACTGTTTAAGTAGTGACTGTTTAAGTACTGACTGTTTAAGTAGTGACTGTTTAAGTACTGACTGTTTAAGTAGTGACTGTTTAAGTAGTGACTGTTTAAGTAGTGACTGTTTAAGTAGTGACTGACTTCGGGACAATTCAAAACAGTGCAAACTGCTCACCATGTGGCCACGAGGACTGTCTCACTTCCTGCTCTAAAATGTAGGGGCGTGGCTTAACAGATTGAAGCTTAAAACTTTTTGTGTTTGAGTAGTGAGACTGTTTAATGATAATGTTTACAGTGGTGGTGGTGATGGTGTTTACAGTGGTGGTGGTGATGGTGTTTACAGTGGTGGTGTTTACAGTGGTGGTGATGGTGTTTACAGTGATGGTGGTGATGATGTTTACAGTGATGGTGATGGTGTTTACAGTGATGGTGGTGATGATGTTTACAGTGATGGTGGTGGTGTTTACAGTGGTGGTGATGGTGTTTACAGTGATGGTGGTGATGATGTTTACAGTGATGGTGATGGTGTTTACAGTGGTAGTGGTGATGGTGTTTACAGTGGTGGTGGTGATGGTGTTTACAGTGGTGGTGATGTTTACAGTGGTGGTGATGGTGTTTACAGTGATGGTGGTGATGATGTTTACAGTGATGGTGATGGTGTTTACAGTGGTGGTGATGGTGTTTACAGTGATGGTGGTGATGGTGTTTACAGTGGTGATGTTTACAGTGGTGGTGATGGTGTTTACAGTGGTGGTGATGGTGTTTACAGTGATGGTGGTGATGGTGTTTACAGTGGTGGTGGTGGTGATGTTTACAGTGGTGGAGATGGTGTTTACAGTGGTGGTGATGGTGTTTACAGTGATGGTGGTGGTGTTTACAGTGATGGTGGTGATGGTGTTTACAGTGATGGTGGTGGTGTTTACAGTGGTGGAGATGGTGTTTACAGTGGTGGTGATGGTGTTTACAGTGATGGTGGTGATGGTGTTTACAGTGATGGTGGTGGTGTTTACAGTGGTGGAGATGGTGTTTACAGTGGTGGTGATGGTGTTTACAGTGATGGTGGTGATGATGTTTACAGTGGTGGTGATGGTGTTTACAGTGGTGGTGATGGTGTTTACAGTGGTGGTGATGGTGTTTACAGTGATGGTGGTGATGATGTTTACAGTGGTGGTGGTGGTGTTTACAGTGATGGTGGTGATGGTGTTTACAGTGATGGTGGTGATGATGTTTACAGTGGTGGTGATGGTGTTTACAGTGGTGGTGATGATGTTTACAGTGGTGGTGATGGTGTTTACAGTGGTGGTGATGGTGTTTACAGTGGTGGTGATGGTGTTTACAGTGATGGTGGTGATGATGTTTACAGTGGTGGTGGTGGTGTTTACAGTGATGGTGGTGATGGTGTTTACAGTGATGGTGGTGATGATGTTTACAGTGGTGGTGATGGTGTTTACAGTGGTGGTGATGATGTTTACAGTGGTGGTGATGGTGTTTACAGTGGTGGTGATGGTGTTTACAGTGGTGGTGATGGTAACCAGGGGTCTCCATGTCTACAACACTAATCTACACACTGTATTTACTATGAAACCCACCAGTGAAGCTACACGTGTCTTCTGAGTTTATCTGGATGTTGATGGTAAATGTTAAAAGTTCTGTATGTAAAGAAATAATGCATAAAATAAGAAAAATATTTAAGAATAAATAAGAAAGTTCTAAATATAATTAGAAGTGAAAGGTCTCTAAACAGGTTAAACAGGTCTATTACTGTCGTCTAAAGAGAATTACTGAACATGTTCAGTAGATCTGAGCTGGTTTGACTCACAGGACAGACTGATGAAGCTCTACGATCAGCACGAACCAAAAACCTTTAACGTTTATTTGCAGTTTCAGACAGGAAACAGCTGCACTGGGACAGGAAGTGGGGTATGGGTACCCTGTTAGGACACAATTGACTATTCTATGGCAAATACATTTGGCTACAACAAAAGGACACTCACCCCAAGGGACTGTGGGTCATCTTCGGCCCTCCTTGGGCTGTTTTTGCTGCTGGCTTTGTTCTGACCGGCGTTCTCTCTCAAGGGTCTTTAATGTAACGCTTCCTTCCTCTCGCGGCTGCCCCCCTCCACGCCGTCTTCAAAGCCCCCCTTTCCTGCAGAATCTCCCTCCGTTACCTCTTATCTCTCTTTGTCTCGGTGCAGAAAACAGCTTCGAGGAGATCAGCCGAAGGAACAGTTGGTCTTCAGGGGGAATGCCGGCAATTCCTAAAGGTACGCTCACCCTTAGAGGAGGTCAGCGAGTTGGTCCAGGTCATCTCCAGACACCTCCACCTCCTTCTCCAAGAGTTTCAAAATTCACTGATTTTACATGTTTAGCATCCCTTGTGGTTGTGATGTCACAACCATGAACACATATGACAACCCGCTCGGTCTACAGCAGTTTAGCTCCACCCATTCAGCCTATAGCAGTTTAGCTCCACCCATTCAGTCTACAGCAGTTTAGCCCTTCCATTCAGCCTACAGCAGTTTAGCTCCACCCATTCAGTCTACAGAAGTTTAGCTCCACCCATTCAGTCTACAGAAGTTTAGCTCCACCCATTCAGCCTACAGCAGTTTAGCCCCACCCATTCAGTCTACAGAAGTTTAGCTCCACCCATTCAGCCTACAGCAGTTTAGCCCCACCCATTCAGCCTATAGCAGTTTAGCTCCACCCATTCAGTCTACAGCAGTTTAGCCCTTCCATTCAGCCTACAGCAGTTTAGCTCCACCCATTCAGTCTACAGAAGTTTAGCTCCACCCATTCAGCCTACAGCAGTTTAGCCCCACCCATTCAGCCTATAGCAGTTTAGCTCCACCCATTCAGCCTATAGCAGTTTAGCTCCACCCATTCAGCCTACAGCAGTTTAGCTCCACCCATTCAGTCTACAGCAGTTTAGCTCCACCCATTCAGTCTACAGCAGTTTAGCCCCACCCATTCAGTCTACAGCAGTTTAGCCCCACCCATTCAGTCTACAGCAGTTTAGCTCCACCCATTCAGTCTACAGCAGTTTAGCCCCACCCATTCAGTCTACAGCAGTTTAGCCCCACCCATTCAGTCTACAGCAGTTTAGCTCCACCCATTCAGTCTACAGCAGTTTAGCCACACCCATTCAGCCTATAGAAGTTTAGCTCCACTCATTTAGTCTACAGCAGTTTAGCTCCACCCATTCAGTCTACAGCAGTTTAGCCCCACCCATTCAGCCTATAGAAGTTTAGGTCCACTCATTCAGTCTACAGCAGTTTAGCTCCACCCATTCATTTTTAGAGAGAAGGAATAAGGAGGAGTAGAAGAGGAGCCCTGAATGCAAAAATGTGCTGCACAAACAACCAGATAAAAAAAATATTTAAACACTGACGTCCCGTCTGATTGGAGCAGGTTCTCCAGTGGAGCAGCAGCACAACAGCAGGATTACAGACCCTCCAGCGAGACCCCCTCAAGGTGAACATGAGCAAGTCTTACTGCTCATAAACATGCGGGTGGGCTCATTATATATATGTACAAATCTGACCCTCAACCTCTTTGTTTACAGACCCCTACCAAGCATTAGGTCCAATCAGCAGCCGCCTGGCCAACCCAGGTAAGAACCTTCAGAGGTTGCCAAGAGTTGCAGAAGTGACACATCAGTTAAATAATATTCGGAGGCAAATATGGACTGAAATAAAAAATAAATGATGTTTATCTGCACCCAAACCAAACCCACAGGATTGTGGGTAAGCGGCGGTCTGACCCACATCAAAAAGGTCATGCTACAGACGTTAAGGCAGTTTTTCATCATAGACCTGAAGAGTTATAATAGTAATAATAATAATAATAATAATTAAACATTTTATATAGTAAAAAGTAATGGAGGAAAAATCAAGACTGGTTGTTACTGCAGTACATCTCATTAGCATAAACCAACTATCAGCCAATGAAAGCTGATCTTATTTTTATTTTGAGATCAACTTCTCAACTCACTCATCATGAATTGGTTTCAGTGAAGAAGAAGCAGCTGTTTGATGTCAATGTATTATTTTTATATAAAAAGTGATTAAAGGCTATGTTTGATAAACTTTGATTCTGTAAGCGGCAAAATCACAATATTTAAAATATAATAAAAAAACAGTAAAAAACGAAAAAAAACAAAACACACATTCCATATATACAGGCTTGTTAATGCTAACATTAGTGCTGCATCCTTAGGCTACTTGCTAAAGTTGGAGTGGAAGAGTTTAATGGTGAAGAACACCGCCATCTAGTGGTTGAATGCAACACATATTGAACCACTGACTTCCATAAAACTTTGTAAACTATTAATTAAAACTAATCCTGTGTTTTTGAGAATCGATACAGAATCACAAAATATAAAATTGGGTTTTTGATATATTAGATATTTTCTTACATCCATACATTCTATCCGTTATTCAGTATGTATGCGTGCAGCTTATAACATAAAAGCCACTTAACAGGAGACGGAAAACCTTCCTGACTTACAATGGGAGTTAATGGAACCAGACTTTTCAGACTGTCGGTCCGTTTATCATGAAATTTCTCAACAATTTAAAGGATAATTGACTGTTTTTAATTATATCAAAAAATTAAATACCTTCTTCTGGATGTCTCCAGCTGTAACACAGGTTTGTTAAACTCCATCAGCAGCAGTACTGATTAGATAAAGCAGGTACTGGACGATAACTACAATTAGTTTTGTTCAATAAAATTTTTTTCTACATCATTTGAACATGACAGCTGAGGTTTACACTGTGTGATGATTTTATGATGACTGGATGAATAGAAAGACTGCAAAAGAGCTTGGAAGAAATTCTGGTTCCATTGACTTGCATTGAAAGAGAAGACAGTTTTTGGGCTCTCCTGTAAACTTACCATTTTAGAGATACTTGTTCTTTATTGGACAGCGACGAAATTATATATATATATATATATATATATATATATATATATATATATATATATATAGCAGCTACTGATTGGCCAGCAGTTCAGTGAGTGAGTGTTCAGGTTGTGGAGGTTTAGCAAATCACAAATAAGTCACAACACATTATCCAATTCAACTTTCAGGCCTGAAGAACATCCGTACCGGAGTTCTGGATTTTCACTGATCTGATCCCGGATTCAGGCTCTGACAGTGTAGAGTTAAAACTGGAATGTTAGACTGACCAGCAGTTTTGCTCTATTTCTATTCAAATGTCCTCCATACGTCTATTCAGATTCATTTACATGGGAATTCCACTAATTCTGACTTTCACTGGAACACAGCATTCACACTTAACCACTCTGAAACACTTTAAAGGGACTGTCCAGATACTTTCGGATATGTTATTAAAACCTCAGTCTTGCTGTCCCCCCCCCATGCAGGTTCCGGTCAGATCCAGCTGTGGCAGTTCCTGCTGGAGCTGCTCTCGGACAGCAACAACGCGGCCATCATCACGTGGGAGGGAACAAACGGAGAGTTCAAGATGACGGACCCGGACGAGGTGGCGAAGCGCTGGGGCGAGCGCAAGAGCAAGCCCAACATGAACTACGACAAGCTGAGCAGAGCGCTGCGCTACTACTACGACAAGAACATCATGACCAAGGTCCACGGCAAGCGCTACGCCTACAAGTTCGACTTCAACGGCATCTCCCAGACGCACCAGAGCCACCCAGCAGAGGGCAGCGTGCTCAAGTACCAGACGGAGATGCCCTTCGTTCCCAGCTACCACAGCCACCAGCCTAAAGTGAACTTCATGGGCGCTCACCCCGCCCCCATGCCCGTCACTTCCGCCAACTTTTTCGGCCCTCCTTCCAACTACTGGAACTCAGCCACCAGCGTCGTGTACCCCAGCTCCCCGATGCCCCGACATCCGGGGACGCACTCGCATTTAAACTCTTACTACCAATGAGCAGACATCAGACTGTCCGGCGCCGAGGAGTTACCAACACACCCGACCGGGCTGCGATCACAACCCAGGGTTCTGAGCTTCTGTCTGAACGTGGTTTCTTACGAGCTGTGTGAACACTCGGCTTCAGTCCATGTGCTTTTGTTGACACAGTGAATAAAAAAAACAAAACAAAAAGCAACTGAATCAACAACAACATGCGTATAAATAAGCCAAGTATTATTTTTTTTATTTTCTGAACCACATTTACCAGATTAACCCAGATTAATCTCGTACACATTACAAACCGATTCACTTATTTCAGATTCTTTGCATATACCGGACTGGAGCAGAGGGGACGTAGCTCTCTAGCGCCACCTAGTGGCCAGGAGAGACAAACACCTGAACAAACAGGAAGGGAAAAAAAAGCCATGTTGTCACCACGGCAACAAACCGTCTGATCACACTGGGTTTGATTACTGCTCACCTGATCTTCTGACTTCAGCATCTTCAGCATATCTTCCTAATGCCCAACACATACAGGAGCGCATGCAGAAGTGGATCAGATCTGGTTTTTGTTTTTGTGTTCACACCACCGCGTTTCCCGGTAACGACTGATCTTAGTGATTTACCAACAACTTTAAGAATGACGTAACTTTAAGAACCCCAATTTTGCGAGTTTCCCGAACGCCTTCCTAGTCTCCAAACTTACCAACTAGTTTCAAGTAGCTCTAGGCACCGCCAGTCAAACCCTGAACCACTAATTTACATACGTTTCCTCTTTATTATACCACAAATGTATCATTATGTAAATAAATATAATAAAAAAGAATAAATAAGGATTTAGATAACTTGTGTAAAAAAAAAAAAAAAAATTAAAACACTTCGCTTGCAATTGTCTACAGCACGCCGAACCTATAAATAGGCACACGATTAACCTTCCTAGCTCGGCACACCGGCCACATAATTTACTACTACGACTGTAACACTGGAAGAAAATTAAATAAAAGTATGTAATTTATGTGTGTATATCAACAAACACTGTTTTGTACTTTAAGCAGTTTAAACTGTTTGTTTATGAGATTGCGATGATTCCAACCTTAAAATAAAAAAGTTAAACATACATTTATGTACAGTATTGACCTTCAGAGTGTCACCATGATACAAACAAACACCTGTTTATTCTAGAAGTTTACTGTTTATATCATTCAAGCTGTTGGATATGATATTCGCTGACGTTGGATGTCATTTCCGTGAAGCAATTAAGCTTTTTTAAAAGGATGATTAGCGCCCTCTTTCGTTTCTGAGACAGAACTGCAAGTAAACTTCGAGTTAAGAAGAACTTGGCGAGTTACGAGTGGGTCGGATTTGTGTTAGTTACGAAGGCTTTATGTTAGTTAGTATGTTAGTTTATGTTAGTTACGAAGGCTTTCGGGAAACATTTGCAATTTTAAGAATGTTCTTAAGTATGAAGTTACGAAGAACTTAGCGTTACGAACGTTTTGGGAAACGCACCCCTGATCACATTCAGGCAAGAATCAGATTTTAGCCCACGCAGCCTTAGACCCCGCCCCCTGACCGGCGTCTCAAACCAGGGACGGAGTCACAGGGAGAGGACACCTCCGTGAAGGGACGTTGATTGAGGACCTCTACAGAGCTCACCTGTAAATAGATCCGTTTCTCGCCCGTGTGTATAAAAGGGCGTCTGAAATATTAGTTATCTAAACTATTTCCCTGTTACTGTTTGTTTTTTACACAGAGGTTTTGTACAGACTTTTATAACAAACAGCCTCACACAGTATGTAACATTTTTAAACCAATAAACACGTATCTCACTTCCAGCTCGGTCATGTTTATGCTGTAAATGTTTAAATGCTTGAGCGAGTTCAACGTTATATAACAGGTTTCCTTCATTACAGGCACAGCACTAACAGAGAAGTGGTGAAGAGCCATAGCGGAACTAC
>CM038727.1:36857696-36942696 GCA_021613375.1 Megaleporinus macrocephalus
TCTAATTAAAACCATCACATCCAGCATCCAATCTAATTAAAACCCTCAGATCCAGCATCCAATCTAATTCAAACCCTCACATCCAGCATCCAATCTAATTAAAACTGTCAGATCCAGCATCCAATCTAATTAAAACCCTCAGATCCAGCATCCAATCTAATTAAAACCCTCAGATCCAGCATCCAATCTAATTAAAACCATCACATCCAGCATCCAATCTAATTAAAACCATCACATCCAGCATCCCATCTAATTAAAACCCTCAGATCCAGCATCTAATCTAATTAAAACCCTCAGATCCAGCATCCAATCTAATTAAAACCCTCAGATCCAGCATCCAATCTAATTAAAACCCTCAGATCCAACATCCAATCTAATTAAAACCATCAGATCCAGCATCCAATCTAATTAAAACCATCAGATCCAGCATCCAATCTAATTAAAACCATCACATCCAGCATCCAATCTAATTAAAACCCTCAGATCCAACATCCCATCTAATTAAAACCCTCAGATCCATCATCCAATCTAATTAAAACCATCACACCCAGCATCCAATCTAATTAAAACCATCAGATCCAGCATCCAATCTAATTAAAACCATCACATCCAGCATCCAATCTAATTAAAACTGTCAGATCCAGCATCTAATCTAATTAAAACCCTCAGATCCAGCATCCAATCTAATTAAAACCCTCAGATCCAGCATCCAATCTAATTAAAACCCTCAGATCCAACATCCAATCTAATTAAAACCATCAGATCCAGCATCCAATCTAATTAAAACCATCAGATCCAGCATCCAATCTAATTAAAACCATCACATCCAGCATCCAATCTAATTAAAACCATCAGATCCAGCATCCAATCTAATTAAAACCATCACATCCAGCATCCAATCTAATTAAAACCCTCAGATCCAGCATCCAATCTAATTAAAACCATCACATCCAGCATCTAATCTAATTAAAACCATCACATCCAGCATCCAATCTAATTAAAACCCTCAGATCCAGCATCCAATCTAATTAAAACCATCAGATCCAGCATCCAATCTAATTAAAACCATCACATCCAGCATCCAATCTAATTAAAACCATCACATCCAGCATCCAATCTAATTAAAACCATCACATCCAGCATCCAATCTAATTAAAACCATCACATCCAGAACTCTGAGTTATACAGAGCTGTTTTATACACTGATGTGCTGAAAGTCTTGGGACAGCCTGTAAATTAATTATGATGGTATCTCAATAGCTTGGCAACGTCCACACCTGTGTACGCGTTAAGGTGTTATCTTACAAAGCGAGGCCGAACACTGGTCAGCGAGCTCATGGCAAGGCAACGTGAATCACCAGACTTGGAATGAGGTGATGGTGGACACCAGACAGATGAGACATAGAAAGTTGTCAGGGCAAATTTAACGTTCCTCAAGCCACAAAGTTGCAGGTATAGGGGGAACAGAAGGCTTTACGAGCCACAGCGGGTTCCATACTGGTGTGGGGCGAGTTCTCATGTGTCCACTGGTCCGTCTAAACACTTAACTGACCAGTGCCATCACGTTTTACTGCTTCGTGACCATTTGCAGCTCTTCATGGACTTCATGTACCCCAACAATAAGAGGATATTCCAGCAGGACAACGCGTCCCACCATTGGGTCCAAGTTGGTTCAAGAAGCATTCCAGAGAGATCTGAATGGTGTGACCAGCACCTTCACCCAAGATGAGCGCGATCAAGTATTAATAGTGGTGTGAATGTTGATCAGTGTAGGTTTGAAGAGTTTTGATGGTACCTATATGACACCTATATATCAGGAACCACTAGCTGTAATAAAAAAAAAAACATCTTTAGATGTTCTACAACAACAACACATCAGTGGCTTCACTCAGGAACATGCAGATGTTCTACTTCTCTTTTGGTTCCACTCTGATGGAGGAATCAATGCCAAGTTGAGTTGCTGCACTTTGCTGGCCTAGAGGAGGTTCTACGCCACGCTAGCTCCTGTCCTGTTACTTTTGGCACGTCAGTGTACTTTTCTTTAAACAGCTTTTCACAGATTTCTGGAAATATTTAAACACTTGTTTAGGACTGTCTGGAAGATTAGACACCAGGACTCACCTGTTGAAGTGACACTGGACAGGTATGGAGAACGATGGAGAACCTGGTTCTGACCCCGAGGTCTCCAGGGGGTTGTAGTGGAGAGTGTTGGAGTAAACCACCCTGTTATTTATTATCTGTATAAGCAGGAGAGGAGAACATAGACGGAGGTTTAACTCTCCAACAGCAGCTCCACAATGAAGATCATCTGATTCTCTGTATACTTTATTACTCTGTTCTTTAATGATCAGGACCCCCACAGAACCACCACAGAGCAGATACTATTAGGGAGGTGGGTCATTCTCAGCACTGCAGTGACACTGACGTAGTGTGTGGTGTGTTAGTGTGTGTTGTGCTGGTGTGAGTGGATCAGACACAGCAGTGCTGCTGCTGGACTGAGAATCGTCCACCAACCAAAACTATCCAGACAGCAGTGTCCTGTGGGCGGCGTCCTGTGTCCACTGATGAAGAACTAGAGGAACACAAACTGTGCAGCAGCAGATGAGCTACTGTCTCTGACTTTACATCTACAAGGTGGACCAGCAAGTAGTAGGAGTGTCTAATAGAGTGGACAGTGAGTGGACACAGTGTTTAAACACTCCAGCAGCAGCACTGCTGTGTCTGATCCACTCACACCAGCACAACACACACACACACACACACACACACGTCAGTGGCTCTACTCAGGAACATGCAAATGTTCTACCTCTCTTTTGGTTCCACACTGATGGAGCCCGTGAAGGAAAACGAGATGCTGCTTTGTCGACCAGCTCACGTCGCACGTGCCCAGCATGAGCCCCTTGCCCGAGCCCGCCGTCGCTCTGGGAACCTTCACGCGCATTTGTTCCGCGCTACACGCCACCCGAAGCCGGTTCCGCCCGTTCGCGGCGTCACTCGCGCGCGGGGGCGCTGGAAGGGGCACCAGCACGTTCTTCACGCGCTCAGGAAGCTTCTCGAGCCCCGAACCGCGCGCTGGTGAGAAGTGGGCTTTGTCCAGGAGAGGGTCTCTGGAGTGCAGGAACACCGGGAGGTGCAGGTACGGAGGGCCGAGCTGGGTCTCTTCGTTCAGCGCGAGCTGCGTCCAGACGCTGGAGCTGTTTTCGGCGCGCGCGCATGTAGAGAGCAAACCTAATAAGACGCACATTGGCGGGAAAATCACACCCATAATAAACTCCGAGCACACTGAGAACCCCAGCGCGCTGACCGCCGCCTCTAAAGCGCTAATTGGTATCCCATAATGCCTCTGGGGGCGGGGATAATGGTGCACGTGCAGCGGTTTTCCGTTTGAGAAGTAGACATGCAGTGTTGATGTCATGTGCAATGCAACAGGTAAAAAACAACAACAACAACAACAACAATACTACTACTACTACTACCAATAATAATAATAATAATAATAATAATAATAATAATAATAATAATAATAATAATAATAATAATAAAACTGCATGCACTATGGATATTATATTATATTTTATATTTATTCTTAAATATATTATAAATGACTTGAATTGTGTCCTCATTATTCGCCAGATACTAATTCCAACTGACCATTCGTCTTATGATTTTATTTATGGAGCACTTATACCAGTGGCAGGTACGTACTTTATTGATCCCAGAGGGAAATTCAAGAGACGATTACAGTGATCAACTCTGACCATTACAGTGATCAACTCTGACCATTACAGTGATCAACTCTGACCATTACAGCGATCAACTCTGACCATTACAGTCATCAACTCTGACCATTACAGTCATCAACTCTGACCATTACAGTGATCAACTCTGACCATTACAGCGATCAACTCTGACCATTACAGTCATCAACTCTGACCATTACAGTGATCAACTCTGACCATTACAGCGATCAACTCTGACCATTACAGTGATCAACTCTGACCATTACAGTCATCAACTCTAACCAGTACAGTGATCAACTCTGACCATTAAAGTGATCAACTCTGACCATTACAGCGATTTACTCTGTCTATTACATTGATCAACTCTGACCATTACAGCGATCAATTCTGACCAATAAAGAGATCAACTCTGTCCATTACAGTCATCAACTCTAACCAGTACAGTGATCAACTCTGACCATTACAGTGATCAACTCTGACCATTACAGCGATTGACTCTGACCATTACAGTCATCAACTCTAACCAGTACAGTGATCAACTCTGACCATTACAGTGATCAACTCTGATCATAACAGCAATTGACTCTGACCATTACAGTCATCAACTCTGACCATTACAGTGATCAACTCTGACCATTACAGTCATCAACTCTAACCAGTACAGTGATCAACTCTGACCATTACAGTGATCAACCCTGACCATTACAGCGATTGACTCTGACCATTACAGTCATCAACTCTGACCATTACAGTGATCAACTCTGACCATTACAGCGATCAACTCTGACCATTACAGCGATTGACTCTGACCATTACAGTGATTGACTCTGACCATTACAGTGATCAACTCTGACCATTACAGCGATCGACTCTGACCATTACAGTGATTGACTCTGACCATTACAGTGATCAACTCTGACCATTACAGTCATCCACTCTGACCATTACAGTGATCAACTCTGACCATTACAGTGATCAACCCTGACCATTACAGCGATTGACTCTGACCATTACAGTCATCAACTCTGACCATTACAGTGATCAACTCTGACCATTACAGTGATCAACTCTGACCATTACAGTGATCAACTCTGACCATTACAGTCATCAACTCTGTAACAAACACATGGATCAGTGTCTCTGTGTGGCTCTGAGACAGTAGAGCTGAACTGTAGTGTATCAGATGATAAGAAGCTACGTTACTGACTGTGTTTACATGAAACAGAGCTCAGAGTCTAAGATCACACCCAGGTTACGTACTTCAGGTTTGATATACGGAGCTGAAGAACCGACTGTTATAAAGCTTTTGTCTCTAAAAACAGAGAATCAGTATTTCAGTTTACTTTTGATTTAATTGTAAATAAATTGTGACGTCCACTAAGAAACATCGAACACACAGCTCGTAATTCTGTCTAAATCATTAGGAATGTAAATGTTTCATCATCAACTGTGAAAGTTTACATCATTCGTCCCAATGACATCACCTGGAGGTAACATGTACAATGAGAAAAGCAATGGTCCTAGGACTGCCCCTTGTGGTACTCCTCAAGAAATATTATGTTTTGTATATTAGTTATCTGGTGTATTAATTGTATACTTGTGTTGTTGTGTATCTGCTCTCTGTGTACTTCTGTATGCCGGATTGTTGTGTGTTTTGTTCAAGTTTATACAAATAACAACAAAGTGTTACTCTGTTTTTTATTAACTTTAATAAAACAGTAACCGAGTGGCTGATTATTGGTGTGTTACTAAATGTTGGTTGTTTATTTTTTTTACCCACATTTCATTTCCATAGAAAAGCTTCTGAGACGTTCTTGACCCGACACTCTTGATCTCACCCACAAAAGCTAAAGTCAATCGACTGTGAGGTTCCAAAAGCTCCTGGCTGAAGCAGCTAGTGGCTCCGGGTCATTGGTCAGCTTCAGCTTTAGTTTCTTAACCCTCACCGCTTCTTTCAGGATGTGCTGATATTTGGTGGAACCTGTTTTTCCAACTACCTCTAGGGTTAGGATTAGCATTTCCTGTGTCACTGACCACCACACGACCCCAAAGCACAGCAGATCCACCTTCACACCATCTGCAAGGTGTTGTTTCATCAGATGCTGCTTTTTTGGCCAAAACAATTCCAGTTCCATCCGTCGACACAGCTGGTACTGAAGCTCCTTCCATCTTCAAGATTCATCAGGAGGAGTTCTTCTTTGAATTAGAGACTCTCAGTCTGGAGATCTTTGTGGAACACAGCTTTAGGAGGCGTGATCACAACAAGATGCAACAGTGCATGTTTATTTTTGGCTTATACAATTGACAGTTGCAAATAACCACTGAGGGTGGACCAGTCCAATATCTCCAAACCAGAGGTTTCGCATAAACCCTCCAATGGGGCTCGTCTACCACATGGTATGGCTGAACCCGACTCACTTCGATATAGCGCCACCTCAATGTAGTTGGATGTGGTCTTCAGAAGAGGCCCCGAGAAAAAAAACTGTAGAGTTCAGACTATGAGATGGTTCTGGTGATCCAAGAGTCATACATGTTTAGAGTGGTGGTTCTGATTCTCTCCAACCAATCAGAAACATTTTTATACCACCGTTGGGTATCAGTTCAGAACCTTGATGGAGGTGAAACCAAAAACAATTCCAGGTTCCAGAATTTGCCAGTTTTGAAAAAAAGTGGCTTAACAGAACATTGCTGTCCAAAGAAAACCAAGTATCAGCATTTTTTGTGATTTTTAGTTTTATACATAATCGGAACTCGAGTCGTCCTTTCCATCGTGTTCAAACTTCGTAATGATTGGACCAATAAAAACTCTCCAACGTTACTTTAAATATACTACCTTTCCATTCGCTCACACTGACATTAGACAGTCTCTGTTCTCTCCTGTAAAGCTACTGTTTCGGAGATGCTCGTTTTTCTTTGGACAGCGACGGTAATCAGGGCTCAATGTAAAGACTCGACACGGTATTTGTCACAGAGGAACTTTATTACGAGAGATTTGAGACTTTTCTCCATGAAGGTGGAGCAGCAGAGCTCAGAAACAGGAACCCAAGACTTCAAACCAGAGAAATATAATCAGACATGATTATAAACCACACCTGAGCTGTTACACATGCTCTGGTTGGGACGCTCAGTCTGAGGACGAACCCCAGCAGCGTAGTAGGTTCTTCAAGCAGCTTCTTCTTTAGTAGAACCTCTGCAGGGCACCAAAACGGGTTCTTTTATTGTACTGATTGTAGAACATTAGTACCTGGACCGTGTTTACCTAGAAATGGAAGAACGTCCATCTTCTCAGGCCGCTAGCGTCCTTCGCTCCACTCGGAGGGTTCGTGCTGAGCTCTGAGAAACGTTTCTTCATCCATCAGCACCGACTCACCTGCCTCCTCAGCAGACAGACCAGTTTGAAGACCCTCCGGTTCTTCTGCTTCAGCGACGGAACCTGCTTTTCCATTCATGTCGCTCCAGTTTTCCTGTGAGGGCTTCATTAAAGCGTCCAGCGCGTTCTCCTCGGCTGGACTTGAGCTCATCTCCTCCTCTCTTTTGTCTTCTACAGGAACCCACTCGCTCCAAACATGTGCCTGGCTGGCCTCCTCCTCCTGCTCAGGAACCTCCCGCTCCTCAGTGCTGATGCTTTGTTTGGGCCAAATCAGCTCCTGCTGTACTGCGTTCTTGTCCTCCACTGCCACCGTGCTCACACGTTCCTGAGACTCACTCAGCAAGGCTCCGTCTTCAGCACCTCCATGGAGGAACTTCACCTGGACGTTACCCTGCAGGTAGGAGGATGTAACTGTTTATTATTTGTATTGATTCATTATAATAATATATTATAATATTATATTATATATTATAATAATAAAAAATAAATAATAAATATTCAAAAAGTAGAATTTCAGGATGTCGTCACAAATAAAATGTATTTGCAAACGTCTGCAGCAGTTTAGCCCCGCCCACTCCGACTGACATGGAGTGTTTCAGCCCAGATTATTCTATTCAGTACCGTTTACTGATCATCATGAACTCTGTCAGATTACAGCTGTCCATATTAAACCCACATCTACTGATTATTATTACAGTCAGATTACAGCTGTGTGAGCTGGTGCTGTTCAGATTACAGATGTGAAAGTATAATCTGTGCAGCAAACTTGTGGAGTCATGGATACAGATCAGATTACGCCCGTGGAGTCATGGATACAGATCAGATTACACCCGTGGATTCATGGATGCAGATCAGATTACACCCGTGGAGTCATGGATGCAGATCAGATTACGCCCGTGGAGTCATGGATGCAGATCGGATTACACCCGTGGAGTCATGGATACAGATCAGATTACACCCGTGGAGTCATGGATGCAGATCGGATTACACCCGTGGAGTCATGGATGCAGATCAGATTACAGCTGCGGAGTCGTAAGTACCGATCAGATTACAGGTGTGGAATTGTATGTACCGATCAGATTACAGGTGTGGAATTGTATGTACTGATCAGATTACAGGTGTGGAATTGTAAGTACTGATCAGATTACTGTAGTGGAATTGTATGTACCGATCAGATTACTGTAGTGGAATTGTAAGTACTAATCAGATTACTGTAGTGGAATTGTAAGTACTAATCAGATTACAGGTGTGGAATTGTAAGTACTGATCAGATTACAGGTGTGGAATTGTAAGTACTGATCAGATTACTGTAGTGGAATTGTATGTACTGATCAGATTACAGGTGTGGAATTGTAAGTACTGATCAGATTACAGGTGTGGAATTGTATGTACTGATCAGATTACAGGTGTGGAATTGTAAGTACTGATCAGATTACAGGTGTGGAATTGTATGTACTGATCAGATTACTGTAGTGGAATTGTATGTACTGATCAGATTACAGGTGTGGAATTGTAAGTACTGATCAGATTACAGGTGTGGAATTGTAAGTACTGATCAGATTACAGGTGTGGAATTGTAAGTACTGATCAGATTACTGTAGTGGAATTGTATGTACCGATCAGATTACTGTAGTGGAATTGTAAGTACTAATCAGATTACAGGTGTGGAATTGTAAGTACTGATCAGATTACAGGTGTGGAATTGTAAGTACTGATCAGATTACTGTAGTGGAATTGTAAGTACTGATCAGATTACTGTAGTGGAATTGTAAGTACTGATCAGATTACTGTAGTGGAATTGTAAGTACTAATCAGATTACAGGTGTGGAATTGTATGTACTGATCAGATTACATGTGTGGAATTGTATGTACTGATCAGATTACTGTAGTGGAATTGTAAGTACTGATCAGATTACAGGTGTGGAATTGTAAGTACTGATCAGATTACAGGTGTGGAATTGTAAGTACCGATCAGATTACAGGTGTGGAATTGTAAGTACCGATCAGATTACAGGTGTGGAATTGTAAGTACCGATCAGATTACAGGTGTGGAATTGTAAGTACCGATCAGATTACAGGTGTGGAATTGTAAGTACCGATCAGATTACAGGTGTGGAATTGTAAGTACCGATCAGATTACAGGTGTGGAATTGTAAATACTGATCAGATTACAGGTGTGGAATTGTATGTACTGATCAGATTACTGTAGTGGAATTGTAAGTACCGATCAGATTACAGGTGTGGAATTGTATGTACTGATCAGATTACTGTAGTGGAATTGTAAGTACTGATCAGATTACAGGTGTGGAATTGTAAGTACTGATCAGATTACAGGTGTGGAATTGTAAGTACTGATCAGATAACAGGTGTGGAATTGTAAGTACTGATCAGATTACAGGTGTGGAATTGTAAGTACTGATCAGATTACTGTAGTGGAATTTTAAGTACTGATCAGATTACAGGTGTGGAATTGTAAGTACTGATCAGATTACAGGTGTGGAATTGTAAATACTGATCAGATTACAGGTGTGGAATTGTAAGTACTGATCAGATTACAGGTGTGGAATTGTAAGTACTGATCAGATTACTGTAGTGGAATTTTAAGTACTGATCAGATTACAGGTGTGGAATTGTAAGTACTGATCAGATTACAGGTGTGGAATTGTAAGTACTAAGCTGTATAGTCGTGCACCGTGTTTAGAGAAACAAATGAAGTCTAATTACTGAAATTAAGATTTGATCGTTTGGGTTTATATTCTGGATTATCTTTATAATCTGTAATCTTCCACTTCCTACCTGCAGGGTGTTTCTCCACCTCGAGGTCGCCCCAGGAAAACGCTCCTTTGGGTTTAAACTCAGAGGGTGACCGGCGCCCCCTGCCAGCACCTGCTGCACTGCGTTCTCATGTTCCACCACTGCAGTTCTCCAACGTTCCTGAACTTCACCCAGTAAAACTTCCTCCTCCTCACCGTGTTCCTGCAGGACCTTCACCTGGACGCTACCCTGCAGGTAAGAGCGGGAACCTTTCTTATTTAACAGATTTATAAAAATGAGAATTTACTGAAAACTAAACTGTAAGAACTGTTTTATGACATCACAAAAATCAACATATTTACATACATCTGCCTACAGCAGTTTAGCCCCGCCCCTTCCAACTGATACTTTAGTTACAATTTATATTCTAATTATAAAACTAATTATAATATAGTATAATCATGAACCTCGACTCGACTGTTACTTTCACACCAGTTACAGGTGATTATTAAACTTTGATTATTGTTTATTATAATATTATATTGTGGAATATCTTTGTGACCTGTACCTACCTGCCCGGTGCCGCCCCGCCCTGAGGTCTTCCCAGGTAAACGCTCTGTTGGCGTAAACCTCCACGGGTGACTGGTCACCACTGCTTGCTCAGCACTGGTCAGAGAGTCTTAACCATAAAACCAAGTAAAACCTGATATTCTTATAAATATTAATTATGAATATTCATAAATAAATTATTTATATTATATAACCTGAATCGTCAGCTTCACACACGGAATCACAGCAAGTACACACAGAGTCATCACCGTCAAGCTCCTCCCACCTGGTAATGACAGGAGAAACCATCTCAGACCTTCAGCCCAGCTTCACCCACATCAGCCCACATGTAATCTACCAGGAGACGTCTGCTGTCTGACGTTTCCTTCTGAAGCTCCAGCAGTGAAGCCTACGTGGCCAGTAAGCAGCGATAGTCACCTCCTGATTGGCCGGTTGTAGGTGCAGGACTTGGACGCAGGACTTGCCGTGTTTTTGGTGACGAGAACAGAACAGTGCAGGTAAAAACGCTGTAGATCAAAACCAGTCAGTCAGCAGCTACACCGTATACTCATAACACACCTGAACTCAGTGGACGACGTTACCTTGGAAGCAACCTGGGGGAACAAGAAGGTGTCCGATGAAAACCGGAGGAAGTTTGACCTCCTTAAGAAGAACCTGGACAGGCTTCCGGATCTCCTGCTGTCCATCAAACACCTGAAACAGAACAGGTTCACAGCAGCACCGCTGGGTTAGCTCTCCGAGAGCCGTCAGTGTAAACGAGATCTCTAGTCTAACCTTCCATAAACCCTCCCCGACCAATCACAAGGCTGACGTCTCTGGCCACGCCCACATAAAACCAGTGATTTCTGGTCTAACCTTTCGTAAACACTCCCCGACCAATCACAAGGCTGACGTCTCTGGCCACGCCCACATAAAACCAGTGATTTCTAGTCTAACCTTCCGTAAACACTCCCCCGACCAATCACAAGGCTGACCACATAAAACAGAGTAGGTGAAGGTAGTGTGCAAGGAACAGAGTGGAGGGGATGGAGGTGAGGAACAGAGTGGAGGGGATGGAGGTGTGGAACAGAGTGGAGGGGATGGAGGCAAGGAACAGAGTGGAGGGGATGGAGGTGTGGAACAGAGTGGAGGGGATGGAGGCAAGGAACAGAGTGGAGGGGATGGAGGTGTGGAACAGAGTGGAGGGGATGGAGGTGAGGAACAGAGTGGAGGGGATGGAGGTGTGGAACAGAGTGGAGGGGATGGAGGCAAGGAACAGAGTGGAGGGGATGGAGGTGTGGAACAGAGTGGAGGGGATGGAGGCAAGGAACAGAGTGGAGGGGATGGAGGTGTGGAACAGAGTGGAGGGGATGGAGGTGAGGAACAGAGCGGAGGGGATGGAGAACAGAGTGGAGGGGATGGAGAACAGAGTGGAGGGGATGGAGAACAGAGTGGAGGGGATGGAGGTGAGGAACAGAGTGGAGGGGATGGAGGTGAGGAACAGAGTGGAGGGGATGGAGGCAAGGAACAGAGTGGAGGGGATGGAGGTGTGGAACAGAGTGGAGGGGATGGAGGTGAGGAACAGAGCGGAGGGGATGGAGAACAGAGTGGAGGGGATGGAGAACAGAGTGGAGGGGATGGAGAACAGAGTGGAGGGGATGGAGAACAGAGTGGAGGGGATAGAGGCGAGGAACAGTGTGGAGGGGATGGAGAACAGAGTGGAGGGGATGGAGGCGAGGAACAGAGTGGAGGGGATGGAGAACAGAGTGGAGGGGATAGAGGCGAGGAACAGAGTGGAGGGGATGGAGAACAGAGTGGAGGGGATGGAGCCGAGGAACAGAGTGGAGGGGATGGAGAACAGAGTGGAGGGGATAGAGGCAAGGAACAGAGTGGAGGGGATGGAGAACAGAGTGGAGGGGATGGAGAACAGAGTGGAGGGGATGGAGAACAGAGTGGAGGGGATAGAGGCGAGGAACAGAGTGGAGGGGACGGAGAACAGAGTGAAGGAGATGGAGGTGAGGAACAGAGTGGAGGGGATGGAGAACAGAGTGGAGGGGATAGAGGCGAGGAACAGAGTGGAGGGGATGGAGGTGAGGAACAGAGTGAAGGAGATGGAGGTGAGGAACAGAGTGGAGGGGATGGAGAACAGAGTGGAGGGGATGGAGAACAGAGTGGAGGGGATGGAGAACAGAGTGGAGGGGATAGAGAGCAGAGTGGAGGGGATAGAGAACAGAGTGGAGGGGATAGAGAACAGAGTGGAGGGGATGGAGAACAGAGTGGAGGGGATGGAGAACAGAGTGGAGGGGATGGAGGCGAGGAACAGAGTGGAGGGGATGGAGAACAGAGTGGAGGGGATAGAGGCGAGGAACAGAGTGGAGGGGATGGAGAACAGAGTGGAGGGGATAGAGGCGAGGAACAGAGTGGAGGGGATGGAGAACAGAGTGGAGAGGATGGAGAGCAGAGTGGAGGGGATAGAGGCGAGGAACAGAGTGGAGGAGATGGAGAACAGAGTGGAGGGGACGGAGAACAGAGTGGAGGGGACGGAGAACAGAGTGGAGGGGACGGAGAACAGAGCGGAGGGGATGGAGAACAGAGTGGAGGAGATGGAGAACACAGTGGAGGGGATGGAGAACAGAGTGGAGGGGACGGAGAACAGAGTGGAGGGGACGGAGAACAGAGTGGAGGGGACGGAGAACAGAGTGGAGGGGATGGAGAACAGAGTGGAGGGGATGGAGGCGAGGAACAGAGTGGAGGGGATGGAGAGCAGAGTGGAGGGGATGGAGAGCAGAGTGGAGGGGATAGAGGCGAGGAACAGAGTGGAGGGGATGGAGAGCAGAGTGGAGGGGATGGAGAGCAGAGTGGAGGGGATAGAGGCGAGGAACAGAGCGGAGGGGATGGAGAACAGAGTGGAGGGGATGGAGGCGAGGAACAGAGTGGAGGGGATGGAGAACAGAGTGGAGGGGACGGAGAACAGAGTGGAGGGGACGGAGAACAGAGTGGAGGGGACGGAGAACAGAGTGGAGGGGATGGAGGCGAGGAACAGAGTGGAGGGGACGGAGAACAGAGTGGAGGGGACGGAGAACAGAGTGGAGGGGATGGAGGCGAGGAACAGAGTGGAGGGGACGGAGAACAGAGTGGAGGGGACGGAGAACAGAGTGGAGGGGACGGAGGCGAGGAACAGAGTGGAGGGGACGGAGAACAGAGTGTGGAGGGGATGGAGAACAGAGTGGAGGGGATGGAGAACAGAGTGGAGGGGATGGAGGTGAGGAACAGAGTGGAGGGGATGGAGAACAGAGTGGAGAGGATGGAGAGCAGAGTGGAGGGGATGGAGAACAGAGTGGAGGGGATGGAGAACAGAGTGGAGGGGATGGAGAACAGAGTGAAGGGGATGGAGGCGAGGAACAGAGTGGAGGGGATGGAGAACAGAGTGGAGGGGATAGAGGCGAGGAACAGAGTGGAGAGGATGGAGAGCAGAGTGGAGGGGATGGAGAACAGAGTGGAGGGGATGGAGAACAGAGTGGAGGGGATGGAGAACAGAGTGGAGGGGATGGAGGCGAGGAACAGAGTGGAGGGGATGGAGAACAGAGTGGAGGGGATAGAGGCGAGGAACAGAGTGGAGGGGATGGAGAACAGAGTGGAGGGGATAGAGGCGAGGAACAGAGTGGAGGGGATGGAGAACAGAGTGGAGAGGATGGAGAGCAGAGTGGAGGGGATAGAGGCGAGGAACAGAGCGGAGGGGATGGAGAACAGAGTGGAGGAGATGGAGAACAGAGTGGAGGGGACGGAGAACAGAGTGGAGGGGACGGAGAACAGAGTGGAGGGGACGGAGAACAGAGTGGAGGGGATGGAGGCGAGGAACAGAGTGGAGGGGATGGAGAGCAGAGTGGAGGGGATGGAGAGCAGAGTGGAGGGGATAGAGGCGAGGAACAGAGCGGAGGGGATGGAGAACAGAGTGGAGGAGATGGAGGCGAGGAACAGAGTGGAGGAGATGGAGAACAGAGTGGAGGGGATGGAGGCGAGGAACAGAGTGGAGGGGACGGAGAACAGAGTGGAGGGGACGGAGAACAGAGTGGAGGGGACGGAGAACAGAGTGGAGGAGATGGAGAACAGAGTGGAGGGGATGGAGGCGAGGAACAGAGTGGAGGGGACGGAGAACAGAGTGGAGGGGACGGAGAACAGAGTGGAGGGGACGGAGAACAGAGTGGAGGGGACGGAGAACAGAGTGGAGGGGACGGAGAACAGAGTGGAGGGGATGGAGGCGAGGAACAGAGTGGAGGGGACGGAGAACAGAGTGGAGGGGATGGAGGCGAGGAACAGAGTGGAGGGGACGGAGAACAGAGTGGAGGAGATGGAGAACAGAGTGGAGGGGACGGAGAACAGAGTGGAGGGGACGGAGAACAGAGTGGAGGGGACGGAGAACAGAGTGGAGGAGATGGAGAACAGAGTGGAGGGGATGGAGAACAGAGTGGAGGGGACGGAGAACAGAGTGGAGGGGACGGAGAACAGAGTGGAGGGGATGGAGAACAGAGTGGAGGGGACGGAGAACAGAGTGGAGGAGATGGAGAACAGAGTGGAGGAGATGGAGAACAGAGTGGAGGGGACGGAGAACAGAGTGGAGGGGACGGAGAACAGAGTGGAGGGGATGGAGAACAGAGTGGAGGGGACGGAGAACAGAGTGGAGGAGATGGAGAACAGAGTGGAGGGGATAGAGAACAGAGTGGAGGGGACGGAGAACAGAGTGGAGGGGACGGAGAACAGAGTGGAGGGGACGGAGAACAGAGTGGAGGGGATTTGGAAGATTACCCAGAATGGCTGATGAGGTCGTGTCGTGGGGTGGAGTTTGGATCTTTGGTTGCTGTTACGTGACAGGAGCTGATGAAGACCCTCTCGTCCTCCGCCAGTACAGTAGCAGCAGCTTGGAAGTATAACGGCTCACCAAACACCACACCTTCATTCACAGTGAGAAGCTCCCAGTTCTCTGTGGAGTTCATCACAAGAGAACAGCACTGCATCATCTCATCAACCTCCATCCAGACCTGGAGCTCCAGCACAGGCTGAGCACTTCACTCCAGATCCATCACACCTGGAGCCTCATTTACAAACAGTCCTGGAACGTGAGTTCAGAACATCTCACACAGAAACAGGAGCACGCTTACAGAAGCACAACCTTAAAACACTTGGGAAGCAGCGGGAATTGGCGGCACCTTGTGGTTAAATAGAGAACTGCAGCTGGATGCACAAACTTTCCCTACACGTACCTGCACACATCAAACTGGGCTCAATGTTAGTGATGAACAGTGTTCATACCTGAACATGGGTTTCTTTCATATGTTTATTGATTTATTTGTTTACGTCTTTGTTTGTTTAATTTATGCTTTTGTTTGTTGTTCAGTAAATCTGCTGATGCCACTACTGAGACCACCAAGCAGCATGTTTTTCTTTGGCTCGATCATCAAAACATGAACTCCCACCTCTAATTCTCCCATCAGCACCACCGTCCCACTCAACCACGCCCCACATTTAAATCATTCCTGGGCTCGTTTGCGTGGCCTGTTAATTGATGGAGCAGTAAGGAGGCACTCAGAGAAGTCTCAGGACACCCTATGTATCTGAATACCTCAGCAAGTAATGTCCCGAACATGGCCGCCATCTTGGATCAAGTTTTTGGGCAGGTGGTCGTGTAGCAGATCAAAGAAGACCAGAACTGTCTCAGATCTCGACTGATATAATCAGATTCACAATATCTCTGGTGGTCTGAAGATCTGAAGGTGCAGCTCATCTCACGAAGCATGGTGTTCAATGTGGTGGTTGTTGTAACTTTCTGTGTTGATAACGTTTGAACCTCAAGAGATATTACAAATCTGATCACATCAATTGATTTCTGATCAGTTCTGGTCTTCTTTGATCTGCTACACGACCACCTTCCCATTGGAGAAACTTGCTCTTGATCCAAGATGGCGGCTTTCAAGATGGCGACCGTGTTCTGGACACAGGCCCCCTCACCCGTTACTTGCTGGGGTATCAGATACGTCAGATTTCTTTCTTTCCTTTCTGAAATAAAAGGGTGTCCAGAGAGTTTCGACTCACCCTGTAGTGTTTCAGGCTGAACTGTTTTCTAAATGAGATGCAGGAGAAGGCAGCCAATCAGAACAGAGCTTATTCACTATAATGTCTTAAAACTTTAGAAATGTTTATAAACAAAACCAGTGACGTCTTTTAAAAACAAAGAAATACTAAATTTTCCATCTCCATTTTTGACAACTTCTCTTTATATCCTGTGAAATGGACCAATAGAAACGCTCCAAAATAGCTTGGATAAATTTCTGGTTCCACTGACGTACATTGAAAGTAAAGAGAGAAGTTCTCTCCTGTAAGGTTAACATTTTGGAGCTGATTTTGTTTGGACAGTGATGAAGTAACTCTGGACTGTGAACCTCCTGGACTGTGAACCTCCTGGACTGTGAACCTCCTGGACTGTGAACCTCCTGGACTGAGTTAATGAGATGGTGGTCCACCTCACCGTTACACACTGACAGGGTGAACCTGCGTTTGGCGCTGAGGGTCTTCTTGGACATCCATGGAGCAGATCTGGGAATGTAGCCCACCTTATAAGAATAATGAAATCTGGAGGAGACACAAATACAGAACATACTACAAATAAATATATACATAAACCCACCTCCTCTATCTCCACTCACCACTGTATCAGCTCCACTGACCATACAGGACCTCCACTTACTGTCCACTGTATCAGCTCCACTGACCATACAGGACCTCCACTCACTGTCCACTGTATCAGCTCCACTGACCATACAGGACCTACACTCACTGTCCACTGTATCAGCTCCACTGACCATACAGGACCTCCACTTACAGACTGTAGTTCATCTGATTCTCTGTATACTTTATTACTCTGTTCTTTAATGATCAGGACTCCCACAGGACCACCACAGAGCAGATACTATTAGGGAGGTGGGTCATTCTCAGCTCTGTAGTGACACTGATATGGTGCTGGTGTGAGTGGATCAGACACAGCAGTGCTGCTGGAGTGTTTAAACACTGTGTCCACTCACTGTCCACTCTATTAGACACTCCTACTACTTGCTGGTCCACCTTGTAGATGTAAAGTCAGAGACAGTAGCTCATCTGCTGCTGCACAGTTTGTGTTCCTCTAGTTCTTCATCAGTGGACACAGGACGCCGCCCACAGGACACTGCTGTCTGGATAGTTTTGGTTGGTGGACGATTCTCAGTCCAGCAGTGACACTGCTGTGTCTGATCCACTCACACCAGCACAACACACACTAACTCACTAACCTCACTTAGACTTTGGTGTAAAGGGTTGAGTTACCTGTCGTACAGACACCGGATGGGCAGCGAAAGCGGCACAACTCTGATCACCTCCTCCTCCTCCTCCTCCTCCTCCTCCTCCTCCTCCTCCGGCTGACCTGCTGGCCTGAACTCAACGCTGTTGGAATAGACAACCTTGCCGCCAACCGTCTAAACAGAAACACGTTCACTGAGCAGAGTCGCTCTGAAGGTCTTGCTGGTCTTCAGGAGCTGACAGTAGTTCCCAAGTACAGCCTTGTGGAACCTAACAGCCCCCAATACCTTCTACCAGGCTGTTCTGTTACTGCAGAAGCTCAAGAGAAGTTCACTAGATTAGAATCTCTGTTTTCTGAACCCAAACTACTGAAGAACCAAGCCAATCACAAGCCACGGCACTTCAAACCGCTTCACTTTCTAGAAATATAACGTTCAGTTAGGTCTTCACTGTGTTTCAGGTTAGAAACTCAACAGCTTCATCACTTCATCACCTTTACTGCTCTGTTGGGTTTGTGGGTTAGCAAGCTAAAGGCTACAGAGCTAGCAACAGCAACCCTGCTCCAACCAGCATAACTGGTCACTAGCAAACCTGTGGTGTTTGGCATGTTGGTACGCTGGGTGACTAGCTAAACCAGTGCCAGACCAGGCTGTTCTAGATACAGTCAGAACTTCCTACACTGGCAGTAAATGGAACCAGACGTCCACCTCTAAAAGCTCCTCACAGAAAGTTCTTACAGTAGATGTTATAAATACACTGTCTGATTCTGAGACACTGTTTATGATAGTTTAGAGAAGATCTCAGTCTTAAACTCCATTCATGGTGGAGGGATACATGCAGGACGCTGTGAGGTTCAAATAGTCCCCAAAGAAAACCTAGTCTTTTCAGATCTTCCACATTTTACCATCAACATCCAGATAAACTCAGAAGACACGTGTAGCTTCACTGGTGGGTTTCATAGTAAATACAATGTGTAGATTTCTGGTGTAGACATGGAGACCCCTGGTTACCATCACCACCACTGTAAACACCATCACCACCACTGTAAACACCATCACCACCACTATAAACACCATCACCACCACTGTAAACACCATCATCACCACTGTAAACACCATCACCACCACTGTAAACACCATCACCACCACATCATCATCTGAATAACTATTGAAATGAACATCACTCTGGTTTCTATGTGTATTTAGCATCATTCCTGGGGATCTCCTTACCTGCAACGAGCTATTACAGGCATTGAGGTCGTAGTGGAAGTACAGGTGGTCTCCTGAGGAGCGAGATACCGGACACGTCCCCAGATAGAAGTCAGAACCTGCACCTTTAATCCGAATGGCCGCTGTATTGATGCGAACAGAAACCTTCCTATAGCCACACCACACCTCCACACCGTGCTCATTGTGCACAGGAGCCACCTGAACCTGCTGCAGATGTTCTCGTGGGACTAAAATGTTGGTCAAAGTGCCTGGAAAGACTCTCCTACCAGCCACTGGCCTGAAATGTTCCATGGCCACAAATGGAGCTGAAGCATGCCTGAACATTGGGAGGAGGAGATAAGGTGGCACCACATGTTTTGTGTGCTGCACAAACTCACTGTCCCCTATCTGGCTGGGAGTGTCCTCCTGCTCCAGGGGCTGGAAATGCCTGAGCTGGTGGTGATGGTTCTTCGCAGCGGTGCAAGCCAGGCCAATCCACAGCAAACCAAAGAACCACAACGATGGAGCCATGTTGACGACCACAGCCGCCAAAAAATAAACAGAACGTGGGAATGCTGGAGCAGCAACTTCACCAGCCTTCCTTCTGGAGACCCTGCTGGTCTCTGGAGTTCAGCTTCCAGGCCTAAACTAGGACACCTGTCACAAGTAATCAGTGGGCCTCTTCCCATTTCCCTGCCTGTTCCTTTCAAAGTGGACTACGTAGGGTGCACTTTAAGGGAGATTCCAAACCACCAAAACACTGATCCTAGAGCATTACTCTGGATTTGGTTCCAATATCCAGTTGAATTTGGTGAACAGGAACACGACCCAGAGGTAAACGTCTTATTTGTCTTATAAACTGAGACGCTTGTGAGAAGAAAAGTAACTGTTGCTGTTGTTGTTGGTCTAATGCTGCGATTTCAGCTGTTTTAAGTCCTTTAGAATAGTTTCTTCTAGATACAGTCAGAACTGTTCTCAGGGGTGGTGAATGGAACCAGACGTCCACCTCTAAAAGCTGTTCTAGATACAGTAAGAGCTGTTCACAGTGGTGTTGAATGGAACCAGACGTCCACCTCTAAAAGCTGTTCCAGATACAGTCAGAACTGTTCAAAGTGGTGTTGAATGGAACCAGACGTCCACCTCTAAAAGCTGTTCTAGATACAGTCAGATCTGTTCACAGTGGTGGTGAATGGAACCAGATGTCCACCTCTAAAAGCTGTTCTAGATACAGTCAGATCTGTTCACAGTGGTGGTGAATGGAACCAGACGTCCACCTCTAAAAGCTGTTCTAGATACAGTCAGATCTGTTCACAGTGGAGGTGAATGGAACCAGACGTCCACCTCTAAAAGCTGTTCTAGATACAGTCAGATCTGTTCACAGTGGAGGTGAAAGGAACCAGACGTCCACCTCTAAAAGCTGTTCTAGATACAGTCAGATCTGTTCACAGTGGTGGTGAATGGAACCAGACGTCCACCTCTAAAAGCTGTTCTAGATACAGTCAGATCTGTTCACAGTGGTGGTGAATGGAACCAGACGTCCACCTCTAAAAGCTGTTCTAGATACAGTCAGATCTGTTCACAGTGGTGTTGAATGGAACCAGACGTCCACCTCTAAAAGCTGTTCTAGATACAGTCAGAACTGTTCACAGTGGTGGTGAATGGAACCAGACGTCCACCTCTAAAAGCTGTTCTAGATACAGTCAGATCTGTTTTCAGTGGTGGTGAATGGAACCAGACGTCCACCTCTAAAAGCTGTTCTAGATACAGTCAGATCTGTTCACAGTGGTGGTGAATGGAACCAGATGTCCACCTCTAAAAGCTGTTCTAGATATAGTCAGATCTGTTCACAGTGGTGGTGAATGGAACCAGACGTCCCCTCTAAAAGCTGTTCTAGATACAGTCAGATCTGTTCTCAGTGGTGGTGAATGGAACCAGATGTCCACCTCTAAAAGCTGTTCTAGATACAGTCAGATCTGTTCACAGTGGTGGTGAATGGAACCAGATGTCCACCTCTAAAAGCTGTTCTAGATACAGTCAGATCTGTTCACAGTGGTGTTGAATGGAACCAGACGTCCACCTCTAAAAGCTGTTCTAGATACAGTCAGATCTGTTCACAGTGGTGGTGAATGGAACCAGACGTCCACCTCTAAAAGCTGTTCTAGATACAGTCAGATCTGTTCACAGTGGTGGTGAATGGAACCAGACGTCCACCTCTAAAAGCTGTTCTAGATACAGTCAGATCTGTTCACAGTGGAGGTGAATGGAACCAGACGTCCACCTCTAAAAGCTGTTCTAGATACAGTCAGATCTGTTCACAGTGGTGGTGAATGGAACCAGGCGTCCACCTCTAAAAGCTGTTCTAGATACAGTCAGATCTGTTCACAGTGGTGGTGAATGGAACCAGACGTCCACCTCTAAAAGCTGTTCTAGATACAGTCAGATCTGTTCACAGTGGTGGTGAATGGAACCAGACGTCCACCTCTAAAAGCTGTTCTAGATACAGTCAGATCTGTTCACAGTGGTTCCCCGGAGTCCCCTCCCGGTTGGACATGTCCAGAACACCTTCACAGGGAGGCGACCAGGAGGCATCCTAACCAGATGCCCGAACCACCTCAGCTGGTTCCTCTCCACGTGGAGGAGTAGCGGCTTGACTCTGAGCCTCCCCCGTATAATCGAGCTCCTCACCCTATCTCTGAGGGTGAGACCCGACACCCTGCGGAGAAAACTCGTCTCGCCAGCTTGTATCCGCGATCTCGTTCTTTCGGTCACTACCCAGAGCTCCTGACCGCAGGAGAGAGGAGGAACTTAGACTGACCAGTAAATGTAGAGCTTTGCTTTTTGGCTCAGCTCTCTCTTCACCAGGACAGACGCTCCACCGATCCACCTGTTAATGTCCTGCTCCATCCTCCCCTCACCCATAAACAAGACCCCGAGATACTTAAACTCCTCCACTGGAAGCAGGAGGTCATTTCCAACCTGGAGAGGGCGCTCCACCCTTTTCCGACTGAGGACCATAGTCATGGATTTGGAGGTGCTGATTTTCATCCCATCCATAAGGGTCTATATTTAGAAACCACCTCAGAGGAGTGAATTCTTATCTAGGGTGACCATCTAGTACAGGAGGAGTCTGATCTAAACCTACTCTGATCTCCATTGTGAGCACCAGCGCTGGTCCTGGAGTCCCACCGTCTTGCTGATTTCAGTGCTTATCTGCTCTAACTTGCCTTCTACAACCCAGGATTAAAATGAGATGATTGGTTGGATCAGCTGTGTTAGTGGGTTTTACAGAAGCTCAGGACCCGTTACTGGGGATCTACAGTGATCTAGACATGCTGTACAATAACTGGTATTATTCCCAATATTCCTGGTGTTATTTATACTGGTTTCTTCACAAATGATTGGTTCCTGAAGATCTACCTGCTTTAATTAAATGTTGAATCAAATGTCTGAGACAGTTTATGATAGTTTAGAGAAGATCTCAGTCTTAAACTCCATTCATGGTGGAGGGATACATGCAGGACGCTGTGAGGTTCAAATAGTCCCCAAAGAAAACCTAGTATTTTCAGATCTTCCACATTTTACCATCAACATCCAGATAAACTCAGAAGACACGTGTAGCTTCACTGGTGGGTTTGAAAGCAAAGAGAATACGGAGCCAACAAATGCTAAAGACCAAAAGAATCATAACTAGCAAATGGATGGATGAAATGTGTCGGCGTTAACCGGGAACTGGGCTAACCTCCATTCTCCAGAGTCTCTGCTGGATCACCAGTGAAGCTACACGTGTCTTCTGAGTTGATCTGGATGTTGATGGTAAAATGTGGAAGATCTGAAATACTAGGTTTTCTTTGGGGACTATTTTGCTTTTATGCCACTTCAGGGTCTGCATTTGTGAAGTTTGAGTGCTGATCTAGGATCAGATTACTTTCTTCTTTACTATGACTCTACAGGCAGGAACAGACCCCAGATCAGCACTCCCACTTTGAGAGGCTCTGGTGGTCTGAGGCTACATATACTTGCTTAGGCCTGGAAGGAAGCTCTAGGAGGCTGCTTCTCTGATTCCTGGTGAACTAATATTTAGGAGATTTAAGCATTTAACATGTTACGTCACTGCTTAACAAATTTTTTTTTGTTTTCATCCATCAAACTGTTCTCACTAAAATACCCAGCATGCATTACAACCACTGGGACTCTCCCCTTTTGCAATAGGACTGTAAATACTAATGAATGTTGTTGAGAGTTCTAGCATTAACAATGGCTGGGAGTCCTTCCACTAGAGGGGGCCCAAGAGCGTTCGGAAAGCATGACCACAACAGCCAAAATCATTTTTCAGGGGCCAGAACAGTGTCTATGAGCCAGCCTGCTTCTAGATTTCAGGATGCATCATCAGAAGGTGGGCTCTTGGTCTACAAACCAGAAAATCTCTCTATGGAAGGCTGCTGCAGCTTTGCGGGAGAAGGTCATGAACATGTTTTTCAAGATTTGTGAAGGTTATATTTTGGAAAATGTCCTAGATTACAGTTTGTCTTTTGATATTACTGGTTTACTTCATTAGACAGTCTTCGTTGTCACAGACCACACAGAGCAGGTGCAGCAGAGCAGAGGAACACCAGGAGCGTCCGGTCACAAACAGCTACTCTCTGGTAGTTTCGTTCTGGGATCTTTATGGCAGCACCATAAACGAACACCTCCCCTAAAAGTCTTATATTACACTAGTAAGTTATATGTTATGAAAAGTTGGAAGAACCTTTTTGATGGTATATGGCTGAAAGCTTTCCCAGAGTCTGGCATCCAAGCCAGGAACCACTTAGGAACCTTTATTTGGTGGAACCCCAGGACTACCTAAAACTAGCAACCTCAACCAGTTTTATTCCGAGGTATTCCTTTGGAATTTATTCTTTTCTTCACTGATTGTTGGCTTACCGGTTACAGATTCTTGTCCTCGGCCCACTCGGTCTGTGTTCACTGGACTCGTGTGGTAGGAAAGCCACACCACTGTTCTGTTCCTAAACATGTTCCTGCTCAAGCAATGATCTAGAACCCACATCAGGATTACAGACTGTATGGACTAACCTTGTACAGCGTTCCATCTTCAGAAAGTCATACACATTTAACTGGAACAGCTCGACCATACATGCTAGTGTGGCAAGCCAGTAGCTACCTGTGAGCATGGTTTGCATGATGCTAACTGGTGCCTATTAGCATCACTGACTGGACCAGGTACATTCTGATGTTGCAGCAGAACCTTGCAAACTCCATAATTTTTATTTTCAACCCAAAAACTCCAGCAGCCCTTTACCCCGTGTTGAAATTTCAGATCAATAAAAACTAACTTTAAACCATCACATTCACGTCCACCTCCAGATCTAAGAGCTTTTTTGTCCTTCTCGTGAAAAGTTGGTATTTTGGGAGATTGTTTGTAGCAGGAGTGTGAAAGTGGGCGGAGTAGGCTTCTCCAGACTTAGTGTGGAACAGGCTGTCACTAGTTAATCTCACTCTTCATCTTCACAACACTGACATCTCAGGAAGCTTCAACATACAGATGAGCCTCTTACTAATGAGTGAATGTTCTACTGGGTGCTGTGAGGAACCTGACCTCCTCATACGACGCAGATGACTTTCTGTGGGTGTCGGTTCAGATCTGTTCAGTCTGCAGTCGTTTTTAGTGCCACTTTAAACGTGACTGAAGACCCAATTTACAGTAAACCATATACCAAAATCTAAAAAAAGCTCTTCAGAGTATCTTTCACTCATATCTCCATAGCTTCTTCTAAATCTTCTAAAGACTTTTTACTGAACACATCCAAACCCTTACTTTATAAAATAGAATTTCACAGTAAAAGATTTTAAAAGGGAAATTCTAACAACGTCTTTTCATAATTCAGTGTTTAGGAAGTAAACAGAGAGAATCAGAGGGTTCTGGTGTCAAATAGTTCAGATGTTCTTTAAGGTGATGGTGTTTACAGTGGTGGTGGTGATGATGTTTACAGTGGTGGTGATGATATGGTTTACAGTGGTGGTGGTGATGATATGGTTTACAGTGGTGGTGGTGATGATGTTTACAGTGGTGGTGATGATATGGTTTACAGTGGTGGTGGTGATGATGTTTACAGTGGTGGTGGTGTTTACAGTGGTGATGATGTTTACAGTGGTGATGGTGATTACAGTGGTGGTGTTGGTGTTTACAGTGGTGATGGTGTTTACAGTGGTGGTGTTGGTGTTTACAGTGGTGGTGATGATGTTTACAGTGGTGGTGATGGTGTTTACAGTGGTGGTGATGGTGTTTACAGTGGTGGTGATGATGTTTACAGTGGTGGTGATGGTGTTTACAGTGGTGGTGATGGTGTTTACAGTGGTGATGGTGTTTACAGTGGTGGTGTTGGTGTTTACAGTGGTGGTGATGATGTTTACAGTGGTGATGATGTTTACAGTGGTGGTGGTGATGGTGATTACAGTGGTGGTGATGATGTTCAAAGTGATGGTGGTGATGTTTACAGTGATGGTGATTACAGTGGTGGTGATGTTTACAGTGATGGTGATTACAGTGGTGATGATGTTTACAGTGGTGGTGGTGATGGTGATTACAGTGGTGGTGATGATGTTCAAAGTGATGGTGGTGATGTTTACAGTGATGGTGATTACAGTGGTGGTGATGTTTACAGTGATGGGGATTACAGTGGTGATGATGGTGTTTACGGTGGTGATGATGATGTTTACAGTGGTGGTGATGGTGATGATGTTTAAAGTGATGGTGGTGATGTTTACAGTGGTGGTGGTGATGGTGTTTAAAGTGATGGTGGTGATGTTTACAGTGGTGATGATGGGAACCAGGGGTCTCCATGTCTACAACACTAATCTACACATTGTATTTACTGTGAAACCCACCAGTGAAGCTACACGTGTCTTCTGAGTTTATCTGGATGTTGATGGTAAAATGTGGAAGATCTGAAAATACTAGGTTTTCTTTGGGGACTATTTGAACCTCACAGCGTCCTGCATGTATCCCTCCACCATGAATGGAGTTTAAGACTGAGATCTTCTCTAAACTATCATAAACAGCGTCTCAGAATCAGACCGTGTATTTATAACATCTACTGTAAGAACTTTTTGTGAGGAGCTTTTAGAGGAGGACGTCTGGTTCCATTCACCACCACTGTGTACAGATCTGACTGTATCTAGAACAGCTTTTAGAGGTGGACGTCTGGTTCCATTCACCTCCACTGTGAACAGATCTGACTGTATCCAAAAAGTGCTTCACACTGAACCTCTCTGAATGTTTACAACCATTAACTGAATACAGAAATCCTGAAACACTGATGGAATTTCACTTCAATGACTTGCAGACACCCTATTAAATGAAGGAAGCTGTTCACCAGGTCCAGCAAACGAGAATCATTTTGGTTAAAGTTCTGCAGACCAAACCCTATTATTGTTCTGCAGTGTGTTTCAGTACACTGTAGGCCACACCGCCATTGCAATATAATCCCAATATGTTATCATTCAACCCTGGTGTGGAGAACCTCTATAAACCCTGGTACCACTTTACTGTAGGGTCAGTGTTCATTAGGCTGCATGGCACCTCCATAAACAAAGACCAACTCTTATTTCTCATTCTCAAGGTTGTGTTTGCCAACTGCTGATGTACCATCTATACTATATGGCAAAAAGTATGTGGACACCTCTCCTAATTTAAGAGTTCAAGTGTTTCAGCCCTACTTATTGCTCACAACTGTGCAAAGCTCCATCACAGGTCTCTCTATAGGTGTAAAGCCCTGCTACAGGACTCTGGAGCGGTGTAAAGCTCCACCACTGAGCTCTGGAGCAGCATAACTGTCCATGGGGGCGCTGTTTAGGGAATGGGCTAAGACCCTTAAATCCAAGTCATTTTACACAATTATATGCTTGCAACTTAGAGGTAAAAGTTTGCTGTAAAGACATGACTTGACAGCTCTGGTCTGAAGGACCTCTAGTGGCCAGGCTTTCTTGACCTACATCAGGGTCTGACCTCACAAATGCCTGAACACCCTCAACCTTGTGGAAAGTCTTCCCAGAAGAGCGGAAGCTGTTAGAGCTGCAGAGCTCCATACTAACGCTCGCGTCCTACAAGCCCATATGTGTGTGACAGTCAGGTGTCCACATATTTTGGCCATGCAGTGCAGGTGTACTCAAACTTACATCAAGCAGATCTGGAATCAGCTTTTATAACCATATAACCATTTGGTTCGGTCAACCGCAGCCTCCGAACACCGTCCTGCAGTAAAGCTCTTAAATGACACCTGCCGAACGTATACAGAGGCGGCAGCAGCGCGACGACGACGTCCGGCTTCTCGGCAGTCCGTCCACGTCTGGCTGATGGACACCAAAGTCTCCAGCAATGCCGCTCGTACCGAACCCCCTTGTCAGTGCCAACACCCGTGTGATCAACTCCTCCTGAACGTTAAGATTAGAGGCAACTTTCTCTTTAATAGAGAAACCAAAAAACTGATGACGTGATAATACTTCAGACATGATGTTTCTCATGAAGGATGACGTTGAGAAAAAAATACAAAGTAAAGGGACCATCGCCGAATGCCGGCGACGGCCGGTTACAAGTTTTAACCGGTTATTAACAACATAAAGGACAGCAGTCATCGTCACTGACGTGAGCAGAGTAAGGTAGTTTTGCAGGTCCTGTTGCCTTCAAGGTCGCAGGTTCGAATCCCAGTCGCAAGAAGCAGCCTTGAGAGAGAGAGAGAGACGTTTTCCTTCCTTCCTTCTTTTCTTTCTTTCTTTTTCACCCTAACCGTTGCTTAACCGGATGAAGCATGAAAGCTATGTACACAAATTACAATGGATAAAGACGCTCATCATGTTAATTAAATATATATACGGTATTGATTGGTCAGTCATACTGAGAGGCTCGCTTCAAATATGAATTCTCACAAGGATTGAATTGCAGTGGATGTTTTTTTTCTTCTTTTCTACACAATTACATGAGACTTGAATTCTTTTCTTTTTTTTAGCTATACATATAATTTACCCCTGCTCAAAAATCTAAACCCATCCTCTTTCCACTGTCCAGTGGCTGACCAATAAATCGAGGCACTTGTTTAATACCATGTTTCCGTTACATAATAGAAATGTCAAGCTTGCACCTGTACCAAGAAAGAACGTAAACAAAAAAAAAACAGCAGAAAACAGGTTCACTTTTTTCTCTTTTTTTCTTGTTAAATAGTAATAAATACATGAGATGCAGTGGTTTTATTTTTCCATTTTTTTTCTGAAGCAGGAGGGTTAAAAAGTTTTTTTTATTCATTTATTTTTATTTATTTATTTATTTTATTTATTTATCTGTTTGTTTTCTTTAGCAGCAATCCGAACATGGTTGAGAGTGGAGATAGCAGCCGAGAGAGAAGTAGTTCACTTTTTTTTTTCTTTTTTTTTCCTTTTTTTTGACTTGATGGCAAAACAGCACTCACAGAGTGTTGCAGAGGAGGAAGGAGGAAGGGGGAGGAAAGACGAGAGAGAGACAGAGAGAGAGAGAGATAGAGAGAGAGAGAGTTAGAGCAGGAGGGTGCAGCGGAGGAGTCTCCTTCGTTTTTACAGCTCCTGCTTTTCTCGCCCATCTCCTCTTCCTTCCAACACAAATATGGGGGCCAGGAAGAAAAGAGAAAAGGGAAAACAAACAAACAAACAAAAAAAAACAACAAAAAAGAGGAGTGATAAGCTATAAAAAGAGAGAGAGGGAGAGAGAGAGAGAGAAGCAAAGAGAGAGCAAGATTTGGCTTAGCATATCCAGAGTTAATACAAACGCGCTTTTCACCGATGTGTGTCGGAAAATAAAAAGAAAGGGAGAAAAGAAAAGAAGGGGCGAGAGACACAGAGAGAGAGAGAGAGAGAGAGAGAGAGAGAGAGTGTAAATAAATCAAAGTGAGAGAAGAGAAGAGGTGAGTAAGTCTGGTAAGGATGATGAAGAAGGCAGACTATTTTTTTTTTCTTTTCTGAAAAACAAACATCAGGGAAGCATTTTGGTTTTTTCCTTCTGGCCGAGTGTTTTGTTTGTCGTTTTTTTTCACTTCCTCCTTTTTTTTCTGTAAAGATTTAGCTAAAGGTCCCCCCTCTTCGCTTTCGGAGCGGCTCGCGTCAGCAAAATGGTTCCGCCTCCTCCTCCTCGCGTGGTTTTTTTTCTCACCGCGGTGTGACTACGGCTTTTTGTCATTTGCTTTATTTTATTCGTAAGATTTGTTTCATAGTTTGAGATATATAAGCCAGTGTGTCAAGCGAGAAAAAGACTGGAAACATAAAAAAAGAAAAGAAAAACAAACAAACAAAAAAAAGAAGAAGAAGTCAAACAGTAACAAAAGTGTTTGTGTAAGTCACGGGGTGAGAAAGTCAAAACGAAAGAAAAACAAAACAACTCAATCCCATTTTGTTTGCTTGTTTGTTTTGTTTCGTGTATGCGGTTCGTGTCGTCTGTCCCTCCAAAGGAAAAAAAAATAAAAACAAACCTGTATAAATAAAACAAACACTTCGAATAAATAAAGCCCAAAAAACAAAAAAAAAACAAAACAAAATAAACACCCACCTCTTTAGCTCTCCTCCCGATCCCACCATCTCTCTCTCTCCTTCTGTAGTGATTCTTAATAAATTAAAAATGTACAATTAAACAAACAAAATAAACAAATCATACAGGATCTTCTCTCCCTCCTCGTCTGCTGCTGCTGCTTTCCTCCTCTAACACATTCATCGCTCCCATCTCCACTCACCTGGGGGCCGGGCCAACCGCAACAGAACCAAAACAAAACAAAACAAAAATAAAAATCTCTCGCTGCAAACCTACTCTCACATAAAATCCAATAATATAATAAGAAGAACAATAAAAACAAACGTCCTGAAACTTTCTGCTCTGACTTCTCCGCCCACCGCTCGTTTCCTTCCAAACTAAATAAAAAAAAAAACATCCCCCTCTCCTCCCCCATGCAAACAGAAAAGAAAACAACAACAAAGAAAAAAACAACCAAAAAAAATCCTTTGATATTTCACAAGTTTTTTCTCTGTCGTGTGTGTGTGTGTGTGTGTACTACGTGTGTGTGTTTATGTTTGTGTATGCGCTGTTTGTTTGTTTTTAATCATTTATGTTTCTCGTTAAAATTCTTTTTTTTTGTATGGCTTTTGGAATTTGTTCAAGATTTATCAAGAGTTGGCCGCGCTCTGGCCGCCGCCCCCCCCACTTCCGCACACGCCCATCATGATGGACTCTTCCGAATCCGGCCGCACCACCCCTGCTCCTCCGCCCCTCGGGGGGGCGCCGGTCAGCATCCCGCTGCCCTGGGGCGGCGGGTTGTTATTGTTGTTGCCTGGGTAACAGGGGGGGATGTAGCCCAGGCCGGAGGCAGGCACCATGCTGTCCTGAGCGGCCGGGGCTTGGGCCAGCTGCTGCTGCGAGGAGGCCGTCGGAGGCTGGGGGGGCGGAGCCAGGGCCGTTCTAGTCCGAAAGGCGGAGAGGCCCAGGTGGATGTTGGAGGATCCGTACTGACTGGAGTCCAAACTCGACGGCGGGGGCTGCCCGATGGAAGACTGGGCCAGGTGGTGGTGGTGCGTTAGGCTCAGCTCGATGCTGTCCTGCATCTGCGGAGACGAGGCCGGCATCAGCGCCTGGCCTTGCGGGCCCTGCGGAGTCTGACCCTGCGCCTGGCTCTGCTGCTGCTGCTGCCGGAGCGGCCGGCCATTGCCGTGGTGACCCCCGCCGCCGTACACCGGGTGGGGGTGGTGGGGGGGCTCCATCATGCCCCCCACGTTGCCGAGGAAGTGGCGGGAGTGCTGCGAGGCGGCCGGCTTGTGCAGGAGGAGCTGCGGGTACGGCGCGTCGCTGCCGCTGTTCGACAGCTGGCCCAGACCACTCTCGCTACCAGGCCAGATACGCAACTGCTGCTGGGATGGCGCCTAGAAGGAGAGGAGCAAACCATGAGAGAAGAGAAGAGAAGAGAAGAGAAGAGAAGAGAAAAGAAGAGAAGAGAAGAAGAGAAGGGTGGAGAAGAGAAAAGAAGAGAAGAAGAGAAGAGTGGAGAAGAGAAAAGAAGAGAAGAAGAGAAGAGTGGAGAAGAGAAGAGAAGATAAAAGAAGAGAAGAGAGGAGAAGAGAAAAGAAGAGAAGATAAAAGAAGAGAAGAGGAGAAGATAAAAGAAGAGAAGATAAAAGAAGAGAAGAGGAGAAGATAAAAGAAGAGAAGAGAAAAGAAGAGAAAAGAAGAGTGGAGTAGAGAAAAGAAGAGAAGAGAAGAAGAGAAGAGTGGAGAAGAGAAAAGAAGAGAAGAAGAGAAGAGTGGAGAAGAGAAGAGTAGTAGAGAGGAGAGGAAAAGAGAAAAGAAGAGAAGATAAAAGAAGAGAAGAGTGGAGAAGAGAAAAGAAAAGAAGAGAAGAGTGGAGAAGAGAAAAGAAGAGAAGAAGAAAAGAGTGGAGAAGTGAAAAGAAAAGAAGAGTGGAGAAGAGAAAAGAAGAGAAGATAAAAGAAGAGAAGAGAAGAAGAGAAGAGAAAAGAAGAGAAGAGGAGAAGAGAAGATAAAAGAAGAGAAGAGAAGAAGAGATAAGTGGAGAAGAGAAAAGAAGATAAAAGAAGAGAAGAAGAGAAGAGAAAAGAAGAACTCTACACGTCAATGTTACTGGCTGTGTTATGTAACGCTACCTGTGGGCTCTGCATCTCGTAGTCCGTGTGAGTGACGGCGCTGTTGTAGTACCGGTTGCTGTACCGGTAATTTCGGTTGTCATTGGAAGAACCGCTAGATCCACCTGGGTTAGAGAGAGGAGGACAAAAAATTCATGTTAGAACATCATATCGCCCCCTACGCTTCCTGTAGTGTATTACAGTCTGTCAAAACCACCGTCGCCCCCTACGCTTCCTGTAGTGTATTACAGTCTGTCAGAACCACCGTCGCCCCCTACGCTTCCTGTAGTGTATTACAGTCTGTCAGAACCACCGTCGCCCCCTACGCTTCCTGTAGTGTATTACAGTCTGTCAGAACCACCGTCGCCCCCTACGCTTCCTGTAGTGTATTACAGTCTGTCAGAACCACCGTCGCCCCCTACGCTTCCTGTAGTGTATTACAGTCTGTCAGAACCACCGTCGCCCCCTACGCTTCCTGTAGTGTATTACAGTCTGTCAGAACCACCGTCGCCCCCTACGCTTCCTGTAGTGTATTACAGTCTGTCAGAACCACCGTCGCCCCCTACGCTTCCTGTAGTGTATTACAGTCTGTCAGAACCACCGTCGCCCCCTACGCTTCCTGTAGTGTATTACAGTCTGTCAGAACCACCGTCGCCCCCTACGCTTCCTGTAGTGTATTACAGTCTGTCAGAACCACCGTCGCCCCCTACGCTTCCTGTAGTGTATTACAGTCTGTCAGAACCACCGTCGCCCCCTACGCTTCCTGTAGTGTATTACAGTCTGTCAGAAGCACCGTCGCCCCCTACGCTTCCTGTAGTGTATTACAGTCTGTCAGAACCACCGTCGCCCCCTACGCTTCCTGTAGTGTATTACAGTCTGTCAGAACCACCGTCGCCCCCTACGCTTCCTGTAGTGTATTACAGTCTGTCAGAACCACCGTTGCCCCCTACGCTTCCTGTAGTGTATTACAGTCTGTCAGAACCACCGTTGCCCCCTACGCTTCCTGTAGTGTATTACAGTCTGTCAGAACCACCGTTGCCCCCTACGCTTCCTGTAGTGTATTAGTCTGTCAGAACCACCTTTGCCCCCTACGCTTCCTGTAGTGTATTACAGTCTGTCAGAACCACCGTCGCCCCCTACGCTTCCTGTAGTGTATTACAGTCTGTCAGAACCACCGTCGCCCCCTACGCTTCCTGTAGTGTATTACAGTCTGTCAGAACCACCGTCGCCCCCTACGCTTCCTTTCCTTTGTCCCATTGCTGTCATATAATCATTGCAGCCCTAGTGTAGAGCTTGTGTACCGGAGCTGGAGACGGAGCTGGTGGTGGAGGTGGAGTGGCTGTGGTCCATGGCTGGGCTCGTTGAGGTGGAGCTGCTGGTGTTGGTGCCCTCGTCTGTCGTCTTTTTGAAGAAGTTGTGCTGCAGGGCGTAAAACGGCGTGATGCGAGTCTTCGGGTCGTAGTCCAGCATGCGCAGGATCAGGTCCTTAAACTTCAGGTAGTCGCAGGGGGCGTGGCCTTGCTCACCTGCCCGCCTCCCCCCAGGACCCCCGGTTTCCACCCCGAGGATCTCATGCAGCCGCCTCGTCGCTGGAGCTTTATACTCCTGTAGCGGGAGAGATTACGAAACAAGCACTGTTTAATCTACAAACCGATGTGTGGATATTACAGGTTAATACACTTCTCACACATTCGTTTACTGTTAGTCACTGTTCAGTGGTACATTATGCTGACTGAGTAGGTAAATTGATGAGTACAGAACAAATACGAGAAACATCAGGTGTTAAAACTGTTAATTTCTCATTATTTTAAAACACTACGTTAAAATAACATGGTTAAAGATTAGAAACAGGGAAGACAGGTGAGGTGGGATTAGGAATAAGGGAAGGACATGGAGGTGAAGAACAGCTGGGTTTGTGTATTTGCTACACAGATGGTGTGTTCGGCAAAAAACTCGACTCTACATGGAATTAAATTCAGTTTTAAATTCTTCCTCGTCTCTAACGTGAAAGATCTGCTGTTCAGGCTTAAGAACTGCTCAGTAGGTTTTAAAGACAGTGGCCACAGAGTGGGCAGCTGCTCACAAGACTGTGTGTCCTGTCCTCCAATGCCTATGGACGTGTGAACAGCCAATCAGAATGTAACTGACGAGCTCTGGCAGTCGTGGCCAGATTAATGTGCACAGCATTGTGGGTGGAACTCCTAAATCTAAGACTAAATAGCTTACTACCCTGTAAACGCAGACTGTGGTCTTCATGTTAGAAACCCCTGTTCTAACAATCACACCGTCGTCTGATAGTCTGTTTAATATTTGTATAATATTCATATTCACCCGCAGCACTGCCACCATTATGCCACCCTAAAGATCAATACCAGCTTTAGAGGTGAAGAATGCTGATACGATGTTGGCGCTGAAGGTTTAAGGATTTTTCTCGAGCAGGTGTTAGTGCGGTGAGCCAAACAAATCTTCATAACAGGCAAAAAACCACTCATGGACAATTAGCCCCCTATTATTAAGTGATGAGCGAGAGAACGCCGGACCCCCTTTATTTCAGAAGGTCATTCACTTCCGTAGAAATGTTAGTCTGCTGATTGTTGCAGCCACAGTAAACAAACTGTGCAGCTGATGTTGCTGAGATGTCTGAGGCTGAGATGGCTTGTGGAGGGGTGGAGGCAGGTGTGGTTTATGGGGGATATGAGGGGGGAATGGTTAATAAGAAGCAGGGTTTTACTCACGGAGGCTGAAGGATATAGTACCTTCTTTATATCCTTGTTCTTCTTGACGGTCCACAGGCCGTCAGAGAGCTTATCGAAGTATTTGCGAGCTTTGGGGGCCTGGTCCAGCATGTGGTTCGGGGGGACCCCAAGAACCTCCACTATTTTATTCATCTGATCCACCTGAGAGAAAAACATCACGTCAGTTTGTTTGATAAATAAATGAATAAATGGAGATTGCTTGATGATTATGGTTATATACAATGTTAATATATTATTAGAGATATATCTATATTATATATAATTTTACTAAAAACTTTTATTGCTTTACTGATTAAACTGTATATTACTATGTCTCGGGCTATACTGTACACTGCTACACTACAGTATTGGCAGTATTGTATGTTACTTGCTGGTTATGTTCTATGCTATTATGCTGCTCTGGCTATATTCTATGGTACTGTGCTACATTCTATACTGGTATGCTATATTGGCTATGCTTTATGTTGTTTACAGGTGAGACCAAAAACATAATTTGCTTTTAATATAAGTTAATGGAACAAGAATTATTTCCAGGTTATTCTGGAGCATTTCTATTGGTCCATACGTTCTGCTGCGTTCAATGGATGCATAAAAAAATGGATAAACATGTAAATCGTGTTTTTCATTGGACAGCGACGAATTGTACTTGCCATACTGAATGCTAGTATGCTAATGGTTCAATTTAAGATTCAATTAAATTCAATAGTTTCATTGTCTTATGCACAGCAGATGCTGTTCCTCCATTCACCAATAGATAAAGATAACAAAAAAGAAATAATAAAAATATATATACAAAATATATAAGTTGAAGTAAATAAAATTAAAGATTTTTTTAAAATTAAAAATAAAAAATTAAAGTAAATAATAAAAAAAAATATATTAAATAGAAGTAAAATTAAAAATAAAAGTTGGTTCCACTGTATATGCTTATTTTACTGGAAACTATATTGTTTGCTATCACAACGTTGCACGCTTTGAGGCAGGCTGTGATGTACAGTTACTCTGGTCTCAGTGTATGTACCTCGTTAGAGCCGCTGAACAGGGGTTCGCCCGTGTGCATCTCCACCAGGATGCAGCCCAGAGACCACATGTCTATGGCCAGATCATAGGGCATCCCCAGCAACACCTCAGGAGAGCGGTAGAACCGACTCTGGATGTACTGATAAATCTGCAACACACACAGAGGAAGAGAAAATGAAGTTTTAGCAGTGGAAGGAAAAGTAGATCAGTGTCCAGTTTCTGCAGTCTAAACCCAGAGCAGATCATAAACGTGACTATAGCGTGAATTGTTTGTTTGTTGACTATTTATACTCCGTGTTGTTCATTTACAGAAGCGGTCAGTCCACCAGTGCAGGTTTCTGGTAGGTGTGAGTGTGCTGGGTCAGTTAAGTGATTCAGATTGTGCTCTATGAGCATGCTGCCTGCATTAACACTCTGCAGCCACCGGGGGGCAGCAGGAACTGGGCGTGAGCGAGTTAAAGAGGGTGCAGCACCGCCGCTGGGAATCTATTCTCCGGCACTTCACTGAAACCCATTTTCTCAGGGAGAGAGTCCTTGACAATGTGTGCTGATCACTATTGTGTACTGCACCAGGGAAAGCCCTTCCTGCCCTTTGAAGCATATTAGAACTCTGCCTCCATTCACGCTCACGCGTCCCCCTCTCTCTCCGTAGCGTCCGTCCATGAGCGCTGGGTGATCAGCATCATAAGGAAAAAGGGCGTGGAGCTCCAACACACTGAGCTGCTAATGACCTGCTTCCTCTTCTACCATCCACGGACACTAGAGCAGAACCGAGCAGGACCAGCACCGCGTTTAATCCTAACCCTGATGTGTCACCAGCTGCACCGACATCTCCGGACTGAAGTGCACGACTAGGATTTTTCTTTGCATGAATGTTTATCTTAGAAATCTGTGACACATTTTCAGGTTTAACAAAATAAGCCCCCTAAAATCACAACTCCTAAAATTTCAGGGAAAAGAGCCTAGTCATTTGAGGGTGGGTGTGGGTATTAGCATAAGCCCCACCCCCTCTTTGCCCACTTTACTCTGATAGGCTGCACCCAGAGGCCTCGTTTTGATTGCTGACAGTGGTTTCCATGCAGGACTTTTATTATTCATTATTATTGTAATATTAACTGAGTTACAGTTTCTTATTAGGTTGAATGTATAACTCTACACGTAGGTATTGTATATAAACTGAGTTACAGTTTCTCATTAGGTTGAATGTATAACTCTAAATGTAGGTATTGTATATAAACTGAGTTACAGTTTCTCATTAGGTTGAATGTATAACTCTAAATGTAGGTATTGTATATAAACTGAGTTACAGTTTATTATTAGGTTGAATGTATAACTCTAAATGTAGGTATTGTATATAAACTGAGTTACAGTTTATTATTAGGTTGAATGTATAACTCTAAATGTAGGTATTGTATATGAACTGAGTTACAGTTTCTCATTAGGTTGAATGTATAACTCTAAATGTAGGTATTGTATATAAACTAAGTTACAGTTTCTCATTAGGTTGAGTGTATAACTCTAAATGTAGGTATTGTATATAAACTGAGTTACAGTTTCTCATTAGGTTGAATGTATAACTCTAAATGTAGGTATTGTATATAAACTGAGTTACAGTTTCTCGTTAGGTTGAATGTATAACTCTAAATGTAGGTATTGTATATAAACTGAGTTACAGTTTCTCATTAGGTTGAACGTATAACTCTAAATGTAGGTATTGTATATATACTGAGTTACAGTTTATTATTAGGTTGAATGTATAACTCTAAATGTAGGTATTGTATATAAACTGAGTTACAGTTTATTATTAGGTTGAATGTATAACTCTAAATGTTGGTATTGTATATAAACTGAGTTACAGTTTCTCATTAGGTTGAGTGTATAACTCTAAATGTAGGTATTGTATATAAACTGAGTTACAGTTTATTATTAGGTTGAATGTATAAGTCTAAATGTTGGTATTGTATATAAACTGAGTTACAGTTTCTCATTAGGTTGAGTGTATAACTCTAAATGTAGGTATTGTATATGAACTGAGTTACAGTTTCTCATTAGGTTGAATGTATAACTCTAAATGTAGGTATTATATATAAACAGAGTTACAGTTTCTCATTAGGTTGAATGTATAACACTAAATGTAGGTATTGTATATAAACTGAGTTACAGTTTCTCATTAGGTTGAATGTATAACTCTAAATGTAGGTATTATATATAAACAGAGTTACAGTTTCTCATTAGGTTGAATGTATAACTCTAAATGTAGGTATTGTATATGAACTGAGTTACAGTTTCTCATTAGGTTGAATGTATAACTCTAAATGTAGGTATTATATATAAACAGAGTTACAGTTTCTCATTAGGTTGAATGTATAACACTAAATGTAGGTATTGTATATAAACTGAGTTACAGTTTCTCATTAGGTTGAATGTATAACTCTAAATGTAGGTATTATATATAAACTGAGTTACAATATTCATTATGTTGAATGTATAATTCTAAATGTAGGTACTGTGATATAAACTGAGTTACAGTTTCTCATAAGGTTGAGTGTATAACTCTAGATGTAGGTATTGCATATGAACTGAGTTACCGTTTCTCGTTAGGTTGAATGTATAACTCTAAATGTAGGTATTGTAGGTTGAATGTATAACTCTAAATGTAGGTATTGTATATAAACTGAGTTACAGTTTCTCATTAGGTTGAGTGTATAACTCTAAATGTAGGTATTGTATATGAACTGAGTTACAGTTTCTCATTAGGTTGAATGTATAACTCTAAATGTAGGTATTATATATAAACAGAGTTACAGTTTCTCATTAGGTTGAATGTATAATTCTAAATGTAGGTATTGTATATAAACTGAGTTACAGTTTCTCATTAGGTTGAATGTATAACTCTAAATGTAGGTATTGTATATAAACTGAGTTACAGTTTCTCATTAGGTTGAATGTATAACTCTATCTAAATGTAGGTATTGTGATATAAACAGAGTTCTACAGTGTTTGTGGGCGGAGCCTGGACAGGCTAGGTCCTGGTCACTCACCCGCTGGCCGAGCTGACAGGAGCTGCCGAAGTCGACGATTTTGATGGCGCTGCGTTTGGGGTTGCACAGCAGGATGTTTTCGGGTTTGAGATCGCAGTGGATGATGCTGAGCTCCGGCGTGGCCAGGAAGAGCAGCGCTGTGCACAACTGCTGCGCAAACTTCCGCGTCAGGTTGAGGGAGACGCCCCGGAAGTTGGTGTTGCGGAGGAGATCGTACAGGTTGTAGGAGAGGAGCTCGAACACCAGGCAGAGATGGTTCCGGAACATGAAGTGCCTCTTCAGGTGGACTGAAAAAGAGGTGAGGAATAAAAGAGAAAGAGAGTTAGAACAGAGAGGAGCACGTTCTAAACCAATCCCAACCACTCAAGCAAGAGACGAGCTATAAAAATCAGTAAAAAAAAACATCCATGTTAAATGGTCAGAATTGTGCACACCGAGTGAGATGTTTTATTGAACACGTGTCTTTTTAATACACAACGTCTGGTTTATTTGATGAACGTAAAGGGTCCATATTGTTTTTATTGCTCTCTCAAAATAGAAAAAAGAGAGATTAAAGTATATATTAGTGATATATTGTGATACTGCAAGAAAAGTGATTTACTGTGATTTTTTAAAATCCTTCTATTAAAACACACCACTGTATGAACAGATTTGTCAATGTTTACAATAGCACTGCGTCCTTGTGCTGCTTGTTAATGTTGGAGTGGAGCTGAAAATGAATTACAACACTGCCATCTAGTGGTCAGAGGTTTAAACACAACACACAATGATTCACTGTCTGCCAGAATCTGTGTATCGATACTGTGTTTTTGAGAGACTAAACATAATATCCTGATATTTTATATTTTTTATATTTTCTTACCCTAGGTAGCATGTAAACACAGTTTCAGAGCATTGTTCACTTTTTTCTTCATGCAGTTCATAAATGGCATCTAAGCTGCTGGTTTGAAAATGACTGTTTCTATGATATAAAAACAACGCATTTACATATATGCGCCAGCAGTTTAGCAGTTATGACTACTCATGCTGGTTATAAGCAGTGATTTAACTTTAAATGAGCTTTGTTGTGATTGGCTGGAGCCAAAAAGCACTTACATATGTCTGCCTTAAAGGCACAGTAAGAACAACAGCCGGTCTAATTCTCAGGGATATAGAGAAGTTGGAATACGGTCATGCTAAATTGAAGTGCGGCTGTTCTTGGCATACATAAGCCCACACAAATGACATGAGTGGACTTCAGCAGACAAAACAAACACTGGAAGTGATCAATAGAAGAACTCAGTTCTGGGTGAGTCACCCCAGCCGGGGAAACTCTGTGTGCTGTATTTATTCATCTGCCTACCTATATAGTACTTCATCTCAGTGTCGTGTTTGTTCATGAGTTCTAGTAGCCTCAGCTCGATCTGGGCCTGGTTTAGGAAGGCTTTCTTATTTTTGATGATCTTGATGGCCACCCACTCCTGCTCGTGGTGGTCGTAGGCTTTCACCACCTGCACAGAACAAAGAGGACGAACAGAAAACGGGATTAGTGCTGGTCGAGCCGGCGTCAGAGCCTTCCCGCTGACGTGGCTGAAAGTTGGCTCAGCTGATGAAATAGAAAAAAGACGCTCACCTGTCCGAAGGAGCCCTTGCCGATCAGCGAGTCGATCTCGTAGCGGTCCAGCCACTTTTCGCCGTTCTTCACGATGTAGTCGTAGTTGTCGTCGTCGTAGCCATCGTTGTAAACCTTCCGCTCCTTTTTGGTGCTGGAGTCCTCCGGCGGCACCTGCTGCGCCCGCCGCTTCTTCTTCGTGTAGTACACCTGCAGGCGGAGTGACGGAGTGATGGAGGCGGAGGAGTGAGCGGAGGGAGAAAAATTCACACACAGAGCCTCGAAATGCAAAGCTCACTTCAGCAGCACGTCTCAACCCTGTTTAATTCAGTGCTGGTTTATTTTATAGTAACTGTCCATTACGTTGTTATGGTGCATTTTATATATACATATTTCATTAAGGACAATTCAACAGAATTCTGAAATTTTCAGCCTTTAAGATGAATACATCCAACTATTTATTATTTAATATTTATTCAATCACTGTCCAACTATTTATCATCCTGTCTATCCATCTGTTTACTAATCTACCCATTTATTTATCTATCTATCTATACATACATCTATAAATCTATTTATCTTCCCATCTATTCACCCATACATTCATGCACCTGTCTATCAATCTATACTGCTGTCAGAACAAATTATGTAACTCTATATCCCTCTCATCTACTTATCTACCCATCCATCAGTTTAATTGTCCCTTTATCCATCCATCCTTATATTTATCTACCTGTCTGTCCTTTAACACATCTGTTGATCTATTACACCATCTGTCCATCTCTGTATCTAAATACCCCAAAATATTTATTTGGTTCTGTTTTTTCACAGCAGATTTGTTTGAGGGTCTTCTAAAGATCTGAAGTTGGTGGGCTGTGATTATTTGCACTGACCTCATTGATGTGCTTGTAAGTCTTGATGAGGTCGACGGAGAGCTTTCTCAGCGGGGCGCTGGCTGGGTCTCGAAAACTCGGGGGGATCCTCCTCTGCAGTATGGTCATATCCGACAGCACCTGGTCAGGTGAGACAGGATGGAGGTCAAAAGTGAGCAAAAGCAAAGTTTTTAGTTTAAACTGGCATGTAGTCCGTCCGGAACTGTGGGAGTGGACGCGTTCATCATGTACGTAAGGAGCACTGAAAAATGGTCACATGACTCCCGAATCAGCAACAGGACTGAAGACCAAGCCAGCATTTAAACCTCAGTAGCTAAAGGTAGTTAGCGAGGATAGCTAGCTAGAGTTGACGCTGGTAAGAGTCTCTACGCTGTCGGTTTTCAAGGCTGACATGATGAGCTGATTTCAGTTTAACATGCTGTGTAAAGACCCTGAAGGCTAACGTAGCTAGCTGACTAGCTAATTAAGACGGTAGTGGTGGCAGTATGGCGTTAATCACCATCCCCAGGATCCATGTGGTCACATAGGGTTTGTATCAAACCCTAGTGAGTGTCTAAGTAGGCTGTCTGGGTAGTGAGTGTGTAAGTAGGCTGTCTAGGTAGTGAGTGTGTAAGTAGGCTGTCTAGGTAGTGAGTGTGTAAGTAGGCTGTCTAGGTAGTGAGTGTGTAAGTAGGCTGTCTAGGTAGTGAGTGTGTAAGTAGCAGTGTTCTCTCCTCATAAACAGATTACTGAGACGCTCTAGTTAGAGAGAGACTGCGTCACGGCTTGTTCCGCCCACTGCAGCACGCCACCGGTGGTTTAGCTGGTTGCTAAGATACCAGCCAGCATCCAAAACAATAGCCCGAGGCTTAAAAATCCGCTAGCATAAATGCTAATGTCTGGAGTATAAAGTGTAAATGGTGAAGGACTCGTTACGGAGTTGATAATAAAATACTGTTTTGTGTGATTATATGACCAGAAACACATTAAAACTCCAGAGAATCAAAATAACTCACATTTTAAAACCACTTCACTGCTCCTAGATTAGCCTGCACTGCATCATGGGATTGTTTTAGCGGCTGAGGAAGAGTTCAATACTTCTTTAAAATCAGGTCTAAATAAGGTTCCTCAGTAGACAGTATGTTTAAGGTATGTAAGTATTGGGACAGTCTTCATGTCAGGAGCGCATACTATGATGTAGAATGCGGCCTATGTAGGAGCTCAGTAGGATTTGAGACACAGCCATTATGCCACAGTTCTGTTTACTTAGGTTCTGTGCCAAACAGTGAGTGAAAAACAAAAAGTTTTAGCTTCTCAAGCCTCAGAAAAAGTAAACACTATGATGTGAGTTGAGAAAATATATTATTGTATATATATTATTACAGGCATGTTAAGCATGACGTAACTATCATCAGGACTGGTGTGTAAATAGGGCTCACTGTAAGGTGAACCTTGTCAATGTGTAGAAATCAGATTCACACTTTAACTGCTGACCATTCTGTGGAACCCAACCGAACACCTGACGTGCAAATGAGGATCTTTCCATACATTCATGCTGTACCACGTGAAATACTGCTGGAGGTGGGTCTGAATAATTATTGGCTGCTTGTGAAACAGGGAGGGAGGGGCAACTGATAGATGTGATATTTTGGGAACAAATAAAACATAAAATGTGCTAAAAGTAATGGGACATTTTGCTGTTCTTCAATATTTGTACTCGTACACATGAACAGTGCCGTGTTCACGCTTGCTCCCTTATTTTTACCAACAAGATGAACAGAACCTGTAATCGGCTGTGGGATGTAAAGCTGAGCTGAGCTTTATGCAAATTAATACGGCCCATTTGATGCGTTTATCCAATCAGGAGGCAGGTGGTGGTTGCACAGTTTGTTCGTTCCACTTTTCAAACATAACCGTGCGAGAGGAGTTTATACGGTCGTGTGCAAAAACTTAAACACCCCGATCATATTCCACGTCACTATTTGAGTTTGTAAGAGTAAATAAGTTACACGTCTTCTACAGAGACACTTACATACAGTTTCTGTTTACTTGTTAAAAATAAATAAATAAATAAATAAATAAATAAATAAATAAATGTGTTGTAACTTGTGTTCAGGTCTTTTTCTGTTATATTTTCTGCCAGTATGTTAAATTCAGTACATTAAAAGTAATTGTGTATTATATTGTGTAGAGTGTGTTCTTTATCGATATTCTAGAAAATATTAGTTTGATTGATAGCTAATATGTGAATCTGCAGATTATTTAAAATCAATAAATAACAGCTTTAATTACATGAGTATCAATGTAGCGTGACTACGTCTGTATTGGATTTCTGGGATCTGATGTAAATGCAGGGTAATTCAGATACACTCACTGAACAAGACTATACAGGTGTGATGTGCGTTAGACTGACTGTACAAGTGTGTGTGTGATGTGCGTTAGACTGACTGTACAGGTGTGTGTGTGATGTGCGTTAGACTGACTGTACAGGTGTGTGTGATGTGCGTTAGACTGACTGTACAGGTGTGTGTGTGATGTGCGTTAGACTGACTGTACAGGTGTGTGTGTGATGTGCGTTAGACTGACTGTACAGGTGTGTGTGATGTGCGTTAGACTGACTGTACAGGTGTGTGTGTGATGTGCGTTAGACTGACTGTACAGGTGTGTGTGTGATGTGCGTTAGACTGACTGTACAGGTGTGTGTGTGATGTGCGTTAGACTGACTGTACAAGTGTGTGTGTGATGTGCGTTAGACTGACTGTACAGGTGTGTGTGTGATGTGCGTTAGACTGACTGTACAGGTGTGTGTGATGTGCGTTAGACTGACTGTACAGGTGTGTGTGTGATGTGCGTTAGACTGACTGTACAGGTGTGTGTGTGATGTGCGTTAGACTGACTGTACAGGTGTGTGTGATGTGCGTTAGACTGACTGTACAGGTGTGTGTGTGATGTGCGTTAGACTGACTGTACAGGTGTGTGTGTGATGTGCGTTAGACTGACTGTACAGGTGTGTGTGTGATGTGCGTTAGACTGACTGTACAAGTGTGTGTGTGATGTGTGTTAGACTGAACGCACAGGTGTGTGTGTCTGATGTGTGTTAGACTGAACGTACAGGTGTGTGTGATGTGTGTTGTAGTGAACGTACAGGTGTGTGTGATGTGTGTTATAGTGAACGTACAGGTGTGTGTGTCTGATGTGTGTTAGACTGAACGTACAGGTGTGTGTCTGATGTGTGTTATAGTGAACGTACAGGTGTGTGTGTCTGATGTGTGTTAGACTGAACGTACAGGTGTGTGTCTGATGTGTGTTATAGTGAACGTACAGCTGTGTGTGTGTCTGATGTGTGTTATAGTGAACGTACAGGTGTGTGTGTCTGATGTGTGTTATAGTGAACGTACAGGTGTGTGTGTCTGATGTGTGTTATAGTGAACGTACAGGTGTGTGATGTGTGTTGTAGTGAACGTACATGTGTGTCTAATGTGTGTTGTAGTGAACGTACAGGTGTGTGTGATGTGTGTTAGACTGACTGTACAGGTGTGTGTGTGTTAGACTGAACATACAGGTGTGTGTGTGTGTGTACCTGCTGCTGTTCAGCCATGGACTGGATGTTGCTGAAGGGGGGGTGTGTGTGCTGGCTGGTCATGGTGAGCTCAGCGGGGGAGTAGCCGGGAGCAGGCTGGCAGAGGGAAGAGGAGGGGGGGGGCTTGCATCCTGAGCTGCTTCCACCTGAGAGAGAGAGAGAGAGAGAGAGAGAGAGAGAGAGAGATTTATAGACCACACTTTACCATCGAGCATCACATCCACATAAGCTTCCATGGATAAGCTGAGTTTTACAGAACACAGTCAATTAGCATCACCCATTACAGGACCAGTCAGGCAAAACTTCAAATTCAAATTCTTTTGGAATAAAAAGGACAAAACTAAAGCGCCAGTGAACTTCAGTCACCAAAACACGATTGTTCAAAGATAGTTGTGGAAACATATCACACGTAGCAACAAATACAGTGGGACAATCTTGGGAAACATATTATGGTGGGACTTTCAACACACATGACCGAGTGGAGCCACATTCAAACATTTCAACTGATTTCAACCACCAATACAAAAATCTTTACTCAACATTTCACACAGCGCTGCACTAAATCCAGCTAAACGGGACTAATGATACTCTCTTTAATCAAACAGTCCACAGTTCAGTTCCTCACCATCAGAACTTCACAGTCTACACATTCGTTTCATAGCAGTTACTGAACAATTCAGAGTATGTACAGAATAATTCATAGTGGATGCTGAATGCTGAATAATGAATAGTATATACAGAATAACTGTAGATACTGAATAATTATAATAGAAACTAAATACATTCTAATAGATATCTAATAATTATCAGTAGTTACTGAACAACAGATCTGAGCAGGTGCTGTTATTTGATAGTTCGTTGGTAATGTCCATGTGTCCTGGCTCTCAGGAACTTTCCTACATGGGAGCAATACTGGCGTTTATTATTTTTGTCTGAAATACCCACACAAACCAGCAGGCTTTGTTTACGCAGTGTATATTTATTGTATTATAAGACTTTATATATGTGAACATACTGCAAATTTCTTTTTTGTTGTAAATTATTATTAGAGTTTATTCTTCTATATAACCGGCTGCTACTGTAATAATTGCAATTTCCCCCTGAGATCAATAAAGTATTTCTGATTCTGATAGTCAGTCAGATATTAGCTTGTTGGTAGCTTTTGTACAGCAAGTATGACTATTTGGAGTCCCGGTAATTCAGAGAAGTCTATCGGGAAGAGAATATATTACTAAATAATTCAGGGTAGATATGTAAGATCATCAGAGGGTGACATAATGCATCATCATACTTTTAGACATTTTCATGACACACAAACCACAATGTGAGTCAAAAGTCTCCGGACACCGTTTACTTTTAGAAGCGAAAGGGAAAATGACGTATCTGAATACCCCAGCAAGTAACAGGAGAGGGGGCCTCTCTTTTAGGCTACGTCCTGAACACGGCCGTCATCTTGAAAGATTCAAGATTCAAGAGTTTTATTGTCATATGCACAGCAGAAACACAGTTACGCTGTACAATGAAATACTTACTTTGCTGCTCCTCCATTCGCCAATAGATAAAGATAACAAAAAAGAAATAATAAAAAAATATATACAAAATATATAAAGTATAATAAGTTGAAGTAAATAAAATTAAAGTTAAAATTTAAATTTAAATTAAAATAAAAAATAAGCCGCCATATTGGATCAAAGGCAAGGTTTTGCAATGGGAAGGTGGTCTTGTAGCAGATCAAAGAACACCAGGCGGTCTCAGAAATCGACTGATGTAATCAGTTTTGTAATATCATTATCAACAAAGAAAGTTACAACAACCACACTGAACAACATGTTCAATGAGCAGTCACTGGTGCTGAAGTGCACCTTCAGATCTGTGTTCAGCACCAGTGACTGCTCACTGAACATGTTGTTCCGTGTGGTTGTTGTAATTGATGCCGTCAGATATTGCAAATCTGACGGCATCAATCCATTTCTGAGACTGTCTGATCTTCTTTGATCTGCTACACAATGTGGCAGCTTTCAAGATGGCAGAACATAGCCTCAAAGATAGGCCCCCTCACCCGTTACTTGCTGAGGTATTCAGATACGTCACTTTCCTTTTCCTTTCTGAAATAAAAGGATGTCCTGACACTTCTGACTCAACCTGTAGTAAAATAAACTACAACTCAATGTTTTACTAAACAAAAACAAACAGGCCTGTTGCTCAGTTTGCACTAGAAATGACGATCTCCATATTCAGAATTTCTCAACAATGATAAAACATCATCGTACGACCCTCCGGTACACAGAGGTGTGTGGTGTTCAGGTTAATAACACCTGAGTAATAGATGTGGGTTGTAGTGTTTCCTCCGCTGTGCTGGCGGACACGGCAGCCTGAGATCTGTTATTTTTCTAAATGACTGCCGTTCACGCCGACCCACAGAAAACTACCTGCAGACAGCCTGTATGTCACCATGACACCAGCACTGATGCAGCATCACAGAGCTAACGCAGTCTGACTGAATGTCAGCGTGTTGGCGCAGCTCTGCATCACAATACATTAGCACTTAGCATTAGCCCATTAGCATTAGGCCACACATCCTGCAATGAATCTCAGAATTATTAAAATATAACATTCAAAACACCTGACTGCAGCTACCAGGGCTGGAAATCTCCAACACTCACGTAACGACCGTCTGATTGGATTCAGTTCTTACGATTTACTGCATCACGAAAGTTCAATTTTGTTCAATCAGCTTCGAAAAAAAAAGTTTTATTATATCTATTCCAACATAAAACTGTAAACAGTTACATTTGAAGGGTTTCACTGCAAATCGCATTACAAACCAAATTCAAGAATTTTCTTTATTTAGTGATATACGTTGATAAAATACATAAAATTGCTAAAATAAAATTTGATATTATGGTTAAAACCATCTTTAGAGAAATCTAAATCTGCTCTTGATTACATATCAATTGTTACTCTGTCTAAAAATATTTTACATCCAAAATATTATTATAATTATTTCTGCTATCATGATTTAAAATATGCTTTGCCAAGTAAATTACGATACTGACTACATTCAAGCTTAAATATAGACACACATAATTGGCCCTGTTTAACTGCATTTACTGCAGCTTTGTATGTAATCAATGTATAGATATTTCTTGATCTATTAGTGGTCTCTGTGTGTGTTAATACTGTAACACCATACAAATATTTACTCTATCACCCACCGCTTTTTTATACACACTATTTATTCACATTACGGCACTTTTGTGTAACTCACTCAAAAATTCTTTTAGATCTTGCACACCAAACACAATCTTTGCAAATGTTCTTTGATTCATTCTCTATTAGAGTTTTGCAAAACTTCACTATGCCCATCATGGTCATCTCTGCTGTTGGCATAGTGATAAACAGGGGTGTAAATATATATCAATAAAGCATATTTCTTTAAATAATATGGATTTTTAATTAATAGTTTAATGTAAAGATCAGTATAGGCAGGGGTTGTGTTTAAACCCCCGATCACTAGATGGCAGTGCTGTAATTTCTCTCTTCAGCCATTAGACTCTTCCACTCCAGCGTAAAGGTATAGCCGCGAAAAAGGCAAAACACTAACATTAGCAAACCAATGTATTTTATATTATGATAGTTTTCCTACAATTGGATTTGATATCACAATATACTGAATCATAATCTCTAAATCAGGAGTATCAGCTCGCCAATATACAGCCCTTACGTCAACCCAATAAATAACAAATCATGATTAAACTAGACCATCATTAGGTCAGGGAATTGAACACCAAGCAATTCTTCAACATTACTCTGAAAAAATTATATATATATATATATATAAGAAAAAAAAATATTTACTTCACACATTCAATGCTGAGATTTGTAGCGGAACTACTTAACACAATGCAGAGCTCGCAAACTGCCTTTCAGCTCACCACACAGAGTGTAGGGCGCAAATATAAAATCCTGAACACAGAACCAGACTAAACCACAGAACCGGCCCGGAACACAGATCAGCTACACCAGCGCTGTGAAGAACTCAGTGTTACCATCAGCTGCCTGATGGACCGGAAACGTGTTGGCACCAAAACCCTGCTATAAAATAAAGTACACATACATCATGTGGGATGAAGCAGCCTTGCTGTGATTATTAGTGCGGGAGGGGGGTGCGATATTCGGCGGGGGCTTTTATCGGCACTTCCTGTGTCTGTCCGGAGAAGAGTAACGGGGCTGAAATTTATCAGCAACACATTACAGCTAGAAATCAATGAACTCTGCTTTAAACACGGCACAAAACACCACATCTGACCAGCATCAATACCCCCCCACCCCCTTTACAGTGACCAGCATCAATACAAACACCCCCCCCACCAGCATACAGCAACCGCTCAGCACATACATACATACATACATACATCACTGCTTTCATTCATACAGAACCAATTCTGATGAAGATCCACATATAACATCAAACACTAAAACTCTATAAGTTCAAACACCAGCTGTAAATAACTGATACAGAAATGTTCGAATGAGACCGGAATGATGAACAGAGCTGAGAGAAGGTTCTAAAAAGACTGAGAGAACTTCATATCTGATAATCAGGGATCAAATACGAGTCCAACGATTACAACACAGAGCTTAATTCACAATATTATTGATTAATACTGAATTTCATTGCAGTTCTCTGTCTGTACTGGGCAACGACAATAAAGCTCAGTTTATACATTCATCATTAGAAATAAAGAACTTTCTAAACTTTCTAGATACGTCACTGGGTGTGAATACGAGTGCTGGTCTCAGCAGATTCTGGTTAGTTGTTAGGAACTCTAAACAGTGGCAGCAGCTCTGTGTTACTGAGAGAGTGTTAAACTAATACATCATCACTGCCCAACAAGAAACACTAATATCTCCACAAGTTCACAGGAGAGATTCACAACATTTCCTTTAATGTAAGTCAGTGGAACCAGAATCCTTCCCAAGCTAATTTGAAGCATTTCTATTGGTTCGTTAACGATGAATTTTACACACTATATAAACAGCAGTCACTAGAGATAAAAGAACAGATTAAAAATAAAAAGATTGTCTGGCTTTAATCTGGAATGAACTAAAACTGTTAATGTGAACTATTGTTAGCTTAGCGCTAACACACAGGGTGAGTCAAAAGTCTCAGGACACCCTTTTATTTCAGAAAGGGAAAATTACGTCTCTCAATAGCCCAGCAAGTAACGAGTGAGGAGGGCTATCCGCTATATTGGATCAAGGGCAAGTTCTTTTTTTTTTTTTAATGGGAAGGGGGTCGTGTTACAGATCAAAGAAGAAGAGAATTGTCTCAGAACTTGACTGATGTAGTCAGATTTGAGATATCTCTTGTGGTTCTGCTGAACACAGATCTGAAGTTTAGCACCAGAGACCGTATACTGAACATGTTGTTCTATGTGGTTGCTTTCGCTTTTGAAATAAATATATGAAATATGATTGAGTTACACCATAACTCAGTCACAAAAGTGAAACGAACATTTTTAAAAATATTTATTAGTTTTTTAATTTATTTCTGATCAACGACAGTGTACATGGACCCACAAGCTTGTGCACGAGCCTTGTGCATGAACCTTAACGATCTTTTATCTATTTCAGTAAGACGCTGTTATGACAGAGACTATATGCACGCTTAAAGATGGAACTATTGGCCCAAAAAAATCTTCACAGTACATGATGTTGAGTAAAACAGCAGGTTTTCTTGACCTACATTGGAGGTGAAGTAACTACACGTATAACTTTCTGCATCAGTCATGTCGTTCTTGGCTCTATCCAGCTTATTAATCACATCACTTCCTCTCAGATACTGGCTGAGGCTGGTAGAAGGCTTACACAACCAGTTTCACTCAGCAACAGTGATGCTGCACTGACACTGACAGCAGCAGAACCAGCGCTACCGCTCCACACGGGCTCACTGAGCCGCTTCTCCAGGATTCAGCCCTGAAAGTGCCTTTTGTTTTTATTGGGTATTATTCCTCCCTCTCTCTATCCCTCTTTCTCTCTCTCTCTTACCCTTTCTTTTCTACTCTTTCTCTTCTTCTCTCTGTCTTTCTCCCCCTTTCTGTTCCCCCCTGTTTCCCTGTCTATCTCTTTCTGCCCCCTCCCCCCTCTTTCTCTTCCTCCCTCTGTTTCCCTATCTCTTTTCCTCTATCTCTTTCTCTATTTCTCTGTCTTTCATTATATCTCCCTCTCTCTCTCTCTCTCTCTCTCTCTCTCTCTCTGATTTACCCCTCTACACTGGCCTAATTTTAGCCAGATATGACGACTGTTAAGAGGGTGGATGTGCTGAGAGCTGGAGGAAAAATGTCACGCCGGCCCTTTAAATGCTGAAGCGAACACATTGAGAACTTCCTGAGTGACGCCCCCCTTCCTGCGCTCCGATTGGCCGAGGGGCCCTCCCTCCCGCCTCCTGATTGGCTGCTGGTATCCAAGGGCTGGGCGGCGAGGTCTCTATAAATAAACCTGGTAGCTTGTGCTGTATCAGCAACCCTTCCCACAATGCCGTTCTCTCTTTCTCTCTCTTCACCCTTGCTTTTTTCCATTATTCTTTCTCTCTTTCCCTTTTCTTTTCCCCACTCCCTCCCTCTCTCTCTCTTCCTCTTCTTTCTCACTTTGTTCTCTTTCCTCATTACTCTCTCCATTTTCTTTTTCATCTTTCTTTCACTCTCTCTCTCTCTCCCTTCCTATTTCTCTCCTCACTTCTTTTTCTCTTTTTAATCTATCTTCCCATTCCTTTTCTCTTTTTCTTTTATAATTCTTTCAATCTTTATCTTCTTTACTCTTTTTTCTTCTCACTTCCTTTTCCATTGTTTTTCCCCCACTCCTTTTCTCTTTGTCTTTCCTTCTCACTCTCTCCATTTTTCCTTTTTTCATTCTATATCTCTTTTGCTTCCACCACAATTTCTATTTTTTTATATTATTTATCTTAATTTCTTTCCTTTAGGCTTAATTCTTTCTTTCTCCTTCTTTTTGCCATCTCCCTTCTTCCTCTTCACCGTTTCCCTCTCTGTTTCTGTTCAGATCTCTCTCTCAAACCCGCCTCATGGCCGTCTGTGTGGTCAGTATTTAGTCCGTTATGCCAGCGTTAAAACGTAAAGTTGTTAAATATATCAGCTGAGCGCCGCCACCTCCACCACAGCTGACCAAATACAGCTGCCAGCTGCCAATCAGGGTGTCGCCATGGCAACAGGACGGCCCACTCCCTGTCTCTAAGGCACAGGAAGAGGCCGGTGGTGAAGAGGGAAGAGAGAGCAGAACAGCTGAACATGCCCCCCCCAACATACATCCACCCCCCCTCGGTGTCCGCGTCGACCCCTATCTTATTCCCTGTTAGGGTAACAGAAACTGAGCACAGCCAAAGTTGGACAGGCCGCGCGAGGCACGGGGGAGATGGACAGAAGGGTTAGCGCAGTGACGCTCAGGTACGCTGGTGCTGGTCACGCCTCACAGCTACAACATTAAAACATTTTTAAAAATCAGTCATTAATATTATATATTTTATTATTTAGTTATTTCATATTTTAAATACAACTCTGCCACAAAGTCTCCCCACTTCTCTAAAACCAACTACTCCTTTATCAGCTCCTCTGCTTTCACCACTACCATCTTTCAACAAAGGGCTCTTTAAACAAAACAGTTATATCACCCCCTACGCTTCCTGTAGTGTATTACAGTCTGTCAGAACGACCGTCGCCCCCTACGCTTCCTGTAGTGTATTACAGTCTGTCAGAACCACCGTCGCCCCCTACGCTTCCTGTAGTGTATTACAGTCTGTCAGAACGACCGTCGCCCCCTACGCTTCCTGTAGTGTATTACAGTCTGTGAGAACCATCGTCGCCCCCTACGCTTCCTGTAGTGTATTACAGTCTGTCAGAACCACCGTCGCCCCCTACGCTTCCTGTAGTGTAGTGTATTACAGTCTGTGAGAACCACCGTCGCCCCCTACGCTTCCTGTAGTGTATTACAGTCTGTCAGAACCACCGTCGCCCCCTACGCTTCCTGTAGTGTATTACAGTCTGTCAGAACCACCGTCGCCCCCTACGCTTCCTGTAGTGTATTACAGTCTGTCAGAACCACCGTCGCCCCCTACGCTTCCTGTAGTGTATTACAGTCTGTCAGAACCACCGTCGCCCCCTACGCTTCCTGTAGTGTATTACAGTCTGTCAGAACCACCGTCGCCCCCTACGCTTCCTGTAGTGTATTACAGTCTGTCAGAACCACCGTCGCCCCCTACGCTTCCTGTAGTGTATTACAGTCTGTCAGAACCACCGTCGCCCCCTACGCTTCCTGTAGTGTATTACAGTCTGTCAGAACCACCGTCGCCCCCTACGCTTCCTGTAGTGTATTACAGTCTGTCAGAACCACCGTCGCCCCCTACGCTTCCTGTAGTGTATTACAGTCTGTCAGAACCACCGTCGCCCCCTACGCTTCCTGTAGTGTATTACAGTCTGTCAGAACCACCGTCGCCCCCTACGCTTCCTGTAGTGTATTACAGTCTGTCAGAACCACCGTCGCCCCCTACGCTTCCTGTAGTGTATTACAGTCTGTCAGAACCACCGTCGCCCCCTACGCTTCCTGTAGTGTATTACAGTCTGTCAGAACCACCGTCGCCCCCTACGCTTCCTGTAGTGTATTACAGTCTGTCAGAACCACCGTCGCCCCCTACGCTTCCTGTAGTGTATTACAGTCTGTCAGAACCACCGTCGCCCCCTACGCTTCCTGTAGTGTATTACAGTCTGTCAGAACCACCGTCGCCCCCCTAAATGAGCAGCTCACTCTGAACCCATCACAAAAGTGTTTATGCTCCACACAGGCATTACAAATCAAACTTTCATTACTAAGTGCTTTGATAAGAAGTAGATCTACTAGCAAATGTAAATACAGACTCAAAAGGTTGCTTCAATTTTAAATTCTACATGATTTAGATACAAACACAGCAAATCAAGGTTAAACATCAGGATTTCCACCACAATCAAGTAGCGGATTCTGTAGGATGTGGTCCGGGACTCAATCCCACTTTAAAAAGTGACACTGTGAACTATTCGGAGGTGAACTTGGGACGGGTGCTGTGCCCTGCAGCGTGAAAGATCACATGGCCGTCATGCCCTGTACGGCGCTGGCTCGCTGTGGAATATGAGCAGCTGGACGTTCGGTGTGTGAGGTTCCAGTATGAATTTCTTTGTGTTGCTCGAACGTGGATTAGGAAGAGTTTGGAGCTTTAACGGGGTCAAAGCTAAACTCCTAACCCACATTCCCCACAGAACACCGACATCCATACTGGAATACTCAGACAACTCTGCCATCTATGGATATCCTGATTAACCCATACAGGGTCCTAAAGATGGTAAACCTAAACTCACAGTGAGGACTGAGAAATTCATACTGGGGTATTTAGAAAACCGAGTACGGACATGTGGATTTACTCAGCGCTTTTAACAGGACGACTAACACCCACCTGGAGAAATTCATACTGAAGGCCTCAGAAAACTCAACCGTTTACTAAGATTCTAAGTAACCCATCATGGATATTTAAGCGAATAGCTTAAACCTGTAGCGAGGGTTGTTCTATAGGAACGCCCCTTAGCTCTCCTCCCATTGGTCATCTGAAATTGCCATTACCTTCTTTCTTGTGAATTAAACTTATTTGGCAAATGAACAGTAACTTCAGAATTTTCTTGCTGTGCAGGTGCTATTTCTGAACAGATAGAAAGATGAAAACACCAGCAAACGATTTAAGGTAAACTAATAACTAAATATCCAGCAGGTATTCACGACAAAGGCTGCCAATCAGATTCACTCGGCTCAGTCCGCTGATAAAGTGCTCTGTGTCCAGAGGCATCTGTGGAACTCTAGATGTCTGGAATCATGGCTAATCTTAGAGAGCTTAGCGCTATGCTAGCCTGTACCAGCGAGCTGGAGCACAGAAAGCTTTCTCACTGGCGCATACCTGAACACCTACTTTTAACACCATAATCAAATCTGATATCGCATCAACAGATCGCTGGACATTCGCTCCCACAGAGACCACAGCTAGTTGTCAGGGACATCCAGAGCGCTGCAGGTCAACAACACTTCCCTGAAGCTTTAGGAGGTGCTTCGGCCAGACATGCTAACGTGCTAACAAGGCTGGAGGTGAACCAAAGCTAATGAAAATGAGTTAGGATTTAGGTTTGGAGAATTTAAACAATGAACACATGGGGTGAGGTAGTGTTTTACCAGCACAGAGGATTTTACTCACTGGTATTTTATGCTCAGGGCTGTTCCTATTGGATGATCCACCAACACAGCCCAAAGTCAAAACAACCAACTGGAAGAGAGTTAAAGGATGTTCCTATTGGACAATCCTCACTTTCAGACGGTTGTCTAAGAAATATCTCCCAGATTTGGGCTGCACCCGTCTCGGCTAACACTAGTTAGTTATCATTTGACTAAATTTACTGCAGCACTAACCTTTAAACCACGTCAATCTTAATTTTGCATTAATTTTGAATACAGTGTAGAGTTTGGAGACCTGTCTGGTGGAAATATGTAACTGCACCCAACATGTGGAAGAACATTTTATAAAGTCAGCTGTGCTTCGGTCCCCCACAAGCAGATGAATCTGATTTTTGCAAGCACACTGAGACAGTTTTTGACTGACGAATTATCGACATCATATCTTTATCAGTACGATGATGATTTTGACCTAAGCATAGAGCCGAATCTTCTTTTGAGCCTGCACGTGTGATGTTAATACACAAAGACGTAGAATGTGATGTGAAAACTCCTCGCCAAGTCCATCCCGGTACTTCCAAATGATTATTTAATTATGTTTTTAATCTATACGATAGTTTTAACAAGAATATACAACGTAGTGGTACTTTAAGAACCAGCAGCCAATACAACTTGCAGCACAATGAACACAAACACCTATAGAGTATAAAAAAACAACAATGAAAAGCCAGTTTGTGATGTTTTATATTTCCTCAGAAGACTCGAGTGCACAGTTTTTAACAGTTTATTAAACCAACACCAAAGCTAGAACTTTCTGACTGTTTAGTCCACCAAACAGGAGCCTGAGTTATGCATGTCAGCAAATCGTGTTGTTCATAATTAAAATCAAAGCACAAAACATTCAGTATATATTAGTTACTTTTAGCATTTAGCCTTTTCTATGTAGGTCACGTCGTTGTGTTATCACTGTTTTATCTGTGGTTTCTTTGACGTGTTCACCTGCTTAAGTGTAGGTGTAAATATAGCTTCTAAGCTCAACGTAAATACTAGTTTTAAGGTACAACCCATTCTGATGTAATGACGTGTAAACCTGAACTTAGTAAACAGCCTACGTATGAACTGACATGCAGCCGGAACCAGAAAAAGAACTACAAATGGTTCACACTGCTAAGAATGATGGAGGGTTAGCAGGTTTGCACAAGACTAACTGGCCTCTAACAAGCTTTCAATCACTCCTAGCAATGTTAGAATTCTGGGGAAGAGACTTCTTTCCTTCTCACCTTCATATCCTCTCTCTCTCTCTCTCCTAGCTATTTGTTTGAACGTCCACTGTGCTCCACTACATCCTGGACACCCACGCACCTCACTGCCTAGTCTGGCTGGTTTAGGGTTTGTGTGATAAAGTGCACTGTGTCTCGCAGTCTGACTCAAAAGTGGAGGAGGAAGAAGAGGAGGAAGGATTATTCATGAGGGTCTGCAAGATGTGAATGTTTGTGCTGTCAGTGTCTATTTCTCTCGCTCAGGTTTCATCACTACAACACCAGCACCCACCAACAACCCAGAGCACCTTCATCAGTGTTCACGTCCCGCTTCTTGTTAAAAGTCAATATATAAACCAATTTTACCAAAACATTCACAATTCCAGGTTTCACCCACAGCTCTGCTAATTTATTCAACCTAATGAGAAACTGTAACTCAGTTTATATACAGTACCTACATTTAGAGTTATACATTCAACCTAATGAGAAACTGTAACTCAGTTTATATACAATACCTACATTTAGAGTTATACATTCAACCTAATGAGAAACTGTAACTCAGTTTATATACAATACCTACATTTAGAGTTATACACTCAACCTAATGAGAAACTGTAACTCAGTTTATATACAATACCTACATTTAGAGTTATACATTCAACCTAATGAGAAACTGTAACTCAGTTTATATACAATACCTACATTTAGAGTTATACATTCAACCTAATGAGAAACTGTAACTCAGTTTATATACAATACCTACATTTAGAGTTATACATTCAACCTAATGAGAAACTGTAACTCAGTTTATATACAATACCTACATTTAGAGTTATACACTCAACCTAATGAGAACCTGTAACTCAGTTTATATACAATACCTACATTTAGAGTTATACACTCAACCTAAGGAGAAACTGTAACTCAGCTTATATACAATACCTACATTTAGAGTTATACACTCAACCTAATGAGTAACTGTAACTCAGTTTATATACAATACCTACATTTAGAGTTATACACTCAACCTAAAGAAGAACTGTAACTCAGTTTATATACAATACCTACATTTAGAGTTATACATTCAACCTAAAGAAGAACTGTAACTCAGTTTATATACAATACCTACATTTAGAGTTATACATTCAACCTAAAGAAGAACTGTAACTCAGTTTATATACAATACCTACATTTAGAGTTATACATTCAACCTAATGAGAAACTGTAACTCAGTTTACATACAATACCTACATTTAGTGTTATACATTCAACCTAAACAGAAATAGCAGATTCCTGATAACCTGATAATAACCTGATTACCAATTTATATATATTTTGTAAGCAAGTAAAAGGCCAAATCTATAAGACAGATTGAACATAGTTATTTTGCTGTTAACTTGAAATTTCTAGTGATCAACATAACTGAAAGGCTAAACAGCAGTTTAGCACTGCTACCAGGCCAAGTTACTGCCACCATCTACTGTAATACGACTGAAGTTACACTACAAGATTTGCCCAGAACATTTTCCTTGTTGTACTGAAATATATGTAGATATATACCATCATCACAAAATACGGGCAAGAAACAAAGCGATTCTAAACAGTGTGCTACAGATTCTCATTAGGATTAATGGGATTTCGTCCAACCTCAACAACAGTAGCTACAAAATAACACATTAGTGGGCGGAGCACGAACAGGGCAACGTCCCCACCCTTCTCCGTATCCCTCAGCGTGAACTTTAAGACCTGTCCCGGCCGCTGAGTCAGACCCACACTATTAATAAAGGCCATCTGGGTCGCCGTCTCAAACAGTGACACTAGTAAATTGAGAACTCGCACAGGACATTAAAAATAAAAATACCATTTCAAAAATAATCTGAACCGTATGAAGTTCACCCTCAGCAACAGGCAAAACTCAGACGAGCACAGACCCCTCAGTGAGGGCACGTTACTGGGGACGTTCGGCGTTGATAGCTGCAGGGACGGCCATGGCACATGGAAATTAACCTGTATTAATGCTGCACACGAGGAAAACGTCCCTGGAACACTTTCTTGAATTAACCAGAGCTTTTAAAACTCACTGGAGGTCATAATGCTGTCATAATTCTGAAATCACCTCCAAGTACACAATAAAAGTACTACACTGACATACTCAACATATTAGGATCTACACTAACGGGCATGTGCCAAACAGCATTCTATAGAACTCACATCCTCTACACTACCTCCACTTACAGCTTCATTAGCTGTATATACAGCATCAGATACTTTATCACTGCTGTCCAATGAAAAACAAGCATCTTCAAACTGGCAACTTTACTTTTAATGCAAATCAATGGAACAGGAATATCTTCCAAACTAGTTTGGAACATTTCCGCTGATCCTCTCTTCCGGGAAACGGCAGCTGTCGTGTTCAAACACAATAAAAAAATATAGAACAACTGGAGATACATGATTTTCTTTGGACAGCGACAGTCACAGTGCTAAAACAGTGTAACCACATAAACAAGTCTGCTTGAAATGACTAACCAACGTGACACAAGCAATATATATATATGCGGTTAGCATGATGCTTGTTACTTGTTCGCTATATTTGCCTGATGGCTTCAACCATATAAGCAAACCTGTGGACAGCTAATGTCCCGGTTGATTGATTATATCAGGACAACAGATTAGATTTTTGCCCAGTCTATCACTTTAGCCTGCTTAGGCTAGCCACACTTCTAACAGAACACTGAATGGGACGTCCTACTGTGTTGCATTCATGTCAAGCCAGCCGTCGTTCTAGACTGATAACAGTAACATGATAAAAAGCTCAGGAGGTCATTAACCGTTGATGAGCGGGATAAAGAATAAAGAATGTGAGTCAGGATGGCTATATGTGTTAGTGGTGGCAGGTATGGGTCCAAAAATCATATGAGGCCAGAAACATATGGGGATATGATGTACAGTACATGTAAGTGGGCTTTAGGCAGAGTGGATGACCCCATCAGCCAAATTAAACTGATTTTATGCAGATATATTTTCTTTAGTCGTATATAACATTCATTTATTGTTTTGCTTTAACTGGTTTTCCATATTTGGGTTTTATCTGTGATGAGATTACCTAAAAAAAACCTTTTTTATCAACTGATCAGCACATTGATAATTCGTGTTGTATATCCCACCAGTGCTCTCATTAATCACTGAAACAATCAATCAACTAGAATCAATTAGAATTTAGACAATATTATATTATAGATAGTACAAGCTCAAGATTAACTAATCAGCTCTTGGACAGGTTTCCTCTTCACTTACGTGTATGCAGTACACCTAGAATTAGCATTATTTAGCAATACAATGTGTGTTTCTAAAATTAATAAAATGCAGATAGTATAGTGCAGTAGCTCAGCGTCACTCAAACATTCTGCTATTTCTATAGTCAATAAACACATCAGAAAATATCCGTGTGCAATATTAGTCAGATTTAAACATATTTTTTAAATTCCTCTATTGGCTGATATTGATATGACTCAAACATTCCCTAAATATGAACCTTCAAAACAGTGTATCGAATAATATTAGCAATATGCTGCAGGCTTTCTTCTATCATTTGTTATGATTAAGTATAAAACTGAACAGACATTAGGTATAATAAAACTCAGAGCCCCATATTGAAATGGAAGACGAGGTATATAATAGTTTATCTGAGGCTGATCAGTGATTCGCTAATTAGAATTTGAAACTGACATTTGTAAAATCACAACTCAACTCAAAATCCATCACACCAAACGTCTGCAGCGTTACACACCAATCATACGCTTTCCTTGAAAGAGTGGAGCGAGAGAACGAAGTGAGAAAGTAAGACCTGCTAAATATTTAATATGCTTTCCGTGATGGGACTGATTGTGCCTGAGCCTGATTGGGGGGAGGGGGTCAGTGGGTGGTCTTGGGGATGCCTGGCAGGGGCTGTTTTTTTTTTTAGTCTTTAACAAAAACAATAACATGTTTTTGTTCAGGTCCGAGTCGTCCACAACATGCGGAGGAGGGGCGAGAGTGACCAATCGGGGCGAGCGATGGAAGTGTGTCACCATTTTCCCCGGAAGTGTCTGCCGCTGGGTTTCACCCGTTAAATTACAAAAACATCAACTGGCTTCAACCCGCTGTGGCTATTCCACTGAGGCTGGACTCTCAATGTCCATCAATAAAGCCCCACCCCAGTGGATTCTGGGGCCGCACAATATATTGTTTGTTGTTTTTGGTATTGACCGATATTAATCACAGAAGGCTGCCACATGCAAATAAGCTCTGAAAACATCCCAACTGCAGAAAAGATTAAATGAACGACAGGAATGCCAAGAATTCATCATCGATAACACTCAACTGAGATACGCTATCAGGCCAATATATCTGAAAATCAATAGTCTGGTTGTAACGTCATCCAGGACTGGATTACAAAAGAAAACTCACTCATTGCTCACAGTTCTCAGGTTTGGGTGCTCCAGAAGTTTTTGTTCTGACAGCGACAATAAATTCAGTGCAGTGCAAACATCTCAGGCGCCCAAGCAAACCGCTCAGAACTATTTATCAGAGCGGTAAGTGTGTTTTAGCTGGTAATATATTTTGAGCTGGTTAGAAAAACAGAAAGTATGTTTGGTTCCGGAGTTTTCGCCAAACTCCAGCAGTCACATAGACTTCCGCAACATCTGATTTAAGTCTGATTATAGAACCTAGGCATCGGACTTCCTTGAGCAGAGCTTCGGAAATGGCCGAACAAACACACTGCAGGCTGATGAAGCCTTTTATTAATTTACTCAAATGCCAGCATTTTTCTGAGCACTGTATAGATAAATGGCTTTTAGTATGTATATCACTGCTGTTCAAATCCTCACTTTGCAGAAGCAAGAAAACAAAAACAATCCTAACTTCTACCAAGTTCCAAGTAATTTCGGATCACTTCTGTTAGTCCATTCATCATGAAATCACAAAAATTAAAAACAAACACACAATTTTGGGATGTAAAGTTTTGTTCCGATTTATAGTTTGCCTAAAATCTACACATTTCTCTTATTTATGCATAAAGGTGACGCAAACACTCCTTTCCTCTTAACCTTTTATGTTTGAGAAGAATCCGAAGTCAAAGCAGAACACGTGGATCAACTTTCAAGCCAAGCCAGCGCACTCATACAACTATAATCTGAGTACTGGTTACCACAGCAAGGTTAACATGACAGTTCTTCACCTTCAGACTTTAGACTGAGGACCTGGACATCAAAGGCAGCGGGGAAGCGAGCGAGAAAGAGAGGGAGGGACGGGGGGAGGGCAAAGTTCGGAGATCGGGATGAGTTGTTTGCAAGCTGCGTATTACACATACACACGAACGGTCCAATGTCCAGAAACCGCACACTCGGGTCAGATTCGCTCTCCTGACAGGATCTCTTCTCCTTTTAGCTTGAGCATGTTCCTCTACACAACATGGAGCGTGGCCAGGTTCCAGCCCAAAGCTAAATAAAACCCTACTCACTCCCCCTACACCCTTCCACCCTGCGAACCAGGGCATGGCACACTGTTTGGTAATCGCTACTATGAAGTCAGCCTTCGCAAAACTGATACAGGAAAAAGCTGACATATGCAAACGACTCTATTAAACTAATCACCCCATTAATTCTGCGGCATACTAGCCAACTTCAGCTCAACACAGTGATATCAGAACACTACATCTGGGCATGTTAGGCTTTAACTCAGGGATATGAGGTACTGCATGCCAATTGGTCAATTCCATTCAGTGCAAGAAGTTAATATCTAAGACAGTGGAGAAACAAAAGCATACAATAATTAGTGTAGGAACGTAGTGATGCTGTGAGTAACCTAACCAATCAAAGTTCCAGATGTTTGTCTGTACGTTTTGATAAATCAAGGTGTTCGCATAGCCCAACCAAAGTGAAAACAGGCCAATCTCCAACCATGTCACATTATTGACTGATGACCAGGAAGATGTACTGAGATCACATGATCACCACGATACACATATTTTGTCCACGCTATGCAGACTAGTGATGTAAGAGTCGAGTCCTTAAGAATGGATTTCTCGAGTCCAAGTCTAGGAGTCAGACTCAACTCTTGGCTAATGACTCAAAATGCTTAGAGTCAACTCTTCAACTTTGTCATTAGAATCGGGTCATCAATCGGACAATCTGAGGTAAGAGTCTGAGTTTGAGTAACGAATGCACATCAGCCACTGTAATCAAACATGCTGTGAACAATTATTAGAAACAGAACAAGAAACAAAAAACAAAAGCAATGTTTTTCATTGGACATTATGGAAAAATTTCCATTCCACCTTAAATGTTGCTGCAGCCACATTCTGGTACCAATGCACCAGTACTGTAACTGCTGCATCTCTTACAGGGTTTCAAGGTGAACATCGGCTTGGGGGGATTCAAATTAAGAGGACTTGACTAGTCGATTCAATAGATTCCAGGCGGAAAACTAGGAGTTGCGCATCACTAATGCAGCCCTACCGCAAATTTACAATATATAGACAAACGATCACAACATTTCAGCAGCAACTGAACAAAAACATGCAAAGCAAGTCAGTCTTTGAATTCTGGTACATTTGGTTTGGAGTGTGAATATTTAAAGTTGTTGTTTAACGGCTGTTTAAGAAAAACAAGACATCTTTGCGTAAGATGGTAATAAAACGCTGAGTGTTTTGGTTTATTTTCGAATAAAATATCTCAAATTTGTTCTACTGTACTTTTACGTACATCTGTGAAAGTACATAAAAGTACAACAGGCATTATCCGAAGGGGAAGCGGCCGGGAAAGTATGTGAAAGGACTGAATCGGAACGGCAGCCCGCCCCCTGTTTTGGATCCACACCGGCTGGCATGGCGACAGGCGTCATGTTTAAGACACCACTTCACAATAAAAGTGGAACATGAAACCAAAGAGCTTGTGCTCTGGAGCCCTTGGAGCTTTCATGGATCTTGTTGGTCACTTGCTGCTGCAGCTATCTTTAAGACAGTTAGTCATACCTCTGAAACTCTGTTAGCGCTCGACACACCAGGCTGGACGACAGAAATAGACAACAGGAGAGAAGTCAGTTGGATACACAGATATAAATAACCAAACACAATAAGTAATAAGCAGAAGTCACTTCACATCGCATAGGTACGTCCCCTCCCACTGCCCAACGAGCTTTTGGGATCAAATTAAAGACCATTTTTAATGACTTCACAGTTCTAATGTGGCTCAACAGTTGAAGTTCCACACTTCAGAGGAGATAACAGCTTCTAAAGAACTTTACACTCAGAACTATGTGCTGGTGAGCAAGCGTGAATAATAGAAATGGACTCAAACCAGAAGCACAGAGGAAAAAAAAAACAACACTTTTATAATATATTTTAAAAAATGATGATGTAATAATAAAAACAGCATAAAAATAGTAATTATTATTATTATTATTATATCATTATTATGTTCTTTACAGGCTCGGAAGTAAAGACGATCGTTCGTTGTAGAACCATGAACACACAAAGAACTGTTTGCGTGGTGCAATGGTTCTTCAGATTGATCAGAAATGTGTTGTAAATTATTGCAGTCCAAAGAAAAACAAGTACCTCCAAAATAGCAACTTTACAGGAGAGACCAAAAACCTTCTTTACGTTCAATGTAAGCCAAAGAAACCAGTATTTATTTTAGAGCATTTCTATTGGCCCATTCATCATGAAATGTTGGCAGCTTATGTGTTCAAACGATGTGGAAAACAAATGGAGGTGCATGTTTTTCTTTAGACAGCGACGAAATTGGTCACTACTGGACTCTCAGACTGGCTGTAAAGCTCTGAAACTTGTTGATAGACCTCACACAAATATTTAGATCAGATGCCAATCATTTACAGATCCATGCTTCTTCAAGCATTCTTCAAGTTTAAAGCCTCCGACACCCAACTGCCAACTTCCATACAAGCAAGCAGTGACCAAAAAGTAGGCCGGGGTGAGTACAGGCAGCGGTCACACCAGAAGAAAAGGCACACACTAATAGCCGGTTGAGATGTCAGTGTCCAGCAGTGCCAAGTTCTATAGTGCACACAGAACATTCACTTAACAATTATTCCAAACGCATAGAACCAACAGCTCGTCATGAACATTTTAGAGACTGAAACTCTACTACAACTATTTTTTAATCATTTCTGCTCGTCCCCTCATGCAGAAGCCTTCAGAGAATGTAAACGGCAGCTGGAGATCTCACACAGTGTAACGGGGTTGGGAGGTTTTCTCTTGAGTGATGAAATGCAGTTTGGTTCAGATTTCTTCTTCTGCGTTCCCAAAGGTGCTGCTGGTGTCGTTTTAGCATTAAATAGGTCATTTCGATGGGGGTGGGGGGAGCTATGATACTTGCCCACTGGAACATAAACCCACGGACCACCTGATGGCCTGACATATATGCTAAACTTCTCAGCTGATACTGAGGAAACCTGATGCGCAGATGATGTAGATTGCTTGTTTGGAAACTTTCGCGAAACGGGCCAATTAGGCAATTATATCTTAACTGCATTACCGAGCTTAACACCTGATGGGTAATTGAGTCAGTTAATTCCGTGAGCGAGAATGGGAATGGGAACGAGATAACCAGATAAACGGCAAATAATAGACAGAGGATCAAACAATTAGCCAGACCACAAAGAAAACGCCTCATCGGCGAATACACGTTAAACTTCTCGTTCTAGTCTCTAAACACTTCAGAGATCTTTCAACAGTTGGAATGTGTGTCTCATCAATCATGAATTAGGACCAAGGAATCAAAAAGACTTCCCAAAAGTCCTAATTACAAACACCTATCTAAAGCCAGTCTTGGTTGGAGATCCAATTTAATGTGGAACTGTTTGGTTTGCACTAGCCAGTAGACCTTTTTAGCAGTTTAGTCTATTATTGTGTTTGTTTGTATAAAAAAATCTTAAATAACTGTTGAACATTTACCAGTAAACAAAATCAAAAGACATGACATATTGATTAGCAACCAAATAAAATCCCAAAACAATTACCTAATCACTGCTAATTCATTGCTGCTGTTGTAACAAAATCTCATCTTCATTTTTGACATCATTTGAAAATACCTATTGTACTTTGTGTTTAAATTTTAAGATGAATAGACCAAAAGAAATTACCCAAAATTACTTGCCATGTTTTTTTTCTTCCCTTTCCTGATTTGGTGCTACAAGTTTTTGTTCCAGCAGCAGCAATATGTAACAATCACCTGCTATGTACATGCATTAACCTACCATTTTCATAAACAGTTCACACAAGTGAGCTAAATCTGCTAACAAATTAAGATGAACAAACACCAATTAGCATAATTACAATTATGTAATTTATGCTTTCATTCTGATCATGTTTGGTTGAACCACTTCCGTGCAAACCACTCAGGTACATCGATCACATCGCCACCCTTCGCTGTGCCCAACCTGTCAATTCCACAAGTTTTCTTTTTCCATACAGAACAGCCAGTTCTGGAGCTCAGTGTTCTGCTCTAGCATTCCCAGCAACAGGGTGATCATCAGCGTGAGCTCACAGCTCAGCGCAGCGCAGTGCGCATCCACACGCACACATCAAAACACACCAAATCCACACAAACATCCCAGTCCGCCTCTGCAGCGGCGCATGAACATTCTCATGATTGTTTGAAGGAGCCACAGCTAAAACAATGACAGGAAAAGGAACCTGAACCTCTACGGGGTCTCCAAACTGTGTGAAAGAATTGACCAATCCACATCCGGTGCATCCCGGTGCGCAAAAACCACAATCCTTGTTAATAACAACCAAAAAACCTCACCAACAGCTGAAAACGCTACTGCTAACCTGCATAACAAGCATCAGGTTTTTAAAAAGAAAATTATTAGGCCATAGTAACGGTATTCCGACCTCATATGTTTTATTAGATAAAGTGCTGAAAATCTGAAAAATGGGTCACTGGCTCTTGAAACCCAATTTGTGCGCCGTTTTGCCAAAAAAATGTACAAAATTCTTAAGAATTCAGTCGCATTCCAAACGTTATTATGAAAAAGTGAACAAACGTACACAATATCATTGATTAACAGCGAGACGGAAGTGGGTCTTCCCTGGAATTCCCTACTTATGCTTTGTTACGTCATCGCATCACTGTGTGGCCGTCGAGCGGAATTGATGAAAGATAAACATGAGTTTCTCTCTAGACCTGGAAACAAACAAATATCGCAAGCCCACTGATGAGGCACAACAAAGCTAACCTAGCGGAACTTCCATAGCTCCTAACAGCATTCGCGTTCTACCAAGGAACAACCACCACAACGCTCTGGACCTCTTGCAAGAGCCCCCCAGTTGGTTTGGTCACACCAACCGCGAAAGTTGGAACTCCCACCATGATAATGAAATCTTTACCCGTGTAAATGGGCACAGCTCCATAATTACGTGTACCCCTATGTCGGATGGAGAAACAGGAGGTTGTACTAACTTCTCGAGGGCTTCCGGAGCAGGTGAGACTGCGGTAGGTACCGACTCTGATCCGGGTTGCCAATCCACGTTTCGGTCGACAGGTTGGCGACCATTCTGTTGGAAGGCTGTGGCTTCTCCTCCACGGATGAAGTGATCACCATCGGAAAAGCTTTAGTGTTGAGCCGAGATCTTCAAAGAATTACATCAATCGAGTTTGTTGGGGAGGGTGGGGGGGATGGTGGGGAAGTTCAAAAAACCACTTTGGAAAAAGTCGTTGACATCAAGAACAATATAATCCTTTCCACATGCTTCAATCATGAATCGTCGACACAGCCGGGTACATCCAATGGCGATCAAACTCAAGTGTGAGCCATATATGTATGTATGTATATATATTTATATATGTATGTACGTATATATATATAATTAAGATTTAAACTCAAGTCAACCACAAAAATATTTCTCGATCGCTAGCGAAATCCTGAAGTGACGAGACTGATGAACGAAAAAGGCACCATTAAGTTACTTCCAACACTGTTGTTTCACTATGTCCTTGCTATTCCCTTTATTACTGTAAATCTAAGGCAATGAACTGGGTTTCAGGCAACAATGCTCACGTTAAGCGTAAAAAATATAATATACATATTCAAACTACGAATCTGCAATATATATCTGTATTATATATACTCTGTTACATATATATATATATATTTCTCTGCTTATATGGGGATGAAATTATTTGGTTACTAAAGTTTGCCTTGCTTGAACACTAGCTAGTTTCATTGTCCTCTGTTGCTGAGAAGATTCCATCCGGTTGAAGGAAACTGAATGATGACACGAGCGTGGTTGAAACGAGAAGCAAGTCCCACTTGAGTTTTCCAGTCCAGATAACAATTCAGCAGCTGGCAGCGAGGACCGGAGCTAGACCCGGGTGTGCTGGTGGGCTGAGGGTGGGGGTTGGGGGGGTCTTCAGTTCCAACACCATCTACCCCATCACTATCTCTAAAAATAGCAGGGGCTTCTTGGGTTGCGTCCGCGTATCCTACAGTGAAGCCGTCAGTGAGAAGGACAGGTGCAGGGCAACTTACTTTGTTGCCTTCTAGCTTTTTTTTTTCTTTTTTAACCCCGCAGCTTTAATCCTGGTGTGGCAGAGAGCGGAGTGAAAACCAAAAAAAGTACTTGTATTTACTTTTTCCTGCCAAAGTCTGCTGTGGGCAGGTCAAAAGGCGCTCGCGATCACGGCTGACAACAACAACAACAATAACAACGAACTGTCAAGTGAGAGGTGCATCCGCAGGAACAATAGACGTGCATGCACGAACAACGACGAAGCCAAAGTGCTAAAGTGCAAGTCCTGTTACAGGCACGAGACGTACTGTTGTTTCAAAGGAGCAGGATTGGGGGGAGAGACAGATCTTGCTTATCCGTAGCTGTCCTGTCCAAGGGGGTCTGGGGTGGTCTCCGGGAAGAAAGAGTTCATACGAATCACCCGGAGGAGTTGTGCTGCTAAAATCTGAGGAGGACGCACTCCAGCAGGGGTCCAAAGGTCCGCCAGTAGTGACAGCTGCGCGTTAATGTTAAGTTTAACGGATCCACTTCTCAGCGCAGAGCGTAAACATGCGGTTTGTTGTCAATCCCACTTCCATCCTGAGCCGCCGCCGCTGCTGCTGCTCCTCCGTCACATTATTTCGGAGCCTCTCCGTCCTCCAGCTTTCCGGCTCGCAATTCCGCCTTCTCGTCCCTCTACGGTGTTGCGAATCTGGGTTTCCGTCCACACCAGGCTGCTCTGCCGTTGTTGTTGCCCGCTGTCTCGCCTCTTTGCCCGGCACCAACTCCACACCCTGCGATACGGACTGTACCATCAGCGGCCAAAGGCAGGGGGGCCCGGAACGCTCCACCCGCGGGGAGAGGGAGGGGGGTGACACGGCGGATCTCTCTCTCTCTCTCTCTCTCTCTCTCTCTCTCTCTCAGTTGACGCAGCTTCAGCTAGTTTGGAACCCTATCCTGGGAAAGCCTTAATTAAATGTACCAAACATCACACTTTCGGTGTACTTACCCGAATTTAGTCCACAAAAACACGCAATTCTAGCTCTTCTATCGCGCTACCAGCTCATTAGCCTGCAGATACACTGTCTGCGTACATACGTTACTCTTCACCTTAACGAGAAGCTGTCACAGCGTTAGCATTTAGCTCAGAGTAGAGACTCTGAGGAGATTTACACATAAATAAACACATAACGCGATAAACACGTCCCGAAGGCGTATGTGCGTGTGTTGTGTGAGGTTAGACGGCTGGAATGGTGCGTTTTGCGGCCGCAAGTCCCCCGTAAATCGTCGTATTTATTTATTTATTTATTTATTTATTTATTTTTCTCGTCTCTTCAGACTTTCTCCAACTTTTTCTCTGTGCTAAAGCGCGCGCGCGCTCGCAGCCTCCTCCTCCTCCCGCCCTTTCCCTCCAGCTCCCGCTCCCGCTGACGCGCGTTCGCATGCTCTGTTGCTAGCCGACGCCACGGCAGCTCGCATGCGATTGGCCGGAACGGGGCCCCCTCCGCCGTTTCGATTGGTTTAGCTCGCTGGTGTGGGCGGAGCCGACGCGAGAGGGAGTCTGCCCCCCCTCCTCCCCCCGCCTAAACTCCTCGTTGTCTCCGAACGCAGCCAGAGTGACGCGCGAGGAACACAAGACTTCAGGTAAATGGACAGCGAGCGCTGGAGGAGGAGGACAAACAGCAGAGGCTGAGGAACCGGGCGAGGAACCGGGCGAGGAACCAGGCCTTCTTAGAAACGGACAGGACCCACATTCCTCAGTATATACGTTCTAGCGCTGATTAGTCACGCATTAGATCATGAGATGGCTAGAGAAACAAGGAGGCTCGCGCCACGTGAGCATGTTGGCATTATACTTTAGTACCGTTGTCACACATTCTTAACTTTTATTCACCCCTTCATCTTTAAGCCTACTCAGTAAGACATATAGGCCCCAATATGGTGTGCATAAAAATACTTGGACCTTCTACTAGGGTTCCACATCAAAAGTTTGCTCTCTCACTGATACCTCATTCAGCTTCTACAGCTTTAGCTAGAACAACTTTTTAGGTATGACTGCAACTATATGACAACCGTAGTGCAACCATGATGAGGAACTTTTTCATATTTTTATAAACATGTTTGGTTTATAGGCCATATTCTAACAATACTGGATATGTACTCTGTTCTAAGGCATACAAGTTTTAACAGTAGGATTAAAGGAGCAATCTGCGAGATGACAGAACCTGATCAATTCCTACTCCAAACAATAGGGGGCAAAATATCACCAGAAAGCTGTGGTGTATCCCCGATATCGTAGGAAATAAAGAACAGTTTTAGCATCAAAAGTGTCTCCAGAAAACAGCTCTAGTGCTAAATGTTAAGGCTTCTTTTACATCACTTATTATCACAGCTTTAACATGACTGGCAAGAAGTAAAAAAAAAAAAAAATAGTGTTAAAGCAGCAGTACTACTTCTTCATCCTCTCATGTTGGACTGATTCCACTCAACAACCATCACCACCTCAAGTGGAAAGTTGATTACAAGGCAGGACGCGCCCAGGCTAGCTGATAAGCGTGCTAACTTCAGTAGATACACAGATGTCTTTGGCATATGATTTCTTTTTTGTAATGTTTCAATCAAAAGAAATCTTACATATCGCTCCTTTAACAGCATTAACAGCCACTCACACTATTCAGCACTGATCCATTCAGTGCTGCTGCTGTGTATGTCAGCGTCCTGTCCATGAAAGCAGGAGCTCCACCTGCTCTCGTCAAGTTTTGCTCATGTATACCACATTTTCCAGAACTGTTCACTCGTCATGCTTCCCCCTGTTGTGCCATTCGAGGAACAACGACCAACAAACCTGTGGCGGCCCTGCAATGCTCGTGCAGGCTTGCTAACGTTTACTGCAACGTTCGGAAACGTTTATAAAAAGTGTGACTGCACATAATATCTAGTTTATAACTAACTGGAGCTCAGGCCCTTGGTACAATAAGCAAATAATACATTTACAGCAGAAGGAAAAAAAACAAACTTCCAGTCACGAGTCGCTGGAACCGGACGTCATTTCTGGTTATGGCAAACTTTACACACTCATTAAAGGAGCAGGTACTTTAAAAATTATGTCTAAAAGTAAAAAAGGTTTTGTTTTGCCAGCAATGAAGTAGAAGAAACAGTACGTCGTCGCTGTCAGAAGAAAAAAGGTTTCTCTAAAACAGCAACTTCACAAGAAACTTTTAAACTTTCAATGTAGGTTAATGGAACCAGAATATTATCCAATTTAGTTTGGAGCATTTCTATTGGTCCACTCATCATGATATTTATACACAATGTAAACGGCAGCTGTTGTGTTCAAAGGATGCAGAAATGGAGATACTCTGATAATATCTCCAATATCTCCAGTAATATATTATAACAAGTGGACCAAAAGAAATGCTCCAAACTAAACTTCCATTGAAAGTAAGGACAGATTTATATATGTATACTGTAGATCACAAGTCTATAGGCTATTATAATTTAGTTCTATATTAAAGTTGAAGCAGAGGTCAGATGGAGTGTTTTAAGAATGCAGAAATAGAGATACTATAAAATATATCACCGATGTGATATATTAGAATAAATGGACCAATAGAAATGCTCCAAAATAGCTTGTAAAACATTCTGGTTCCATTGAAAGTAAGGACATATACACACACACATTATATATATATATATATATATATATATATATATATATATATAAGTACTACTACTGTAGATCACAAGTCTATAGGCTATTATAATTTAGTTCTATATGAAAGTTGAATCTGAGGTCAGATGGAGTGTTTTAAGTACAGAAAGTTGTTTTACTGCTAATATTCCACAAAGAAAGCTCTGAAAGTTTCCCTTTCCTCCCTGAACAGCCCCCCACCCCCGTGACAGCTACTGCAGCCCCCCTTCCCCCCTCCCTGTAAGTGTCATTTAAAGTATTTGCGCTTTTAAAAGCATCAGCGCGCAGATAAACGTCTATATGTGTAAGTGGAGCCGGAATGTGGAGAAAAGAGGAGGAAGAAGAAGGAGAAGAAGGAGAAGGAGGAGGAAAAGAAGGAGGAGGGTTAAAAAAATGTGACTCGGTTCCAATAAATCACGTTTGCAGCGCTTCCAGACAGCGAGATTAAAAAACGCAAAGGCGAAGATTCCGGGACTCACGTGCCTCGCAGCGAAATTCCACCCGGCAACTACACAATGTACCATGGCAACAGCCTCGCCATTGGTCGCGCTTGCGATTTGAACTGACCAATCGGAGGGCCGGCAGCGGGTGATGCGTGTTGCTAGGTAAACATGATGCAGTGGGAAGATACGGTAGCGGAACCGGGCTGGAGAAGAAGCAGCAGCTAAGCGAGCGGGAAGGAGCGGCGGGGTAACACAGCAGCGAATTACAATTACACTGCGGGGAGGTTGTGTTTCAGCTGGAGAGGCTCTTTTTTCTCTCCTCCCTTCCTCCAACCAAAGTCAGGAGCAACCTCAGCCGAGCGAGCTGGACCCCTCGGACCGGCGCTGCCCGTAAACAGGGTGGTCAGCGCGGCTATTGTGACCAAGCACAGCAGAGTGGGCTGCTCTTCTGAGGCTTTCTGGTGAACATCAGTACCTAAATGCACGTGTCTGATTATTAAAATAAATAAATAAATAAATAGAAGAAGAGAGAGCGAGAGCCCCCACAAAGCTGGGCTCCTCACTGAGGGGTCCGTCCAATAGGAGGAGAGCTGAGGGGCATCTGTAGGCTTGAGCTATCTGGCTAACTGAGAAATGCTGGATTTAGTGCAGCACTGTGTGAAATGCTCAACACTGATTTTTGGGATCTGAGTACTGAGTACTGAGATATTACATTTCGGCCATTATCTCCAAACGCCATCGCAACAGCTCGGCAGCCGCACGTCCCTCCGTCCACCAACAGACGACTAAATAAAGCCACGAGGCGCCGTTTGACCTCCTGGTGTCGAAATCTTTAAAATAGCCACCCGAAGTGCTGCTCCGACCCCGTGTTTGCCTATTAACCCCGAGCAGAATGTGACCAAAACATGTCGGCCGTGCTATGAACTTCGGAGACAGGTGGGACGTCCAGCGGGCGTCATCAGAAAATAAACTGGGCGCAACCCAAAACGGCACCTGAGCGATCGCGACCGGAAGGCCTCGGAACGTCACCACCGCCGAGTGATTGATAAACGGGGACATTGTTTAATTAGCAGATGCTTCTCTGTTTAGGGCCACGGGAGGCGTGACTATAAATCAGGTCTATATTCTAAACCTCAGTTTGGAGTTACATGTGACAGAAATGGCCCAATGTTGCCATGCCAGTTCTGCCAGGAGACCGAAGAGGGGCTGTGTCAAGTTTAACATTAGAAAAGTTTGCGGCGGCGGCGTCCATAAATAGGGAGGTTGCATGCGAAGGCCGACGTGTGGGGAGGTGAGAAAAACAGGGCAGAACAGGACACCGAGACTCTAAAATCATAGGACTTCATCAGAAATAGCATCGTAGGCTAATTATTGAGTAACTACATGGGAGGGATAACACAGTGATAAACAAGCTACTGAGATATCATCACTGAACAAAGAAAAACAAGTATCTCTATAGTAACTTTACAGGAGAGGACAAAAACTGTCTCCGCTTTCAATTCAAGTCAATGGAACCAAATATCTTTCCAGGCTATTTTGGAGCATTTCTATTGGTCCATTCATCATGAAGTTGGCACACAATGTAAACGGCTGCCGTCGTGATGTACATGTTAAGCAATGGACACCAGTAGGGGTGGGCGATATGGTCCTACAATAATATCACGATATTTCATGGTATTTTTGTGATAACGATACTCTTGGCGATATGACAAAACATTGAATTAAAAAAATATTTCAAGAATACACTAAATTTTATTATTGCATACGATATGATATGGCACACCCATAACTGAGATATTAAAAAAATATAAGAATTTTTATCAGATTGTAACAGAAGTCAATGATCCAGAATGTCATGATACTAAATAATACACTCCAAATATCTCCACATATCCAGGACTGAATATATGCTTTATACTTGCACATAAAAGCACACATAACTTTTATTTTTTATTCTTTAACTATAAAAATACTTTTATTTACTTTTATATTATTGTACTTTGTATATTTTGTATATATTTTTTATTATTTCTTTTATTTGTTATATTTATCTATTGGTGAATGGAGGAGCAGCAAAGTAAGAATTTCATTGTACAGTGAAACTGTCTGTTCTGCTGTACACGACAATAAAACTCTTGAATCTGAAGTAAAGTGAATAATACTGGAGATAAAATCTGTCTCTAGTAGATATATAATGGGAAACGACCAAAATGTGAATTTTTCTTTTTCTAAAAACAGTAAAATGTTGAACCCTGATGTGATAATTAGGGATGGGTGATAATTCAGGGTATAATATTGTTCACCATATTCAGAAATGTTGGCAATATTATTGTGTACAATACGATATGGCACAACCCTAGACACCAGTAGGTCCACTGAGGATTAGGAGATGTTGAGCAACAGCTTGCGTCTCCAAAATAGGTTTTAACTTCTGCTGTAAGTGAAAATATCAGGGATTTACTGAAAGTCACTTTGGAGCATTTCTATTGGTCCGTTCATCGTGTTCAACAGCAATGGAAGGTACATTAACACAGAAGTTACTACAGAAGTCTTCAAATCTAATAGTTTTCATTACAGAAGCATTCATAACATTACAGGTAGATGAAGAAACGCAGTGTTGGCTAATTAACAAGCATCCAAATAGGAAACACATTAACAGAAGCTGTAATAAAACCATGTTTTGGGTGTAAATTCAGTGACGGATCACGAGGCAGCTGTCAGTCCTCAGAGTTTAATTCAGAAACAGGAGACACACATTTGTGGGTGAGGATATCAGGCCACACGTGTTCGCTGCACTAAAGTCTGACCCTTTCGTGGAGAGAGAGACTCACGCAGGAGAATCCCTGCCCATAATCCCCCACCAGCCCCCCCTCCACCCTCCCGCACCGTGACCTTTCACCTGAAAAGCACACATCCTCTCCAGCAGATCAGCACACACGGCCGCACCGCGGGGTCGCCTCAGCCCGGCCGGAGAGGTTCCTCTCCCCGCGAGTCCGGAACCACACGGTCCCGCAAACGTCCCGCATTCCGGCCTCTGGAGGCTGCGACGCGGCGACCGGCAGCGGGATTAGAGCAGTTCTGCTCTTAAGGGGTCAGAGAGAGGTTAAGGTCAGAGGTCGGGTGAGTGCCGGGTTATTCCAGCTAGCGTGGGCGGCCCAGGTGTGAGAACGGGCGGGAAACGCGCACCTGTCTGCACACTCTGCAGACCAAACGTCTCGGAGACCAGAAAACAGGAGGAACCGAGATCAGAGGGCCGATCTGAGCCCACACATCAGGGGCAGATTAGCAGAGAGCGGCGCTGCACTGCACCCGCGCCTGGGCTGAAGTGAAGTGTGCCTGGAGTGGGCCCTACTCTGCTGCTCCTAGTGGCCACACGCGGCCATTACACCCAACCTGTAGAGGGTCAGCTCAGAGACGCTGAGGACACCAGCCTGTTCGGATCAAACACTGAGAACTGCTGGGCTTTAACGCTGAGTTAGTTTACAGTCCGATACCAAACATACATACTGTATACATACACACACACTACTGCGTGAGAGAGAGAGAGAGAGAGAGAGAGAGAGAGAGAGAGAGAGGAGGAGGAGGAGGAGGATGGAACAGACGAAGGACAAGAAGAATTAGAAAAAGGAGGAGAACAAAAAAAGGAGCAGGATGAGAAGCAGAAGAAGAAGAGAAAGGTAGAAAAAAGATGAGGATAATAGAGGAGAAGGAAAAAAAGAAGGAGGAGAAGGAGAAAAAACAGGAAGAAGTAGGAGGACAGGAAGGAGAGGATGGAGGAGATGATGAAGAAGGTGTAGAAGAAGAGAAGTAAGGAGACAAGGAAGATGGGGAAACAAGGAGAAGAAGGAGGGGAAGATGATGAACATGAAAGAAGGGAATAATACAAAGAAGGTGGTGAATAAGGAAAAGGAGGAGCAGGAGAAGAAGAATGAGGAGGAGAAGAAGGAAATGCTGATAAACGTCTCAGTTTGTGAAGTCTGAGGCTGACAGATCTGATTAGAACAGATGTAAATAATCAGACATACAATACAAAGTAACATGAATATGTTATTGTGAGAGAAGTAGATCAGATCTTGATCCAGTTTGAAGAACAAAGTTAGGTTCCAGATTTCTCCTGGACGCCCCAGACATTGTATGAATGTGTTCAGTTCCTTCAGCAGAAATCTTGATTTATCTTAATGAAGTACTGAGCAGTCAAAGCAGGTATTAGATCAGAACTGATAATAATACTGGGTTGTTTAGGAGAAGCTTGGAAAGAGTTAAATAAACACACTGACGTATAGAAAACACTACTTACTGTATTAATACTGATTAATATTTAATAATAAAGTGTAAAAGCACTACTTACTCTATTAATACTGATTAATATTTAATAATAAAGTGTAAAAGCACTACTTACTCTATTAATACTGATTAATATTTAATAATAAAGTGTAAAAGCACTACTTACTCTATTAATACTGATTAATATTTAATAATAAAGTGTAAAAGCAATACTTACTCTATTAATACTGATTAATATTTAATAATAAAGTGTAAAAGCTCTACTTACTCTATTAATACTGATTAATATTTAATAATAAAGTGTAAAAGCAATACTTACTCTATTAATACTGATTAATATTTAATAATAAAGTGTAAAAACTACTTACTCTATTAATACTGTTAAATATTTAATAATAAAGTGTAAAAGCTCTACTTACTCTATTAATACTGATTAATATTTAATAATAAAGTGTAAAAACACTACTTACTCTATTAATACTGATTAATATTTAATAATAAAGTGTAAAAGCACTACTTTCTCTATTAATGCTGTTTAATATTTAATAATAAAGTGTAAAAGCACTACTTACTCTATTAATACTGATTAATATTTAATAATAAAGTGTAAAAGCACTACTTACTCTATTAATGCTGTTTAATATTTAATAATAAAGTGTAAAAACACTACTTACTCTATTAATACTGATTAATATTTAATAATAAAGTGTAAAAACACTACTTACTCTATTAATACTGTTTAATATTTAATATTAAAGTGTAAAAACACTACTTACTCTATTAATACTGATTAATATTTAATAATAAAGTGTTCACTGAGTAAATAAAACTTTGGTAGAAGTTTGGGCACCCCTACTGTTAATAAGGAATTAGTAACTGGTAGATTCCGGCCTTCACATACATATCTGAGTATAATTCAAGTGTTAATATTTATTATTATCTAAACACAACCTTTACTTTATTATTTCTGATCAAACAGCAAACAAGTGGATCCATCGTCTCCAGAGAAAACACTTTAATGCTGAATTTAACAAACAGAATAAAACTTAACAGAAATTGTGGTACGTTGTATATTTTAAGGGTTTTTAATAAGAAGTTGAATTACTTCGTGCACTGAAAGGTCCAGATAACATTCTTTTCTGCTTTTCCATCACCAGTTCACGAAGACTGCTGCTTAAAGGACGTGGTCAGTACTTCTCTTACTCAGGGACTGCTTCCCGTCTTCATTATGGTGAGACAACATGATAAGAGATCTTCAGCCGTGCAGAAGATATAACTACATCTACACATGAGGTTTCTAAAAGTCTGGAGCTGGAGTTCCAACATGAATCCTGGTGTCATCAGAACCACCTGTGATGTGATGCTCAGAGACCGAATTCTCACTGTCTTATTAAGAAACCTCCTCAGGAGCGATCACATCTCCTCTAATCTTCTAAAAGTTCTGAATTCAGAACTCTGGAATCGTTGGTTGCTGTTGTGCTGCAGTATTCGAGGAGTTTGAGCTGTCAGGTGAGGACGTGCTGCCTCTCATGAAGTCTGAACTTTGGGGAACTTCTGGCGCTGAAATGTGGTACTGCCAACTCACCATTACTGATTTCTAACCTTAGGACAACATTAAACCTTCAGTGTCTGATACCATAGAGGTGGACGTGCTGGAAAAACACAATATCATGATACTTCTATCTTGAAATGTATTCATTTTCTGACATCTGATAAGCTGGAGAACACAAACAGAACCGGTACTGCCACAAAAACTATGAACACAATGCTTTTTATTGAATGTTCCTCATCCTGTGCTACACTAAACCCAGATAAACAGGAGTAATGATACTCTCACTGTAACGAATGCAGTTGTTAAGCGTCCTAGAGGTGCTGACCCTATCAGTAACTGTGTATTGATATTGATAATTATCAACATGATGAACTCCCAGCTCTTTAGTAGAGTCTTGTTAAATTATTGTATAAAATCTACTGACAAGACTGTCTGGAATCCACAGCCGAATCTTCTTTAAACAGATTTATTTGCTAAATTTATTCTAAATTGGAGTTAAAGCCCCATTTGTAGGTCAGGTAAGACCTAATTAATGAACCAACACTTACATATCGCCGCTGTCCAAAGAAAAATGTCCATTTTTGTCCACATCATTTAAACAGGACAGCTGCTGTTTACATTGTGTGAATATTTCTTGATGAATGGACCAATAGAAATTCTGGTTCCATTGACTTACATTAAAAGTAAAGAAAGTTTTTGTTCTTTTCTGTAAAGTTACTATTTTGGGGATGGCTTGTTTGTCTTTGGACAGCGACGATATAAACTATAGATCATGTATCATCCCAGAGGAACATGTTACTCTTCTCACCAGTACGTGTTAAAGAGCTTAAGCCAAACTTATTAATACAACATGGACACGCCTCTTTATTTTTCCCAACTATTTTCTCAGGACTGATCTTCCACAAAAACCAACTAGAAGTCTTTCAACGCCCAGTTCACGTCCCATCAAATACGGCTTGCACCAGTTATATGTAAATTACAACGTATAAACAAACTCTACCCATAAATTTGCACACAAGTCATTCAGAGTGGTTTGGTGTTCCTGAGAAACCTGCAGAGTCAGATCTGTTCACAGTGGAGGTGAATGGAACCAGACGTCCACCTCTAAAAGCTGTTCTAGATACAGTCAGAACTGTTCACAGTGGTGGTGAATGGAACCAGACGTCCACCTCTAAAAGCTCCTCACAGAAAGTTCTTACAGTAGATGTTATAAATACACTGTCTGATTCTGAGACGCTGTTTATGATAGTTTAGAGAAGATCTCAGTCTTAAACTCCATTCATGGTGGAGGGATACATGCAGGACGCTGTGAGGTTCAAATAGTCCCCAAAGAAAACCTAGTATTTTCAGATCTTCCACATTTTACCATCAACATCCAGATAAACTCAGAAGACACGTGTAGCTTCACTGGTGGGTTTCATAGTAAATACAATGTGTAGATTAGTGTTGTAGACATGGAGACCCCTGGTTACCTTCACCACCACTGTAAACACCATCACCACCACTGTAAAAACCATCACCACCACTATAAACACCATCACTTCTACTGTAAACACCATCACTTCTACTGTAAACACCATCACCACCACTGTAAACACCATCACTACCACTGTAAACACCATCACCACCACTATAAACACCATCACTTCTACTGTAAACACCATCACCACCACTGTAAACACCATCACTACCACTGTAAACACCATCACTACCACTGTACACACCATCACCACCACTATAAACACCATCACCACCACTATAAACACCATCACTTCTACTGTAAACACCATCACTTCTACTGTAAACACCATCACCACCACTGTAAACACCATCACTACCACTGTAAACACCATCACCACCACTATAAACACAGTCACTTCTACTGTAAACACCATCACCACCACTATAAACATCACCACCACTGTAAACACCATCACCACCACTGTAAACATCACCACCACTGTAAACACCACCACTGTAAACACCATCACCACCACTGCAAACACCATCACCACCACTGTAAACACCATCACCACCACTGTAAACACCAAACTCACTTTGAAACCTTTTTTTTATTAGTTAAGTGACAGAATCTACTACACCTGATTAGTCCACTTTCAGCGTCCATATAAAACATCTGTGTTGATTAGAAATGTACTTACATACGTTATAATGGGATCATTATTATTAGTATTAGTATTAGTATTAGTATTAGTATTAGTATTAGTATTAGTATGACCTGTACTACCTTCACTACTGCTAGTCCTTCACAGAGCATCCAAACTTCACTTCAGCCTGAAATTCCTGTAAAAGGGTCATTACGGGACGACCTGCATCTGCATAAACAAAACACAAGCTCAGTCGGTACTGGTCAGTATTTACTTATCAATCCTGTCATACCGCTGTACCATAAGTACCGTTACTCCAACTGAACTGAATTTTAAACAGCAGCAGATTCATTCAGTACATTCAGTGTTTTCTGCTTTTTAAAAGCCACCAAACACCTAAAAACGACCCACGCCAGCTTGAACAGGGTCTGATGTTGATCTCACGTCTACAGAATTTGGCCCATATCAGAACAGCAGAGCGCACTAATCAGACAAATCAGAGCTAGTTCAGTAGATCGAGTTATGTGATATTAAATAATATACACTTTAACTTAGTCAGTATTGTAGGTGCCTCTTACGGCGAATACATACGGATCATTAAAACAAGCTAGCTGTCTTTCAGTTGCAGCCATAACTAGCACTAAAATCTTCTAACCAAGACCAGCAAACTCATAACCAGCATGAAGATTAGCAGCATTAGCACTTTAATAGAGGTTAAGACCACCAGTAGACCACCACTGCCCACCGTATCGGTTGTTATTATCACTTATTCTCTGTTCCAGTTCTCTCTGAGTGTGGAGCAACACAGCTGATACCACAACAAGTCAGAAGTTGGTTAAAAGTTCTAAAGCAGGATTCTGTTTAGGTCCCTGTGGTGAGAACTCATCAACACAAACACGGTCAGCAGTACAGACCAGCCAGCAGGAGCCGGTTAGCACGGCTGGATCTCCAACATCTTCACCGCTAACTGGCTTTAGGTAGTGATTAGCCGTATTAGCAACAAAAAAAAAACAGTTGCTTGGTTTCCACTACATCTATAATTTATCTATAATTATCTACACATTATATATAATTTCAATCTTTCTGATTCAGGGTTTACAAAATATGCTAACAAGCACCGGAAACCTGGCAGGAGCCAATAACTGTTATTAGTTCTGAGCAAGCATTAGCAACTAGCCCACCTTTATTTATATATATATATATATATATATATACAGAGAGTTAGCGAGAGTTAGCGTTAGCATTAGCATGACTCCATCTAAACTGGGTAAGCAGCTTTAAGATGAGTTGAATCAGATCATTCACTCATTTCCCAAACCATTTAGAAACAGCATAACATATACTTTGATCATGTTTGCTAGTTAGCAACTCTGCTAAAGTTAGCCTTTTTAATAGTTAAAGTTGTCATAAACATGATTCAGCACTTCTGCAGCTGGTGCTCAGTAATGAAATACTTTACCCAGAGACGCTAACATGACTAATGAAGCCTGAACGTTATGTTAATATTGTTAACTTCAGTCTCACCAACAAATAATAATAATAATAATAATAATAATAATAATAATAATAAACACCTGCACTCACATTGGTTACCAGCTACAGGTCCTTATCCATAGAACCGATTAGCTGATTAATGGAGCTCTTCATTTAGAGGAAGCTGGCAGAGACTAGTTAGCATGGCCTGCCAATGGAGACTTCCTAAGAAGATGCTATTAGCAGAGTTAGCATTTCTGACAGCAGCGTCAGTCTGTGCTGAGGCAGGTATACAATAATTCAGCAACTCTATCACCTGAAGTCAGTCCTGATATAAGACTGTACGTTCCTGCCCTACCACACCAACAGTTACCCTCAGGAACAGCACGGTTAGCATCGAGCTAAGACCACCCCTCAGCCTCCACTGCCCCCCCAATCAGATCTCCACTAAACATTTTCGCCAATATAGCAACTTCTCCAACATCAAACAGCTGAAGCTCCTGATGGACGCCGGCCGGTTCCTCCTATACGCACATACGATGTGATTAAGCTGCCGTTAAGCCAGCCGTAATCTCTAGAAGCTCCGGCTCTTCAATTCTCGCTGCGCCAGCTTAGAGCAGGCACGTAGACTGGCAGGGGGGTACGCAGGTACACAGTGGGCGCTTAGAGCCCTCCACACCTTCACTGACCACCAGGACTTCAGCCACCACTCAGGGGCTTAAACACACCCAGACTGGAAGACCCCCGTATACCAGCAGTCAGACAGACAGGCCGCCTAACGAACCCATTCGGTCGACACTTAATCCAAAGCCACTTACAGTTTGGGGGGCTCGTTTGGGCAGCGGTGGGTTTTTACAGGCCAGTCAGGGTAACAAGAGTGTCTGCAGGTGGTCCACAGGCATAACCCACCTGAAGTACGGCCCACACTGATTTACAGAGAGTTCAGTACTCAGAACTGTAAACCTGTAATAACACTGTTATATAGTGTAATAGAGTTCAGTACTCAGAACTGTAAACCTGTAATATCACTGTTATATAGTGTATTAGTGAGAGTTCAGTACTCAGAACTGTAAACCTGTAATAACACTGTTATATAGTGTAATAGAGTTCAGTACTCAGAACTGTAAACCTGTAATATCACTGTTATATAGTGTATTAGTGAGAGTTCAGTACTCAGAACTGTAAACCTGTAATATCACTGTTATATAGTGTAACAGAGTTCAGTACTCAGAACTGTAAACCTGTAATAACACTGTTATATAGTGTAATAGAGTTCAGTACTCAGAACTGTAAACCTGTAATATCACTGTTATATAGTGTATTAGTGAGAGTTCAGTACTCAGAACTGTAAACCTGTAATATCACTGTTATATAGTGTACTAGTGAGAGTTCAGTACTCAGAACTGTAAACCTGTAATAACACTGTTATATAGTGTAATAGAGTTCAGTACTCAGAACTGTAAACCTGTAATATCACTGTTATACAGTGTAATAGTGAGAGTTCAGTACTCAGAACTGTAAACCTGTAATAACACTGTTATATAGTGTAATAGAGTTCAGTACTCAGAACTGTAAACATGTAATAACACTGTTATACAGTGTAATAGTGAGAGTTCAGTACTCAGAACTGTAAACCTGTAATAACGCTGTTATAAAGTGTACTAGTGAGACTTCAGTACTCAGAACTGTATACCTGCAATAACGCTGTTACATAGTGTAATAGTGAGAGTTCAGTACTCAGAACTGTAAACCTGTAATAACGCTGTTATATAGTGTAATAGAGTTCAGTACTCAGAACTGTAAACCTGTAATAACGCTGTTATATAGTGTACTAGTGAGAGTTCAGTACTCAGAACTGTAAACCTGTAATAACACTGTTATATAGTGTAATAGAGTTCAGTACTCAGAACTGTAAACCTGCAATAACGCTGTTATATAGTGTACTAGTGAGAGTTCAGTACTCAGAACTGTAAACCTGCAATAACGCTGTTATATAGTGTACTAGTGAGAGTTCAGTACTCAGAACTGTAAACCTGTAATAACGCTGTTATATAATACCTTAAATAAATAAATGTAAATACCTCAAAAATACCGCAACCTCAAAAATACTGTAACCTTTAAATACTGTAACCTCAAAATACCGCTAATATAAAAGTCCTTGTAGGAAAGAACCTAAATATATAAATATAGTTTAAATATTCCTTCTCTGTAAAAATCTTGTAGAGTGTAAACAGTCCCGTGCCGTACAGGACCCTCTGTAAAGGGCTGGTTAGTACGGGTCACCCATGGTGCTATGGCCCCCCAGCTTGGTGCTAAGAGGGGCTGGTGGGCCCAGTAGACGCAGCGAGGCTGGTCTGTGAGCGTCACAGCGCCCTGCAGGGAAAAGCAGTCCGGAGATTCGACAGTGGATGAAGTTGTGGAGTTGAACCAGTGTCTTCTCCTGGTATACTGGGCCGACACTGGTTCTGGATCAGCGCCACCTGAAGAGATGTTCCAGCCCTGAACACAAAGGTGTAAGAAAATCCCACAGCTGAGCTGAACTCGAGTCCTGAGCTGAGCTTCACAGCAGCCCAGTCCTGCCAAAGCCCAACAACTCTAGCAACTCTAGAACGTAGAGAACGACCAGGGCTGGAACCCACTTATCTCAGAAAGCCATTATGGAGTGTGAATTCGTAAAGGTCTTGTGTGAGAAGGTGGTGCTACTAAAGGTGGTTCTGGAGCTTGTGGTCCTGAGCTGGAGGTCAGGTTGGAGCTGTGTCCATCAGAACCCAGACCCATGTTCCTCAACCATCTCACAGCAACATCTCACAGGTCTTTTCATGAGCTCCTCCAACCAGAAACATACATCAACCTTTCAGATCTTCAGAGTATCAGATTCCCTGTTTCAGGTAAACCAACCATCTTCTCTTTTCTCTCATTCTCTCTTCTCGTCTTTCATCTCTCTCGTTCTCTCCTCATCTCTCCTTTCTGCTTTGCTCTTCTCTTCTCGTTCACTTCCTTCTGTTATATCCTCTTCTTCTCTTCTCATCTTTCTGTCTCATCTCTCTTTCCTCCTCTTCTCTCCCCTACTTCCCTCCATTCTCTTCTCCTATCCATCTCTCCTCCTCCCTCTCTCCTCTCCTCTCTCAGTGCTGACCCACTTTTCTCTCCCTGAGAGGAGTGACTGACCCACTGCTGTCCCCGATAAAGATCCCATACAGCTCCCAACTCCACACACAGGCCGTATGGACGACCAGCTTCCGAACGACACAGACATCAGCTTCTCTTTACAATAACAGTATGAATAATAATAATAATAATAATAATAATAATAATAATAATAATAATAATATCCAAACCAGAAACTGAACTTCCAGATTTTTAATGATTCACTAAATTATTTCCTGAAGAATCGATCAAACTGAATCACTGAGATCAGAGATTTAAAATCCTGAGAGAGAGAGAGAGAGAGAGCGAGAGAGAGAGTGTTAGGGGAAGAGAGAGAGATAGAAAGCTAGGGAGGGAGAGAGATCGGGAGAGAGATTGGGAGAGGGAGAGAGAGATTGGGAGAGAGAGAGAGGGAGAGAGATTGGGAGAGGGAGAGGGAGAGAGATTGGGAGAGGGAGAGGGAGATTGGGAGAGAGAGATTGGGAGAGGGAGAAAGAGAGAGGAAGAGAGAGAGAGAGAGAGAGAGAGATTGGGAAAGAGGGAGATCGGGAGAGAGATTGGGAGAGGGAGAGAGAGATTGGGAGAAAGAGATCGGGAGAGAGAGATTGGGAGAAAGAGATCGGGAGAGAGAGATTGGGAGAGGGAGAAAGAGATCGGGAGAGAGAGATCGGGAGAGAGAGATTGGGAGAGGGAGAGAGAGGAAGAGAGAGAGTGTTAGGGGAAGAGAGAGAGATAGAAAGTTAGGGAGGGAGAGAGAGGGAGAGAAAGATCAGGAAAGAGAGAGATCGGGAGAGAGAGATCGGGAGAGAGAGATTGGGAGAGGGAGAGAGAGGAAGAGAGAGAGTGTTAGGG
>CM038727.1:36950196-36995196 GCA_021613375.1 Megaleporinus macrocephalus
TCACCATCATCACCACCTTCATCACCATCATCACCATCATCACCACCTTCATCACCACCTTCATCACCATCATCACCACCTTCATCACCTTCATCACCATCATCACCACCTTCATCACCTTCATCACCATCATCATCACCTTCATCACCATCATCACCACCTTCATCACCATCATCATCACCTTCATCACCATCATCACCACCTTCATCACCATCATCACCACCTTCATCACCTTCATCACCATCATCACCACCTTCATTACCATCATCACCACCTTCATCATCACCTTCATCACCATCATCACCACCTTCATCACCTTCATCATCACCTTCATCACCACCTTCATCACCATCATCATCACCTTCATCACCATCATCATCACCTTCATCACCATCATCACCTTCATCACCACCTTCATCACCATCATCATCACCTTCATCACCATCATCACCTTCATCACCATCATCACCACCTTCATCATCATCATCACCACCTTCATCACCTTCATCATCTTCATCACCATCATCACCATCATCACCACCTTCATCACCATCATCACCACCTTCATCACCATCATCATCACCTTCATCACCATCATCACCACCTTCATCACCTTCATCACCACCTTCATCACCATCATCACCACCTTCATCACCATCATCACCATCATCACCACCTTCATCATCACCATCACCACCTTCATCACCATCATCATCACCTTCATCACCATCACCACCACCTTCATCATCACCATCATCATCACCTTCATCATCACCTTCATCACCATCACCTTCATCACCATCATCACCACCTTCATCACCTTCATCACCATCATCACCATCATCATCACCTTCATCACCATCATCACCACCTTCATCACCATCATCACCTTCATCACCATCATCATCACCTTCATCACCATCATCATCACCTTCATCATCACCTTCATTACCATCACCATCACCTTCATCACCACCATCACCACCTTCATCATCACCTTCATCACCATCATCACCACCTTCATCATCACCTTCATCACCATCATCACCACCTTCATCACCATCATCATCACCATCATCACCACCTTCATCACCATCATCACCATCATCACCACCTTCATCACCATCATCACTACCTTCATCACCTTCATCATCACCTTCATCACCATCATCATCACCTTCATCACCATCATCACCACCTTCATCATCACCATCATCACCACCTTCATCACCATCATCATCACCTTCATCACCACCTTCATCACCTTCATCACCACCTTCATCACTATCATCACCGCAATACAGCACTGACAGAATACTGTACTGTGATTATCAGAGTGTATCGATACAGTCAGCTACTGATTCCATTCGATGCAGTTTATGACACTGAGTTCTTGAGCTAGGAGGGAGGAGGAGAAAGGAGCTGGGAGAAAGGAGAAGAGCTGGAGCTGAGAGGAAGGGAGGTGGGGAGCTAGAGCTGTAAGGAAGGAGCGGCACTGGAGCTGGGAGAGCGGAAGAAAGCTGGAGCTGGGAGAAAGAAGAAGAGGTGGAGCTGGGAGGGAAGAGGAGAGCTTGAGCTGGGAGGGAGGAGGAGAGCTGGAGCTGGGAGGGAGACGGGCATATGGAGCTGGGAGGGAGAAGGAGATGTGCAGCTGGGAGGAAGAAGGAGAGCTGGAGTTGGGAGGGAGAATGAGAGGTGGAGCTGGGAGAAAGAAGGAGAGCTAGAACTGGGAGGGAGAAGGAGATCTGGAGCTGGGAGGGAGGAGGAGAGCTGGAGCTGGGAGGGAGGAGGATAGCTGGAGCTGGGAGGGAGGAGGAGATCTGGAGCTGGGAGGGAGAAGGGGATATGGAGCTGGGAAGGGAGGTAGGGAGCTGGAGCTAGGAGGGAGAAGGTGATCTGGAGCTGAGAGGGAGAAACAGAGCTGGAGCTGGGAGTGAGGAAAGAGAGGTAGAGCTGGGAGGGAGTAGGAGAGCTGGAGCTGGGAGGAAGGAGGAGAGCTGGAGCTGAGAGAAAGAAGGAGAGCTGGGAGGAAGGAGGGAGGAGGAGATCTGGAGCTGGGAGGGAGGAGGGGATCTGGAGCTGGGAGGGAGAAGGAGGGCTGGAGCTGGGAGGGAGAAGGAGAGCTGGAGCTGGGAGGAAGGAGGAGAGCTGGAGCTGGGTGGAAAAAGGAGAGGTGGAGCTGGGAGTGAGAAGGAGAGCTGGAGCTGGGAGGGAGAAGGAGAGCTGGGAGGAAGGAGGGAGGAGGAGATCTGGAGCTGGGAGGGAGGAGGGGATCTGGAGCTGGGAGTTAGAAGGAGACGTGCAGCTGAGAGGAAAAGGAGAGCTGGAGATGGGTGGAAGAAGGAGAGGTGGAGCTGGGAGGAAGAAGGAGAGCTGAAGCTGGGAGAAAGTAGGTGAGCTGGAGCTGGGAGTTAGAAGGAGACTCGCAGCTGGGAGGGAGGAGGTGGTCTGGAGCTGGGAAGGGAGGTAAGGAGCTGGTGCTAGGAGGGAGAAAGAGAGCTGGAGCTGGGAGTAAGGACGAGAGCTGGAGCTAGGTGGAAGAAGGAGAGTTGGAGCTGGGAGGAAGAAGGAGAGCTGGGAGGAAGGAGGGAGGAGGAGATCTGGAGCAGGGAGGGAGGAGGGGATCTGGAGCTGGAAGGGAGACGGGGTAATGGAGCTGGGAGGGAGAAGAAGATATGGAGCTGGGAGGGAGAAGGAGAGCTGAAGCTGGGAGAAAGTAGGTGAGCTGGAGCTGGGAGTTAGAAGGAGACTCGCAGCTGGGAGGGAGGAGGTGGTCTGGAGCTGGGAAGGGAGGTAAGGAGCTGGTGCTAGGAGGGAGAAAGAGAGCTGGAGCTGGGAGTAAGGAGGAGAGCTGGAGATAGGTGGAAGAAGGAGAGTTGGAGCTGGGAGGAAGAAGGAGAGCTGGGAGGAAGGAGGGAGGAGGAGATCTGGAGCTGGGAGTTAGAAGTAAACATACAGCTGAGAGGAAGAAGGAGAGCTGGAGATGGGAGCAAGGAGGGGATCTGGAGCTGGAAGAGAGAAGGAGTGGTGGGGCTGGGAGGGAGGAGGAGATCTGGAGCTGGGAGGGAGGAGGAGATCTGGAGCTGGAAGGGAGAAGGAGAGGTGGAGCTGTGAGAAAGAAGAGGTGGAGCTGGGAGGGAGAAGGAGATCTGGAGCTGGGAGGGAGAAGGAGAGCAGTACTTCCAGCAGTACCGAGCTTTACTTCCAGCAATACTGAATTATACTTCCAGCAGTACTGAGCTTTACTTCCAGCAGTACTGAGCTTTACTTCCAGCAGTACCGAGCTTTACTTCCAGCAATACTGAATTATACTTCCAGCAGTACTGAGCTTTACTTCCAGCAGTACTGAGCTTTACTTACAGCAGTACTGAGCTTTACTTCCAGCAGTACTGAATTACACTTCCAGCAGTACCGAGCTTTACTTCCAGCAATACTGAATTATACTTCCAGCAGTACCGAGCTTTACTTCCAGCAATACTGAATTATACTTCCAGCAGTACTGAGCTTTACTTCCAGCAGTACTGAGCTTTACTTCCAGCAATACCGAGCTTTAATTTCAGCAATACTGAATAATACTTCCAGCAGTACTGAGCTTTACTTACAGCAGTACTGAGCTTTACTTCCAGCAGTACTGAATTATACTTCCAGCAGTACTGAGCTTTACTTCCAGCAGTACTGAGCTTTACTTACAGCAGTACTGAGCTTTACTTCCAGCAGTACTGAATTACACTTCCAGCAGTACCGAGCTTTACTTCCAGCAATACTGAATTATACTTCCAGCAGTACCGAGCTTTACTTCCAGCAGTACTGAGCTTTATTTACAGCAGTACTGAGCTTTACTTCCAGCAGTACAGAGCTTTACTTCCAGCAGTACTGAATTATACTTCCAGCAGTACTGAGCTTTACTTCCAGCAGTACTAAGCTTCACTTCCAGCAATACTGAATTATACGTCCAGCACTACCGAGCTTTACTTCCAGCAGTACTGAGCTTTACTTCCAGCAATACTGAATTATACTTCCAGCAGTACCGAGCTTTACTTCCAGCAGTACTGAGCTTTACTTCCAGCAGTACTGAGCTTTACTTCCAGCAGTACTGAATTATACTTCCAGCAGTACTGAGCTTTACTTCCAGCAGTACTGAGCTTTACTTCCAGCAGTACCGAGCTTCACTTCCAGCAATACCGAGCTTCACTTCCAGCAGTACTGAGCTTTACTTACAGCAGTACTGAGCTTTACTTCAAGCAGTACTGAGCTTTACTTCCAGCAGTACCGAGCTTTACTTCCAGCAATACTGAATTATACTTTCAGCAGTACCAAGCTTTACTTCCAGCAATACTGAATTATACTTTCAGCAGTACCAAGCTTTACTTCCAGCAGTACTGAGCTTTACTTCCAGCAATACCGAGCTTTACTTCCAGCAATACTGAATTATACTTTCAGCAGTACCGAGCTTTACTTCCAGCAGTACCGAGTTTTACTTCCAGAAATACCGAGATTTACTTCCAGCAGTACCAAGCTTTACTTCCAGCGATACTGAAATATACTTCCAGCAGTACCAAGATTTACGTCCAGGAATACTGAATTATACTTCCAGCAGTTCCGAGCTTTACTTCCAGCAGTACTAAGCTTAACTTCCAGCAGTACCGAGCTTTACTTCCAGCAATACTGAATTATACTTCCAGCAGTTCCGAGCTTTACTTCCAGCAGTACTGAGCTTTACTTCCAGCAGTACTGAGCTTTACTTCCAGCAGTACTGAGCTTTACTTCCAGCAATACCGAGCTTTACTTCCAGCAATACCGAGCTTTACTTCCAGCAATACTGAAATATACTTCCAGCAGTTCCGAGCTTTACTTCCAGCAGTACTGAGCTTTACTTCCAGCAGTACTGAGCTTTACTTCTAGCAGTATCAAGCTTTACTTCCAGCAGTACCGAGTTTCACTTCCAGCAGTACCGAGATTTACTTCCAGCAGTACCGAGCTTTACTTCCAGCGATACTGAATTATACTTCCAGCAGTACCGAGATTTACTTCCAGCAATACTGACTTATACTTCCAGCAGTACTGAACTTTACTTCAAGCAGTACTGAGCTTTACTTCCAGCAATACTAAATAATATTTCCAGCAGTACCGAGCTTTACTTCCAGCATTACCGAGCTTTACTTTCAGCAATACTAAATTATATTTCCAGCAGTACCGAGCTTTACTTCCAGCAGTACCGAGCTTTACTTCCAGCAATACTGAATTATACTTCCAGCAGTTCCGAGCTTTACTTCCAGCAGTACTGAGCTTTACTTCCAGCAGTACTGAGCTTTACTTCCAGCAGTACTGAGCTTTACTTCTAGCAGTACCAAGCTTTACTTCCAGCAGTACCGAGTTTTACTTCCAGCAGTACCGAGATTTACTTCCAGCAGTACCGAGCTTTACTTCCAGCGATACTGAATTATACTTCCAGCAGTACCGAGATTTACTTCCAGCAGTACCGAGTTTTACTTCCAGCAGTACCGAGCTTTACTTCCAGCGATACTGAATTATACTTCCAGCAGTACCGAGATTTACTTCCAGCAGTACCGAGTTTTACTTCCAGCAGTACCGAGATTTACTTCCAGCAGTACCGAGCTTTACTTCCAGCGATACTGAATTATACTTCCAGCAGTACCGAGATTTACTTCCAGCAATACTGACTTATACTTCCAGCAGTACTGAACTTTACTTCAAGCAGTACTGAGCTTTACTTCCAGCAATACTAAATATTTCCAGCAGTACCGAGCTTTACTTCCAGCATTACCGAGCTTTACTTTCAGCAATACTAAATTATATTTCCAGCAGTACCGAGCTTTACTTCCAGCAGTACCGAGCTTTACTTCCAGCAAAACTGAATTATACTTCCAGCAGTTCCGAGCTTTACTTACAGCAATACCGAGCTTTACTTCTAGCAGTACCAAGCTTTACTTCCAGCAGTACCGAGTTTTACTTCCAGAAATACCTAGATTTACTTCCAGCAGTACCGAGCTTTACTTCTAGCTGTACCAAGCTTTACTTCCAGCAGTACCGAGTTTTACTTCCAGAAATACCGAGCTTTACTTCCAGCAGTACCGAGTTTTACTTCCAGAAATACCGAGCTTTACTTCCAGCAGTTCCGAGCTTTACTTCCAGCGATACTGAAATATACTTTCAGCAGTACCGAGCTTTACTTCCAGGAATACCGAGTTTTACTTCCAGCATTACCGAGCTTTACTTTCAGCAATACTAAATTATATTTCCAGCAGTACCGAGCTTTACTTCCAGCAGTACCGAGCTTTACTTCCAGCAATACTGAATTATACTTCCAGCAGTTCCGAGCTTTACTTACAGCAGTATTGAGCTTTACTTACAGCAGTACTGAGCTTTACTTACAGCAGTACTGAGCTTTACTTCCAGCAATACCGAGCTTTACTTCCAGCAATACCGAGCTTTACTTCCAGCAATACTGAATTATACTTCCAGCAGTACTGAGCTTTACTTCCAGCAGTACTGAGCTTTACTTCCAGCAGTACTGAGCTTTACTTCTAGCAGTACCAAGCTTTACTTCCAGCAGTACCAAGTTTTACTTCCAGCAGTACCGAGATTTACTTCCAGCAGTACCGAGCTTTACTTCCAGCGATACTGAATTATACTTCCAGCAGTACCGAGATTTACTTCCAGCAATAATGACTTATACTTCCAGCAGTACTGAACTTTACTTCAAGCAGTACTGAGCTTTACTTCCAGCAATACTAAATATTTCCAGCAGTACCGAGCTTTACTTTCAGCAATACTAAATTATATTTCCAGCAGTACCGAGCTTTACTTCCAGCAGTACCGAGCTTTACTTCCAGCATTACCGAGCTTTACTTTCAGCAATACTAAATTATATTTCCAGCAGTACCGAGCTTTACTTCCAGCAGTACCGAGCTTTACTTCCAGCAATACTGAATTATACTTCCAGCAGTTCCGAGCTTTACTTACAGCAATACCGAGCTTTACTTACAGCAGTACCGAGCTTTACTTCTAGCAGTACCAAGCTTTACTTCCAGCAGTACCGAGTTTTACTTCCAGAAATACCTAGATTTACTTCCAGCAGTACCGAGCTTTACTTCTAGCTGTACCAAGCTTTACTTCCAGCAGTACCGAGTTTTACTTCCAGAAATACCGAGCTTTACTTCCAGCAGTACCGAGTTTTACTTCCAGAAATACCGAGCTTTACTTCCAGCAGTTCCGAGCTTTACTTCCAGCGATACTGAAATATACTTTCAGCAGTACCGAGCTTTACTTCCAGGAATACCGAGTTTTACTTCCAGCATTACCGAGCTTTACTTTCAGCAGTACAGAGATTTACCTCCAGCAATACAGAGCTTTACTTCCAGCAGTACTGAGCTTTACTTCAAGAACTACCGAGCTTTACTTCCAGCAATACTGAATTATACTTCCAGCAGTACCGAGCTTTACTTCCAGCAGTACCGAGCTTTACTTCCAGCAATACTGACTTATACTTCCAGCAGTACCGAGCTTTACTTCCAGTACTACGGAGCCTTACTTCCAGCAGTACTGAGCTTTACTTCCAGCAGTACCGAGCTTTACTTCCAGCAGTACCGAGCTTTACTTCCAGCAATACTGACTTATGCTTCCAGCAGTACCGGGCTTTACTTCCAGCAATACCGGGCTTTACTTCCAACAGTACTGAGCTTTACTTCCAGCAGTACCGAGCTTTACTTCCAGTAGTACCGAGCTTTACTTCCAGCAATACTGAATTATACTTCCAGCAGTACTGAGCTTTACTTCCAGCAATACTGAATTATACTTCCAGCAGTACCGAGATTTACTTCCAGCAATACTGAATTATACTTCCAGCAGTACTGAGCTTTACTTCCAGCAGTACCGAGCTTTATTTCCAGTAATACTGAATTATACTTCCAGCAATACCGAGCTTTACTTCCAGCAGTACTGACTTATACTTCCAGCAATACCAAGCTTTACTTCCACCAATACCGAGCTTTACTTCCAACAGTACCGAGCTTTACTTCCAGCAGTACGGAGCCTTACTTCCAGCAGTACTGAGCTTTACTTCCAGCAGTACCGAGCTTTACTTCCAGCAATACTGACTTATACTTCCAGCAGTACCGGGCTTTACTTCCAGCAATACCGGGCTTTACTTCCAACAGTACCGAGCTTTACTTCCAGCAGTACCGAGCTTTACTTCCGGCAGTACCGAGCTTTACTTCCGGCAGTACTGAGCTTTACTTCCAGTAGTACGGAGCCTTACTTCCAGCAGTACCGAGCTTTACTTCCGGCAGTACCGAGCTTTACTTCCAGCAGTACCGAGCTTTACTTCCAGCAGTACCGAGCTTTACTTCCAGTAGTACGGAGCCTTACTTCCAGCAGTACCGAGCTTTACTTCCAGCAGTACTGAGCTTTACTTCCAGCAGTGCCGAGCTTTACTTCCAGTAGTACGGAGCCTTACTTCCAGCAGTACCGAGCTTTACTTCCAGCAGTACTGAGCTTTACTTCCAGCAGTACAGAGCTTTACTTCCAGTAATACTGAGCTTAACCTCCAGCAGTACCGAGCTTTACTTCCAGTAGTACGGAGCCTTACTTCCAGCAGTACCGAGCTTTACTTCCGGCAGTACTGAGCTTTACTTCCAGCAGTACCGAGCTTTACTTCCAGCAGTGCCGAGCTTTACTTCCAGCAGTACCGAGATTTACTTCTAGCAGTACCGAGCTTTACTTCCAGCAGTACCAAGCTTTACTTCCAGCAATACTGAATTATACTTCCAGCAGTACCGAGCTTTACTTCCAGCAGTACCGAGATTTACTTCCAGCAGTACAGAGCTTTACTTCCAGCAGTACAGAGCTTTACTTCCAGCAGTACCGAGCTTTAATTTCAGCAATACAGAGCTTAACTTCCAGTAGTACGGAACCTTACTTCCAGCAGTACCGAGCTTTACTTCCAGCAGTACCGAGCTTTACTTCCAGCAATACCGAGCTTTACTTCCAGTAGTACGGAGCTTTACTTCCAGCAGTACCGAGCTTTACTTCCAGCAGTACCGAGCTTTACTTCCAGCAGTACCGAGCCTTACTTCCAGCAGTACCAAGCTTTACTTCCAGTAATACCGAGCTTAACCTCCAGCAGTACCAAGCTTTACTTCCAGCAATACTGAATTATACTTCCAGCAATACTAAACTATACTTCCAGCAGTACAGAGATTTACTTCCAGCAATACAGAGCTTTACTTCCAGCAATACCAAGCTTTACTTCCAGCAGTACAGAGTTTTACTTCCAGCAGTACCGAGATCTACTTCCAGCAGTACCGAGATTTACTTCCAGCAGTACCGAGCTTTACTTCCAGCAGTACCGAGCTTTACTTCCAGCAATACCAAGCTTTACTTCCAGCAGTACCGAGATCTACTTCCAGCAGTACCGAGATTTACTTCCAGCAGTACCGAGCTTTACTTCCAGCAGTACCAAGCTTTATTTCCAGTAATACTGAATTATACTTCCAGCAGTACCGAGCTTTACTTCCAGTAGTACCGAGCTTTAATTTCAGCAATACAGAGCTTAACTTCCAGTAGTACGGAACCTTACTTCCAGCAGTACCGAGCTTTACTTCCAGCAGTACCGAGCTTTACTTCCAGCAGTACCGAGCTTTACTTCCAGCAGTACCGAGCTTTACTTCCAGCAATACCGAGCTTTACTTCCAGTAGTACAGAGCTTTACTTCCAGCAGTACAGAGTTTTACTTCCAGCAGTACCGAGCTTTACTTCCAGCAATACCGAGCTTTACTTCCAGCAGTACCGAGATCTACTTCCAGCAGTACAGAGCTTTACTTCCAGCAGTACCGAGCTTTACTTCCAGTAGTACGGAGCCTTACTTCCAGCAGTACCAAGCTTTACTTCCAGTAATACCGAGCTTAACCTCCAGCAGTACCAAGCTTTACTTCCAGCAATACTGAATTATACTTCCAGCAATACTAAACTATACTTCCAGCAGTACAGAGATTTACTTCCAGCAATACAGAGCTTTACTTCCAGCAGTACCGAGCTTTACTTCCAGCAGTACCGAGCTTTACTTCCAGCAATACCGAGCTTTACTTCCAGTAGTACAGAGCTTTACTTCCAGCAGTACAGAGTTTTACTTCCAGCAGTACCGAGCTTTACTTCCAGCAATACCGAGCTTTACTTCCAGCAGTACCGAGATCTACTTCCAGCAGTACAGAGCTTTACTTCCAGCAGTACCGAGCTTTACTTCCAGTAGTACGGAGCCTTACTTCCAGCAGTACCAAGCTTTACTTCCAGTAATACCGAGCTTAACTTCCAGCAGTACCAAGCTTTACTTCCAGCAATACTGAATTATACTTCCAGCAATACTAAACTATACTTCCAGCAGTACAGAGATTTACTTCCAGCAATACAGAGCTTTACTTCCAGCAATACCAAGCTTTACTTCCAGCAGTACCGAGCTTTACTTCCAGCAGTACAGAGCTTTACTTCTAGCAGTACCGAGCTTTACTTCCAGCAGTACCGAGCTTTACTTCCAGCAGTACTGAGCTTTATTTCCAGTAAAACTGAATTATACTTCCAGCAATACTGAATTATACTTCCAGCAGTACCGAGCTTTACTTCCAGCAGTACAAAGTTTTACTCCCAGAAGTACCGAGCTTTACTTCCAGCAGTACTGAGCTTTATTTCCAGTAATACTGAATTATACTTCCAGCAGTACCGAGATTTACTTCCAGCAATACAGAGCTTTACTTCCAGCAGTACGAGTTTTACTTCCAGAAGTATCGAGCTTTACTTCCAGCAATACAGAGCAGTACTGAATTAAACTTCCAGCAGGACTGAGTTTTCTTCCAGCAATACTGAATTATACTTCCAGCAGTACTGAGTTATACTTCCAGCAGTACTGAGCTTTACTTCCAGCAATACTGAATTATACTTTCAGCAATACTGAAATATACTTCCAGCAGTACTGAATTATACTTTCAGCAATACTGAAATATACTTCCAGCAATACTGAAATATACTTCCAGCAGTACTGAGTTATACTTCCAGCAGTACTGAGTTATACTTCCAGCAGTACTGAGTTATACTTCCAGCAGTACTGAAATATACTTCCAGCAGTACTGAGTTATACTTCCAGCAGTACTGAGTTATACTTCCAGCAGTACTGAGTTATACTTCCAGCAATACTGAAATATACTTCCAGCAGTACTGAGTTATACTTCCAGCAGTACTGAGTTATACTTCCAGCAGTACTGAAATATACTTCCAGCAGTACTGAGTTATACTTCCAGCAGTACTGAGTTATACTTCCAGCAGTACTGAGTTATACTTCCAGCAATACTGAAATATACTTCCAGCAGTACTGAGTTATACTTCCAGCAGTACTGAGTTATACTTCCAGCAGTACTGAAATATACTCCCAGCAGTACTGAGTTATACTTCCAGCAGTACTGAGTTATACTTCCAGCAGTACTGAAATATACTTCCAGCAGTACTGAGTGTGAATATGCTAACGTGGCTAACAGTGAACAGAAGCTAAAGTCAGTAATTAACCGGACACTGTTGGTGTTTTGCTAATTGGGGACTATTCACTCCTCCCAACGCCACTAGACTCTCAGGTACTTTCCAAACCCCCCCATCCTCCACCCCCCTCCCCCTCCGCCACCCACCTCCCCTCCGCCCAATCTCTCTCTCTTCCCCGCTCTGTCTCTCTTTCTCTTTCTCTCTCTCTCTCTCTCTCTCTCTTAATTAAACTAGTACTAAAACGGTTCTGTGACTGGGAACTCCAGCGGAACCCTCTCTGGTTCTAAGTGCTGACGGTGGTTCTGAGTGCTGACAGTGGTTCTGAGTGCTGACGGTGGTTCTGTGTGCTGACGGTGGTTCTGAGTGCTGACAGTGATTCTGAGTGCTGACGGTGTTTCTGAGTGCTGACAGTGGTTCTGAGTGCTGACAGTGGTTCTGAGTGCTGACAGTGGTTCTGAGTGCTGACAGTGGTTCTGAGTGCTGACGGTGGTTCTGAGTGCTGACGGTGTTTCTGAGTGCTGACAGTGGTTCTGAGTGCTGACAGTGATTCTGAGTGCTGACAGTGATTCTGAGTGCTGACGGTGTTTCTGAGTGCTGACGGTGGTTCTGAGTGCTGACAGTGGTTCTGAGTGCTGACGGTGTTTCTGAGTGCTGACGGTGGTTCTGAGTGCTGACAGTGGTTCTGAGTGCTGACAGTGGTTCTGAGTGCTGACGGTGGTTCTGAGTGCTGACGGTGGTTCTGAGTGCTGACGGTGTTTCTGAGTGCTGACAGTGGTTCTGAGTGCTGACAGTGGTTCTGAGTGCTGACAGTGGTTCTGTGTGCTGACAGTGGTTCTGAGTGCTGAAAGTGGTTCTGAGTGCTGACCGTGGTTCTGTGTGCTGACGGTGGTTCTGAGTGCTGACGGTGGTTCTGAGTGCTGACGGTGGTTCTGAGTGCTGACGGTGGTTCTGTGTGCTGACGGTGGTTCTGAGTGCTGACGGTGGTTCTGTGTGCTGACGGTGGTTCTGAGTGCTGACGGTGGTTCTGAGTGCTGACGGTGGTTCTGTGTGCTGACGGTGGTTCTGAGTGCTGACGGTGGTTCTGTGTGCTGACGGTGGTTCTGTGTGCTGACGGTGGTTCTGAGTGCTGACGGTGGTTCTGTGTGCTGACGGTGGTTCTGTGTGCTGACGGTGGTTCTGTGTGCTGACGGTGGTTCTGAGTGCTGATGGAGGTTCTGCGTGCCGACTTATATATGATACATACAGAGCACATTATTGTTATACACACTCATATACACACTATACTGTATATATACACTTATATCTACTATATACTGTATATGTACTATACTCTCTCTCTCTCAGTGCTGTGTTAAGCACGTCATCGGGCGAGAGAAGGAGATGGAGAGAGAGAGAGAGAAAAAAGTGAGAGAGAGAGACAGAGGAAGAGAGAGATGGAGATAGAGAGAAGTGAGAGAGAGAGAGAGAGAGAGAGAGAGAGAGAGAGATGGAGAGAGAGAGAGAGAAGAAAGTGAGAGAGAGAGAGAGAGAGAGAGGAAGAGAGAGAGATGGAGAGAGAGAGAGAGAAGAAAGTGAGAGAGAGAGAGAGAGAGGAAGAGAGAGATGGAGAGAGAGAGAGAGAAGAAAGTGAGAGAGAGAGACAGAGGAAGAGAGAGATGGAGATAGAGAGAAGTGAGAGAGAGAGAGAGAGAGAATGCGAGGGAGAGAGGAAGAGAGAGAGAGAGAGAGAGATGGAGAGAGAGAGAGAGAGAGAGAGAGAATATGTCACCTTCATTCACTAGACCACCCCACTGAACCCAAAAGTGGGGGTCCGGCATCTCTGTGACCTCACAAATAGATTCACAACCACAGAAACTGAACAAGCCGACTTCTACACCCGAGAGTGGACCCTGAGACCAGCAGCAGAGTGTAGGAGGGAGCTTCTGATCCAGGATCAGCTACCATGTGTATCAGTACTGATGAAGTTTAGGAGGGAGGTTCTGATCCAGGATCAGCTACCATGTGTATCAGTACTGATGGAGTTTAGGAAGGAGCTTCTGATCCAGGATCAGCTACCATGTGTATCAGTACTGATGGAGTTTAGGAAGGAGCTTCTGATCCAGGATCAGCTACCGTGTGTATCAGTACTGATGGAGTTTAGGAAGGAGCTTCTGATCCAGGATCAGCTACCATGTGTATCAGTACTGTTGGAGTTTAGGAAGGAGCTTCAGATCCAGGATCAGCTACCGTGTGTATCAGTACTGATGGAGTTTAGGAAGGAGCTTCTGATCCAGGATCAGCTACCATGTGTATCAGTACTGTTGGAGTTTAGGAAGGAGCTTCAGATCCAGGATCAGCTACCGTGTGTATCAGTACTGATGGAGTTTAGGAAGGAGCTTCTGATCCAGGATCAGCTACCATGTGTATCAGTACTGTTGGAGTTTAGGAAGGAGCTTCAGATCCAGGATCAGCTACCGTGTGTATCAGTACTGTTGGAGTTTAGGAAGGAGCTTCAGATCCAGGATCAGCTACCGTGTGTATCAGTACTGATGGAGTTTAGGAAGGAGGTTCTGGTCCAGGATCAGCTACCGTTTGTATCAGTACTGATGGAGTTTAGGAAGGAGGTTCTGATCCAGAATCAGCTACCGTGTGTATCAGTACTGATGGAGTTTAGGAAGGAGCTTCTGATCCAGGATCAGCTACCATGTGCATCGGTACTGATGGAGTTTAGGAGGTGATGTGTGAATCATATATTCATTCTTTATGTTTTGGTGTTGCTGGGTTACAGTTTCCACAAGATACGGCGATACGGCAAATTCCCAATATCACGATACTTCAGAAAGTTTTTACGATACGCTGCACTTCTTCTCTGACGTAAATTACGCTGGAACAGAAGAAACACCAGCACCACTTTTAAAAAATACCACCAAGAGCTGTCTGTGTAAAAACAAGAGTACATAACAGTGTTTTACAGGTGAGGACAAAAACATTCCTTACTTTTTAAAGTAAGTCACTAATCGAGGTTTAATAAAAGTGATTTTAGAGCATTTCTATTGGTCCATTCATCATGAAACTTAGGGGTGTAAGAAAATATTGAAATATCGGGATATTATGTTTGGTGATACTGTATCAATTCTCAAAAATCACAGTATCAATACACAGATTCCTGGCAGACAGTGAATTATTGTGTCCACTAGATGGCAGTGTTGTAATTCACTTTCAGCTCCACTCCAACATTAACAAGCAGCACAAGGACGCAGTGCTATTGTAAACATTGACAAACGTTCATACAGTGGTGAGTTTTAATAGTAGGATTTTTAAAAAATCACAGTTTATCACTTTGCTTGCAGTATCGCAGTATATTGAATCGTGAGCGCTGTATCACGATATGTATCGTATCGCCAGGTTCTTGCCCATAAACAGCCCTAATGAAACTCTCGCAGGATATAAAGAGCGTGTGTTCAAATAACAACCAAACATGAAATGGCTGGAACTCTAGTTCAGCCTCCTGATTGGTTTGGGGTGGTGGAACTTAATTCTATCGACTTTCTATCGACTACGTCTTATAGTTCTATTAAGGAAATGTTATTCTGCGATTATTATGGTTATCGTTTTATCGCCCAGACCTACTATGACGTGAAATGCCGTCTATGTAAACACAGATCAGTGGGTTTGGAGACAGACCCTCTGTGTGTATGTAGGCCTGAGGTTCACCTACAGCATCATTAGGGGTCTAATTGTCCAGCACTGTCTGAACTCAGTGGTATGTGTTACAGCATCAGAGCTGCTGCCTCCGCCACGTACGTCCAGCGTGCAAACAATAACCCATTCACTACCAGTCACTGTTTCTGTGTTCATGGTTTTCACATTAGCTGCTATGACTGGAGCCGTATATTCCACTATACTGGGAAGATATTCCGATTTAAACTGTTTGATCTGGATATGAGTTATCATTAGATTAAATGTATGTATTAATATAATCAGACTGCAGAACACTGTAACGTTCAGGATTCTCATCCCTACCTATACAACACCAAACCAACACACCACAAACAGCTAGCACAGCCCTCCACTCTGGAAATCCCACCACTCCACCCGCATTCCAAGTCCTGAAACTGACCAACAAACATTTCTACTCTTTAAATAACTCAACTACCTACAGTTTACCTGTACACAGGTAGGTGAAGGTAGTGTTACAGGTTACCTGTACACAGGTAGGTGAAGGTAGTGTTACAGTTTACCTGTACACAGGTAGGTGAAGGTAGTGTTACAGGTTACCTGTACACAGGTAGGTGAAGGTAGTGTTACAGGTTACCTGTACACAGGTAGGTGAAGGTAGTGTTACAGGTTACCTGTACACAGGTAGGTGAAGGTAGTATTACAGGTTACCTGTACACAGGTGGTGTTAGGACTCTTATTGGTGTAGTGTAAGGTGGTTACGCAGGTGGGGAGCTGAAGCCCAGTCTACAGTATGGAGGGCAGCAGTGTAATACACTGTGTAATACACTACTATAACCACCATAACATCTACACCATACCATCTACACCATACCACCTACACCATACCATCTACACCACACCACCTACACCATACCATCTACACCATACCATCTACACCATACCATCTACACCACACCATCTACACCATACCATCTACACCATACCACCTACACCATACCATCTACACCACACCACCTACACCATACCATCTACACCATACCATCTACACCATACCATCTACACTATACCATCTACACCATACTCTCTACACCACACCATCTACACCATACCATCTACACCATACCATCTACACCATACCATCTACACCATACCATCTACACCATACCATCTACACTATACCATCTACACCACACCATCTACACTATACCATCTACACCATACCATCTACACCACACCATCTACACTATACCATCTACACCACACCATCTACACTATACCATCTACACCACACCATCTACACCACACCATCTACACCACACCATCTACACTATACCATCTACACCATACCATCTACACCATACCACCTACACCATACCATCTACACTACACCATCTACACCACACCATCTACACCACACCATCTACACCATACCATCTACACCACACCATCTACACTATACCATCTACACCACACCATCTACACCATACCATCTACACTATACCATCTACACCACACCATCTACACCATACCATCTACACCATACCATCTACACCATACCATCTACACTATACCATCTACACCACACCATCTACACCATACCATCTACACCATACCATCTACACCACACCATCTACACCATACCATCTACACCATACCATCTACACCATACCATCTACACCATACCATCTTCACCATACCATCTACACCATACCATCTACACCATACCATCTTCACCATACCATCTACACCATACCATCTTCACCATACCATCTACACCATACCATCTTCACCATACCATCTACACCATACCATCTACACCACACCATCTACACCATACCATCTATACTATACCATCTACACCATACCATCTACACCATACCATCTACACTATACCATCTACACTATACCATCTACACCATACCATCTACACTATACCATCTACACTATACCATCTTCACCATACCATCTACACCAAACCATCTACACCACACCATCTACACTATACCATCTACACCATACCATCTACACCACACCATCTACACCACACCCACCACAAACACTTTTATGAACAAACTGCTCGGTCCATCCCCACCACCCAGGGGCGAAGTATTACTAAATTTGAAAACTACTATCAAACCAATGATTCTGCTGTGCTGCAGTAAATGAACCAGCTTTAAGCACTTGTTAATATAAATAAACTAATAAAATATTAACAATACAATAAAACAATAATATACACTGTCTCAATAATAACAATAATAAAAATAAAAATAACTGACTTCTTACTATGAATAAACAGTTAAAGAAATAATAACAATAATTATAATCAGCTACTTGTCACTATGACCTATGCAGGTGTTACTGTTCTTGTCTGACTCTTTAAAGCTGATCGGTTCTGTAGAAGTGCTGATCACTCAGAACAGACTACTGATCTAATCGCTCGCGGTAACAGTAACGTATCTCTGTATCGGTCAGCCCAGCGTCTCCCACTGCAGTCATACAGCCGCTCTCCGCCGGCCAGGGCGAGCTACACAGCTCCTGTGGACGAGAGTCTGTGAGATACACCTGTGAGCTCCTCTCGCGGTGGAGAACGGACGAGCTCCTCTCGCGGTGGAGAACGGACGAGCTCCTCTCGCGGTGGAGAACGGACGAGCTCCTCTCGCGGTGGAGAACGGACGAGCTCCTCTCGCGGTGGAGAATGGACGAGCTCCTCTCGCGGTGGAGAATGGACGAGCTCCTCTCGCGGTGGAGAACGGACGAGCTCCTCTCGCGGTGGAGAATGGACGAGCTCCTCTCGCGGTGGAGAACGGACGAGCTCCTCGCTCTCCTGTTGATGTAAGCAGAGCCACTGACCAATCTGGGCGTCCGCTGGGTCATATAAAACAGCTGAGCGCTGAGCGTTGCTGGGTCATGTAGACAGAGTCGCTCAGCTCAGCTCTGCTTCTCTTCCTACACGGAATACATTAGATATTAAAATCCAAGTTCAGAGTCAGACACGGTGAGCGCAGAACGAGGGTCGCTGGATATGTACCAGCTGGACGCAGCGGACCACTTTAAAATCATCACTCAGTCACTCAGTCAGTCAGTCAGTCACTCAGTCAGTCACTCAGTCAGTCACTCACTCAGTCACTCACTCAGTCACTCACTCAGTCATTCAGTCAGTCTAATAATACAGGAAATAGAACAGCCACTGGTACGCGTGGCGGAAATGACATCACGCCGTCAGGAGCATTAGCATGTTAGCAATATGTTGTGTATGTGTTTTTATATATATATATATATATATTTATCTGAGCATTAGCATATTAGCACACATGGTTAATATATGTTAATGTTATAAAACAAATTTTAATTTAAATTCTATCTTAATTATTTAAAATATAGCACTGATATGTTTTGTATGTGTAACATGTGTATGTATATATGTCCATGTCTGTGTGTGTGTGTGTGTGTGTATATATATATATATATATATATATATATATATATATATATATATATATATATATATATATATATATATATATATATATATGACCATGATTCATGAAAAACCTAAAATTAAAAAATAAATAATAATGTGAAGAAGAATAAATCCCACTGATCTTGAACATGAGGAGCGTGATTGGTTAGAAGCCTTATTTGCATACAGAGGTATTCAGTACTCTCAGCACTGCAAAGATGAAACACGTCCGCAATCAATACCAGTACTGATATGTGATATTCCAATTGTGTGTTTGTTCATTAGCCTCCTGATGATGTGCATTAGTGAGTAGGGCTGTAAGAAAATATTGAAAATATTGAATATCGTGATATTATATTTAGTGATACTGTATCAATTCTCAAAAACACAGTATTGATACACAGATTCCTGGCAGACAGTGAATCTTTGTGTGTGGTGTTTAAACCTCTGACCACTAGATGGCAGTGTTGTAATCCATTTTCAGCTCCACTCCAACATTAACAAGTAGCACAAGGACGCAGTGCTATTGTAAGTATTGATAAACCTGTTCATACAGTGGTGTGTTTTAATAGTAGGATTTAAAAAATCACAATATCACTTTACTTATTGCAGTATCGCAATATATGAATATATATTGAATCGTGACCGCCGTATCACGATACGTATTGTATCGTCAGGTTCTTGCAAAAACAGCCCAATTTGTGAAGACTATAAAGGTTTATTATCATGTATAAGAAGGCGGTTCTATGTACACAGAGCTTGTGTACATCATCACTGTCCATTTTGTCCATTCTTGAGACATTTGGACATCCTGTGAAAGTTCCGTGATGAATGGACCAATAGAAATGCTCTAAAATCACTTGGAAAACATTCCCGTTCCACTGATATTAAAACTTAAGAAGGTTTTGGGCTCTCCTGTGAAGTTGCCATTGTGGAGATACTTGTTTCTCGGTGGACAGCAACGATATATTAGTCAATTAGCCACCAGCATGGTACAGTGGAACCCTATACAGGTTCCAGATCAGGGTTCCACAGTACCATGCTGGCAAATTCCTTACACTCATCATTAGCAGCATCAACACTTATGGTTGAACTGCTCCTGTAGGGTGGGTGGGTCGGTTGGTTTCACGGACATGGATTAGGCCAAAATCTGGACTGGGTTATTCTTTGTAACAGGGAATCTCCATCCAGAGTGCTGTCCATCCCAACCCCTGTGGAGGACAGTGACCAAACCTGCTGACTCCTGTTAGAACTGCCTTGCTTGATGAACGTCAACATGCTACCTCAGTACTTTTCACTCGCTGTCATCTCAGCTGTTGACTGTTTTAATAATCGAGTATTCTATCGATTATTCCATCGAATAATCGGATAAAATACATATATATTTTTAATTAAAGAGCAATAGTATATATGTGATAAAATAATACCTGGTTCTTAACATTTTACTGCTTTAATTGCATGTAGTGCAGTTTTAAAGAAAACATTTAATTATTACTATTATTAAAATGTATTATTAGATCTATATATCCTACTATAAGTTCACAAGGCTGGCTACTGTACTCTCAGTTACTGCTGACCCGCTTACTGTGAACTAACTAAACTAAATATTCTCTCTTTATGGGATTTGGTGCATTTAAGGCTCCAAACTGCTACAAACACCACCTGATATTTAGATTACTGTGTATTTAATGCATCACTGTGAGGGAGGAGGGTGTGTGAGGGGTGTATGTTACTGCAAGTGTGTGTAACCACAACATACACGCTTTACTGGTCTTCATCTCAACTCTCCATCTCACGGATTTAGGCTAAAGGTTATGGTTACTGTGTGTGGCTGCGCTCTGTGGACTGGAGGTGCTGAAACTCTGGTGTGGTGCTCGGCTAGGGGGTTACCGTAAACTCAGACTCTCTATCAGTCTGAAGTTAGCTTCTTATTAGAATTCCTCGTTCCACCTTCACTGGTATAGAACTTACATTCCACCGCCTCCAACTGCTGCATCATTTAAGGTGGTACTCAGTGACGGCTCCCTCGGCTAGTTCTGTTTAGAGTAGACTTTGGACTGGAGATGTTTTTGAGGCCGATTCCGATCACCGATCACCTTTCAGCACGATCGGCCGATAGCCGATACCGATCGAGGGCGGGGCTATATCCCACAGCAGGGCTACATGAAATTAGGCTCATTAGTTTAACACCATCGATTGGCTCTTGGGATCGGCTAAATTAGAAAAAAATCTGTTTGTCAGAGTGACCGTCGCCCCCTACGCTTCCTGTAGTGTATTACAGTCTGTCAGAACGACCGTCGCCCCCTACACCTCCTGTAGTGTATTACAGTCTGTCAGAACCACCGTCGCCCCCTACGCTTCCTGTAGTGTATTACAGTCTGTCAGAACCACCGTCGCCCCCTACGCTTCCTGTAGTGTATTACAGTCTGTCAGAACGACCGTCGCCCCCTACACCTCCTGTAGTGTATTACAGTCTGTCAGAACCACCGTCGCCCCCTACGCTTCCTGTAGTGTATTACAGTCTGTCAGAACCACCGTCGCCCCCTACGCTTCCTGTAGTGTATTACAGTCTGTCAGAACCACCGTCGCCCCCTACGCTTCCTGTAGTGTATTACAGTCTGTCAGAACCACCGTCGCCCCCTACACCTCCTGTAGTGTATTACAGTCTGTCAGAACCACCGTCGCCCCCTACGCTTCCTGTAGTGTATTACAGTCTGTCAGAACCACCGTCGCCCCCTACGCTTCCTGTAGTGTATTACAGTCTGTCAGAACCACCGTCGCCCCCTACACCTCCTGTAGTGTATTACAGTCTGTCAGAACCACCGTCGCCCCCTACACCTCCTGTAGTGTATTACAGTCTGTCTGAACCACCGTCGCCCCCTACGCTTCCTGTAGTGTATTACAGTCTGTCTGAACCACCGTCGCCCCCTATGCTTCCTGTAGTGTATTACAGTCTGTCAGAACCACCGTCGCCCCCTACGCTTCCTGTAGTGTATTACAGTCTGTCAGACCCACCGTCGCCCCCTACGCTTCCTGTAGTGCATTACAGTCTGTCAGAACGACTGATGCCAATACATAGCCGATTGATTCCTTCCATCTCTACTTTGGACGCTGTGTATGGTTTTCTCTGACCGTCTCTTCTGTTCGTCTCTCCTTATTCCTTCTCTCTTTCTCTATTTTACAATCCGTGCCATCAAATCACGTCTTCTTCGTGTCACCTGGCAACCGTAAGCGTGCTGTGCAACAGTAAAAGTGAAACAGTGTGATGTATATTATTGTATGGACTAAACGAATCTTCAAGGCAAAGAATTTGCTTCAATGATTTCTTGTAATCAAGTTCCTCGAGGAATCGTTTCAGCCCTACATTTCAGAACTGAGAATTCCTTCAAACCAGAGATCTCTGTCCTGCTTCTGGTCCTCCAACTCCAACCAGAGTATAACACACCTGTTAATGGAAGTCCACACAAGAACCTGAGGATCAGAGTCGGCTCGGGTTTGAAGCTTATGGTGTGTTCAAGTACACTGGGAAGAGGAACGACCTGGAGCGAAAACTTCTAAACATCATGCTCCTACAGTCTTACCTAACAGTAGAAAACTTGCAGCCATGATGATGTGACCTCATAAGCTGACTTAGGATTTAAGAACACTTCCCAAGTAGGAGCTGAGCTGCATTGTCTTTGGTTCCTCCTAATGAGAGTCAGACATTCCGGGTCAGATAGGCTGGTCCAAAGTTTTGTAGGTGTATGGAACGACAGCACTGTGGCTTAAACAGTGAAGGGAGTGCTGCTGGGAATCTGTTAGACTGACCTCAGTCATATATGTGCTGGTGTTGCCAGATCCTCTACATTCACGTCGAGAAACACCAGCATTTCCACATTAATTAGTCGTGTACGGGACATTAAGGGACACAGATGGGGTCACTGGAGGTCAGCTGAAAAGCCGCTGTAGTGCAGTGGCAGTGCCGGCGCCGGCGCCGAGAAAGCGGCTGCCCGTTGGAAAACTGACTTGTTTGGGGCCACAAACGAATCAATGAGGAATCACATGAATGGAGGGGACTGTCCTGAAAGAGAGAGAGGGGGTAGAGTCACACTGGGACAGGAAGAGAGGAGAAAACAGGCCGACAGGGACGCGCCAGGCTTTACCAGAGCTGCAACAGTTATTTCTATTATCAATTAATCAATTATTCAGTTAATCTGTCAATCAAATTACAATCAGCTGATCTGTTAGAATGACTGTAGATCATATAAACATTATAGAGTTTTCATAATGAAACAATACACTATGAAACCGTAGTGTATTACAGTCTGTCAGATCCACCGTCGCCCCCTACGCTTCCTGTAGTGTATTACAGTCTGTCAGAACCACCGTCGCCCCCTACGCTTCCTGTAGTGTATTACAGTCTGTCAGAACCACCGTCGCCCCCTACGCTTCCTGTAGTGTATTACAGTCTGTCAGAGCCACCGTCGCCCCCTACGCTTCCTGTAGTGTATTACAGTCTGTCAGAACCACCGTCGCCCCCTACGCTTCCTGTAGTGTATTACAGTCTGTCAGAACCACCGTCGCCCCCTACGCTTCCTGTAGTGTATTACAGTCTGTAACACCATGTGCAGTGAGGAAAAGGATGTGCCTTTTTCCGTAAGTGCCGGAGCGCTGCTTCATGCCGTGTGGTCTAGTTTTCTCTTTTATCTAAAACCAGTTAAATCTGATCAAACGAAGACTAAACCAGTAGAGAAAGGCTGCGGTGGTCTCATTCCTGCAAAGTAAGATGTTAAATGACAAACATTTAATAAAAATAAGGACACCAAGTTCATCAGCTCTGACACAGTTGGTGTCTAACGTTGTCTACTTTAGCTTTATCACTATGGCTACAAAGGCCTTCTTGTGGATGAGGTCTGTGGATGAGGGGGTCCATGACCATGACCTCTGGTGAATCACAGTAAGAGCTGAAGAGTTGAAGAGTAATGCTCAATGCTAACATGCTAAAATACCTTTTACCCATTCTTATCAACATCAGCAAGTTTGGGAAACAACAGTGACCTTCCTACTGAGGTCACTTTCACACCATACGTCCAGCCAACCACACCAACAGGTTGCCAACATACAACACACACCCACAAATAGCAACTCTGGGAAGTTTTGATGAAAAGGTAACATCTTCTGTAGCTGCTATTCTAATATATGTTCTCGGCGAGTTCCTCCTGAGTCCAACCCCAAAGAACATCTCTGCCATGTTACAACTTAACGAACAGCAAACTCAGAGACCTGTGTGTCAACTTGTCCCACAAAAATAAACCCCAAACCTCCCTCCCTCGATGAAAACGAGGGATTAAACACAGAGTCAACAGCAGATGAGGAGAGGAACGGGTAAAAAAAGAAAGCCACTGAGGTTTGGCCTTGACGAGGCCTATCTAGGAGAACGTGCTCACAATGAAGAAATCGAGGCTCAGTGATTAAAGAAGCAGCTCAGAGAGATGCAGATGGGACTGTAGGACCAAACACGTATCTATGAAAGTACCGTTCATTCTAATCACATCAATCCCATACGCTGCTTAATGGTTCCTGGCTTGGATCCACGGTTCTTGAGAAAAGCTGGTTGGAACTGATTGGAATCTCATCATATGGAGATACTTTCTAGAAGGTTTGTCACGTTCGCATATCTCACCTACAAAGAAACATTCATAGAAAAGATTTTGAGCATGGGCAACACCTAGAGGCATGTTTCATTTTAGGAGCAATGAATTCTGGGACGTATCTGATTCACACCTGAGCTTTAGCACTAGTCTCAGCCACAGATGCTCCGCCCACACGTAGACAGAGAGTCTGGTATATTAGAGGGATAACCTGGCCACACCGTCAGCTGCATTCTGATTGGTTATCTGCACTTACGTCCATCGTTGGCGCTGGTCCGACGGGAATCAAAGTTCAGCCTAGCCACAGAGGCTCCGCCCACCTTATACTTCTGTTTCCTGAGGGACTGTTAATGTCGTGACTCAAGACTTGCTTGTGATTGGTCAGTGAATTCAGAATTATTTGTGTTTGCACAGAGAAATATGCCATCCGTCCAGTGAAACACCCAAATTCACACTAGGGGGCAGTGAGCACACTTGCCAGGAGTGGTGGGCAGAGCATTTGGGGGTTAGGGGTCTTCTACAAGGGAATTTCAGTTGTGTTCTGTGAGTAGGGGCAGTTGTGGGCTAGAGAGGGGCAGTTGTGGACTGGGGACAATTGGGTGCTGGACGTTAGGAATACAGCCTTGTGAACAGATGGTTGCCGGTTCAATCCTGAACCGACAGGACACGACTGAAGTGCCCTTGAACAAGACACCTAATGCCCACCTGCTCTGCAGATACTGTGGGAAGGACTGTCCCTCAGTCTGGGCAAGTGTGATCACTGCCCCCTAGTGTGTGTGTCCCTCACTGCACAGATGAGTTAAATGTGGCGGTCCAGGGGATCGAACCGGTGACCCACAAGGTTAGTTCCTTCTTTGTGGCAAGCAAAGTTCCTGTTCCTGCAGTAGAGGGCGGTTCTTGGCCATGATAAGTGGCGAAAGGTACCAAACTAGAGAGTTCAGCAATGCAAGACTACTTCAGCACCATCTGAGCACCTGAGCAACTTCATCTAGGCTAGAGGTGGCCAATCCCAGTCCTGGAGATCTACCATCCTGGAGAGTTCAGGCTGGATTACCTGGTCCTAATATTCAGATGCTGCTGAAGGCCTTTAATACTTGGTTCAGGTGTGTTAGATAAGGGTTGGAGCTGAAGTCTGCAGGGTGGCAAATCTCCAGGACCTCATGTTCCACCTTTTTCACATCTAGATCTAGTGCTGTAGCAGAGACCCTAAGGCAAGAACACAACATCATCTTCAGCACTGTTCCAAAGAACCCTTTCTGACTCCTTCAGTTTCAACACCTCAGGAGCAATGAAGAACTGAGAAGGCTATAAGGTTTCAGAACTGAGTATAAGTTCTTCTAGAGCACGTTAAACTGTAACTCTGGTGTCTAGAACCTGTTATATAGTGAAAGGAGGTGATCTCCAGAAAGATGGGGCACTAGATTCCATTTTCTGCAAGCTGCTTCTTTTACGGCAGGGGCGGCTAATCCTGTTCCTGGAGATCCAACACCCCTGGTTCTAATATCCAGACACTCTTCATTACCTGGCTCAGCCTTTGGTTGGATCAGTGCAGGGCGGTAGACCACCAGGACCAGGACTGGGCACCCTAGAGAACCACAACTGATGTATCTAAGATGAGTCGTTGCTAGCCTACTAGCCCAATGTCAAACTGCACCCATGCCGCTTCATCGTACAGTCACTAGAACGCTCCAGACGGTCTCTTATGCGTTACCAGGCCACATCCACGAGAGCATGAGCCTCCCGGTCCTGACCAAATCTCCACGGGAACCATTTCTGAGGCGGATGCACTGGTGAAAACGGCAAGATGGAAACGGAAGAGCAGGGGGGAAAAAAAAGTGAGTCCATTTTGAACCGGCATTGTACTTCAGCACCACCACCACCACCACAAGCCTTGCACAAACCGCTCCAAGGAGATGAGGGGTGTAGGCACGGTCACATCCCAGCTTTTGGAGGAATGAAAAAAAAAATAGCGGTCTGATCACATTTATGTGCCATTTTACCAGCTGAAATAGACCCCAGAAAAAAAAGAGGGGGGGGTCCATCATCGTCCTTCTTTCACCAGCCATCACCAGTGTGCACGTATTCACATTAAGGGTGAAAATTGTAACGTCACCCTACAGCCATCGGAAATACATCCGCATATATCGGTGCCTGGGCTTCAGCGGATCGTGCATATGCACCTATAGGCATGGACGCTTGGTGTTCAGATAAATGGCAAGCAATTTCAGCTTCTGCAACACTGCAGCTGTGCATTAATGTAACTGTGGGGAGCTGATTGTACATCTATATAAAGACTTACATACATATATATTTATATACACACACACACACATCCAATAACGCAGCCTCGGACAGCTAGAGGGAGATGAAACCAGGGTTTTACTCTATAACCAATGTGATGGTGCAAACCTGATTGAAGATCATGCTGTTCCATTAGCTGCTCATCATTAAGACACCATGGGTCTCCTCCTCCTCATCATCATCATCATCAGTGAGGGAATGTAAACGAAGAGAAAAACCCTGGTCTTTTTTTTTACCCCTAAATTATGGTGCAGAGCTAATGAGAATAGCCTGAACCCTCAACCGCGGCTCTTTTCTGACCCACTTTGGATGAGGCGCTAAGCCGAAGCCACCAGAAGCCCGCCGGCACCGCTCGGCCTGCACAGCGGCCACTCAGCACGCTGTCTCCGGGAAGACTCCGGGCAGCCGCGGCGCTGCCGTGAACGCGTCCGGAGCAGCATCCAGAGGCACTCGCCCCCCTTATAAAACCCGGTGTCGAAAACCCCCGACAGAGACGAAAACGCGGCAGCCGGCGCGGCCGTTACTGTGTCTTACCTCAGGCGGCGGTTCGTGTCCAGCTTCCCGAAGCAGCCATTAGCAGCGGCAGCCTCCGTCTCCTTCTTCCCGTCCGCCTGGCTCCTAAACCTCCACAAACACAGAGCTAGCGGGCAGACCGAGCCGAAAAAACACCGGCAAAAAACACCCCCCTCCCCCCCGGATCGCCACCCCTCCAACGGGTGCGAGTCCCGACCCAAAAATCTTCTGGAGGTGACGGTTTATGTTTAGTTTTGTTTTTGTTTTTTAGCTGGAAGCTAATGTTTCTGTGGAATCCTCATCAGCTCCTCCGCCGCCGCCGCCGCTGCAGTCAGTCAGTCACTCGGTCGGTTAGAGCTCCCTCAGCACAGTCCCGGGGAAATAGGTCCGAGAAAAAAGCGCCAGGCGAACAAAAACGGGCAGATATGCTTCAGAGTGTTGCTGATTATATCGGTATTCCTCCTGTCTGCTGCTCGGCTCGCTCCGCGGCTCGCTCAGAGAGAGATCTCCCCGCCAGTCGCTCGCTGTGTGCGGGTCTGTCGGCGGCTAGCTAGTTAGCTTTCTCAGGCTAGCTAGTTTTGCATTGAGGAGGTTCGGCTGCTTGTTGTGGTGCAGCGGCAGCAGCAGCAGCGAGGAGAAGAGGAGGAGGAGGAGGAGGAGAAGGAGAAGGAGGGGGGTGGGTGGAGGGGGGAGAGGGAATTAATTTAAAAAAATAAATAAAACGAGAGCAACAGCATCGAGCAGAAGAAAAAGGAGCTGGAGTGAAAACCGGGGTCTTTTCGCTATAATTAGCGATGTGCTTTCGCCCATGGAACCCCCCCTCAGTGCCCGCTGGTCTCGCTCGGCTCCTCGGCTGGCTCTGCCTGCCTGCCTGGCTGGGAGAGAGGGTAAGCGCGCCCCCGCAACCGGGCTCGTCCCCGACCGCTTTCTTTCGCTGGGAGAAGGGAGGCGCGCCCCCCACCCCCCAAACGCGCGTCCCCGATTTCGTGCAGCTTTGCTCACAAAATGGCCGCCTAAACAAACCAGGGCGCTCGGCTTGGACCAGTCGCGGCAAACAAGCGAGCTTTTAGGGATAAAAGTCGCCGGAGAAGCGCCGCAGTGGACATGATTAACGTTGTTCTTACCGGGAAATATTAAAACCGGGTTATATGTTTACGAAAAGAGTGAAATAGCCTCTCTTACCAGCTGGATGCTAACGGCTATGCTAACCAGAGGCTAACGTTACCCAGCGGTGATAATACTGCAGCCATAAACCACATACTGTAGCAAATTATTATTATTATTATTATTATTATTATTAATAATAATAGTAACAATAAAAATAATAATTACTATTATTCAGATACCAGAAAAAAACTTTACTAATAATCACTTCACTAGTTTCTCAAAACAAGTCAAAATGTTTTACCATTATGTAGAAGTCCTGGATCAGTATTTAAATATATAATTTTCTGATAAAGATATATTACACCACTTTTCCCCTCACATTTTTAGGATTATTTAGTGTTTAAGATGTAAACGTTTATTCAGCATGGGTCTGAGAAAGTTCAGAAGGTGTTTACAGTGGTGGTGATGGTGTTTACAGTGGTGGTGATGGTGTTTACAGTGGTGGTGATGGTGTTTACAGTGGTGGTGATGGTGTTTAGAGTGGTGGTGATGGTAACCAGGGTCTCCATGTCTACAACACTAATCTACACATTGTATTGACAATGAAACCCACCAGTGGAGCTTCACGTGTCTTCTGAGTTTATCTGGATGTTGATGGTAAAATGTGGAAGATCTGAAAATACTAGGTTTTCTTTGAGGACTATTTGAACCTCACAGCGTCCTGCATGTATCCCTCCACCATGAATGGAGTTTAAGACTGAGATCTTCTCTAAACTATCATAAACAGCGTCTCAGAATCAGACAGTGTATTTATAACATCTACTGTAAGAACTTTCTGTGAGGAGCTTTTAGAGGTGGACGCCTGGTTCCATTGACCACCACTGTGAACAGTTCTGACTGGATCTAGAACGTAGAGTTTCACACTGAACCTCTCTGAACAAAAATGTATCGTCTGATCAAAACATGTAAACTGAGGCTAATACCAATTAAATGGCAACATCTGTCAAAAATGTCTGTAGCTGAAATGTTTTGTTAGCATACATTATTAAAATTTTCCTCTAAAGAAGTAGCGTTTGACTATTATAATATGTTATAATAATATGTTTATTACACGGTTATTCACTTGTATAAAATTATATCCAATAAAGAGAAAGGCAAAACTTACACTGTGACCATCATCTCAGTTATACTGCTGCTGCATTTCTTTTTCCTAACAAAGTAGTTTAATTATTTTTAAGTCCTATTAAAGAAAAAAATGAAAATGTGAAGATGTTAAGATGAATACAGAGTCGGCCAGTGAGCATCTGTGTGAAACTCAATACAGTCAGTTCACAATGGTGGTGAATGGAACCAGACATCCACTTCTAAAACCTCCACATGCAGGACACTGTGAGGTTCAAATAGTCCCCAAAGAAAACAATACTTTCAGATTTTACCATCAACATCCAGATAAACTCAGAAGACACGTGTAGCTTCACTGGTGGGTTTCATAGTAAATACAATGTGTAGATTAGTGTTGTAGACATGAAGACCCCTGGTTACCATCACCACCACTGTAAACACCATCACCACCACTGTAAACATCATCACCACTGTAAACACCATCACCACCACTGTAAACATCATTACCACTGTAAACACCATCACCACCACTGTAAACATCATCACCACCACTGTAAACACCATCACCACCACCGTAAACAACATTACCACTGTAAACACCATCACCACCACTGTAAACATCATCACCACCACTGTAAACACCATCACCACCACTGTAAACATCATCACCACTGTAAACACCATCACCACCACTGTAAACATCATTACCACTGTAAACACCATCACCACCACTGTAAACATCATCACCACCACTGTAAACACCATCACCACCACCGTAAACAACATTACCACTGTAAACACCATCACCACCACTGTAAACATCATCACCACCACTGTAAACACCATCACCACTGTAAACAATATCTGAACCATTTCCCACGAAAACAACATATTAAATGAAGTTTTAAGTTTATTTGTCATTTGTACATCATGTCAGGACATAACATGCATTGAAATGCTTGGGGGAGGCTCAGATAATAATAATGAAAATGAAAATAAATGAAAATACCCCTATAAAGAACCTAGAAACTGATGAGATGCTTGAGTCTCTTTTTCACAGGTAAATAATAAATAACAATTAAACAATTAAACCTGAATGCCAGTTAGATATGTTTGTGTATAAACATACATTGTTTTACTTAATCAGTCAATTTCATTATTATTATTATTATTATTATTATTATTATTATTATTATTATTATTATTATTATTTACGAGGGCTGTTTGAAGTTTCCCGCCACTTCAGCGGAAAAGGATCTTGTTCGCGTCCCAACTCAAAATGGCGGCGCTGTCGATGAGAGGAGCCTGAGTTTCTGTTTTGACGCGAAATTTCAGGAGATTAAACACTTTTTTGTGATTTAACCTCAAACCGTTTTCTTTTTTATTCTAACTTTAAATCGTGTGGTTTTGATTTTCAGTTTAAGAGATACGAAAATGCGCGGATATATTTAACTTTTCGGTCCACCTTAAAACGGAGCAGCAGCTGCAGCATTTAAGGTGGAACTGAAAAACGAATTAGAGGCTTTAGCGCCGTGTTTTAATTTCCTCTTTTTATTATTAGTATTAATTGAATATTCGAGACAGTAAACATAACGTATCTGAACTACATGTAGTTTTTCAGCAGCTAGTCAAATTATTTTAATGTTATTTCGTTATAACAACCTCAAACAGATGAATAAAGAGCCTGCTCAGTGTAGAAGACCCGTGTTGAGAGGTGATGTGATAAATGTAAATGAAAATCCTCCAAATTAACTCGATATTAGTGAAATATTAGAAGGATTATTGCAGCTGCAGTGGTGATGTTCGTGGCAGTGTGGTGTTTATGGCCTGTACTCTGGAGGAAAATCAGGAAATATGTATATCTATGCCGCTTCGTGATTCATTCATCAATACTTTCATTTTATTTATTTATTTTATTGAAAATTTCGAGCTTGCGGTTTAAACATCACCAGGAAGTGCGTCATTCTAGTTACGTCAGGCTGCGTATGGGTGCTGTCGTTCTGACCATGCGCCCTCTAGTGGCCGCGCCCAGGACGTTTAACTGCCAAGCATTAGCTCTGTACAGTTAGCAGCTTTAATAATTTCATTTTATATATATATCAATTAGTCATAATAATATTAACTCCACCTTGTATCCATACTCACTGTCCACTGTATCAGCTCCACTGACCATACAGGACCTCCACTCACTGTCCACTGTATCAGCTCCACTGACCATACAGGACCTCCACTAACTGTCCACTGTATCAGCTCCACTGACCATACAGGAGCTCCACTCACTGTCCACTGTATCAGCTCCACTGACCATACAGGACCTCCACTCACTGTCCACTGTATCAGCTCCACTGACCATACAGGAGCTCCACTCACTGTCCACTGTATCAGCTCCACTGACCATACAGGACCTCCACTCACTGTCCACTGTATCAGCTCCACTGACCATACAGGACCTACACTCACTGTCCACTGTATCAGCTCCACTGACCATACAGGACCTCCACTCACTGTCCACTGTATCAGCTCCACTGACCATACAGGACCTCCACTCACTGTCCACTGAATCAGCTCCACTGACCATACAGGACCTCCACTCACTGTCCACTGTATCAGCTCCACTGACCATACAGGACCTCCACTCACTGTCCACTGTATCAGCTCCACTGACCATACAGGACCTCCACTCACTGTCCACTGTATCAGCTCCACTGACCATACAGGAGCTCCACTTACTGTCCACTGTATCAGCTCCACTGACCATACAGGACCTCCACTCACTGTCCACTGTATCAGCTCCACTGACCATACAGGACCTCCACTTACAGACTGTAGTTCATCTGATTCTCTGTATACTTTATTACTCTGTTCTTTAATGATCAGGACCCCCACAGGACCACCACAGAGCAGATACTATTAGGGAGGTGGGTCATTCTCAGCTCTGTAGTGACACTGATGTGGTGCTGGTGTGAGTGGATAAGACACAGCAGTGCTGCTGCTGGAGTGTTTAAACACTGTGTCCACTCACTGTCCACTCTATTAGACACTCCTACTACTTGCTGGTCCACCTTGTAGATGTAAAGTCAGAGACAGTAGCTCATCTGCTGCTGCACAGTTTGTGTTCCTCTAGTCCTTCATCAGTGGACACAGGACGCCGCCCACAGGACACTGCTGTCCGGATAGTTTTGGTTGGTGGACGATTCTCAGTGATCACCAGAGTTTGATTGAACAGTGGAAGTGTTAAGAAACCACAGTAACTCAGTTAGGAAGTGACAGAGGAGGTAAAGCTACAAAGTGGGGACTCTGAGTGCTGAGCATAGTGTGTAAACATCTCCAACACTCTGCTGACCAACCACTGCAGAGTTCAGACCTCCACGTCGGAGTAGCTGCACATCACCAAGGCACACATCACTGAGCAGAGTGCTGAGCGTCGGATGGAGTAACTGGACTCTGGAGCAGTGGACACAGGTTCTGTGGAGTGACCAATCACGCTTCTCTATCCGGTCAGTCTGATGGACGAGTCTGGTTTTGGAGAACACCAGGAGAACGTGACCTGCCTGACTGCAGTGTGACTGTAATGTTTGGTGGAGGTGGGATCATGATGTTATTGGGGGTGTGTTTCAGGAGTTTTGGTGCAGAAGAGTCCTGACCTCAACCCCATCAACGTCTTTGAGATGAACTAGAACGGAGATCATGATCCTCTCATCCAACATCAGTGTCTCACAAATACTGCTCTTGCAAAAATTCCCACAAACACTCCGGAATCTTGGAGGAAGCTTCCCAGAAGAAGCTGCTGTAGCTGCAGAGGGACCAACTTCATATTAATACATATTAATTAATAATGTAAAATACTAAAGAATACTGAGCTGCTGTAGGTGTCCTCATACCTCCCTCCACATACGGGAGTATATATATATATACTTTTCTAATGTTATGTAAAATTCTATGTCTGCAGTTGAGGTGAAGAAGATTGGTCTTCATCACTGGCCTTTAATTTAGAGCAGATATATCTGCCATACATAAATCTAATACTGACATCTAGTGGTGAAAACAGAGAATACGCTGTGAACAACAGCTTGAAAGACTGAACGTCTCTGAGACGACTGTTAGAGGGATGGTTTCTGATGTTTCAGAAACTGCTTTTCTCAGCTGCACTTCTCAGCCCTCTTCTCTGTTACAGGGTGATGTCATCTTGTAACATGGTTATTACTGCCCGGCAATCACACAGAGAGCTGATCAATCAAAGACTGACCACTCTGAAACAGTAAACCAGTAAAAACCTGATCACTCTAAACATCCAGGTCCAGTCCAGCTCGTGAAGGTGGGGCTTGTTCTGCTGGACTTTCAGGACTGACTCTGGATCAAACAGATACAGCAGCACAGACACAATTTGTTTGATTCCATGTTTTAAAAACTGTATTAAATCTAATTAATCAGGCCTGATTGTTCGGTTTATATATATATATAATTCTAATTCTAAGGTATGTATTTTCAAAGCAGCATTTTATTGGTTCAATCATAAAATGTTGACACAATGTAAGAGACGACTGTACAATTCAAATTGCGTAGAAAATAAAAAAATCAAATAAACGAAATAACATTTCTTTTTTATTAATCTCCTAATCTTAATCCCAGTCCTGACTCAGGTCAGTTTTGTGTCCCAGTTTTGTTCTAGACTAGTTGTTCGTGTTGTTGAAGTACTGACAACATCGATGATCTCCCTGGAGAAGTGTGTTGTAACTTAATATATCACAATAATGATGAACTATCATCGTATCGCCCGCCCATAGGAGGGGCGTCCACATACTTGTGGCCATATAAGGTGCAATACATTGACCTTTGGACCGTGATTGTAGTGCGACAGTGCAGTTCAGTCCATCAATATGATAAATCAGCTCATCTGGACTGAATAACGGAAACACCAGAACGTTCATCTGTGGACGAAACCAAACGTGAATCTTTAAAAAGGCTTTATTTCGTTACTCTATCAGAAGCAGCTGCTGGGAGTCGCTGTGTCTTCTCCAGTACCACACACCAGTTTCCCTGGTCATGATAACTCTGCTGCAGCCTCACGTTCCTCACCGAACCGCACAGCTCCTCCAGCTCCCCCTGCTGGAACACGTGGTAATAGCGGTGAAATACTCTGCCAGCGGCCCGGTCTTCACTCCCGCAGGCGGCTTCCACGCCGCAGATCTTCTCACCTTTAAGGTGCCACGGAACCAGCAGGTCCTGAGAAACGAACGCTGTGCGGTTGGTGTGGATGCTCAGCTTAGTCGGACTCCTTTTCTCAGCATCGTCTTCTTCCAAACCAGAGACATTATCCACAGGTTCACTGTCTCTGTCCTCCTGTCCAGCTTGTCCCCCCTCTGATCTGCAGTCCTCCTGCTGGTTCTCCTGGTCCTTGTTAGTTTTGAGGTATTTGGATTTCTGCTTGTTGTACTCCTGCTCTTTAGCCCACACGTAGATCAGAGCTCGACCCCCGACCTTCAGCAGACGCACCAGCTCTTCAATAGCCGCCAGTCTTCTCTCCTAAAGGACAAACAGCACACATACCAGAAAGTAGTCATTCAGTGTGTTCTAGATACAGTCAGAGCTGTTCCCAGTGGTGGTGAATGGAACCAGACGTCCACCTCTAAAAATTGTTCCAGATACAGTCAGAACTGTTCCCAGTGGTGGTGAATGGAACCAGACGTCCACCTCTAAAAGCTCTTCTAGATACAGTCAGAGCTGTTCCCAGTGGTGGTGAATGGAACCAGACGTCCACCTCTAAAAGCTGTTCTAGATACAGTCAGAGCTGTTCCCAGTGGTGGTGAATGGAACCAGACGTCCACCTCTAAAAGCTGTTCTAGATACAGTCAGAGCTGTTCACAGTGGTGGTGAATGGAACCAGACATCCACCTCTAAAAGCTGTTCTAGATACAGACAGAACTGTTCACAGTGGTGGTGAATGGAACCAGACGTCCACCTCTAAAAGCTCCTCACAGAAAGTTCTTACAGTAGATGTTATAAATACACTGTCTGATTCTGAGACTCTGTTTATGATAGTTTAGAGAAGATCTCAGTCTTAAACTCCATTCATGGTGGAGGGATACATGCAGGATGCTGTGAGGTTCAAATAGTCCCCAAAGAAAACCTAGTATTTTCAGATCTTCCACATTTTACCATCAACATCCAGATAAACTCAGAAGACACGTGTAGCTTCACTGGTGGGTTTCATAGTAAATACAATGTGTAGATTAGTGTTGTAGACATGGAGACCCCTGGTTACCATCACCACCACTGTAAACACCATCACCACCACTGTAAACACCATCACCACCACCGTAAACACCATCACCACCACCACTGTAAACAATTACAAGTGTAAACATACACTACACCACCGTGCTGCCCTGCTCCAAAATAGCTTTGAAAAAAATTCTGGTTCCATTGACCTGCATTAAAAGTTGATTCTGGTTTTGTTCTCTCCTGTAAAGTTACTATTTTGGATATTTGTTTTTCTTTGAACAGCAACGATACTCATCTTAACATACTTTTATATAACTCTTGTTTTATTAGATCTAGAGTATCAGTGTTTCTGTGTAGAAGAAAGGTGTGTGGATTAGATGTTTCACTCAGAGTGTGTTTCTGTATGAGCTCTGTACCTTCGTGGAGAAGTGGTGGATGACGGCGATGGAGATACAGGCGTCAAAGCTGGAGCTCCGGAGCGGAACGTTCAGGGCGTCTGACACAAACGCCTGGAACCCGCGCTCGGCACAGATCCCCACCAGGTTCACACTGCGGTCACAGCCCACCTGCACACATCACACAGACTCCCCCAGTGACTAACAGTGACCGACACAGGGTCCAACACTCCTGATCCACCACCTGCTCTGTGGGGGTCCTGATCATTAAAGAACAGAGTAATAAAGTATACAGAGAATCAGATGAACTACAGTCTGTAAGTGGAGGTCCTGTATGGTCAGTGGAGCTGATACAGTGGACAGTGAGTGGAGGTCCTGTATGGTCAGTGGAGCTGATACAGTGGACAGTGAGTGGAGGTCCTGTATGGTCAGTGGAGCTGATACAGTGGACAGTGAGTGGAGGTCCTGTATGGTCAGTGGAGCTGATACAGTGGACAGTGAGTGGAGGTCCTGTATGGTCAGTGGAGCTGATACAGTGGACAGTGAGTGGAGGTCCTGTATGGTCAGTGGAGCTGATACAGTGGACAGTGAGTGGAGGTCCTGTATGGTCAGTGGAGCTGATACAGTGGACAGTGAGTGGAGGTCCTGTATGGTCAGTGGAGCTGATACAGTGGACAGTGAGTGGAGGTCCTGTATGGTCAGTGGAGCTGATACAGTGGACAGTGAGTGGAGGTCCTGTATGGTCAGTGGAGCTGATACAGTGGACAGTGAGTGGAGGTCCTGTATGGTCAGTGGAGCTGATACAGTGGACAGTGAGTGGAGGTCCTGTATGGTCAGTGGAGCTGATACAGTGGACAGTGAGTGGAGGTCCTGTATGGTCAGTGGAGCTGATACAGTGGACAGTGAGTGGAGGTCCTGTATGGTCAGTGGAGCTGATACAGTGGACAGTGAGTGGAGGTCCTGTATGGTCAGTGGAGCTGATACAGTGGACAGTGAGTGGAGGTCCTGTATGGTCAGTGGAGCTGATACAGTGGACAGTGAGTGGAGGTCCTGTATGGTCAGTGGAGCTGATACAGTGGACAGTGAGTGGAGGTCCTGTATGGTCAGTGGAGCTGATACAGTGGACAGTGAGTGGAGGTCCTGTATGGTCAGTGGAGCTGATACAGTGGACAGTGAGTGGAGGTCCTGTATGGTCAGTGGAGCTGATACAGTGGACAGTGAGTGGAGGTCCTGTATGGTCAGTGGAGCTGATACAGTGGACAGTGAGTGGAGGTCCTGTATGGTCAGTGGAGCTGATACAGTGGACAGTGAGTGTAGGTCCTGTATGGTCAGTGGAGCTGATACAGTGGACAGTGAGTGGAGGTCCTGTATGGTCAGTGGAGCTGATACAGTGGACAGTGAGTGGAGGTCCTGTATGGTCAGTGGAGCTGATACAGTGGACAGTGAGTGGAGGTCCTGTATGGTCAGTGGAGCTGATACAGTGGACAGTGAGTGGAGGTCCTGTATGGTCAGTGGAGCTGATACAGTGGACAGTGAGTGTAGGTCCTGTATGGTCAGTGGAGCTGATACAGTGGACAGTGAGTGTAGGTCCTGTATGGTCAGTGGAGCTGATACAGTGGACAGTGAGTGGAGGTCCTGTATGGTCAGTGGAGCTGATACAGTGGACGGTGAGTGGAGGTCCTGTATGGTCAGTGGAGCTGATACAGTGGTCAGGGAGTGAGGTTGAGTGATTGAAGTGACCGGTGGGTGTTCGTACTGTTATGAGATGCGGGTTGATTCCGAGGTATTTCCCGTTTCCGCAGCCGACGTCTGCCAGCGTGTCTCCGGGCTGCAGCGAGAGCAGGAAGTCTCGGACTCGTGGCCAGGGGGCGTGACGCGTGCTGCTGAAGTGGGCGGAGATTTCTTCATAGACACTGTGAACATACTGCGCCTCCAGGCGACATGCATCACTATCGGCAACCGGAAGAGAGGGAGGAGATGGGGGGCGCCGACTGTCGCACTTGGATGGGTACGCTGTAACAAACAAACACACACACACACAAACACACACACAAACACACACACACACATATAATTATAATTATTAATAACATCTTAATGGAGCCACAGACTGTGTACATACATTAGGGGTGTATGAAAATATCAAAATATTAAATATCATGATATCATATTTAGTATGATACTTTAAACACAGTATCGATACACAGATTGCTGGCAGACAGTCAATCAGTGTGTGATGTGTTTAAACCTCTGACCACTAGATGGCAGTGTTGTAATCCATTTTCAGCTCCACTCCAACATTAACAAGCAGTACAAGGACGCAATGCTATTGTAAACATTGTTCATACAGTGGTGAGTTTTAATAGAACGGTGGTGGAGAAATCCAGAGTTCCAGGCTGTGAAGGGAACGTCTCCACTTTTCATTCCTTCCCAACAAACAACCCAACTGTCAGAGCTACATGTTGATCTTGAAACCAGCCTGAAGTTCCTCTTCTCCACATTCTTCATCTAATGTTCCACCTTAAACACTGCAGCTCCTACAGACTCCAGAATGGAACCACAGCAGCGTTTAAGGTGGAACGGAGAATTCCCAAAACCAGCTGCTGAACTTCCAACATCTTTAACAGAATCCTGAACAACTTTAACTCTGCAGTCTGTACGTTTCACTCCGGACAGTTTCTCCAACACTCGGACACCATGGAGCAGCTTCAGCTCAGCGTTCAACACTGAAGAGACTGAAGAGACGAGCAGCTCCACCTTTATTAGCACCACAACCACAACAGTGACTGGAAGTAGCAGCCATGCTGTGTGAGTGGATCACTGTGTGCTGGTTGAAGCAGATCATTTGTGATCTGTGTGATCATCGCTGCTGTAAACCAGCCAATCAGAGCAGAGCTCATTAATTATTCATGACCTCAAAGAAAGAAAGAGAAACAGATCAAAGAGAGTAAAAGGATGTAAAACAACATCTGGGTGACCAAATACACACACACCATATATGTAGTGTGCAAGAGTGTGTGTGTGTGTGTGTGTTTTACCACAGTCGCAGTGTGTGTGTGTGTGTGTGTGTGTGTTTTACCACAGTCGCAGTGTGTGTGTGTGTGTGTGTGTGTGTGTGTGTGTGTGTTTTACCACAGTCGCAGTGTGTGTGTGTGTGTGTGTGTGTGTGTGTTTTACCACAGTCGCAGTGTGTGTGTGTGTTTTACCACAGTCGCAGTGTGTGTGTGTGTGTGTGTGTTTTACCACAGTCGCAGTGTGTGTGTGTGTGTTTTACCACAGTTGCAGTGTGTGTGTGTGTGTGTTTTACCACAGTTGCAGTGTGTGTGTGTGTGTGTGTTTTACCACAGTCGCAGTGTGTGTGTGTGTGTTTTACCACAGTTGCAGTGTGTGTGTGTGTGTGTGTGTGTTTTACCACAGTCGCAGGGTGTGTGTGTGTTTTACCACAGTCGCAGTGTGTGTGTGTGTGTTTTACCACAGTCGCAGTGTGTGTGTGTGTTTTACCACAGTCGCAGTGTGTGTGTGTGTGTGTGTTTTACCACAGTCGCAGTGTGTGTGTGTGTTTTACCACAGTCGCAGTGTGTGTGTGTGTTTTACCACAGTCGCAGTGTGTGTGTGTGTTTTACCACAGTCGCAGTGTGTGTGTGTGTGTGTGTTTTACCACAGTCGCAGGGTGTGTGTGTGTGTGTTTTACCACAGTCGCAGTGTGTGTGTGTGCGTGTGTGTGTGTTTTACCACAGTCGCAGTGTGTGTGTGTGTGTGTGTTTTACCACAGTCACAGGGTGTGTGTGTGTGTGTTTTACCACAGTCGCAGTGTGTGTGTGTGTGTTTTACCACAATTGCAGTGTGTGTGTGTGTGTGTGTTTTACCACAGTCGCAGGGTGTGTGTGTGTTTTACCACAGTCGCAGTGTGTGTGTGTGTGTGTTTTACCACAGTTGCAGTGTGTGTGTGTGTGTGTGTGTGTGTGTGTGTTTTACCACAGTCGCAGGGTGTGTGTGTGTTTTACCACAGTCGCAGTGTGTGTGTGTGTGTTTTACCACAGTCGCAGTGTGTGTGTGTGTGTGTGTGTGTGTTTTACCACAGTCGCAGTGTGCGTGTGTGTGTTTTACCACAGTCGCAGTGTGTGTGTGTGTGTGTGTTTTACCACAGTCGCAGGGTGTGTGTGTGTGTTTTACCACAGTCGCAGTGTGTGTGTGTGCGTGTGTGTGTGTTTTACCACAGTCGCAGTGTGTGTGTGTGTGTGTGTGTTTTACCACAGTCGCAGTGTGTGTGTGTGTGTGTGTTTTACCACAGTCGCAGGGTGTGTGTGTGTGTGTTTTACCACAGTCGCAGTGTGTGTGTTTTACCACAGTCGCAGTGTGTGTGTGTGTGTGTGTGTTTTACCACAGTCGCAGTGTGCGTGTGTGTGTGTGTGTGTGTGTTTTACCACAGTCGCAGTGTGCGTGTGTGTGTGTGTTTTACCACAGTCGCAGTGTGTGTGTGTGTTTTACCACAGTCGCAGTGTGTGTGTTTTACCACAGTCGCAGTGTGTGTGTGTGTTTTACCACAGTCGCAGTGTGTGTGTGTGTGTTACCACAGTTGCAGGGTGTATGTGTGTGTGTGTGTTTTACCACAGTTGCAGGGTGTATGTGTGTGTGTGTGTGTGTTTTTTACCACAGTTGCAGGGTGTGTGTGTGTGTGTGTGTGTGTGTGTTTTACCACAGTCGCAGTGTGTGTGTGTGTTACCACAGTTGCAGGGTGTATGTGTGTGTGTGTGTTTTACCACAGTTGCAGGGTGTATGTGTGTGTGTGTGTTTTACCACAGTTGCAGGGTGTGTGTGTGTGTGTGTGTGTGTGTGTTTTACCACAGTTGCAGTGTGTGTGTGTGTGTGTGTGTTTTACCACAGTCGCAGTGTGTGTGTGTGTGTGTGTGTGTGTTTTACCAGAGTTGCAGGGTGTATGTGTGTGTGTGTGTGTGTGTGTTTTACCACAGTTGCAGGGTGTATGTGTGTGTGTGTGTGTGTGTTTTACCACAGTCGCAGTGTGTGTGTGTGTGTGTGTGTGTGTGTGTGTTTTACCACAGTTGCAGGGTGTATGTGTGTGTGTGTGTGTGTGTTTTACCACAGTTGCAGTGTGTGTGTGTGTGTGTGTGTGTGTGTTTTACCACAGTTGCAGGGTGTATGTGTGTGTGTGTGTGTGTGTTTTACCACAGTTGCAGTGTGTGTGTGTGTGTTACCACAGTTGCAGTGTGTGTGTTTTACCACAGTCGCAGTGTGTGTGTGTGTGTGTGTGTTTTACCACAGTCGCAGTGTGTGTGTGTGTGTGTGTGTGTGTGTTTTACCACAGTTGCAGGGTGTGTGGCGGATTTTGCGGAAGGTAAACGATGTCCTTGTCCCCCGGCGGCTCAGGGTCAGGTTGCTGGGGTCAGAGGTCACAATTCCAGACACCTCGGCCTCTGAAGCAGGAACCACATCAAACTTCCGAGGTGTTATACTAACAAACACACACACACACACACACACACAAACAAAAGCACAAACACAAACACACACACACACAAACACACACACACACACAGACACAAACACACACACACAAACATCACTCTGGTTCTGCTTGATAACACTCAATCAAATCCTCACAGCAATGTTCAACATCAGTACCTGACCTCACTCAGCAGCTGACCCCACTTTACAGCTAACTGCTAACTGTATCAACCCTACAGCTAACTGCTAACTGTGTTAGCCCTACACCTAACTGCTAACTGTACTAGCCCTACAGCTAACTGCTAACTGTGTTAGCCCTACACCTAACTGCTAACTGTGTTAGCCCTACAGCTAACTGCTAACTGTGTTAGCCCTACAGCTAACTGCTAACTGTGTTAGCCCTACAGCTAACAGTATTAGCAGTGCAGTGAGTGGGTGAGTGCTGGTCTGTATATACTCTGAGTTTATGAAGATGTCCAGTCGTATCCTTGACCCGATGGTGAGTCCAGGTCAGGAAACTCCACCCACTGTTTACTAATGTACAACAACCTGCTTCAGACCAAAACTAACTGGAGAAGGTGTCCAGACCCGTCTGTGTTGATGGACACTGTCTACCACTAGTTAAGCTCCGCCCACAAAGCATAGACCATCTCTGTTTACAAACTAAAACGTGTAACTCCAGGTTCCAGTTCCACGGCACTCACCCGTGAGTCCAGAGATACCGGCTCTCTCCCTTCATCACCAGGAGACTCCGCCCTGGCAACACCACGGCAACCGAGTGGCCGTCTGGGTGACGGAAATCCATTACGGTCTAAAAGAGGCAGAAAAAAAATATATACAGTTATAATACATTTATAAAATATAACAAATATAACTTAATCATACGGTAGTTCAGATCCTCCTTACAATATAGCTACATGTAAACTAATCAACTCCTACTTTACTGAGTATATAAATTAGAAAAGTAATCAACTCCTACTTTACTAAATATATTAATGAGTTATCAACACAATTTATTATTGATAACTTATTGATATTATAGCAGTATATAATGTAACGTTTAACAGCAGACCTTCGTCCCCAGACTGAGAGAAAGTATTGTGTCCTCAAAGGCCGAGTGAGTGTCCACGTGAGGCGGAATTCCTAAAACAAACAACAGACATTTATTATTATTATTATATTATTTTTAGTATTATTTATATTATATTATATTTATATTACTAAGTTTGTTACTTGTTACACTGAATTAATAAATAATCAGTCTGATTACTGTATTAGTATATAATCAGTCTGATTAATGTATTAGTATATAATTAGTCTCAATATTGTATTACTATATAATCAGTCTGATTACAGTATTACTGTATTAGTATATAATCAGTCTGATTACTGTATTAGTATATAATCAGTCTGATTAATGTATTAGTATATAATTAGTCTCATTATTGTATTACTATATAATCAGTCTGATTACATTATTACTGTATTAGTATATAATCAGTCTGATTAATGTATTAGTATATAATCAGTCTGATTACAGTATTACTGTATAATCAGTCTAATTACTACATTACTGTATAATCAGTCTGATTACAGTATTAGTATATAATCAATCTGATTACTGTATAATCAGTCAAATTACTACATTACTGTATAATCAGTCTGATTACAGTATTAGTATATAATCAATCTGATTACATTATTACTGTATTATCAGTCTGATTACTGTATTACTATATAATCTGTCTGATTACATTATTACTGTATTAGTATATAATCAGTCTGATTACTGTATTAGTATATAATCAGTCTGATTACTGTATTAGTATATAATCAGTCTGATTACATTATTATTGTATTATTAGTCTGATTACATTATTACTGTATTAGTATATAATCAGTCTGATTACTGTATTAGTATATAATCAGTCTGATTAATGTATTAGTATATAATCAGTCTGATTACATTATTACTGTATTAGTATATAATCAGTCTGATTACTGTATTAATATATAATCAGTCTGATTAATGTATTAGTATATAATCAGTCTGATTACAGTATTACTGTATTAGTATATAATCAGTCTGATTACTGTATTAGTATATAATCAGTCTGATTAATGTATTAGTATATAATCAGTCTGATTACATTATTACTGTATTAGTATATAATCAGTCTGATTACTGTATTAGTATATAATCAGTCTGATTAATGTATTAGTATATAATCAGTCTGATTACATTATTACTGTATTAGTATATATTCAGTCTGATTACTGTATTAGTATATAATCAGTCTGGTTAATGTATTATTGTATATTCAGTCTGATTACATTATTACTGTATTAGTATATAATCAGTCTGATTAATGTATTAGTATATAATCAGTCTGATTACATTATTACTGTATTAGTATATAATCAGTCTGATTACTGTATTAGTATATAATCAGTCTGATTACATTATTACTGTATTAGTATATAATCAGTCTGGTTAATGTATTAGTATATAATCAGTCTGATTAATGTATTAGTATATAATCAGTCTGATTACATTATTACTGTATTAGTATATAATCAGTCTGATTACTGTATTACTGTATTATCAGTCTGATTAATGTATTAGTATATAATCAGTCTGATTACATTATTACTGTATTAGTATATAATCAGTCTGATTACTGTATTACTGTATTAGTATATAATCAGTCTGATTACTGTATTACTGTATTATCAGTCTGATTACTGTATTAGTGTATAATCAGTCTGATTACAGTTTTACTGTGTAAGTAATCGTCAGTGACAGCTCTCTAGGGGCTCACCCTGTCCACTCTGGTACTGGTTGACCGTTAGCTGGTCAGGCAGAACGCTGATGTGTCCTTCAGAGAGGCACCTCTGCAGCACAGCGCCACACTGTGGCGGTAAACCTGCAGAGCGGCGGGAGAAGAGCTGTTACTGCTGTCAGGACCAGAAGACAGTCGGTGTTTGTATACGGTTTGAAGATGTTCTACAGACGCTGGTGAGAAACGATGTCTGATCTCGTACCTGCAGGTAAAGGCTTGTCTTTGTCCACGTTGTTGTTATCATATCTGAACTCGTACCCATAATGCTTCACTCTCCTGTGTTTCAGTTCTTTCTGCACTGCAATAACAACAACACGACACAAACAGATGAAGAGAAACCAGCACAGCGGCGCGTGACCAGTGGACACCAGTAAGCAGAAGGCTGCAGGTTCCAGTTAGTATGGAAGGTTCTGCTGGTGTTTGGAGGAAACTGTTAATTACAGTGTAAAATAAACACTGAACTGTGATACGCATTGTGTATTTAAAGCCACGCCCACTTTTCACAGCCTGAGACACGTGTGAAGATACACAACTAATCTGCACAACGACATCACTTCCTGAAAGTATGGAGCGTTTACGTCTGAAACTCTGACCTGTGAGCTCCTCAGTGGAGGACGTCCAGCCAACAGCCTGCAGCAGCTCCACCTCCTCATCTGGAGATACAAACTCCTCCAACACAGACAGACCAGGAGGAAGAGGAGAAACACCACCAACCTCACTGTCCACTGAGAGAGAGAGACAGA
>CM038727.1:36997696-37015196 GCA_021613375.1 Megaleporinus macrocephalus
ACTGTATGTGTTATAATATGATGTTACAGTATGTGTTATAATGTGTGTTATAATATGTTACAGTATGTGTTATGATGTGTGTTATAATATGATGTTACAGTATGTGTTATAATGTGTGTTATAATATGATGTTACAGGATGTGTTATAATGTGTGCTATAATATAATATGTTACTGTATGTGTTATAATGTGTGTTATAATATGATGTTACAGTATGTGTTATAATGTGTGTTATAATATGTTACAGTATGTGTTATGATGTGTGTTATAATATGATGTTACTGTATGTGTTATAATGTGTGTTATAATATGATGTTACTGTATGTGTTATAATGTGTGTTATAATATATGTTACTGTATGTGTTATAATGTGTGTTATAGCTGTTGGTTGTGTTTACCTCTCTCTACGTAGCTCAGATACAGCGTGACCTGCTGACCTTGACTCTCCATCACTCTGCCGTTCAGCAGGCGGTGGGCTCTCTGACCGTCCTCCACCGACGCGTACCTGACGTAAGCGTACGGTTTATTAGGCGGCATGAGGAGAGCCTCTACAGCGCCCCCTTCCTTAAGGACCTCCAACAGCGCCTCTCTGCTCACTCCGTTCCCCAAACCCCCATTAGATACCACCAGATTCTGCAGATACACATACAGACACAGGAATCAGAAACCAGAACCAGAGCTGCTTCAGTGCGAGGTGTTAGTGAGTGAAGGTGTCTCTGTGCCGTGACGAGGTGTGACTGTAGGACTGTATGTACAGTATAACTCTGACTGACAGCCTGTATTTCAAATATAGAGCTCATTAATATGTACATAAATTAGTGAAGCTGTAGTGTAGTGTAGTGAAGCTGTAGTGTAGTGTAGTGAAGCTGTAGTGTAGTGAAGCTGTAGTGTAGTGTAGTGAAGCTGTAGTGTAGTGTAGTGAAGCTGTAGTGTAGTGAAGCTGTAGTGTAGTGAAGCTGTAGTGTAGTGTAGCTGTAGTGTAGTGAAGCTGTAGTGTAGTGTAGTGAAGCTGTAGTGTAGTGTAGTGAAGCTGTAGTGTAGTGAAGCTGTAGTGTAGTGAAGCTGTAGTGTAGTGTAGTGAAGCTGTAGTGTAGTGTAGTGAAGCTGTAGTGTAGTGAAGCTGTAGTGTAGTGTAGTGAAGCTGTAGTGTAGTGTAGTGAAGCTGTAGTGTAGTGAAGCTGTAGTATAGTGTAGTGTAGTGAAGCTGTTGTGTAGTGAAGCTGTAGTGTAGTGTAGTGAAGCTGTAGTGTAGTGAAGCTGTAGTATAGTGTAGTGTAGTGTACTGTAGTGTACTGTAGTGTAGTATAGTATAGTGTAGTGTAGTGAAGCTGTAGTGTAGTGAAGCTGTAGTGTAGTGTAGTGAAGCTGTAGTGTAGTGAAGCTGTAGTGTAGTGTAGTGAAGCTGTAGTGTAGTGTAGTGAAGCTGTAGTGTAGTGTAGTGTAGTGAAGCTGTAGTGTAGTGTAGTGAAGCTGTAGTGTAGTGTAGTGAAGCTGTAGTGTAGTGTAGTGAAGCTGTAGTGTAGTGAAGCTGTAGTGTAGTGTAGTGAAGCTGTAGTGTAGTGTAGCTGTAGTGTAGTGTAGTGTAGTGAAGCTGTAGTGTAGTGAAGCTGTAGTGTAGTGAAGCTGTAGTGTAGTGTAGTGAAGCTGTAGTGTAGTGTAGTGAAGCTGTAGTGTAGTGAAGCTGTAGTGTAGTGTAGTGAAGCTGTACTGTAGTGTAGTGTAGCTGTTGTGTAGTGAAGCTGTAGTGTAGTGTAGTGAAGCTGTAGTGTAGTGAAGCTGTAGTATAGTGTAGTGTACTGTAGTGTAGTATAGTATAGTGTAGTGTAGTGTAGTGAAGCTGTAGTGTAGTGTGGTGTAGTGAAGCTGTAGTGTAGTGTAGTGAAGCTGTAGTGTAGTGTAGTGTAGTAAAGCTGTAGTGTAGTGAAGTTGTAGTGTAGTGAAGTTGTAATGTAGTGAAGCTGTAGTGAAGCTGTAGTGTAGTGTAGTATAGTGTAGTGAAGCTGTAGTGAAGCTGTAGTGTAGTGTAGTGTAATGAAGCTCTAGTGTAGTGAAGCTGTAGTGTAGTGAAGCTGTAGTGTAGTGAAGCTGTAGTGTGGTGTAGTGTAGTGTGGTGTAGTGTAGTGAAGCTGTAGTGTAGTGTAGTGAAGCTGTAGTGTAGTGTAGTGTGGTGTAGTGTAGTGTAGTGAAGCTGTAGTGTAGTGTTGTGTAGTGTAGTGAAGCTGTAGTGTAGCGTAGTGTAGTGAAGCTGTAGTGTAGTGTAGTGTAGCTGTAGTGAAGCTGTAGTGTAGTGTAGTGAAGCTGTAGTGTAGTGTAGTGAAGCTGTGGTGTAGTGTAGTGAAGCTGTAGTGTAGTGTTGTGTAGTGTAGTGTAGTGTAGTGAAGCTGTAGTGTAGTGTTGTGTAGTGTAGTGTAGTGAAGCTGTAGTGTAGCGTAGTGTAGTGTAGTGAAGCTGTAGTGTAGTGTAGTGAAGCTGTAGTGTAGTGTAGTGAAGCTGTAGTGTAGTGTAGTGTAGCTGTAGTGAAGCTGTAGTGAAGCTGTAGTGTAGTGTAGTGTAATGAAGCTGTAGTGTAGTGTAGTGTAGTGAAGCTGTAGTGTAGTGAAGCTGTAGTGTAGTGAAGCTGTAGTGTAGTGTAGTGAAGCTGTAGTGTAGTGAAGCTGTAGTGTAGTGTAGTGTAGTGAAGATGTAGTGTAGTGTAGTGAAGCTGTAGTGTAGTGTAGTGAAGCTGTAGTGTAGTGTAGTGTAGTGTAGTGAAGCTGTAGTGTAGTGTAGTGTCGTGTAGTGTAGTGAAGCTGTAGTGTAGTGTAGTGTAGTGAAGCTGTAGTGTAGTGTAGTGTAATGAAGCTGTAGTGTAGTGTAGCTGTAGTGTAGTGTAGCTGTAGTGTAGTGAAGCTGTAGTGAAGCTGTAGTGTAGTGTAGTGAAGCTGTAGTGTAGCTGTAGTGTAGTGAAGCTGTAGTGTAGTGTAGTGTAGTGTAGTGAAGCTGTAGTGTAGTGTAGTGAAGCTGTAGTGTAGTGTAGTGTAGTGAAGCTGTAGTGTAGTGTAGTGAAGCTGTAGTGTAGTGTAGTGAAGCTGTAGTGTAGTGAAGCTGTAGTGTAGTGTAGTGAAGCTGTAGTGTAGTGTAGTGAAGCTGTAGTGTAGTGAAGCTGTAGTGTAGTGTAGTGAAGCTGTAGTGTAGTGTAGTGTAGTGAAGCTGTAGTGTAGTGTAGTGAAGCTGTAGTGTAGTGTAGTGTAGTGAAGCTGTAGTGTTGTGTAGTGAAGCTGTAGTGTAGTGTAGCTGTAGTGTAGTGTAGCTGTAGTGTAGTGTAGTGAAGCTGTAGTGTAGTGTAGTGTAGTGAAGCTGTAGTGTAGTGTAGTGTAGTGTAGTGAAGCTGTAGTGTAGTGTAGTGAAGCTGTAGTGTAGTGTAGTGTAGTGTAGCTGTAGTGTAGTGAAGCTGTAGTGTAGTGTAGTGAAGCTGTAGTGTAGTGTAGTGTAGTGTAGCTGTAGTGTAGTGAAGCTGTAGTGTAGTGAAGCTGTAGTGTAGTGTAGTGAAGCTGTAGTGTAGTGTAGTGTAGTGTAGCTGTAGTGTAGTGAAGCTGTAGTGTAGTGAAGCTGTAGTGTAGTGTAGTGAAGCTGTAGTGTAGTGTAGTGTAGTGAAGCTGTAGTGTAGTGAAGCTGTAGTGTAGTGTAGTGTAGTGAAGCTGTAGTGTAGTGTAGCTGTAGTGTAGTGAAGCTGTAGTGTAGTGAAGCTGTAGTGTAGTGTAGCTGTAGTGTAGTGAAGCTGTAGTGTAGTGTAGTGTAGTGAAGCTGTAGTGTAGTGTAGTGTAGTGTAGCTGTAGTGTAGTGAAGCTGTAGTGTAGTGAAGCTGTAGTGTAGTGTAGTGAAGCTGTAGTGTAGTGTAGTGTAGTGAAGCTGTAGTGTAGTGAAGCTGTAGTGTAGTGTAGTGTAGTGAAGCTGTAGTGTAGTGTAGCTGTAGTGTAGTGAAGCTGTAGTGTAGTGTAGTGTAGTGAAGCTGTAGTGTAGTGTAGTGTAGTGAAGCTGTAGTGTAGTGTAGTGTAGTGTAGCTGTAGTGTAGTGAAGCTGTAGTGTAGTGTAGTGTAGTGAAGCTGTAGTGTAGTGTAGTGTAGTGAAGCTGTAGTGTAGTGTAGTGAAGCTGTAGTGTAGTGTAGTGTAGTGAAGCTGTAGTGTAGTGTAGTGTAGCTGTAGTGTAGTGTAGTGTAGTGAAGCTGTAGTGTAGTGTAGTGTAGTGAAGCTGTAGTGTAGTGTAGTGTAGTGTAGTGAAGCTGTAGTGTAGTGTAGTGTAGCTGTAGTGTAGTGTAGTGTAGTGAAGCTGTAGTGTTGTGTAGTGTAGTGAAGCTGTAGTGTAGTGTAGCTGTAGTGTAGTGTAGTGTAGTGTTGTGTAGTGTAGTGAAGCTGTAGTGTAGTGTAGCTGTAGTGTAGTGTAGTGAAGCTGTAGTGTAGTGTAGTGTAGTGTAGTGTAGTGTAGTGAAGCTGTAGTGTAGTGAAGCTGTAGTGTAGTGTAGTGTAGTGAAGCTGTAGTGTAGTGAAGCTGTAGTGAAGCTGTAGTGTAGTGTAGTGTAGTGTAGTGTAGTGTAGTGAAGCTGTAGTGTAGTGTAGTGTAGTGAAGCTGTAGTGTAGTGTAGTGTAGTGTAGTGTAGTGAAGCTGTAGTGTAGTGTAGTGTAGTGAAGCTGTAGTGAAGCTGTAGTGTAGTGTAGTGTAGTGTAGTGTAGTGAAGCTGTAGTGTAGTGTAGTGTAGTGTAGTGAAGCTGTAGTGTAGTGTAGTGAAGCTGTAGTGAAGCTGTAGTGTGGTGTAGTGTAGTGTAGTGTAGTGTAATGTAGTGAAGCTGTAGTGTAGTGTAGTGAAGCTGTAGTGTAGTGTAGTGTAGTGTAGTGTAGTGAAGCTGTAGTGTAGTGTAGTGTAGCTGTAGTGTAGTGTAGTGAAGCTGTAGTGTTGTGTAGTGTAGTGAAGCTGTAGTGTAGTGTAGCTGTAGTGTAGTGTAGTGAAGCTGTAGTGTTGTGTAGTGTAGTGAAGCTGTAGTGTAGTGTAGTGTAGTGTAGTGAAGCTGTAGTGTAGTGTAGTGTAGTGAAGCTGTAGTGTAGTGTAGTGTAGTGTAGTGAAGCTGTAGTGTAGTGTAGTGTAGCTGTAGTGTAGTGTAGTGTAGTGTAGCTGTAGTGTAGTGTAGTGAAGCTGTAGTGTAGTGTAGTGTAGTGAAGCTGTAGTGTTGTGTAGTGTAGTGAAGCTGTAGTGTAGTGTAGCTGTAGTGTAGTGTAGTGTAGTGAAGCTGTAGTGTAGTATAGTGTAGTGTAGTGAAGCTGTAGTGTAGTGAAGCTGTAGTGAAGCTGTAGTGTAGTGTAGTGTAGTGTAGTGAAGCTGTAGTGTAGTGTAGTGTAGTGAAGCTGTAGTGTAGTGAAGCTGTAGTGAAGCTGTAGTGTAGTGTAGTGTAGTGAAGCTGTAGTGTAGTGTAGTGTAGTGTAGTGAAGCTGTAGTGTAGTGAAGCTGTAGTGAAGCTGTAGTGTAGTGAAGCTGTAGTGAAGCTGTAGTGTAGTGTAGTGAAGCTGTAGTGTAGTGTAGTGTAGTGTAGTGTAGTGTAGTGTAGTGTAGTGTAGTGAAGCTGTAGTGTAGTGAAGCTGTAGTGAAGCTGTAGTGAAGCTGTAGTGTAGTGTAGTGAAGCTGTAGTGTAGTGTAGTGTAGTGTAGTGTAGTGTAGTGTAGTGTAGTGAAGCTGTAGTGAAGCTGTAGTGTAGTGAAGCTGTAGTGTAGTGTAGTGTAGTGAAGCTGTAGTGAAGCTGTAGTGTAGTGAAGCTGTAGTGTAGTGTAGTGTAGTGAAGCTGTAGTGAAGCTGTAGTGTAGTGAAGCTGTAGTGAAGCTGTAGTGTAGTGTAGTGAAGCTGTAGTGTAGTGTTAGTGTAGTGTAGTGTAGTGAAGCTGTAGTGTAGTGAAGCTGTAGTGAAGCTGTAGTGTAGTGTAGTGAAGCTGTAGTGTAGTGTAGTGTAGTGTAGTGTAGTGTAGTGAAGCTGTAGTGTAGTGTAGTGTAGTGTAGTGTAGTGAAGCTGTAGTGTAGTGTAGTGTAGTGTAGTGTAGTGTAGTGTAGTGTAGTGTACTCGCTGCTCGGGTACCTGTGCGGGCCGCTGGCTGGTGGGGACTCCTGCGTGTTTAAGGAGTGTATAGTGAGTTTTTCTTTCTCTCCGCTCAACTTTCTCTTCTTTCTTACTCCTCCTCTTCTTCACGCGCCCCACTGCAGCCTCCATCGCTGTACACCCTGCAACTGAGTCCCCGGCGCAACGAGCGCTCGCTCATCAGTTCCGCGGGGCTCGTGTCGTCATCGCGTTTATTAATGGTTTTATTTGTTGTTTATTAACATCACGAGCTGAACCGAGTCGGTAGAGAGATCAGTTTGTAATCGGGGAGTACCGGACGCGGAGAAGATCCAGAGAGAGAGGATCCGATCAGCAGCGCTTTTGTGGTCCGGCTTCCGAACTGCGGGCTGTGTTCCAAATCCAGCGCTTGTTCCCTCCGTAGTGCACTAGCTGGTTCGGGCTCGACTAAACTCTGCAAATTAGAGTGTATTTCAACTTTTTCAGAATTAAAATAGAAGTTTATTAACCTTTAATTAAACAACTGCGCATAAAACAGAATCCTAAAGCTGTTAGCATTAGCAAAGCAGCTAGCACAGCAGCTAATCCAGCACAAAACTAGACTGGAGGAATCAGGAGCTGAATATGATTTTTCATAAATCTACTTAAAATTACAAATACATGTACAATTTAACAGCTAGAGCACCGAACTGGGAGCCCGTTGTAGCGATTAGCTCAACTCTCCGGCCTTTAACGCTGAAATTCTTTATTAAAGATAAAAACAGTCTCTGGCTGTTTCGCACTAACTATATTAATCTGTATTACTGTATATCTATATTACTCACTGTACTACATGTATTATGAACTATATTACTGTTTAAACTATATAACTCAACTATATCATTCAGTTATTATATAACTATTTTATATTATTAACTATATTACTGTATAACTATATTACTCACTGCTACTATATTACTATATTTTGTATTATTGACTATATTACTCACTGTTATTATATCACTATGCTACTGTATATATTACAAACTATTTTTATTATTAACTAACTTGCATAAGTATATTACTCAATGTTATACTAACTATATTACTGTATACATTACAAATTATGTGTATTATCATATATATATATATATATATATATATATATATATATATATATATATATATATCACATTACTGTACATCTGCACTCCTCGGACACTATTGACACTTTACTGGACATCTTATGTCAGCACTCATAGACACTATTGGCACCTTGCCAGACATCCTGTACATTTGCACTCGTGGACACTATTTAAACACTATTTAAATTTTATATACCTTATTGTTTTTTGTATTTATGTTTTGTACTGTGTTTGTAACTGCTGCTGGCTGCTAAATTCCCTTCGGGATCAATAAAGTAACTATATTGTATATACGTATAATATTAAACATATTATAAAGTACATTACCATATATATTACTTACTATAGCATATTAACTATATCACTGGATACCTATATTACTCACTGTTATATTACAGTATACATGAAATTTTGTATTATTAACTACATTACTGTATTATTACCAACTATATATTACTGTGTACTTATATTACTGTATTACTATTAACTATATCACTAATTGTATTAATATATCCATTTTACAATATTCACGACTATTGTATAATTACATTACTATTCTAATGTATTACTATATCACTGACTACATTGTAAACTATATTTATGCGAATCTATTACTCATTAGTGTGTAACTATATATATATAAACTGTTATACTGTTATACTACATTAACTCTAAAAGTTCTGTTTTATCATCACAATGTTTTTCAGTGCCCCTAAATTTCTTCACCATTTATTAGACCTTCATAAACAACTAACACAGCTACTGATATTTTACAAGCTCCTGAGGCTACACGATCTGAAACTGTGCCTCATTCACTACATAGTGCACTAGTTTATAAGCACTATGTGCACAGTGCTTTCGAGCGACCCCTGGCTGTGATCAGCGGTACTGCAAGCAAAACACGTGCAGTATTAGAAAGTAAAGAAAACACACACATCACACATACACAGAACAAAACATGTTCATTTAATTAAAAAAAACAAACAGACCAAAACAAAGCCGTCAGTCTATACAGTCACATTACCATCATCATCATCCAGACCACGACTGTGACCAACAGAAACCTTCAGAAGATTAGAAAAGCTGGAAAATCTAGGAAAGCAAACAGGTATGATGAAAGCAAGTAATTCACGTAAACGTGTGTCATCTCTCGATATCCTATATTACATGATCCGTATGGAAAAACCTTCCCAGTCACGTTTACCTGCAGCGTAAAGGAACAGCAGAGCCAGACAAACATCTGCTCACATAATGCTAACTGGTGTCCATTTGTTTTAAAGCACTGTTAGCAACACTAGCTTCTGACTGAACTCTTCCTCTAAGCGTCTCGGTCTGAGCAGAACCGGGTTCCCTCCTGACTCCGGAGCGAGGAACAGACGGAACCGCGGAAAACGGCTCCGGTGAAGTATTACAGTCTCGTATGAGCATTAAACACAGAACAGGTCGCACGCCGGGAGGAACACGGTCCGGCTAAACCAAGCAGAGTGAGTGGAAATCACAGCAGAGGCCTTGTTTGGATGGATATGGCGCCACCTGGTGGGCAAAGCAGGATCAGCAGTGATGGAAAGGTCCAAACAGTACAAACCAAATCAGTCTCTACTTCTTCTGCTTGGGAGGAGGTCTGGAGAGGAGAGACGGAGAAACAGCCTGATTAGTTACACCTACATCAATCTGGAATATTTACATTATCATTCAACATTCATTACTCAGCTGATCCCTTCTTTGCTTCACATTTATAAACTAACAATTCAAATGAGTTATTTCTTATATTTACCTGTATTATTATTATTATTATTATTATTATTATTATTATTATTATTATTAGAAGTAGTAGTAGTAGTAGTAAATTCACCAGTTTATTTGCATTTAATTTATTTTAACTACTGCATTGACCACAATTGGAACCAAATGTTAATTGACTTAGATTATAAACAAATATAATACTAATAGATAATAATATATAGTATAAATAATATAGTATTACCAATATAACTAATCTAAAATTGTAATTAATTATTGTCTAAGTATCTGTATTGTCCCCCCAACATTAAAAAAAATAGAATAAATAATAAAATGGAATAAAATTAACTATTAAAATTAACTTGTAAATCAATATTAGCTCCCCCACCTGTAGATTCCCACCACTACAGCGTGGTCTCTCTCGTACGGCTCCAGCGTGAGCTGCTCCTGCGGCTTCATGTTCTCCGCGCTCATCTTCTTCACCTCAGACGCGAACACGGCCTCGGGGGCTGCGGTGGAGTCGATACAGTTCGCCTGGAGAGGAGAAAACACGGTTACTTACTGATCACAGCACAGGTACACAGTCCATACCGCTAACCAACACTAGAGGTCAGTAGTCTCCCCACTCTGCTCCGAGTCGCTCCGAGTCACTCCTCGTTAAGGCAACCCACTCATCATATGACTCACTGAGAGCTGGAGGTGGAGCCTAGTTAAACTATAAGCTGACCACTGCACTCTGCTCCACCTTTACGTTCATGTGTACAGCTCACAGCAAGACAGGCTGTGTTCCAAACCACTGTTCCCTGAGGGGGAACAGTCCCCCTCGTTAAGGGACTAATAAAGGATCTTCTCTCACCTTGATGGAGATGACGAAGTGGCCTCCGTTTTTGAGGAAGTTGTGCGCGTTGAGGGCGACGATTCTCGTCTGGTCAGGCTGAGCGACGTCAGCAAAGATAACATCCACCATACCTGGAAGAAACGGGCGCGGCGGTGAGAACTAATACGTAAACTAATACGTTCTAAACTCGCAGACCTTTTAGTGCAGCTTCTAATACTATACCATCCTCACTGTCCAAAAAAACAGAACCTCCAAAATATCTACTTTACAGGAGAAAACAAAAACCTGTCAATGTGAGTCAATGGAGCCACTGTTCCAAGCTATTTTGGAGCATTCCTATTGGTCCATTCATCATAAAATCATTCACAACATGGGTGCGTCCAAAATCGGCTCAGTAGGTACTAGATTAGAGTACCGTTCACTTCTAATACTTAATGCCTACTGAGTAGTAGACAAGTAGCAGATTTTGGACGCACCCCAAGTGTCTTCAGACAGCAACGAGCTACAGATCCATTTGGAGAATAACGATCAGCTGACTGCACACTCACCAACCAGCATGCGGTATTTGTGTGGGTGTCTGGCGTCCTCGATGATGGGGATGATGTTGGTTCTCTTCTTGGCTACGTTCAGCAGGTCTCTGCCGGATCGGTGGGAGAACTCCACAGCGTACACCAAACCGTCCTACACGGAGACATCAAACACATTCAGTCCGATTAGTTTCAGACACAAGAGCCGCCAGACTTCCATCCAAACGTTACACATCTACAGAACTTCAGCAGAGAGATCAAGTGAGAGATCAAGCTGGGTTTCTGAACAGATGCAGCTCAGACACGTTTCTCGTGGACCAGGAGATTCAGATAAGAAGCACCTTTAACCCCATTTCACTGGAACCCAAACCCAGCAGACAGTTCTGGAGAACATTGCGCAGAACTAGTTTTCAAACCAGCTTTTGTGTTATATATAAGCTCACCACTGTATATATACTGGATACCAGCCAATCAGATCAGCCAGAACTGAGTCATGTGACTTTACAGCCTGACTCATTAAAAATTCACACAACCCTCTATTATTATTATTAGGGGGAGTAATAAGGTACGGGTGACCCACCGGGCCGACGATGTCAGACACGTGAGACACGGTGGTTCCGGACGCAGCGCCGAGGTACATGACTTTAGCTCCGGGTTTAATGTGGATCTGATCCACTCCGCCCAAAATGGCAGCTGCCAGCTTCGAGCGGAACGGGTTCCACGCTCTGTACTCAATCTTCGTTTCTCCTTCCTGAAGAACAAGAACATAACGGAAACGTTAAAGAGGCATTCCACCAGCTTTTCAGAATTTCTGCTCAATTACACAATGAACAAAGCGCTGTCAGAGCTGTTCACAGTGGAGGTGAATGGAACCAGACGTCCACCTCTAAAAGCTGTTCTAGATACAGTCAGATCTGTTCACAGTGGAGGTGAATGGAACCAGACGTCCACCTCTAAAAGCTGTTCTAGATACAGTCAGATTTGTTCACAGTGGAGGTGTATGGAACCAGACGTCCTCCTCTAAAAGCTCCTCACAGAAAGTTCTTACAGTAGATGTTATAAATACACTGTCTGATTCTGAGACGCTGTTTATGATAGTTTAGAGAAGATCTCAGTCTTAAACTCCATTCATGGTGGAGGGATACATGCAGGACGCTGTGAGGTTCAAATAGTCCCCAAAGAAAACCTAGTCTTTTCAGATCTTCCACATTTTACCATCAACATCCAGAAAAACTCAGAAGACACGTGTAGCTTCACTGGTGGGTTTCATAGTAAATACAATGTGTAGATTAGTGTTGTAGACATGGAGACCCCTGGTTACCTTCACCACCACTAATCACTCTGAACTTCTGTTGTAAATCTATAACGTTCACTATATTCACACTCACCTCTACACTAATTCTCTTCTCTCCGTAGACAGAGTCTCCCACCACCATGTTCTTCGTCACCAGTGCGTCTTCCTTGCCGCGGCAGATGAACACTCCTAAAGGGTTAAAGGTCAGCAGTCAGTGAGGCACGAGGGACGTGATGGTCGTTACTGTTCATACAGCCATTAATATCTATAAACCACACCCTCACCTTCATGTCTGTGTGGCTCCACTGTGACTGTCTTTCCTCCTCTAAATCCTCCTCTTCCACCCCCTCTTCCTCCCCCCCTGCCTCTGGGGGTCCCTCTGCCACCCCCGCGGCCCCTGAAACCTCCTTCACCACCTGGAGACCGGAAACCTCCACCTGCAAGAAACCAGAGACCAATTAAGAGAGGGTTTACAAGCATTTTCAACATTCAAATACAGAACAACTCAATAACTTGGTTTTTAATTTAGAAAATTGTGTTTTTTAGTTTAGTTATTCTGTTCAGTAGCAGCGACGTAGCCTTTTTATCACAGGGACTTTTATTTTGTTAGAGAGCTGCGTGCTGAGGTACACAGTAGGAGTTCATTACAGAAGCAGCCTCTTATTACATGGACTTATATTCTGAACTGTGAGCTCTTCTGAGTATCAGTACAGCAGTAGCTTTTAGTTCTTCCTTACCTCCTCCTCCTCTTCCTCCCCGGAATCCTCCTCTTCCACCTCCTCGGTCTCCTCCACGGCCTCGTCCTCCGAAACCACCTCCAAAACCACCTCCGAAACCTCCCCGGCCTCCGCCACCTCCTCGGCCTCCACCGCCCCGCGGGCTGAATCCTACAAGCAGGACTTACAGGTCAATGATCTGGCAACCCGGACCTTACAACAGTATAACATGTACTAACTATACAAACTAACTTCAGAACAGCTAATCAGCCTGTACAGCACACCAGTACCCACCCCAACACACACCAGTACCCACCCCAAGACACACCAGTACTCACCCCAAGACACACCAGTACCCACCCCAAGACACACCAGTACCCACCCCAAGACACACCAGTACCCACCCCAACACACACCAGTACCCACCCCAACACACACCAGTACCCACCCCAACACACACCAGTACCCACCCCAACACACACCAGTACCCACCCCAACACACACCAGTACCCACCCCAACACACACCAGAGCCCACCCCAACACACACCAGTGCCCACCCCAACACACACCAGTGCCCACCCCAACACACACCAGTGCCCACACCAGTACCCACCCCAACACACACCAGTGCCCACACCAGTACCCACCCCAACACACACCAGTGCCCACCCCAACACACACCAGCACACAACAAATATAGTACTTGTACACTTAGGTATAATAACATAACATTTGACTCTGATTAGAGTTATTAGGCTGATTATTAAGGTTATTAGGCTGATTATTAAGGTTATTAGGCTGATTATGATTTGGGTGATTAAGTTGATTGTAGACAAATACTCAACTTCTCTGAGTATTTACACTACACTCTGCATTTTACCGTCTTCACCACGTCAGCAGACCCCGTCCATCAAACTGATACCGCAGACTGAGTAACTGAAGTCTGACCACTTACTTCATCTGTTGATACTTTATACTACAACAGGTATTACTAAATACACAGAGTATCACCAGTACGTACAGGTACTGAACAGAAACCACTACACTCAGTTTCTGATGTTTTCGTTTTGGGTTTTTTTGAGTCTTAACCTAAAACTTCTGACAGTATTGTGATTTGGGTTTCTGCTGTATCACCCCCTTCACACAAGATCCCACTACACTCACACATATTTACTTTTAGTACTTTACTGACACAGGAAGTCTTGCAGGAGTATTTATACTTTACTCAAGATACAGAATTGTTTTACTGAACTTTCTCCAGCATGAACAGCAGACTTTTAGTTTCATTTTAGTGCATCTCAGTAGAGTTTCAGCATATTGGACTAGATTTCTAGATTTTTTGCCCATTTCATTTGCTTTTAAGGACATTTTATTAGATCTACTTTTGATTCTCAGGTAGTGACGCGAACACTTTTACACGAGGATTAACACGATCACTCAGATACTCGAGCAATTACTGGAGTAATGATTTATTAACAGGAGGATCAGTTCACTACTATAGTGACCGGAGTGGAGCACACGTGGCCCACAGCGTGGAGACTCACTGACCCTCAGAGTGAGCCCAGAAACAAAGACCAGGAGCTCACTCAATTAAATCAGTCTCACATTTACTCCTAAACTCGGCCGAGAGTTTGATAAAAGTCTGATAGAGTCCGATAAAACCGAGTTTAACGAGTAAACACTGCAGCTCTGCTACCGCTACCGTCCACATGGTGTAAACAGAGCTTCACTAACAGCTCAGCCTCGCAAACAAACCTCGTCAAAACCACTCAGAGTGGATTTTATAACAATTCAACACGTTTTCTCACCTAAAATAAACCAGATTTAAACTAAAACTCGAGCTTAAAACGAACTTTAACTGAGCGTTAGCTTAGCATCATCGCTAACGCGGCTCTGCTCGCCGTTTAAAGCTATTTTCTTTCCCTCCGGACGGAATATAAACGAGTTTAAACGTTTAAAAGTTCGCAGATACTCACCGGGTTTCATTCTGACTCGGAAAGTTTACAAATCTGCACTTTAATAAACTCTAATCTGGGATTTTGTGTCTCGCGCTGCAGCAGCTCCGCTCCAAACCCGCCGGATCCGCTTCTGCACCGCCACCACGTGCGAGAGTTCGTGCTGTTCCCAGAGTGCACTGCGCTCCGCTGCCTACGCGCTGCCCTCTAGCGGCGGCCGAGAGAAAGGGTCCGCTTCATTCCGCACACATGCTCCCTAGCTAGGGCACTCAGTAGGGCGCATCGCCCGGGGGCCATTTTGTAGTGTCTTTGTTAGCCGAAGTGCTAAAAACAATAAACGGGTCTCGTTTTTAAGTTAAAAGTGAGATTTTTATATAAATACAGTGTCTTATAACATCTGGTCAGAGGACAGCTGATCAAAATAAGCCAATAAGCCTAACAGTTGGAGACGGAAATCTACAATCTTAAATTTTCAAGCTTAAATATATTCATATTTTACATATTTTTCCTAAATAAAAGTTCAGACCTTTGCCACGCCTAACGGTCTAGCTGTTTCGACAATAACACTGATTTTAATTAAAATTAAAATTAAAATAAAAAAACTTAAATAAATAAAATGAAGTAAAAAAAGTTTAAAAAGGAAAATTTAATCATTAGCGAATGTTTTGCTAAACATAAAAGTACTTTCAGTCATGACGGATTTGAGTGATAAAGCAGTTATAAGTGAACTGGCAAACAAAGCAAGCCTCTTTCAAATAATTAGTCAAAATTTTAAAAGAATAGTTGACTTTTGTTTGAAGTAATTTGAAGTGCTGGTCCATCGTAGCCTAATCAGTCAGCTAACATACTCAACACACACACACACACACACACACACACACACACACACACACACATCATTTATATAGTATGAAATGTATTTACAGTGTTGTTACCAGATAACACCAAACACAGCACTTACAGTTAAAATGATTTCAGCAAAAATCTAATTATTTCATCAGAGGATTGGGACGAAGCCCAAAACACAGACATAGACGTTGTTATCAGAATTCCTCATAAGTCACATATGGAGCCAAAATTCTGTCTTTAAGTAGACTGTAAACAAGCCACTGCCTTATAGTTCAAAATATTCCTATAAATATTCCCCCCGGCCTACGCTTTTACCCTCCGGATTACAGCATGTCCTAAAAAGACTTGTTTGTAGTAGTTATGGACACTTTCTAACTTTCTGTCTTCTGAGCTGAACACAGTAGTGTTCCTAAAACTCAGCCAGCTAGTGGTAGAGTTGGTCAGTAGAGAGCAGCAGCGCCCTCTGCTGGCCAAAACAAGGATAATGTGAGACATCTGCCCATCTGCTCTGCTGCAGGTCTTTTTTAGGACAGCCCCAGTCAAGGAGAGCTCCAACTAGGGGCATCTTCAGCAGGGGACATCTCCAGCCAGGGAGGGCTCCACCAAGGGGCAGCTCCAGCTCCTGCAGAGGAACGCTCCAACTTGTATGTCATTGTGATTGATGTTATGTTTTGTATATTTAGGAAGAACTCGAATTCAAGTGATGTGGTATTGTTGTCTTATGGTCCGCCCCTCTTTACGGCTCACTTTCACTCACAGTCCATCAGGAGAACACAAACAGGTAAATATCTTTATGTATTAAAATCAAACAGACTGAAAAACAAGGTCTGGCTAGAAGTTTAGATCTTAAATTCTCTCAAAACCAACGTCATACTGATGCAGATCTGATCAGAAGATAGTTCACTGATATTTCTCTTTCAGTTCTCGTTCCATCAGCTGATTCATCCACTCGGGGACCAAAGCACAACCCACCTTGGAGGTGCAATTACACCTTTCCACCAGAGAGGACACCAAATCCTCAAATCTTACATAGTGCAGCTTCTCATGTTTCTGTTATCAGATGAACTAGGGCTGAGACCCATGGCTGTGAAAAAGTATTCACACCTCTCCACAACGATGGACACAAAGCAGATAACCGCAGCTCTTCATGCACAAAGCCGCATTTGGAGCATGAAGTTATTATTTAGGGCAGAGTTCAGTGTCTCTGCCTGAACACGGCGGGTGAAGGTGAGTCAGGTGCGTCACTGCAGGGGAGAAACAGCAGCAGCAGCTCAGCCGGAAACAACAGCACTTACACATATGGGACCGTGGAGATCTGCTGTGTGATGTTAGCTGGAGAGGGAGGGGCTGACCTCATGATGGTGATGGTGTTTGCAGTGGTGGTGATGGTGTTTACAGTGGAGGTGATGGTATTTACAGTGGTGGTGATGGTGTTTACAGTGGTGGTGATGGTGTTTACAGTGGTGGTGGTGATGTTTACGGTGGTGATGGTGTTTACAGTGGTGGTGATGGTGTTTACAGTGGTGGTGATGGTATTTACAGTGGTGGTGATGGTGTTTACAGTGGTGGTGATGGTGTTTACAGTGGAGGTGATGGTGTTTACGGTGGTGATGGTGTTTACAGTGGTGGTGATGGTGTTTACAGTGGTGGTGATGGTGTTTACAGTGGTGGTGGTGATGTTTACGGTGGTGATGGTGTTTACAGTGGTGGTGGTGATGGTGTTTACAGTGGAGGTGATGGTGTTTACAGTGGTGGTGATGGTGTTTACAGTGGTGGGGATGGTGTTTACAGTGGTGGTGATGGTGTTTACAGTGGTGGTGATGGTGTTTATGGTGGTGGTGATGTTTTTTATAGTGTATTGTTTTTTTTTATTGTATTTACTCTGAAACCCACCAGTGAAGCTACACGTGTCTTCTGAGTTTATCTGGATGTTGATGGTAAAATGTGGAAGATCTGAAAATACTAGGTTTTCTTTGGGGACTATTTGAACCTCACAGCGTCCTGCATGTATCCCTCCACCATGAATGGAGTTTAAGACTGAGATCTTCTCTAAACTATCATAAACAGCGTCTCAGAATCAGACAGTGTATTTAGAACATCTACTGTAAGAACTTTCTGTGAGGAGCTTTTAGAGGAGGACGTCTGGTTCCATTCACCTCCACTGTGAACAGATCTGACTGTATCTAGAGCAGAGTGTTTTATATTGAACCACTCAGAATGTAAAGCAACACAAGGAATACAGTGATAAAATTAAAAACTACACAATTAAAATGTGAACAATTGGAATGTAGAATAATCTAGAAAATTTGCATATACCATAACAAAAAATATACCATAACAAAAAATATACCAAAACCTTGTAATCACCCATTACAACACCAACGC
>CM038727.1:37017696-37022696 GCA_021613375.1 Megaleporinus macrocephalus
CATACGCGACGCTGACACTGACTAAACGAAACAGTGCAGGAATCCATGCCCGGAGTGATTTCATTGATTGCACCTTTAATGGCTAAACAGTTCCTCTAAAAATGGAATTATTCACTGATGACCTAAAACAGCATCTGATACTAAACTCTCTCCGGAGATTGTCTCGTGAAGTCGGCTCGGCCCAGAGTGACATGACCTAGACCTACAGTTCGCTTAGTTTTTAAAATATCACTTTAAATAGCAGAACAAGCATCAGTGCATGTATGTGTCAGTCATAATTCACACCTTCTTAAAACCACAATCCACCACGAGTCCGGTCCTCCAGGACACGCCTGCCGTCTGAAGTTTGCATCCTTGGTTTTAGCCATATGTTGTGTTTGGGCAACAATGTGAGGAATCAGGGCTTCCATGAAAGCAAATACTGTTAGTAAGTAGTTAAAATAAAAATTTAACTAGTTCAAATATTAATAATATTAATAACACCTCGCTACTGACTTACCAGCTCAAAACAGAGAACCTGCTCAGTACCACAGACATAACCACCAACACACCAGTAACACACAACACATACTGGTGTAGCAGGTCACCCAGTCTGGTCATGATGGTTCATCAACATACCAGTAAAACACATTAACGACTGATGAATAATTGCATTAGCCTTGTTCACCTTGAGCTCGTAGGTCTACTACTCGAGTATAGTACTGGAGCTTGTAGGTCTACTACTTGAGTATACTACTGGAGCTCGTAGGTCTACTACTTCAGTATACTACTGGAGCTTGTAGGTCTACTACTCGAGTATACTACTGGAGCTCGTAGGTCTACTACTTCAGTTTACTACTGGAGCTCGTAGGTCTACTACTCGAGTATACTACTGGAGCTCGTAGGTCTATTACTCAAGTATACTACTGGAGCTTGTAGGTCTACTACTTGAGTATACTACTGGAGCTCGTAGGTCTACTACTTCAGTATACTACTGGAGCTTGTAGGTCTACTACTCGAGTATACTACTGGAGCTCGTAGGTCTACTACTTCAGTGTACTACTGGAGCTCGTAGGTCTACTACTCGAGTATACTACTGGAGCTCGTAGGTCTACTACTTGAGTATACTACTGGAGCTCGTAGGTCTACTACTTCAGTATACTACTGGAGCTCGTAGGTCTACTACTTCAGTGTACTACTGGAGCTCGTAGGTCTACTACTCGAGTATACTACTGGAGCTCGTAGGTCTACTACTTCAGTATACTACTGGAGCTTGTAGGTCTACTACTTGAGTATACTACTGGAGCTCGTAGGTCTACTACTTCAGTATACTACTGGAGCTCGTAGGTCTACTACTTCAGTATACTACTGGAGCTTGTAGGTCTACTACTCAAGTATACTACTGGAGCTTGTAGGTCTACTACTTGAGTATACTACTGGAGCTCGTAGGTCTACTACTTCAGTATACTACTGGAGCTTGTAGGTCTACTACTTGAGTATACTACTGGAGCTCGTAGGTCTACTACTTCAGTATACTACTGGAGCTCGTAGGTCTACTACTTCAGTTTACTACTGGAGCTCGTAGGTCTACTACTTCAGTATACTACTGGAGCTTGTAGGTCTATTACTCAAGTATACTACTGGAGCTTGTAGGTCTACTACTCAAGTATACTACTGGAGCTCGTAGGTCTACTACTTGAGTATACTACTGGAGCTCGTTGGTCTACTACTCGAGTATACTACTGGAGCTCGTAGGTCTACTACTTCAGTATACTACTGGAGCTCGTAGGTCTACTACTTCAGTATACTACTGGAGCTTGTAGGTCTACTACTCAAGTATACTACTGGAGCTTGTAGGTCTACTACTCAAGTATACTACTGGAGCTCGTAGGTCTACTACTTGAGTATACTACTGGAGCTCGTTGGTCTACTACTCGAGTATACTACTGGAGCTCGTAGGTCTACTACTTCAGTATACTACTGGAGCTCGTAGGTCTACTACTTCAGTATACTACTGGAGCTCGTAGGTCTACTACTTCAGTTTACTACTGGAGCTTGTAGGTCTACTACTTGAGTATACTACTGGAGCTCGTAGGTCTACTACTTCAGTTTACTTCTGGAGCTCATAGGTCTACTACTTGAGTATACTACTGGAGCTCGTAGGTCTACTACTTCAGTTTACTACTGGAGCTCGTAGGTCTACTACTTCAGTATACTACTGGAGCTTGTAGGTCTACTACTTCAGTTTACTACTGGAGCTCGTAGGTCTACTACTTCAGTATACTACTGGAGCTTGTAGGTCTATTACTCAAGTATACTACTGGAGCTTGTAGGTCTACTACTCAAGTATACTACTGGAGCTCGTAGGTCTACTACTTGAGTATACTACTGGAGCTCGTAGGTCTACTACTTCAGTTTACTACTGGAGCTCGTAGGTCTACTACTTCAGTTTACTTCTGGAGCTCATAGGTCTACTACTTGAGTATACTACTGGAGCTCGTAGGTCTACTACTTCAGTTTACTACTGGAGCTCGTAGGTCTACTACTTCAGTATACTACTGGAGCTCGTAGGTCTACTACTTCAGTATACTACTGGAGCTCGTAGGTCTACTACTTCAGTTTACTACTGGAGCTTGTAGGTCTACTACTTGAGTATACTACTGGAGCTCGTAGGTCTACTACTTCAGTTTACTTCTGGAGCTCATAGGTCTACTACTTGAGTATACTACTGGAGCTTGTAGGTCTACTACTCAAGCTTACTACTGGAGCTTGTAGGTCTACTACTCGAGTATACTACTGGAGCTCGTAGGTCTACTACTTCAGTATACTACTGGAGCTCGTAGGTCTACTACTCGAGTATACTACTGGAGCTCGTAGGTCTACTACTTCAGTATACTACTGAAGCTCGTAGCTCTACTACTCAAGTATGCTAATGGAGCTCGTAGGTCTACTACTTGAGTATGCTACTGGAGCTTGTGGGTCTACTACTCAAGTATACTACTGGAGCTCGTAGGTCTACTACTCAAGTATACTACTGGAGCTCGTAGGTCTACTACTTGAGTATACTACTGGAGCTTGTAGGTCTACTACTTGAGTATACTACTGGAGCTCGTAGGTCTACTACTTCAGTATACTACTGGAGCTCGTAGGTCTACTACTTCAGTTTACTTCTGGAGCTCATAGGTCTACTACTTGAGTATACTACTGGAGCTTGTAGGTCTACTACTCAAGCTTACTACTGGAGCTTGTAGGTCTACTACTCGAGTATACTACTGGAGCTCGTAGGTCTACTACTTCAGTATACTACTGGAGCTCGTAGGTCTACTACTCGAGTATACTACTGGAGCTCGTAGGTCTACTACTTCAGTATACTACTGAAGCTCGTAGCTCTACTACTCAAGTATGCTAATGGAGCTCGTAGGTCTACTACTTGAGTATACTACTGGAGCTTGTGGGTCTACTACTCAAGTATACTACTGGAGCTCGTAGGTCTACTACTCAAGTATACTACTGGAGCTCGTAGGTCTACTACTTGAGTATACTACTGGAGCTCGTAGGTCTACTACTCAATTTTACTACTGGAGCTCGTAGGTCTACTACTTCAGTATACTACTGGAGCTCGTAGGTCTACTACTTCAGTTTACTTCTGGAGCTCATAGGTCTACTACTTGAGTATACTACTGGAGCTTGTAGGTCTACTACTCGAGTATACTACTGGAGCTCGTAGGTCTACTACTTCAGTATACTACTGGAGCTCGTAGGTCTACTACTCGAGTATACTACTGGAGCTCGTAGGTCTACTACTTCAGTATACTACTGGAGCTCGTAGGTCTACTACTTCAGTATACTACTGGAGCTCGTAGGTCTACTACTTCAGTATACTACTGAAGCTCGTAGCTCTACTACTCGAGTATTCTAATGGAGCTCGTAGGTCTACTACTTGAGTATACTACTGGAGCTTGTGGGTCTACTACTCAAGTATACTACTGGAGCTCGTAGGTCTACTACTCAAGTATACTACTGGAGCTCGTAGGTCTACTACTTGAGTATACTACTGGAGCTCGTAGGTCTACTACTCAATTTTACTACTGGAGCTCGTAGGTCTACTACTCAAGTTTACTACTAGAGCTTGTAGGTCTACTACTTCAGTATACTACTGGAGCTCGTAGGTCTACTACTTCAGTATACTACTGGAGCTCGTAGGTCTACTACTTCAGTATACTACTGGACCTCGTAGGTCTACTACTTCAGTATACTACTGGACCTCGTAGGTCTACTACTCCAGTGTACTACTGGAGCTCGTAGGTCTACTACTTCAGTATACTACTGGAGCTCGTAGGTCTACTACTTCAGTATACTACTGGAGCTCGTAGGTCTACTACTCAAGTATAGTACTGGAGCTCGTAGGTCTACTACTTGAGTATACTACTGGAGCTCGTAGGTCTACTACTCAAGTATACTACTGGAGCTTGTAGGTCTACTACTCAAGTATACTACTGGAGCTCGTAGGTCTACTACTTGAGTATACTACTGGAGCTCGTAGGTCTACTACTTGAGTATACTACTGGAGCTCATAGGTCTACTACTCAAGTATACTACTGGAGCTTGTAGGTCTACTACTCAAGTATAGTACTGGAGCTCGTTGGTCTACTACTTGAGTATACTACTGGAGCTCGTTGGTCTACTACTTGAGTATACTACTGGAGCTCGTTGGTCTACTACTCAAGTATACTACTGGAGCTTGTAGGTCTACTACTCAAGTATACTACTGGAGCTTGTAGGTCTACTACTCAAGTATACTACTGGAGCTTGTAGGTCTACTACTCAAGTATACTACTGGAGCTTGTAGGTCTACTACTCAAGTATACTACTGGAGCTTGTAGGTCTACTACTCAAGTATAGTACTGGAGCTCGTTGGTCTACTACTCGAGTATACTACTGGAGCTTGTAGGTCTACTACTCAAGTATACTACTGGAGCTTGTTGGTCTACTACTCAAGTATACTACTGGAGCTTGTAGGT
>CM038727.1:37027696-37037696 GCA_021613375.1 Megaleporinus macrocephalus
TGGAGTGTGATAGTAAAGTGTGTATAGCTGATGGAGTGTGATAGTAATGTGTGTATAGTTGATGGAGTGTGATAGTAAAGTGTGTATAGCTGATGGAGTGTGATAGTAAAGTGTGTATAGCTGATGGAGTGTGATAGTAAAGTGTGTATAGTTGATGGAGTGTGATAGTAAAGTGTGTATAGTTGATGGAGTGTGATAGTAAAGTGTGTATAGCTGATGGAGTGTGATAGTAAAGTGTGTATAGTTGATGGAGTGTGATAGAAAAGTGTGTATAGCTGATGGAGTGTGATAGTAAAGTGTGTATAGCTGATGAAGTGTGATAGTAAAGTGTGTATAGCTGATGGAGTGTGATAGAAAAGTGTGTATAGCTGATGGAGTGTGATAGAAAAGTGTGTATAGCTGATGGAGTGTGATAGTAAAGTGTGTATAGCTGATGAAGTGTGATAGTAAAGTGTGTATAGCTGATGAAGTGTGATAGTAAAGTGTGTATAGCTGATGGAGTGTGATAGTAAAGTGTGTATAGCTGATGGAGTGTGATAGTAAAGTGTGCATAGCTGATGGAGTGTGATAGAAAAGTGTGTATAGCTGATGGAGTGTGATAGAAAAGTGTGTATAGCTGATGGAGTGTGATAGAAAAGTGTGTATAGCTGATGAAGTGTGATAGTAAAGTGTGTATAGCTGATGGAGTGTGATAGTAAAGTGTGTATAGCTGATGGAGTGTGATAGAAAAGTGTGTATAGCTGATGGAGTGTGATAGTAAAGTGTGTATAGCTGATGGAGTGTGATAGAAAAGTGTGTATAGCTGATGGAGTGTGATAGAAAAGTGTGTATAGCTGATGGAGTGTGATAGAAAAGTGTGTATAGCTGATGAAGTGTGATAGTAAAGTGTGTATAGCTGATGAAGTGTGATAGTAAAGTGTGTATAGCTGATGGAGTGTGATAGTAAAGTGTGTATAGCTGATGGAGTGTGATAGAAAAGTGTGTATAGCTGATGGAGTGTGATAGAAAAGTGTGTATAGCTGATGGAGTGTGATAGAAAAGTGTATATAGCTGATGGAGTGTGATAGTAAAGTGTGTATAGCTGATGAAGTGTGATAGTAAAGTGTGTATAGTTGATGGAGTGTGATAGTAAAGTGTGTATAGCTGATGGAGTGTGATAGTAAAGTGTGTATAGCTGATGAAGTGTGATAGTAAAGTGTGTATAGCTGATGAAGTGTGATAGTAAAGTGTGTATAGCTGATGGAGTGTGATAGTAAAGTGTGTATAGCTGATGGAGTGTGATAGTAAAGTGTGTATAGCTGATGGAGTGTGATAGTAAAGTGTGTATAGCTGATGGAGTGTGATAGTAAAGTGTGTATAGCTGATGGAGTGTGATAGTAAAGTGTGTATAGCTGATGGAGTGTGATAGTAAAGTGTGTATAGCTGATGGAGTGTGATAGTAAAGTGTGTATAGCTGATGGAGTGTGATAGAAAAGTGTGTATAGCTGATGGAGTGTGATAGAAAAGTGTATATAGCTGATGGAGTGTGATAGTAAAGTGTGTATAGCTGATGGAGTGTGATAGTAAAGTGTGTATAGCTGATGGAGTGTGATAGTAAAGTGTGTATAGCTGATGGAGTGTGATAGTAAAGTGTGTATAGCTGATGGAGTGTGATAGTAAAGTGTGTATAGCTGATGGAGTGTGATAGAAAAGTGTGTATAGCTGATGGAGTGTGATAGTAAAGTGTGTATAGCTGATGGAGTGTGATAGTAAAGTGTGTATAGCTGATGGAGTGTGATAGTAAAGTGTGTATAGCTGATGAAGTGTGATAGTAAAGTGTGTATAGCTGATGAAGTGTGATAGAAAAGTGTATATAGCTGATGGAGTGTGATAGTAAAGTGTGTATAGCTGATGGAGTGTGATAGTAAAGTGTGTATAGCTGATGGAGTGTGATAGTAAAGTGTGTATAGCTGATGGAGTGTGATAGTAAAGTGTGTATAGCTGATGGAGTGTGATAGTAAAGTGTGTATAGCTGATGGAGTGTGATAGTAAAGTGTGTATAGCTGATGGAGTGTGATAGTAAAGTGTGTATAGCTGATGGAGTGTGATAGTAAAGTGTGTATAGCTGATGGAGTGTGATAGTAAAGTGTGTATAGCTGATGGAGTGTGATAGTAAAGTGTGTATAGCTGATGGAGTGTGATAGAAAAGTGTGTATAGCTGATGGAGTGTGATAGAAAAGTGTATATAGCTGATGGAGTGTGATAGTAAAGTGTGTATAGCTGATGGAGTGTGATAGTAAAGTGTGTATAGCTGATGGAGTGTGATAGTAAAGTGTGTATAGCTGATGGAGTGTGATAGTAAAGTGTGTATAGCTGATGAAGTGTGATAGTAAAGTGTGTATAGCTGATGAAGTGTGATAGAAAAGTGTATATAGCTGATGGAGTGTGATAGTAAAGTGTGTATAGCTGATGGAGTGTGATAGTAAAGTGTGTATAGCTGATGGAGTGTGATAGTAAAGTGTGTATAGCTGATGGAGTGTGATAGTAAAGTGTGTATAGCTGATGGAGTGTGATAGTAAAGTGTGTATAGCTGATGGAGTGTGATAGTAAAGTGTGTATAGCTGATGGAGTGTGATAGTAAAGTGTGTATAGCTGATGGAGTGTGATAGAAAAGTGTGTATAGCTGATGGAGTGTGATAGAAAAGTGTATATAGCTGATGGAGTGTGATAGTAAAGTGTGTATAGCTGATGGAGTGTGATAGTAAAGTGTGTATAGCTGATGGAGTGTGATAGTAAAGTGTGTATAGCTGATGGAGTGTGATAGTAAAGTGTGTATAGCTGATGGAGTGTGATAGTAAAGTGTGTATAGCTGATGGAGTGTGATAGAAAAGTGTGTATAGCTGATGGAGTGTGATAGTAAAGTGTGTATAGCTGATGAAGTGTGATAGTAAAGTGTGTATAGCTGATGAAGTGTGATAGTAAAGTGTGTATAGCTGATGGAGTGTGATAGTAAAGTGTGTATAGCTGATGAAGTGTGATAGTAAAGTGTGTATAGCTGATGAAGTGTGATAGTAAAGTGTGTATAGCTGATGGAGTGTGATAGTAAAGTGTGTATAGCTGATGGAGTGTGATAGTAAAGTGTGTATAGCTGATGGAGTGTGATAGTAAAGTGTGTATAGCTGATGAAGTGTGATAGTAAAGTGTGTATAGCTGATGAAGTGTGATAGTAAAGTGTGTATAGCTGATGGAGTGTGATAGTAAAGTGTGTATAGCTGATGAAGTGTGATAGTAAAGTGTGTATAGCTGATGAAGTGTGATAGTAAAGTGTGTATAGCTGATGGAGTGTGATAGTAAAGTGTGTATAGCTGATGGAGTGTGATAGTAAAGTGTGTATAGCTGATGGAGTGTGATAGTAAAGTGTGTATAGCTGATGAAGTGTGATAGTAAAGTGTGTATAGCTGATGGAGTGTGATAGTAAAGTGTGTATAGCTGATGGAGTGTGATAGTAAAGTGTGTATAGCTGATGAAGTGTGATAGTAAAGTGTGTATAGCTGATGAAGTGTGATAGTAAAGTGTGTATAGCTGATGGAGTGTGATAGTAAAGTGTGTATAGCTGATGGGGTGTGATAGAAAAGTGTGTATAGCTGATGGGGTGAGTTCGGTAGTTAAAGTGCAGACTCTCTACTTTTCAAGCACTTTCATCCACATCAGCTCCACCATTTACAAACATTACAGAACAGATCCACCCGCAGCTCCGAGAGATCAGACTGGACAGAGTCATTAACGCCAGAGAGATCAGACAGAACAACAGCAGACCTTTAAAAACCCAAAACCCCAAAATATTAACTCTTTATTAGAAATATTTATTTTATTAACTCACTATTTTAATATAATCACCATTCCTCTCTTTTTATCAACCACCGTCTCTTACTGCTCCAGCTGAGCGCTGCCTGCTCTAACAGCAGAGCCAGTGAGCCTGATCACACACTAGATTCAAACATTCCTGTAATCACACACTAGATCTAGTTTTGACTTTAGGTGTTGATATACATAATCTTACTGTTCTTCCACAGACTTCAGTAGTTTCAGATCACTACCTAATTTCATATGAATTGAGTCTTAGTGAAAATGTATGTACACCCCGTTATTGCATGAAACGTTCAATGATGCCAAATACATCTCAGAACTTTATTACCTTCCAGATTTATCAACCATAATTTTTCCATCATCAGACCCAACAGAGCTAGACAGAATAACTGACTGCGTAGAAAATACGCTCCGACTAACTTTAGACAACGTTGCACCTATAAAAATTTAAAAGATGCAACAAAAAAAGCTCCGTGTACAACAATGAAGTACGCACCTTAAGACAGACAGTATGGAAATCCTAGAGTTTTATTTAGCACCATCGCAAAACTTACCAAAAATCAGGCAGGATCTGAACCTCAGATACCCGCCAACCACAGCAGCAATGATTTCATGGACTTTTTCAATAGCAAAATCAAGAATATTAGACAAAAAGTTCTACCAATACGAGTAACCTATCCTTCATCCGGTTTGGCTCAAACAGCACAAAATGTGATTTTAGAAGAAAGACTAGAAACATTCTCTACACTTCAGCAGACAGAACTAGAAAAACTAATCTCTTCCTCAACTTCTGCTACATGCTCACTCGATATGATTCCAACAAACTATTAAAACAAGTATTACCAGCTATTATTAAACCTTAACTATCATCAACTCTTCTCTTAGTCTGGGTCATGTACCTAAGTCTTTTAAACTAGCTGTGATAAAACCCTTGATAAAGAAACCAAATCTCGACCCCAGAGAACTGTCCAGTTATAGACCCATTTACCTTTTATCTCTAAGATTTTAGAAAAGGCTGTAGCTCGACAACTCTGTTCTCATCTACATAAGAACAACATATATGAAAAATTCCAATCTGGTTTTAGGCCACATCACAGTACAGAGACAGCTTTAGTTAAGATAACAAATGATCTTCTTCTTGCCTCTGATCAGGACCACGTATCTCTACTGGTGTTACTAGATCTAAGTGCAGCTTTTGACACTATAGATCACACTATTCTTTTGGACAGGCTAGAAAATTTAGTTGGAATCACAGGAACAGCGTTATCCTGGTTCACATCTTACCTTAGTGATCGCTTTCAGTTTGTAAAGATAAATAATGTATCATCTAATTATACAAGAGTGAAATATGGAGTTCCACAAGGTTCTGTTTTAGGTCCTCTGTTATTTACACTATATATGCTACCATTAGGCTCAGTTATAAATAGACATGGAATTAGTTTCCACTGTTATGCTGATGATACACAAATGTACATATCAGATCAGATGATAAATCCAGATTAAATAAGATAGAAGATTGTGTAAGAGATATTAGACTTTGGATGCTACAGAACTTCCTTCTTTTAAACCCAGATAAAACGGAAGTTCTCCTCCTCGGCCCAAAGGCTGCTCGGACTAAATGTTCAGATTTAATGTTAAATCTTGCTGACTTCTCTGTAGTTCCTGGTTCAGTAGCCAAAAATCTTGGTGTAACAATCGACTCAGATCTGACATTTAATCAACACATCGGTAATATTACAAGAACAGCGTTTCTTCACCTACGAAACATTTCAAAGTTAAGAAATGTGTTATCTGTGTCTGATGCTGAAAAGTTGATACATGCCTTTATAACCTCAAGGCTAGATTACTGTAATGTATTATTGTCAGGATGCTCCAGCAGGAACCTGAATAAACTCCAGTTAGTTCAGAACGCTGCAGCTAGAGTACTAACTAAAACCAGAACATTCCATCATCAGTCCAGTTTTATCAGCTACACTGGCTTCCTGTTAAATTCCGTATCGACTATAAAATTCTATTACTGACGTATAAAACCCTGCACGGTCTCGACCGGAGTACCTGCAAGATCTAATCTCCTATTATGAACCGCCACGTTCAGTTCAGTTTAGTTCAAACTGTAAATACTGTTTGACCAGAGGAGGATGGGTCTCCCCTTGTGAGTCTGGTTCCTCCCAAGGTCTCTTCCTCCAGTTGAGGGAGGTGTTCTTGCCACTGTTGCCTCTGGCTTGCTCACTGGGGGGTATATGTTATAACTGTTTTCAAAACTCTGTAAAGCTGCTTTGAGACAACATCGTTGTAAAAGGCTGCTATATAAATAAAATTGACTTGACTTGACTTGATCACTCCCTGTTTCTCTCCTTAAACAACAACACTGGAGAACACTAGAGGGCGCTAGAGAGAGAAAGAGTCATCAATGAATGGAACTAAATGACTAAACACTTCTTCTACACGTCACTGCTGATTCAGTTTCATCATAAAGCTCTGCTAACAAAGTTGTAGATCTAGCTGTTCAGCTCACTGAGGCTAACCGGCTAACTAAGCTGATGGTGCCACAAAACAGTATTATAAAAATTCTTATCGCCCCCTACGCTTCCTGTAGTGTATTACAGTCTGTCAGAATGACCGTCGCCCCCTACGCTTCCTGTAGTGTATTACAGTCTGTGAGAACCACCGTCGCCCCCTACGCTTCCTGTAGTGTATTACAGTCTGTCAGAACCACCGTCGCCCCCTACGCTTCCTGTAGTGTATTACAGTCTGTCAGAACCACCGTCGCCCCCTACGCCTCCTGTAGTGTATTACAGTCTGTGAGAACCACCGTCGCCCCCTACGCCTCCTGTAGTGTATTACAGTCTGTCAGAACCACCGTCGCCCCCTACGCTTCCTGTAGTGTATTACAGTCTGTCAGAACCACCGTCGCCCCCTACGCTTCCTGTAGTGTATTACAGTCTGTCAGAATGGCCGTCGCCCCCTACGCTTCCTGTAGTGTATTACAGTCCGTCAGAACCACCGTCGCCCCCTACGCTTCCTGTAGTGTATTACAGTCTGTCAGAACCACCGTCACCCCCTACGCTTCCTGTAGTGTATTACAGTCTGTCAGAACCACCGTCGCCCCCTACGCTTCCTGTAGTGTATTACAGTCTGTCAGAACCACCGTCACCCCCTACGCCTCCTGTAGTGTATTACAGTCTGTCAGAACCACCGTCGCCCCCTACGCTCCCTGTAGTGTATTACAGTCTGTCAGAACCACCGTTGCCCCCTACACCTCCTGTAGTGTATTACAGTCTGTCAGAACCACCGTCGCCCCCTACGCTTCCTGTAGTGTATTACAGTCTGTCAGAACCACCGTCGCCCCCTACGCTTCCTGTAGTGTATTACAGTCTGTCAGAACCACCGTCGCCCCCTACGCTTCCTGTAGTGTATCAGTGAGGTGGTTTCTGGATGGAGAGTATATCAGTGAGGGGTTTCTGGATGGAGAGTATATCAGTGAGGGGTTTCTGGATGGAGAGTATCAGTGAGGGGTTTCTGGATGGAGAGTATCAGTGAGGGGTTTCTGGATGGAGAGTATATCAGTGAGGGGTTTCTGGATGGAGAGTATATCAGTGAGGGGTTTCTGGATGGAGAGTATCAGTGAGGGGTTTCTGGATGGAGAGTATATCAGTGAGGGGTTTCTGGATGGAGAGTAAGGAACGCCGGCGTGTTCTCGGAGGAGAGCAGGATTACTGTGGCTGTTCTGGAAGGACAGGACTGTAACTCAGAGTAATGTTAATGTGATGAGCTGAACGAGCCTGAGAGCTGCTCACAGCAAACACTGGAAATAATGTCACCTCCTCGCTCTAAGCACTGCCTGGCCTTAAAACAGCAGACTAATGATTCACACATGATGCACACCACACACACACACACACACACACACACACAAACACACACACACACACACACACACACATATAAATACACACACACAAACACGCACACACATATAAATATATACACACACACACACACACACACACACACACATATAAATACACACACACAAACACGCACACACATATAAATATATACACACACACACACACACACACATAAATATACACACACATAAATACACACACATACACACAAATATAAACACACAAACACAAACACACACACACACATAAATACACACACACAAACACACACACACATATAAATATATACACACACACACACACACACACACACACACACACACACATATAAATACACACACACACACACACACATATAAATATATACACACACACACATAAATACACACACACAAACACACACACACATATAAATATATACACACACACACATAAATACACACACACAAACACACACACACATATAAATATATACACACACACACATAAATACACACACACAAACACACACACACATATAAATATATACACACACACACACACACACACACACACACACACACACATATAAATACACACAAACACACACACACATATAAATATATACACACACACACACACACACACACACACACACACACACATATAAATACACACACACAAACACGCACACACATATAAATATATACACACACACACACACACACATAAATATACACACACATAAATACACACACATACACACAAATATAAACACACAAACACGCACACACATATAAATATATACACACACACACACACACACACACACACACACACACATATAAATACACACACACAAACACGCACACACATATAAATATATACACACACACACACACACACATAAATATACACACACATAAATACACACACATACACACAAATATAAACACACAAACACACACACACACATAAATACACACACACAAACACACACACACACACATAAATATATACACACACACACACACACATAAATATACACACACATAAATACACACACATACACACACAAATATAAACACACACACATAAACACACACACATAAACACACATAAACATACACACACATAAACACACACACACAAACACACACATACATACACACACAAACACAAATATACACACACACACACACACACAAACATACATACACACACACACACATAAACATACACCCGCACACACACATACATACACAAACACACACACACGCACACAAATAGACACACACACACACATACACACACACACACACACACACACACACATAAACACACACACATAAACATACACACACACATAAGCATACACACACAGACACACATACACATATACATACACACACACACACATAAACACACACACATATAAACATACACACACATACACACATACATACACACATATACATACACATACACACATACACATACATATACATACACACACTCTCTTTATCACTCTCTCATCCTCTCTCACTTTATCACTATCATTATCTCTCTATCACTCTATTACTCTATTTATCACTCTCTCTGATCTGCTCTTTCTCTCTATCTCTCTCATCCTTTCTATCTCTCTTCATCTCTCTCTCATCCTCTCTTTCTCTCTGTATCTCTATCTCTTCCTCTCTATCTCGCTATCACTCTCACTCATCATCTTTATCTCTCCATCACTCTATCACTCTCTATTTATCACTCTCTCTTATACTCTCTCTTTATCTCTTCCTCTCTATCTGTCTCTCTATCACTCACCCTATTTATCATTCTCTCTCATCCTCTCTATCATTATCTCTCTCTATCACTCTCTATTTATCACTCTCTCTCACTCTCTCTATCATTATCTCTCTTATCCTCTCTATCTCTATCTCTCTCTGTCATTCACCCTCTCTATTTATCACTCTCTCTCATCCTCTCTATCTCCCTCTCTATCACTCGCCCTCTCTATTTATCACTCTCTCTCATCCTCTCTCTCTATCACTCTCAATCTTTCTCTATCACTATAACTCTATCACTTTTCCTTATCCTCTCTATCTCTCTATCATTATCTTTGTCTATCATTTACTGTCTCTCACACACCCTCCCTACCTTTCTATCACTATCACTCTCATCCTCTCTATTTCTCTATATCTCTCTATCACTCTATCTCTCTCTATCATTCACCCTCTCTATTTATCACTCTCTCTCATCCTCTATCTCTC
>CM038727.1:37042696-37045196 GCA_021613375.1 Megaleporinus macrocephalus
TCCAGTAACTTTGCAAGAATAATGATCAGCATGGGAATTTTTATCTTCGGAACGATAAAAATTCTTATACCAGTGTCTCACTGTACTTCATGGGCTGCAAGATTTGAGTACCCGAAAGTGGCTGGCCTAGACACTCGCCAACCGCAAAGGTCCAGAAGCCGGAGCTGTAGCTAGGTTAGCTTCAAACGTTACAGGATTATAGGTGTAACGCTCCCTCTCCAACCTCACGCAACTCTTTATTGTAGTCTTCAGAAAACCAGAGATAACAACGTTCAATATCTGATCTTTGAAGGTCTGTAGATCGGCAGAGAAATGTTAAACACCACAGCTAACTAACAACAGATCACAGACTGTCTGGAACACTCACAGTTCTGTTATTAAGGCTATCGCTGCTAACTGACTAGCTTGATTGAGCAGTAAAAGTTCTTGCTGGCTCACCTGTGGCCTCCACCATCCCCTCCAGAATCACCACTATCTCAAACTCCTCTCGGGCCAGCTGCTCCTGGGAGATCTCCCAGAAGGGGCTACCTTCATTAAACTCATGGCAGATGATGAGCGGGGACACCAGGAAGAGACGGTCGTCTCCAGTGTCGAAGCCCACGTTGATGTCCGTCTGGTTGAGGGGGATGAACTCTCCTTCTTTGGTCTGTTTGGAGCGGATCAGCTTGGCTCGTATTGAGGCCTCCACGATGTGCGAGTTGCGCAAGTCTCCCACCCGGAACATCAGACAGAGCTTGCTGTCGCGCATGGAAATGACAGCGTTCTGCGAGAACATCAGCGTCTCGGCGCGCTTCTTGGGTTGCGAGATTTTCACGAACATACAGCCCACCATGAAGGCATTGACAATGGACCCCAAGATGGCCTGCACCAAAAGGAGAATGATGCCTTCCGGACACTTCTCTGTGATCACACGGTAGCCGTAGCCGATGGTCGTCTCCGTCTCGATGGAGAAGAGAAAGGCGGAGACGAAACCGTTGAGGTTGTTGACACACGGGGTCCAGTCTCCGTCATCTGCATGGTCGAGGTCACCCCTGGCGTAGGCGATCAACCACCAGATGAGGCCAAAGAAAACCCAAGTGGTGGTGTAGACCAGTGTGAACACCAGCAGGTTGAAGCGCCACTTCAGGTCCACCAATGTGGTGAAGATGTCTGTCAGGTAGCGGTAGGTTTCCCGCACGTTGCCATGGTGAACGTTACACTTGCCGTCCTTTTCCACGTAGCGCTGCCGCCGCTTCTTCAGCTGACCTCCTGGACCATCTAAGGAATCTCCACCTCCGCCCATGCCTCCCACCACCATGGTCCGGTCTGTGGGGATCTGAGATGATGTATGGTTGGGTAAAGTTGAGAAATATGGTGTGATGGAACCACAAGGGGATGAAGTATGAAAGAGATGAGAAGGAATGAGGAGAAGCAGAGGGTCAAGAAGTTTCTCTCCAACTGTGACTTGTTATAATCACCACCCCCTGACTGTGATTGGTCTTAATCACCACCTGGTTGGTTCCGAGACCTCACCCTGATTGCAACTGGTCCAAATCACCTGCTTCTTTGTTCTGAGACCTCCTCCAGACTATGATTGGTCCTATCATCGCTTGGTTCGTTCTGAGACCTCTGCCTGACTGAGATGGTCCTTATCACCTCTTCCTTGGGACTAAGACCTCGCCCTGACTGTGATTGTTCCTAATTACATCTTTGTTCTGAGACCTCCCCCTGACTGTGATTGGTCCTGATTACATCTTCGTTTGTTCTGAGACCTCCCCCTGACTGTGATTGGTCCTAATCAACTCCTCTTTTGTTCCAAGATCACCCCCTGACTATGTATGGGCCTTAATCACCACCTTCTTTGTTCTGAGACCTCCCCCTAACTGTGATTGTTCCCAGTCACATGATTCTTTGTTCTGAGACCTCCTCCAGACTGTGATTGGTACTATCACCGCCTGGTTTGTTCTGAGACCTTCTCCAGACTGTGATTGGTCCTATCACCACCTGGTTTGTTCTGAGACCTCCTCCAGACTGTGATTGGTCCTATCACCACCTGGTTTGTTCTAAGACCTTTGCCTGACTGAGATGGTCCTAATCACCTGCTCATTTGTTCTGAGACCTGCCCCTGACTGTGATTGGTTCTAATCACCCCCTTATGAGTTCTGGGATCTGACTCCGCTAACTGTGATTGGTCCACCTATAAAATCCTGCCTTGGTTGTGGTGAACACCCCTGCTATGGAAAGAACGGGTAAAAGCAGTCCAGAACCCGTGAACGTAGATGTGTTGAGCTGGCTGTGTATGTGCTGACGCTCGCTGGTTTGTCAAATGAACCTGAATTGTTGCCAACATGCCACATGAGCCTGTCGACCTTTAGGAAAGTTAACCAGTGCCCCTGGCTGTCACATGGATTCAATCAGACTCCACGTCCAGTGCAGCAGATACGGTGGTGTTGGAAGCTACCTGCTACAGAGAGGGTTTAGAGACTCACCTTGTCGTTGGGATCGTTCCATTTCTTTGGCA
>CM038727.1:37050196-37057696 GCA_021613375.1 Megaleporinus macrocephalus
GGTGATGGTGTTTACAGTGGTGGTGATGTTGTTTACGGTGGTGGTGATGGTGTTTACTGTGGTGGTGATGGTGTTTACAGTGGTGATGATGGTGTTTACAGTGGTGGTGATGTTGTTTACGGTGGTGGTGATGGTGTTTACTGTGGTGGTGATGGTGTTTACAGTGGTGGTGATGTTGTTTACAGTGGTGATGATGTTGTTTACAGTGGTGGTGGTGATGGTGTTTACAGTGGTGGTGGTGATGATGTTTACAGTGGTGGTGATGGTGTCTACAGTGGTGGTGATGGTGTTTACAGTGGTGGTGATGTTGTTTACGGTGGTGGTGATGGTGTTTACTGTGGTGGTGATGGTGTTTACAGTGGTGATGATGGTGTTTACAGTGGTGGTGATGTTGTTTACGGTGGTGGTGATGTTGTTTACGGTGGTGGTGATGTTGTTTACAGTGGTGATGATGGTGTTTACAGTGGTGGTGATGGTGTTTACAGTGGTGATGATGGTGTTTACAGTGGTGGTGATGGTGTTTACAGTGGTGGTGATGTTTACAGTGGTGATGATGTCGTTTACAGTGGTGATGATGTCGTTTACAGTGGTGGTGATGGTGTTTACAGTGGTGTTGATGGTGTTTACTGTGGTGGTGATGGTGTTTACAGTGGTGATGATGGTGTTTACCGTGGTGGTGATGTTGTTTACGGTGGTGGTGATGTTGTTTACGGTGGTGGTGATGTTGTTTACAGTGGTGATGATGGTGTTTTACAGTGGTGGTGATGGTGTTTACAGTGGTGATGATGGTGTTTACAGTGGTGGTGATGGTGTTTACAGTGGTGGTGATGTTTACAGTGGTGGTGATGTCGTTTATAGTGGTGATGATGTTGTTTACAGTGGTGATGGTGTTTACAGTGGTGGTGGTGATGGTGTTTACAGTGGTGGTGGTGATGATGTTTACAGTGGTGGTGATGGTGTTTACAGTGGTGGTGATGTTGTTTACGGTGGTGGTGATGGTGTTTACTGTGGTGATGATGGTGTTTACAGTGGTGGTGATGTTGTTTACGGTGGTGGTGATGTTTACGGTGGTGGTGATGTTGTTTACAGTGGTGATGATGGTGTTTACAGTGGTGGTGATGGTGTTTACAGTGGTGATGATGGTGTTTACTGTGGTGGTGATGTTGTTTACGGTGGTGGTGATGTTGTTTACGGTGGTGGTGATGGTGTTTACAGTGGTGGAGATGGTGTTTACAGTGGTGATGATGGTGTTTACAGTGGTGGTAATGTTGTTTACGGTGGTGGTGATGTTGTTTACGGTGGTGGTGATGGTGTTTACAGTGGTGGTGATGGTGTTTACAGTGGTGATGATGGTGTTTCTGAGTTTATCTGGATGTTGATGGTAAAATGTGGAAGATCTGAAAATACTAGGTTTTCTTTGGGGACTATTTGAACCTCACAGCGTCCTGCATGTATCCCTCCACCATGAATGAGTTTAAGACTGAGATCTTCTCTAAACTATCATAAACAGAGTCTCAGAATCAGACAGTGTATTTATAACATCTACTGTAAGAACTTTCTGTGAGGAGCTTTTAAAGGTGGACGTCTGGTTCCATTCACCACCACTGTGAACAGATCTGACTGTATCTAGACCAGCTTTTAGAGGTGGACGTCTGGTTCCATTCACCTCCACTGTGAACAGATCTGACTGTATCTAGATCAGCTTTTAGAGGTGGACGTCTGGTTCCATTCACCTCCACTGTGTAAACTTCAGATCTAAACCGTTTAATTATGTAGAGATTGTGAAAAATGATTGGAATTCCTGTTTAAAGCAACAGTAAAATAGCAGCTTCTGAATAATTCTAATGGAGCTCTGATCTTTAGCAGGGAGAACAGCGTCTCTGTTAATCCCACTCAGGGCCCAGAATTCCCGCTATGGCGTTATATAACTGGAGGAGTGAGTACGAGAACACCACGCCGACAACTCTGGATCTTCAGCAGCTGTAAGAACAAGCAGCTCAGTATTCCCAGCATGGACATCACAGCAGAGACTGAGAGGAGACGGGAGAAGATGCTGGAGGACACACGAAAGAGAGAGTGACTGAGCGAGAGTGGGAGAGGACAGTAAATCTGGGACTGGCTGTTACTGGAGAGCTAAAAGAGATAAAAGGACGTTGGATTGTCTCACGGCTAACAGGAAACACCCACAGCAGAGTCTTCCTCCTGATAATGGGATAAGGAAGAGTGAGGCTGGAGCCGTAATGAAGAAACTCGGTACTCACTGGTCTCTAAGTATGTTAGCTAGAGTCCAGTGGTACATAACAACTTCCTATAAACCCCACAGCTTATCAAGAAGATCCACAAAGAACCAGTCTGGTATTTACCAGTGGTGCTAACATTAGCTAGTTAGCTAACATTAGAGTTCAGCAGTACTGAACTTAGTGTTTCTTTATTGGTGTAAGAATTATAATCACTATATGTGATTACAGCAAATCACTATAATCACATAATCACTATAATCATTCTCTCTCTCATCACAAGGAAAGTTCTGGAATCAGAACTGAGGAACAGAGAACTGCAGCTGCTGAGAAGACAGAACCTCAGCAGCTCAGTAGAGACTCAGTAGAGACTCAGTAGAGACTCAGATGTGTCTACAGGAACGTTTGAAGCCGGAAATACTTTTAATTCCAGATTGAACAATGGGATCATTAGAGACTCATTAGAGACTCAGTAGAGACTCTCAGTAGGGTCTCAGTAGAGACTCGCAGTAGGGTCTCAGTAGAGACTCAGTAAGGACTCCGTAGAGCCTTAGTAGAGACTCTCAGTAGGGTCTCAGTAGAGACTGTCTGTAGGGTCTCAGTAGAGACTCTCAGTAGGGACTCAGTAGAGACTCTCAGTAGGGTCTCAGTAGAGGCTCTGTAGAGACTGTCAGTAGGGTCTCAGTAGCGGCTCAGTAGAGGCTGAGTAGGGACTCGGTGGGGACTCTGAGGCTCAGTAGACACTCAGAAGAGACTCAGTAGAGACTTTCAGTAGGGACTCAGACCTGGACGTGTCTGCAGGTATGTTTGGAGCCGAAAATGCTTTTAGTTCTAGAATGAACAATGGGTTTCTCACAGAAATGCTCAGTAGAGACTCAGTACAGAGTAGGTAAAGACTCAGTAGAGACTCAGTAGAAACACAGTAGAGACTCTCAGTAGGAACTCAGTAGGAAATCAGTAGGGACTCAGACCTGGACATGAAACTGTGAAAAGGTTTACAGGGTCTGATGTTGTTGCTGGATTTTGGGGGTCTGCTGGACTGTATGGGATTCTCACAGAAATGCTGCTTAAATTTGAACAGTGAAGTTGAGAAGATTCCTGGTTCTGAGAGAGACGGTGTTTCTCCTCCTCAGTAATGATGTGTGGTGTTGGAAGTCGGTTCAATGTGTTTGTAATTATTCTCCTCGCGGCGGGAGCTGCATCTCCCGGCCAATCAAGCGTTCCCCTCGCCAGAATCTCAGCCTCGCTCCAGCGTGATCAGCGGAACGCGCTGTATGTTCGGAAAGCGTCTCCCTCGAGTCGTCAGAGTTACCCTCATTAATTCGCTTCCGCGTCTCAAGCTAATTAGTCCAATTACAGCAATCGGACTGAGCAGAGATGGTCTGCTTTGTGAGAGCTTTCACTGAGCTCAGCTTCCAGCTCTGAAAGTTTCCTGAAAGCGCTCTGGAAACAAGGCAGAGCTTCTTCTGGGGTTCTAATGTTTTTGAGCTCATTCAGAAGCTGCTTGTTTGGAGAAAGCGGTTAATCAGCCGCTCGGAATCTTCAGTCTTAATTAAATACGAGCCGTTTTCATTATAACGGGATTAGACTGTAGGTCAGGTGGTATCGCGGCGCCGGCGGAGAGTAGAAGTGATGGAGAGTCGCTAACACAAGCGTGTAAAGCTCAGGTGAGGCCCACAGAAGCCTGATGTTCAGTCGCCGACGGTTTTCTGTGGATTACCGATAAAAACCTCTGCTCGGAGGAGAAGCGGTGATCACTCAGCGCTCGCTCAGTCGTGTAGTATCGCTGAGCCGTCACCGACTAATCACAGACGCCCGTCAAACGTCTAGCACGTTTAATATCTAGACCAGTCGGCGACTGTGAATCAATAGCGGCTTCTAGAAACACAGTTTTCACCAGAGTTTAGTTCTCACCAGAGTTCAGTTCTCACCAGAGTTTAGTTCTCACCAGAGTTCAGTTCTTACACACGTTCAGTTCTTACCAGAGTTTAGTTCTTACCAGAGTTCAGTTCTCACCAGAGTTCAGTTCTCACCAGAGTTCAGTTCTTACACACGTTCAGTTCTCACCAGAGTTTAGTTCTCACCAGAGTTTAGTTCTTACACACGTTCAGTTCTTACCAGAGTTTAGTTCTTACCAGAGTTCAGTTCTCACCAGAGTTTAGTTCTCACACACGTTTATTTCTCACCAGAGATTAGTTCTCACCAGAGTTCAGTTCTCACCAGAGGTTAGTTCTCACCAGAGTTTAGGTCTCACCAGAGTTCAGTTCTTACACACGTTCAGTTCTTACCAGAGTTTAGTTCTTACCAGAGTTCAGTTCTCACCAGAGTTCAGTTCTCACCAGAGTTCAGTTCTTACACACGTTCAGTTCTCACCAGAGTTCAGTTCTCACCAGAGTTCAGTTCTCACCAGAGTTCAGTTCTCACCAGAGTTTAGTTCTCACCAGAGTTCAGTTCTCACCAGAGGTTAGTTCTCACCAGAGTTCAGTTCTCACCAGAGTTTAGTTCTCACCAGAGTTCAGTTCTCACCAGAGGTTAGTTCTCACCAGAGTTTAGGTCTCACCAGAGTTTAGTTCTCACCAGAGTTTACCGGACCACTCAGACAGTTGTGTAGTGTAACCAGGTATAAAGACCTGACCACTCAGACAGTCGTGTAGTGTGAAGCAGGTATAAAGACCTGACCACTCAGACAGTCGTGTAGTGTGAAGCAGGTATAAAGACCTGACCACTCAGACAGTCGTGTAGTGTAACCAGGTATAAAGACCTGACCACTCAGACAGTCGTGTAGTGTGAAGCAGGTATAAAGACCTTACCACTCAGACAGTCGTGTAGTGTGAAGCAGGTATGAAGACCTGACCACTCAGACAGTCGTGTAGTGTAACCAGGTATAAAGACCTGACCACTCAGACAGTCGTGTAGTGTGAAGCAGGTATAAAGACCTGACCACTCAGACAGTCGTGTAGTGTGAAGCAGGTATAAAGACCTGACCACTCAGACAGTCGTGTAGTGTGAAGCAGGTATAAAGACCTTACCACTCAGACAGTCGTGTAGTGTGAAGCAGGTATGAAGACCTGACCACTCAGACAGTCGTGTAGTGTAACCAGGTATAAAGACCTGACACTCAGACAGTCGTGTAGTGTGAAGCAGGTATAAAGACCTGACCACTCAGACAGTCTTGTAGTGTGAAGCAGGTATAAAGACCTGACCACTCAGACAGTCGTGTAGTGTGAAGCAGGTATAAAGACCTGACCACTCAGACAGTCGTGTAGTGTGAAGCAGGTATAAAGACCTGACCACTCAGACAGTCGTGTAGTGTAACCAGGTATAAAGACCTGACCACTCAGACAGTCGTGTAGTGTAACCAGGTATAAAGACCTGACCAGCTCAGACAGTCGTGTAGTGTGAAGCAGGTATAAAGACCTGACCACTCAGACAGTCGTGTAGTGTGAAGCAGGTATAAAGACCTGACCACTCAGACAGTCGTGTAGTGTAAAGCAGGTATAAAGACCTGACCACTCAGACAGTCGTGTAGTGTGAACCAGGTATAAAGACCTGATAGCTCAGACAGTCGTGTAGTGTAAAGCAGGTATAAAGACCTGACCACTCAGACAGTCGTGTAGTGTGAAGCAGGTATAAAGACCTGACCACTCAGACAGTCGTGTAGTGTAACCAGGTATAAAGACCTGACCATTCAGACAGTCGTGTAGTGTGAAGCAGGTATAAAGACCTGACCACTCAGACAGTCGTGTAGTGTGAAGCAGGTATAAAGACCTGACCACTCAGACAGTCGTGTAGTGTGAAGCAGGTATAAAGACCTGACCACTCAGACAGTCGTGTAGTGTAACCAGGTATAAAGACCTGACCACTCAGACAGTCGTGTAGTGTAACCAGGTATAAAGACCTGACCACTCAGACAGTCGTGTAGTGTGAAGCAGGTATAAAGACCTGACCACTCAGACAGTCGTGTAGTGTGAAGCAGGTATAAAGACCTGACCACTCAGACAGGCGTGTAGTGTGAAGCAGGTATAAAGACCTGACCACTCAGACAGTCGTGTAGTGTAACCAGGTATAAAGACCTGACCACTCAGACAGTCGTGTAGTGTAACCAGGTATAAAGACCTGACCACTCAGACAGTCGTGTAGTGTAACCAGGTATAAAGACCTGACCACTCAGACAGTCGTGTAGTGTGAAGCAGGTATAAAGACCTGACCACTCAGACAGTCGTGTAGTGTGAAGCAGGCATTATGTGGTTGTGCTTTATGTTGTTTTCTGGTCTCAGTACTGACTCGCGGTCTCCTCCGCAGACCGTGTAGTGTGTGTCTGACCGAAGGGTGTGTGTGTCAGGGCTGGTTAAAGTAACCCTGGCCAGTGTCTGTGTGTGTGTGTGTGAGTAATACTGATGAGGTTCTCAGCGGGGTGTAGGAGAAGGGGGAATGCTGTAGCAGATGGCAAACTGGTGTGTATGTGTGTGTGTGTGTGTATGTGTGTGTGTGTGTGTGTTGTTTCCATGTTCTTCTGGACGTCCTTTAAACATCCACTCATAGAGCCAGTTTACGCCTCACCCTAACATCACGTCTGGATCGTATCTGGATAAGCTTCAACTTCAACTGGCTGAGATCTTTGTGAGACGTGAGCTGGATGTTGAGGATCCAGCCTTGTGACTGGACACCACTGCGTCTCTGTAGGTTCACCAACTACATGGTCAGATCTACACACACATCACACAAACAGTGTCTAATAATCCTGTCACACTTCCTGAGTGTAAAATTGTGTCAATAGTGTAAATCAGGACAGAAGCTTTCTTAACCTGATGTTCTGTACTGGTACTGAATGTAGTCCAGCAGTGATGTTGACCCCCCAGAATGGTGGTGCTGCTGACCAGCCTGGCTGAATGTATATCTATGGTCACTATGATGTGTGGTGACATTTCTGGGGAGGTGCCCACCAGCTACAGCCTAGATTCAATTCAGATGCCTAATCTGGCCTTTACTCCAGGTCTTCGTAGTCCAGGTCTTCATACTCCAGGTCTTCGTACTCCAGATTTTCATATTCCAGGTCTTCGTAGTCCAGGTCTTCATACTCCAGATTTTCATACTCCAGGTCTTCGTACTCCAGGTCTTTGTAGTCCAGGCCTTCGTACTTCAGGTCTTCGTACTTTAGGTCTTCGTACTCCAGGTCTTCTTACTCCAGGCCTTCGTACTTCAGGTCTTCGTACTTTAGGTCTTCGTACACCAGGTCTTCTTACTCCAGGCCTTCGTACTTCAG
>CM038727.1:37060196-37075196 GCA_021613375.1 Megaleporinus macrocephalus
ATAAACGCAAACACTATAAACGCAAACACTATAAATGTTAACACTATAAACGTGAATCACTATAAACGCAAACACTATAAACGCAAAAACTCTATAAATGTGAACACTATAAATGTGAACACTATAAACGTGAACACTATAAACATGAAACACTATAAATGTGAATCACTATAAATGTGAACACTATAAACGTGAATCACTATAAACGCAAACACTATAAACGTGAACACTATAAATGTGAACACTATAAACGTGAATCACTATAAACGCAAACACTATAAACGTTAATCACTATACACGTGAAACACTATAAACCCAAACACTATAAACGTGAATCACTATAAACGTGAAACACTATAAACCCAAACACTATAAACGTGAATCACTATAAACGCAAACACTATAAACCCAAACACTATAAACGTGAATCACTATAAACGCAAACACTATAAACGTGCATCACTATAAACGCAAACACTATAAACGTGAATCACTATGAACGCAAACACTATAAACGCAAACACTATAAACGCAAACACTATAAACGTGAATCACTATAAATGTGAATCACTATGAACGCAAACACTATAAACGCAAACACTATAAACGTGAATCACTATGAACGCAAACACTATAAACGCAAACACTATAAATGTGAACACTATAAACGCAAACACTATAAACGTGAATCACTATGAACGCAAACACTATAAACGCAAACACAATAAATGTGAACACTATAAATGTGAACACTATAAACGTAAATCACTATACACGTGAAACACTATAAACCCAAACACTATAAACGTGAATCACTATAAACGCAAACACTACAAACCCAAACACTATAAACGTGAATCACTATAAACGTGAAACACTATAAACCCAAACACTATAAACGTGAATCACTATAAACGCAAACACTATAAACCCAAACACTATAAACGTGAATCACTATAAACGTGAAACACTATAAACCCAAACACTATAAACGTGAATCACTATAAACGCAAACACTATAAACCCAAACACTATAAACGTGAATCACTATAAACGTGAAACACTATAAACCCAAACACTATAAACGTGAATCACTATAAACGCAAACACTATAAACGTGAATCACTATAAACGCAAACACTATAAACCCAAACACTATAAACGTGAATCACTATGAACGTGAACACTATAAATATTAAACACTATAAATGTGAACACTATAACCATGAATCACTATGAACGTGAACACTATAAACATGAAACACTATAAACCCAAACACTATAAACGTGAATCACTATAAACGTGAAACACTATAAACCCAAACACTATAAACGTGAATCACTATAAACGCAAACACTATAAACCCAAACACTATAAACGTGAAACACTACAAACCCAAACACTATAAACGTGAATCACTATGAACGTGAACACTATAAATATTAAACACTATAAATGTGAACATTATAAACGTGAATCACTATGAACGTGAACACTATAAATATTAAACACTATAAATGTGAACATTATAAACGTGAATCACTATGAACGTGAACACTATAAACATGAAACACTATAAACGTGAACACTATAAACGTGAACACTATAAACATGAAACACTATAAACGCAAACACTATAAACGTGAACACTATAAATGTGAACACTATAAACGTGAACACTATAAACGTGAACACTATAAACGTGAACACTATAAATGTGAGCACTATAACCGTGAACAGCCCGGCTCAGACAGTACTGAGAGCTCAGGGCGCTGCTGCTGTGTTCAGGTTTGTGAGCTGGTGAAGATCTGTTCATACGTTAGCGTATATACACCAGAGATATTACTGAATCTGCCTGATTAGCATTTCAGAGAATCAACCTGGAGCTGAGAGCTGATTAGCCAGTACAGCTAATGATCTGCTACTGAGATGATTCCCAGATCATCACACTTCCTTTGTGTTCAGCTCTGCTAACGAACTTCAGCCCAAGTTCATAGATCACAGTTTACCAAACAAAATCATGCGTCATGCTAACTGTAAGCTTCAATAAATATATTACCATCTTAGCTCCACTGCTAAAACTAGAGCAGCAACTCCAGAGACCGAGCACGTCTTCATCCCGCAGCGCCTGCACACCCATCTCAGTATCTGCTGGAGGATCAGCGTGAGGGGAAGCTGGTTCCTGACTGGAGGGCAGCGCGGAGCAGGTTTTATCTCACTCTTGGGTGACGGATCGTAGGTACGGCAGCGGAAATCTCCATGATAATCTCTCAGCACCCACACAGCCATTTGCATAATTACCTTCTCAACTGTTTTTACATAATCCCTCTATTTCCAGAGGTTCCATCATCACTGCCTGGGTTGTGGAGAGGCCTTGGGTTCCCCTGTCGAAGCTACCAGGCCTCCACAGTTTGGTAAGACATATCACATGTAACATATCTGGAACTATACAAAACAGTGTTCAACTCTGTTTCAGGTTCTTCTGAAACTCATGCCAATCTCTCCCAAACAGGAACCAACAAAAAAGGTGAGGAAACCACTTTGGGGTCCCCAAAGAACCTTCCAACAGATGGCTCTATGAAGAACCATTTTACTACTCAGTGTAAAGGTTCTACAGTCAGTAGTTCTCTACTGAAATGTGATGATTGATGGTTCTTTGCCTGTTACAGATCTGTAGTTCCACTACAGTGTTTGTTACAGTATAGAACCCTAATTGTTCTAAGCCTAGCAGCGGTTCTCAAATTGGGGGTTTTTTGGGAAGGATTTGGTGGAAAACTGTTAATACTGATCACGTCCCTTTAGCAAAGCTTCATGGTCAGTCAAGAGTCCAGCATACCCTACTGCCCTCTTGCTGGTATCTACACTGCAGTGAGTGCCAGACGAAGCCGGGGTGCGGGGGGTGGGGGGGTAGGGGAGCAGCACTCAGTGGCATAATGTTGACACCCACATATACACACACTAGTGAACATACACACTAGGGGGCAGTGAGAACACGTGCCCGAAGCGGTGGGCAGCCCTATCCACGGCGTCCGGGGAGCAGTTGAGGTTAGGTGCCTTGCTCAAGGGCCCCTCAGTCGTAGCGAACCGGCGACCTTCTGGTCACAAGACCAGATCCTTAACCTTCAGGCCAAGACTGCCCCAGTTGTGAGAAGTTCCAACATGTTGGGGAGGAGGACGTCAAGGGAGGGGCAGTGGATATTCCAAGGGAAGAATGGGTTGTTCAGCGTCCCCCCACACACCCCAGGGACTCTGCTAGGACTCTGCCCTAACTCTTTACAGGTCCATGAGAAGGTTGTGCAGGAGGTGTGACCATGCAGAGCACTATGGAAGCAGCGGACCTGCAGTGAGAGGCTGTTAAGTGTGAATGTGTGGGTGTGTTACTCAGTATGTGGGGTGGCGCTGCAGTGTTAGTGCCTACTGGTAAGTGAGAGTGTGTGGCTAGAAGTGTCCCGCCTGCTATCCCAGCTGTTTGGGAAGTGCTGAGTGTCGGTTCCTCTCCGGCTGCTGCTCTTTCACTGAAGATGCTTTGTTTGTTTGTTCTTCTACACGCATGATACATGATTATTAAAAGTACTGGAAACATTAATGCTCTCATTCTAGAACTGAGCACTTCCAGTCAAAACTGAGTATATATATATATATATATATATATATATATAAATATATATGATTATAAAGATCTGAATGTGTTGAGAGACGAGTGTAAACAGTGAAGTTAAAGCCCATGTACACAAATATTACTAAAACAAACGTTTGACTGTATTTAAATGTAAAAATGAGAATGTCTATTTTTATAAGAGCTATAAAACCCCCAAACCTGTTTAGCAGAACAAGATCTCAGCATCTACACTATCTTCTTCAGTCCTGTTAGAGAAGCAGCTCCTGTGGCTCCTCATGAAGCTGCTGGTCAGAATGTTCAAAGTATGTAAACCTGCATCAGAGCAAATGAGCTCATTTCTAAAAGAGCCTCTAAACATTCTTTAAACACAACCACATGTTTAATTCTGCTCCAGGAATAATTCCATACCGACTATTCTATAGTTCTGATCTCCTCACACTTATTCACTAATATTAGTACTAATTTTGACTGGTAGTGTATTTCCAAGCTGAGAAACAGTCTACTAGTTTACTTTAAAAGTTATTTGACTTTTTTTAAATTTCCAAAATATGAATATTGTGTGAAATATCAAATATATATCACTTCAATAAAATGTTGACAAATGTGAATTACATGAACAAATTCCATGAGGTGTTAAATCTGAAATATTGATTAAATGTTATATTATATTTTTTATTCTAGAAAAATATGTTTTTTGAAGAAACTCTAGTAGGATTTTTGCAGAAATTACATTTTTTAATTCTTGTTGTAAAATAACTAAAAATTAATACAGAACTGATTTCTCACTTTCTCTCTACTTATAGAAGGTCTGTTTGATCACTATGTCTGAGATCCTGTTAAAATAATTTCTGTCAAATCTATGAATTATTAATTTCTGAATTAAATATTTTGACTGCAAAACAAATATTTTTTTCCAAAATATTCACTTTTACCAGAATTTTATTCTAAAAATAAAGATCTTTTTGTAGACATTTTGGGATTTTTGGATTGTAAGAAGTGGCATTTTTTTGCAGAAATTCTACATTTTTGTAATATAACTAAAAATAAACAAACATAAATTTCTCACTTTCTCTCTACACATTTTCAGAAGGTCTGTTTTACTATATCTGAAATTCTGCTGAAAATCATTTTCTCAAATCTGTTAATTGTTCATTTCTGAAAACAATATGTGGAGGGCAAAGTTAAAAATATTGTTTGCCATTTTCTAAAGATTCAATTTTTAATTTTTTTATTCTATAAAAATAGAATTTTTGCATAAATTATAATGTATTAATATTGGAAAAATAGATTTTTTGCAGAAATTCTAATGCTTTAATATTGGAAAAATAGATTTTTTGCAGAAATTCTAATGTTTTAATATTGAAAAAATTGATTTTTTTTGAAAACTCTAGAATCAAAAAGGCCTTAAAATACCAATGTTTTAAATATATCAATATTACAGATTTGATGGTTTGACCAACAAGCGCAATGTAAATACATATAAAATAAACCAACAAAATTCAAAACGAATAATATAAGTCTTTTTTACACGTACTTATGGACACAAGTTTGGTCTCAGGTCACTGATAGGGACACCACAAGCCAACCATCAACCCATCACCCATACCACCTGATACGCTGGAGAAGCCTGTTTCTTCTTCTTCAGTCTGCTGTTCTTCTCTAACCTGCCGCTGTGTCTCCTGCAGAGCGTATAAACTAATTAACACTGACGTTATGATTCCAGTTCTAGACTGCAGCATGTATAGGAAAGGGCAGTACGTCACCCAGAAGACGGAATGTTCTCCCATGCATGAGCGCTAACATCTGGCCTGGACTAACAGCCTGGACTTCAGCTCCATGTCTCACAGTAAGTACGACAGCATTACCCTTCAGGTCATCCTCCTCCCCTTCAGCCAATCAAACACTAGCATGTCTAAACATCATCTTAGAGACATCAGACGCTCCACAGATAATGAGGGACACGTTCTCACTGGCCATATATAAACCTGCGCTCGTGCATGTAGGCTATTTTTGGGTTTCGCTACAACAATAAACTCACAAATGACCAGGATGTGGGCGAGATGGTGTGGAACGACCCATAGGACTGCATATCGTCACTGTCCAAAAGATAACAAGCATCTCCAACATAGTAAATCCATGCTTTCAGTAGACGCGGCCACCTTAACGACGCATTGAGGCACGTTATGCTAATGGACGTAATTTGGTAATTGATAAAGATAAATATTAATATTGTAGGAGTTCGCGTGAGACGCTGAGACAAAGTTAACTTTATATCTAAAAATCCCGAGTAGGAAACTTTATTTTCTACTGAAAACAGAATCACCGAACCAACAACTCCTCATTAGAGCAGACAGAGAGTCGACTCACCGCTATGAGTGAACATAAACAGAGTTCTTTACTCAGAACCACCTTAAAGAACCAGCACCAGCCTGATTAACACAGTGTCTGTGTTCACACTAATACTGCCCCATATATATATGGGCCAAGGCAGTGCGTACACGCGCACACACACACACACACACACATATGTATGTGTGTTTAATTGATTTGAAATACAGTTGTGTAATGTTCTATAGTACATGTGTCTATCTTTTGATAGAAAATAAATCAGAGGATAAAAACTTGATATCTTCACTTCTCCCTTGAAGTAAAAAGGAAATAGTGATTTGATTTATATCGTGATATATATCGATATTGACTGATATGAAAAAAATTATCGTGATAAGATTTTTTCCCATATCGCCCAGCTCTACTTGTGCATGTAAACTGAGATCTTCATCAGAGTGTTGAGTAGAGTGAGCATAGAAACACCTCAGTCTTAATCTAGAATCAGAATGAATTGAATCAGATTGGAGAAACTCTCTGCAGAGAGAGAGATTTTATTTTGAGGGATGCATTTGGAGCGTTTCTATTGGTCCATTAGTCATGAAACTCTCTCCGGATATGAGGAGCAGCTGTCGTGTTCAAACGATGTAGAAAAATGAAAATGAATAAAAATGGAGAACCGTGTTCTGCTTTCCGGCGCCGGTATGTTTTCCAGTGTTTCACTCGGGGGTGCGTGAACGTGCGCCTGCTGCTGTCCGTGTGTGGGCTGATGGATTGTGACAGTGAATTCCTCCTGGACGCCTCACGGCGCGTGTAATAACTGATTCATCTGCTGTTAAAGCCGGCTGGAGAACCTTCCTCGCGGCTAGAACTCCAATCACGGTTCCTTCTGTTCCTGCCGCGCTGCACATGCACAGTCCCTCGGCAAGACCTCCCCAAACAACAAGTCAACAAATGAATGCTGCTCATGAACTGTTCTCAGCCTTAGAAGCTCCGCCCACATCAGCACAACCAAAGGTAGAACGTTGTTTGGAATTCAGTCAGTAATAAAAGTGGACGCAGGGTTCGGCAGTCCAGCCGGTCACATGACAAAGTTGCACCTCTGGTTCATGTGGGATACGGTATCAATTCTCTAGCAGCTTCCTAGCAACCACCTGGGACAGACACACAAGTATGTAGCCTTAGGTTGGAATTTTTGTAACCGTCCTTGAAACAAGTGTTGTTTTTCTAAGCACAAGTAGAACAACCGACCCATTAACCATGTCTTTATGAGGTCACCGCCGCCCCCTGCTGGACGGAGGTCAGGGTTCTGTTGTGTCCAGTTCTCGAGCACTCGCTTGTTTACGCTACTGAACCGGTGAGTTCCTGTATTTCCCTGTAACGCATCAGAATATCCTGCGACTTGCAGCTCTGGATGCAGTTATGAGGTCACGCGCATGGCATTTCAGCTCAGAGCGCTGACCTTAAGCAGAGCAGTGGTGCTGCACGCTGGCTGCTCAGGTCTGATCTGATGGTTCACATTTGTGTAAATAAGTGAATCTAATCTGTCACTGTTGTGAACAAACCTGCGTCCTGAAACAACCTCACCAATAACATCACATAGATTAATCACACGCATCCTGAACAGCAGACTAACAAACAGGACTGTATCAGCAAGAACCTGGCGATACCATACATATCGTGATTCTTGGTCACAGTTTAGGATATCACAATCTAGCGGTGTCATATCATATCGTACACAGAAATATCACCAACTTTTTTAATATGGTGAACGATTATATACCCTAAAATATCACACCATATCACCCCTCACTAATGATCACATCAGGTACTACTTTTACTGTTTTTAGAAAAATAAAAATTCACACTTTTCTCATTTCCCATTCTATATCTACTAGAGACAGATTTTATCTCCAGTATCATTCACTTTACTTCAGTCCTGGATATATGAAGATATCTGGAGTGCATTATTTACTATCTAGTGTTTCACTGCTCCCTAGTGTGTATGTTCACTAGTGTGTATATATGTGAGTTTTTCACTGCCCCCTAGTGTGTATGTTCACTAGTGTGTGTATATGTGAGTGTTTCACTGCTTGCTAGTGTGTATGTTTACTAGTGTGTGTATACGTAGGTGTTTCAGTGATCCCTAGTGTGTATGTTTACTAGTGTGTGTATATGTAGGTGTTTCACTGCTTGCTAGTGTGTATGTTCACTAGTGTGTGTGTTTCACTAGTGTGTGTGTTCACTAGTGTGTGTGTATATGTGAGTGTTTCACTGCTCCCTAGTGTGTATGTTCACTAGTGTGTGTATATGTGAGTGTTTCACTGCTCCCTAGTGTGTATGTTCACTAGTGTGTGTATATGTGAGTGTTTCACTGCTCCCTGGTGTGTATGTTTACTAGTGTGTGTATATGTGAGTTTTTCACTGCTCCCTAGTGTGTATGTTTACTAGTGTGTGTATATGTAGGTGTTTCACTGCTTGCTAGTGTGTATGTTCACTAGTGTGTGTATATGTAGGTGTTTCAGTGATCCCTAGTGTGTATGTTTACTAGTGTGTGTATATGTAGGTGTTTCACTGCTTGCTAGTGTGTATGTTCACTAGTGTGTGTATATGTGAGTGTTTCACTGCTCCCTAGTGTGTATGTTCACTAGTGTGTGTATATGTGAGTGTTTCACTGCTCCCTAGTGTGTATGTTCACTAGTGTGTGTATATGTGAGTGTTTCACTGCTCCCTAGTGTGTATGTTCACTAGTGTGTTTATATGTTAGTGTTTCACTGCTCCCTAGTGTGTATGTTCACTAGTGTGTGTATATGTGGGTGTTTCACTGCTCCCTAGTTTGTATGTTCACTAGTGTGTGTATATGTGAGTGTTTCACTGCTCCCTAGTGTGTATGTTCACTAGTTGTGTATATGTAGGTGTTTCAGTGTCCCCTAGTGTGTATGTTCACTAGTGTGTGTATATGTAGGTGTTTCAGTGTTCCCTAGTGTGTATGTTCACTAGTGTGTGTATATGTAGGTGTTTTACTGCCCCCTAGTGTGTATGTTTACTACTGTGTGTGCATATGTAGGTGTTTCAGTGATCCCTAGTGTGTATGTTCACTAGTGTGTGTGTATATGTAAGTGTTTCACTGCTCCCTAGTTTGTATGTTCACTAGTGTATGTGTATATGTGGGTGTTTCACTGCTTCCTAGTGTGTATGATCACTAGTGTGTGTATATGTGGGTGTTTCACTGCTCCCTAGTGTGTATGTTTACTAGTGTGTGTATATGTAGGTGTTTCACTGCTTCCTAGTGTGTATGTTCACTAGTGTGTGTATATGTGAGTGTTTCACTGCCCCCTAGTGTGTACGTTTAATAGTGTGTGTATATGTAGGTGTTTCACTGCTTCCTAGTGTGTATGTTCACTAGTGTGTGTATATGTGAGTGTTTCACTGCTCCCTAGTGTGTATGTTCACTAGTGTGTGTATATGTGAGTGTTCCACTGCTCCCTGGTGTGTATGTTTACTAGTGTGTGTATATGTGAGTTTTTCACTGCTCCCTAGTGTGTATGTTTACTAGTGTGTGTATATGTAGGTGTTTCACTGCTTGCTAGTGTGTATGTTCACTAGTGTGTGTATATGTAGGTGTTTCAGTGATCCCTAGTGTGTATGTTTACTAGTGTGTGTATATGTAGGTGTTTCACTGCTTGCTAGTGTGTATGTTCACTAGTGTGTGTATATGTGAGTGTTTCACTGCTCCCTAGTGTGTATGTTCACTAGTGTGTTTATATGTGAGTGTTTCACTGCTCCCTAGTGTGTATGTTCACTAGTGTGTATATGTGGGTGTTTCACTGCTCCCTAGTGTGTATGTTCACTAGTGTGTGTATATGTGAGTTTTTCACTGCTCCCTAGTGTGTATGTTCACTAGTTGTGTATATGTAGGTGTTTCAGTGTCCCCTAGTGTGTATGTTCACTAGTGTGTGTATATGTAGGTGTTTCACTGCTTCCTAGTGTGTATGTTCACTAGTGTGTGTATATGTGAGTGTTTCACTGCCCCCTAGTGTGTACGTTTAATAGTGTGTGTATATGTAGGTGTTTCACTGCTTCCTAGTGTGTATGTTCACTAGTGTGTGTATATGTGAGTGTTTCACTGCTCCCTAGTGTGTATGTTCACTAGTGTGTGTATATGTGAGTGTTCCACTGCTCCCTGGTGTGTATGTTTACTAGTGTGTGTATATGTGAGTTTTTCACTGCTCCCTAGTGTGTATGTTTACTAGTGTGTGTATATGTAGGTGTTTCACTGCTTGCTAGTGTGTATGTTCACTAGTGTGTTTATATGTAGGTGTTTCAGTGATCCCTAGTGTGTATGTTTACTAGTGTGTGTATATGTAGGTGTTTCACTGCTTGCTAGTGTGTATGTTCACTAGTGTGTGTATATGTGAGTGTTTCACTGCTCCCTAGTGTGTATGTTCACTAGTGTGTTTATATGTGAGTGTTTCACTGCTCCCTAGTGTGTATGTTCACTAGTGTGTATATGTGGGTGTTTCACTGCTCCCTAGTGTGTATGTTCACTAGTGTGTGTATATGTGAGTTTTTCACTGCTCCCTAGTGTGTATGTTCACTAGTTGTGTATATGTAGGTGTTTCAGTGTCCCCTAGTGTGTATGTTCACTAGTGTGTGTATATGTAGGTGTTTCAGTGTTCCCTAGTGTGTATGTTCACTAGTGTGTGTATATGTAGGTGTTTTACTGCCCCCTAGTGTGTATGTTTACTACTGTGTGTGCATATGTAGGTGTTTCAGTGATCCCTAGTGTGTATGTTCACTAGTGTGTGTGTATATGTAAGTGTTTCACTGCTCCCTAGTTTGTATGTTCACTAGTGTATGTGTATATGTGAGTGTTTCACTGCTCCCTAGTGTGTATGTTCACTAGTGTGTGTATATGTGAGTTTTTCACTGCTCCCTAGTGTGTATGTTCACTAGTTGTGTATATGTAGGTGTTTCAGTGTCCCCTAGTGTGTATGTTCACTAGTGTGTGTATATGTAGGTGTTTCAGTGTTCCCTAGTGTGTATGTTCACTAGTGTGTGTATATGTAGGTGTTTTACTGCCCCCTAGTGTGTATGTTTACTACTGTGTGTGCATATGTAGGTGTTTCAGTGATCCCTAGTGTGTATGTTCACTAGTGTATGTGTATATGTAAGTGTTTCACTGCTCCCTAGTTTGTATGTTCACTAGTGTATGTGTATATGTGGGTGTTTCACTGCTTCCTAGTGTGTATGATCACTAGTGTGTGTATATGTGGGTGTTTCACTGCTCCCTAGTGTGTATGTTTACTAGTGTGTGTATATGCAGGTGTTTCACTGCTTCCTAGTGTGTATGTTCACTAGTGTGTGTATATGTGAGTGTTTCACTGCCCCCTAGTGTGTACGTTTAATAGTGTGTGTATATGTAGGTGTTTCACTGCTTCCTAGTGTGTATGTTCACTAGTGTGTGTGTATATGTGAGTTTTTGCACTGCCCCCTAGTGTGTATGTTCACTAGTGTGTGTGTATGTAGGTGTTTTACTGCTCTCTAGAGTGTATGTTCACTAGTGTGTGTATATGTAGGTGTTTTACTGCTCCCTAGTGTGTATGTTCTCTAGTGTGTGTGTATGTAGGTGTTTCACTGCTCTCTAGTGTGTATGTTCACTAGTGTGTGTATATGTGGGTGCTTCACTGCCCCCTAGTGTGTATGTTCACTAGTGTGTGTATATGTGAGTGTTTCACTGACCCCTAGTGTGTATGTTTACTAGTGTGTGTATATGTAGGTGTTTTACTGCTCTCTAGAGTGTATGTTCACTAGTGTGTGTATATGTAGGTGTTTTACTGCTCTCTAGTGTGTATGTTCACTAGTGTGTGTATATGTAGGTGTTTTACTGCTCCCTAGTGTGTATGTTCTCTAGTGTGTGTATATGTAGGTGTTTTACTGCTCTCTAGTGTGTATGTTCACTAGTGTGTGTATATGTGGGTGCTTCACTGCCCCCTAGTGTGTATGTTCACTAGTGTGTGTATATGTGAGTGTTTCACTGACCCCTAGTGTGTATGTTTACTAGTGTGTGTATATGTAGGTGTTTTACTGCTCCCTAGTGTGTATGTTCACTAGTGTGTGTGTATGTAGGTGTTTCACTGCTCTCTAGTGTATGTTTACTAGTGTGTGTGTATGTAGGTGTTTCACTGCTCTCTAGTGTGTGTGTTCACTAGTGTGTGTGTATGTAGGTGTTTCACTGCTCTCTAGTGTGTGTGTTCACTAGTGTGTGTGTATGTGGGTGTTTCGGTGCTCCCTAGTGTGTATGTTTTGTGCTATTGTTTGTGAATATTCTCGTCCATCTCTGCAAATATGTGCATCGGAACACCAGTGCACATATCCTACCACCGCCAGACCTGCTTCAGTGGAGAAATCAGCCTACAAACAATCTTTCGGACGAAGTTCTGCAGACGCTACAAGAGCTCAGCCTGCTACAAGACCCAGGCCTGCAGTCCGCGGCGTTTCCTGATGGCGGAGCCCGGCGGAAGTGTCATCGCAAGCGGTGCGAGCGAAAGCGGAAGCGCGGTAAGAGAGCCGGGGTTCGCGCGAGGCTAAAGGCTAGCCCTAGCCGCCCGGCTATACCATCGCTATTCCTCGCAAACGTCTGCTCCCTTGATAATAAACTGGACTGCATTCGACTCCAGCGAGCGACCCAGCGAGAGTTCAGAGACTGCTGTGCTCTAGTCTTTGTGGAATCGTGGCTCAGCGACAGTATTCCAGACAGCGCCATTCAGCTAGACGGGCTAGCCTCGTTCAGAGCGGATAGGAGCGCGGCTCTGTCCGGGAAGACCCGCGGTGGAGGCGTGTGTGTTTACATCAACACAGAATGGTGCAACAACGCTGTGACTGTCGCCAAGCACTGCTCTCCGCTGGTGGAGTTCATCATAGTTAAGTGCAGACCTTTTTATTTAGTACGGGAATTCTCCGCCGTGCTGATAGCCGCCGTGTACATACCGCCTAGCGCTAGCGCTAATGCTAAAGAGGCACTGTGGGAGCTGCACGGGGGCGTCAGTGATCTGCAGACCAGACACCCAGACGCACTGTTCATTGTCGCCGGAGATTTTAACCACGCTAATCTCCAGTCAGTCCTCCCTAAATTCCATCAGCATGTGGACTTTGCCACGAGAGGAGCGAACGCGTTGGACCTTGTTTACACAAACATACCCAGCGCGTACCGGGCGGAGCCCCGCCCCCACCTCGCGTTCTCGGACCACATGTCTGTGTATCTGACTCCAGCTTACACACCCCTCATCAGACGCTCCAGACCAGTTCAGAAGCAGCTGAAAACCTGGCCGGCAGGAGCCATCTCTGCCCTTCAGGACTGTTTTGAGTGAACTGCATGGGACGTGTTCAGGGAGGCTGCGACTGAAGGCGACTCTGTTAACTTGGAGGAGTACACAGCATCAGTCACTGGCTACATCAGCAAGTGTATTGATGATGTCACTGTCTCCAAGACCATCACCATATGCCCAAACCAGAAGCCGTGGATGACTCCTGAGGTGCGTGCGCTACTGAGGACCCGCGACTCGGCCTTCAGAGTGGGTGACAAGGCGGCCCTAAGGAGAGCAAGAGCCAAATTGTCACGAGCCATCCGAGAGGCAAAGCGCGCTCACGCCCAGAGGATCCACAACCACTTCCAGGACACGGGTGACACACGGCGCATGTGGCAGGGCATTCAGGAAATCACACACTACAGGACAATGCCACCGTCCTGTGACAGTGATGCCTTCCTCCCCGATGCCCTTAACGACTTTTATGCACGGTTTGAGGCACAGAACAACACGTTGGTGAGCAAGATCACACCCAAGATCACACCCAAGCCAGACGAGCAGGCGCTGTGCCTGACTGCAGTGGACGTGAGGAAAACTCTGCGCAGAGTCAACCCACGGAAAGCTGCAGGACCAGACAACATCCCTGGCAGAGTGCTCAGAGAGTGTGCAGACCAGTTGACAGATGTTCTCACGGACATCTTCAACGTCTCCCTGCGCAGCTCCACTGTCCCAACGTGCCTCAAGACCACCACCATCATCCCCGTGCCGAAGAAGTCCACGGTGTCCTGCCTCAATGACTACCGTCCCGTAGCTCTCACGCCCATCATCATGAAGTGCTTCGAGAGGCTAGTCATGAGGAACATCAAAACCCAACTGCCCTCTTCATTGGACCCCTTGCAATTTGCATATCGTCCCAACCGCTCCACGGACGATGCCATCACCACCACCCTTCACCTCCCCCTTACCCACCTGGAGAAGAAGGACACCTACGTCAGAATGCTGTTCATAGACTTCAGTTCAGCATTCAACACCATCATCCCGCAGAATCTCACCAGGAAGTTAAGCCTGCTGGGCCTCAACACCCCCCTGTGCAACTGGATCCTGGACTTCCTGACAGGGAGGCCCCAGTTAGTCCGGTTCGGGAACAGCAGCTCCAGCACCATCACCATGAACACTGGGGCACCCCAGGGCAGTGTACTGAGTCCTCTGTTGTTCACCCTGCTGACTCATGACTGTGTTGCGAAACACAGTTCTAACAGCATCATAAAGTTCGCCGATGATACAACTGTGCTGGGTCTCATCAGCAAAGGCGACGAGTCAGCATACAGGGAGGAGGTACAGCAGCTGACAGACTGGTGTACAGTCAACAACCTTCACTGGAATGTAGAGAAGACCAAGGAAATGGTTGTTGACTTCAGGAAATCAAGACCGGACCACTCTCCGCTTAACATCAACGGCTCCTCTGTGGAGATCGTTAAGAGCACCAAGTTCCTTGGTGTCCACCTAGCGGAGAACCTCACCTGGTCCCTGAACACCAGCTCTACAGCCAAGAAAGCCCAGCAGCGTCTCTACTTCCTCCGGAAGCTGAGAAAGGCCCGTCTCCCTCCACCCATCCTCACCCTCTTCTATAGGGGAACCATAGAGAGCATCCTAAGCAGCTGCATCACTGCTTGGTTTGGGACCTGCACAGCCTCTGACCGCAAGTCCCTCCAACGCATTGTGAGGACAGCTGAGAGGATCATCGGAGT
>CM038727.1:37080196-37145196 GCA_021613375.1 Megaleporinus macrocephalus
CCCAGCCGGAGGAGCTCGACCGGAAGAGACCTAGACACGCTCACATTAACCTTCTCACACCTGATCAGCCTGACCTTCACCTGCATCCACAGCCTGCTCCTGCAGAAGCCCCTCCCACAGGAGGACAGTCCACATCAGGCCCTGGAATCACTGAGCTCAACAAACATTCCCAAACTGACACGGATATACAGCTAAGAACATTCCCAGATCAGAGGCCGGGCACTCTCACCACCAACACTCCACACCAACACTCAACACCAACACTCACCACAACACTCCACACCAACACTCCACACCAACACTCCACACCAACACTCCACACCAACACTCAACACCACACTCACCACAACACTCCACACCAACACTCAACACCACACTCAACACCACACTCAACACCAACACTCCACACCAACACTCAACACCAACACTCACCACAACACTCCACACCAACACTCACCACCAACACTCCACACCAACACTCCACACCACACTCAACACCAACACTCCACACCAACACTCCACACCAACACTCCACACCAACACTCCACACCAACACTCACCACCAACACTCACCACCAACACTCCACACCAACACTCAACACCACACTCAACACCACACTCAACACCAACACTCCACACCACACTCAACACCAACACTCCACACCAACACTCAACACCACACTCACCACAACACTCCACACCAACACTCAACACCACACTCAACACCACACTCAACACCAACACTCCACACCAACACTCAACACCAACACTCACCACAACACTCCACACCAACACTCCACACCAACACTCCACACCAACACTCCACACCACACTCAACACCAACACTCCACACCAACACTCACCACCAACACTCCACACCAACACTCACCACAACACTCCACACCAACACTCAACACCACACTCAACACAACACTCCACACCAACACTCAACACCAACACTCAACACCAACACTCCACACCAACACTCCACACCAACACTCAACACCAACACTCAACACCAACACTCACCACAACACTCCACACCAACACTCAACACCACACTCAACACAACACTCCACACCAACACTCCACACCAACACTCCACACCACACTCAACACCACACTCAACACCAACACTCCACACCAACACTCAACACCAACACTCCACACCAACACTCCACACCAACACTCACCAAAACACTCCACACCAACACTCAACACCACACTCACCACCAACACTCACCACAACACTCCACACCAACACTCACCACAACACTCCACACCAACACTCAACACCAACACTCCACACCAACACTCCACACCAACACTCACCACAACACTCCACACCAACACTCCACACCAACAGTCCACACCAACACTCACCACAACACTCCACACCAACACTCAACACCAACACTCCACACCAACACTCCACACCAACACTCACCACCAACACTCAACACCACACTCAACACCAACACTCACCACAACACTCCACACCAACACTCCACACCAACACTCCACACCAACACTCACCACCAACACTCAACACCACACTCAACACCAACACTCCACACCAACACTCCACACCAACACTCACCACAACACTCCACACCAACACTCAACACCAACACTCAACACCAACACTCCACACCAACACTCCACACCAACACTCAACACCACACTCAACACCAACACTCCACACCAACACTCACCACCAACACTCCACACCAACACTCACCACCAACACTCCACACCAACACTCACCACCAACACTCAACACCACACTCAACACAACACTCCACACCAACACTCAACACCACACTCAACACCAACACTCACCACCAACACTCACCACAACACTCCACACCAACACTCAACACCACACTCAACACCAACACTCAACACCAACACTCCACACCACACTCAACACCAACACTCAACACCAACACTCAACACCAACACTCCACACCAACACTCAACACCAACACTCAACACCAACACTCCACACCAACACTCAACACCAACACTCCACACCAACACTCACCACCAACACTCACCACCAACACTCCACACCAACACTCACCACAACACTCCACACCAACACTCACCACAACACTCCACACCAACACTCACCACAACACTCCACACCAACACTCCACACCAACACTCCACACCACACTCAACACCAACACTCAACACCAACACTCCACACCAACACTCACCACCAACACTCCACACCAACACTCACCACCAACACTCAACACCACACTCAACACAACACTCCACACCAACACTCAACACCACACTCAACACCAACACTCACCACCAACACTCACCACAACACTCCACACCAACACTCAACACCACACTCAACACCAACACTCAACACCAACACTCCACACCACACTCAACACCAACACTCCACACCAACACTCAACACCACACTCAACACCAACACTCAACACCAACACTCCACACCACACTCAACACCAACACTCCACACCAACACTCAACACCAACACTCCACACCAACACTCCACATCAACACTCACCACAACACTCCACACCAACACTCCACACCAACACTCCACACCAACACTCACCACAACACTCCACACCAACACTCACCACAACACTCCACACCAACACTCACCACAGCACTCCACACCAACACTCCACAGTTCAACTGGTGTTTATCGTGGTGGTGATGGTGTTTACAGTGGTGGGGATGGTATCTGCTCTGTGGAGGTCCTGTATGGTCAGTGGAGCTGATACAGTGGACAGTGAGAGGAGGTCCTGTATGGTCAGTGGAGCTGATACAGTGGACAGTGAGTGGAGGTCCTGTATGGTCAGTGGAGCTGATACAGTGGTCAGTGAGTGGAGGTCCTGTATGGTCAGTGGAGCTAATACAGTGGACAGTGAGTGGAGGTCCTGTATGGTCAGTGGAGCTGATACAGTGGACAGTGAGTGGAGGTCCTGTATGGTCAGTGGAGCTGATACAGTGGTCAGTGAGTGTAGGTCCTGTATGGTCAGTGGAGCTGATACAGTGGTCAGTGAGTGGAGATATAGTATTTTACTTTTAGTCTACATCTGAAATAGATATCGTAACCGGGGTGAAGATTACGGAGCAGCTTTTCAGGAAAATATTAATAACTGATATTTTATTAGAAACCGTGTTTTCAGTGATGAACGTTCCAGTTAGAGTCGACCAGCGCGGAGCTCTGAGTGACAGCAGAGTCTGATACATGTAGTCTTCATCATGGAGTCATTTAATATCATCTAATAGAGGTTTAATAATTCAGCCCATCAGATTTGGACTGTCAGAGTGAATTCAGATCATATCCTGATAATAAGCGTGTTCTGGAAGAGTGAGCCAGTTCCTTGGCTTTAAAAACCATGTGACCTGATTGACTACAAAATTAGAGTTAATTAAACTTTAGATATTAAGTGATCAGAAGAGTGACCTGCAGGTCTGGAGTGAACTAGATTCAGAAGAGCCTCAGAGAAAGTCACACCTACAAACCTACAAACAGCTCACACTGCTGAAGAATGAATGAAGCAACCACATACAGCCACATACACACACTAGTGAACAAACACACCAGTGAAGACACACGCCGTAGGGTGCAGTAAAAAACCCACATACACACACACTAATGTACAAACACACTAGGGGGCAGTGAAACACCCAACTACACACACACACACACTAGTGAACATGCACACTAGGAAGCAGTGAAACACCCACATACACAAACACACACACACTAGTGAATATACACACTAGGGGACAGTGTAAAACCCACATCCACACACACACACACACTAGTGAACACACACTAGGAGGCAGTGAAACACCCACATACACACACACACACACACACACACACACACACACACACACACACACACACACACAAACTAGTGAACACACACTAGGAGGCAGTGAAACACCCACATACACACACACACACACACTAGTGAACACACACTAGGGGGCAGTGAGACCCCCCACCAAACACTACACCAATAAAAAAAAACCCTCCCTGCCAACAGACCCTGCGCCTCCTCAATGATGCCAGAAACCCCCCTCTCCCACCAGTGCCATACCACCCCCACCACAGTGCCACCAGATCCCCCAACTCACCACTGCCAGACCCCACAACTGTCACCCAGCCCCCCTAGCCTACTGCGCCAGACTTCCCCACATCACTGTCACAAGACCCCCCATCCCATCACTGCTAGCTCCTGGCCCCACTGCCATCAAACATCAGGCCCCCCCCGGCACCCCCCCCATTAGAACAGGTGACGACCCTGCTGATCTAATATTTTTCTTTATGTGTTGATATTGATTTAAAAAAATTATAAAATACATAAATATAAAGATATAACATTAATTTATACACAGCAGCACGGTGGTGTAGTGGTTAGTACGGTGGTGTAGTGGTTAGTATGGTGGTGTAGTAGTTAGTATGGTGGTGTAGTGGTTAGTACGGTGGTGTAGTGGTTAGTATGGTGGTGTAGTAGTTAGTATGGTGGTGTAGTGGTCAGTATGGTGGTATAGTGGTTAGTATGGTGGTGTAGTGGTTAGTATGGTGGTGTAGTGGTCAGTATGGTGGTGTAGTGGTTAGTATGGTGGTGTAGTGGTTAGTACGGTGGTGTAGTGGTTAGTACGGTGGTGTAGTGGTTAGTATGATGGTGTAGTGGTTAGTATGGTGGTGTAGTGGTTAGTATGGTGGTGTAGTAGTTAGTATGGTGGTGTAGTGGTTAGTATGGTGGTGTAGTGGTTAGTATGGTGGTGTAGTGGTCAGTATGGTGGTGTAGTGGTCAGTATGGTGGTGTAGTGGTCAGTACGGTGGTGTAGTAGTTAGTATGGTGGTGTAGTGGTCAGTACGGTGGTGTAGTAGTTAGTATGGTGGTGTAGTGGTCAGTACGGTGGTGTAGTGGTTAGTATGGTGGTGTAGTGGTCAGTATGGTGGTGTAGTGGTCAGTATGGTGGTGTAGAGGTCAGTATGGTGGTGTAGTGGTTAGTACGGTGGTGTAGTGGTCAGTATGGTGGTGTAGTGGTCAGTATGGTGGTGTAGTAGTTAGTATGGTGGTGTAGTGGTCAGTACGGTGGTGTAGTAGTTAGTATGGTGGTGTAGTGGTTAGTATGGTGGTGTAGTGGTTAGTATGGTGGTGTAGTGGTCAGTATGATGGTGTAGTGGTCAGTATGGTGGTGTAGTGGTCAGTATGGTGGTGTAGTGGTCAGTATGGTGGTGTAGTGGTTAGTATGGTGGTGTAGTAGTTAGTATGGTGGTGTAGTGGTCAGTATGGTGGTGTAGTGGTTAGTATGGTGGTGTAGTGGTTAGTATGGTGGTGTAGTGGTCAGTATGATGGTGTAGTGGTCAGTATGGTGGTGTAGTGGTCAGTATGGTGGTGTAGTGGTCAGTATGGTGGTGTAGTGGTCAGCACTGTCTCCTCACAGTAAGATGATCTGGGTTGGATTCCCGGTCCGGGTGGTTCTGTGTGGAGTGTATATGGTCTCTCTGTGTTTGAGTGGGTTCCTCTGGGTTCTCCGGTTTCCTCCCACAGTCCAAACACATGCATGTTGGGATCCTCACTCTAAACTGAACGTAGGTGTGTGTGTGTGTGTGTGTGTGTGTGTGTGTGAGTGTGTGATGGACTGGTGACTTGTCCATGGTGTCCCCTGCCTTTGCCATGACACTGGGATTGACTCCAGTGACCCGGACTAGTGCTGATAAAGCTATGATGATGGATAATGTATAGAGGGCTGATATTCTCCTGCAGTAACTCAGTCTGATGTATGGTTAATCACCTGCTGATACTGATATGAGTCTGATGTATGGTTAATCACCTGCTGATACTGATATGAGTCTGATGTATGGTTAATCACCTGCTGATACTGATATGAGTCTGATGTATGGTTAATCACCTGCTGATACTGATATGAGTCTGATGTATGGTTAATCACCTGCTGATACTGATATGAGTCTGATGTATGGTTAATCACCTGCTGATACTGATATGAGTCTGATGTATGGTTAATCACCTGCTGATACTGATATGGGTCTGATGTATGGTTAATCACCTGCTGATACTGATATGAGTCTGATGTATGGTTAATCACCTGCTGATACTGATATGAGTCTGATGTATGGGTGATAACCTGCTGATACTGATATGAGTCTGATGTATGGGTGATAACCTGCTGATACTGATATGAGTCTGATGTATGGTTAATCACCTGCTGATACTGATATGAGTCTGATGTATGGGTGATAACCTGCTGATACTGATATGAGTCTGATGTATGGTTAATCACCTGCTGATACTGATATGAGTCTGATGTATGGGTGATAACCTGCTGATACTGATATGAGTCTGATGTATGGTTAATCACCTGCTGATACTGATATGAGTCTGATGTGTGGGTGATAACCTGCTGATACTGATATGAGTCTGATGTATGGGTGATCACCTGCTGATACTGATATGGGTCTGATGTATGGGTGATCACCTGCTGATACTGATATGAGTCTGATGTGTGGTTAATCACCTGCTGATACTGATATGAGTCTGATGTATGGTTAATCACCTGCTGATACTGATATGAGTCTGATGTGTGGGTGATAACCTGCTGATACTGATATGAGTCTGATGTGTGGGTGATCACCTGCTGATACTGATATGAGTCTGATGTGTGGGTGATAACCTGCTGATACTGATATGAGTCTGATGTATGGTTAATCACCTGCTGATACTGATATGAGTCTGATGTATGGGGGATCACCTGCTGATACTGATATGAGTCTGATGTATGGTTAATCACCTGCTGATACTGATATGAGTCTGATGTATGGGTGATCACCTGCTGATACTGATATGAGTCTGATGTATGGTTAATCACCTGCTGATACTGATATGAGTCTGATGTATGGGTGATAACCTGCTGATACTGATATGAGTCTGATGTATGGGTGATCACCTGCTGATACTGATATGAGTCTGATGTATGGGTGATAACCTGCTGATACTGATATGAGTCTGATGTATGGGTGATCACCTGCTGATACTGATATGAGTCTGATGTGTGGTTAATCACCTGCTGATACTGATATGAGTCTGATGTATGGTTAATCACCTGCTGATACTGATATGAGTCTGATGTATGGTTAATCACCTGCTGATACTAATATGAGTCTGATGTGTGGTTAATCACCTGCTGATACTGATATGAGTCTGATGTATGGTTAATCACCTGCTGATACTGATATGAGTCTGATGTATGGGTGATTACCTGCTGATACTGATATGAGTCTGATGTATGGTTAATCACCTGCTGATACTGATATGGGTCTGATGTATGGGTGATCACCTGCTGATACTGATATGGGTCTGATGTATGGGTGATCACCTGCTGATACTGATATGAGTCTGATGTATGGGTGATAACCTGCTGATACTGATATAGGTCTGATGTATGGGTGATCACCTGCTGATACTGATATGAGTCTGATGTATGGTTAATCACCTGCTGATACTGATATGAGTCTGATGTATGGTTAATCACCTGCTGATACTGATATGAGTCTGATGTATGGTTAATCACCTGCTGATACTGATATGTGTCTGATGTATGGTTAATCACCTGCTGATACTAATATGAGTCTGATGTATGGTTAATCACCTGCTGATACTGATATGAGTCTGATGTATGGTTAATCACCTGCTGATACTGATATGAGTCTGATGTATGGTTAATCACCTGCTGATACTAATATGAGTCTGATGTATGGTTAATCACCTGCTGATACTGATATGAGTCTGATATATGGTTAATCACCTGCTGATACTGATATGAGTCTGATGTATGGTTAATCACCTGCTGATACTGATATGAGTCTGATGTATGGTTAATCACCTGCTGATACTGATATGAGTCTGATGTGATCGAGGGTCCGTACGTGTTACTCAGATCTCTGTTTAACGGAACGCTGACGCCCATCCGAGCACAGACAGCGGGAACAGCACTGCGAGCTCTTATCTCCATCCTGAGTCACAGCACACCAGCACGTCCTCCACCCTGATCTCCACCACGACCAGCGAGAGGTCCACAGCCGAGCCTCTCCACACACAGGCTGACTATGACTCTCAGCACGAGCCGGTCACATGACCACCAGTTCAAAGCTGTTTGTTTGTTTGTTTATTTCACACACTCACACAACTACAACAAACAAACACTTTAAACATCAGAGTGTTTATGCAAAAACAACAACAACAGTAACAGTACTGACTATAGAAACAGCTACAACACCCCTGCTACAGCACTGACACCAGTAACAGTAATTATAATAACACCAGTATCAACACCACTGACCCCCTTTAAACGGGTTCTAACATTGCTCCTAACCAGCACTCTTAAAAGAGACGGTTCTCCAATGGTTCTTTAGTAAAGATGATGGTTCCATATAGCACCAATAAACGTTCTGCTGTTGTTATGACATGAAGCTTGCAGCACAACCCTTTTGGGTATTATATAGAACCATATAATACACCATCTGAAGAACCATTTCACTAGGCAAAGAACCATTCAGGCATGGTTCTAAATAGAATCATTCCATTCACTAAAGAACCCTTGGAGCACCATCTATTCAAAAGATTCAAGAGGATCTCCATGGTGTTTCTTGTTTATGGTTCTTTGACTCATAACATAAGATAACAGTAGAGGAACCTTTTTTAGTTCTGCGTAGAACCATTTTTAAAGGTGGTTCTTCTCTATGACGGAGGGAAAAATGTTTTTATATTGTGCGTTCTAAAACAAGCTGTTCAAGTAGAACCATTTGTTCCTAAGAGAACCTTCGGTATAGCAACAAAAGGGGGTTGTATTGTAACATGCCTGGCATCATAACAGCAGAACCCTGTTTGGTGCTATATAGAACACATTCTCCATCTATCTGAAGAACTGTTTTACCCTGCAGAGTTCTAAATTGAACCATTCCTTTTACTAAAGAACCAATGAAGGACCATCTGTTTCATTTAAGAGAGTGTGCTTCTTTGGTTCTTGAAGGAATAGAACACCATAGAACCCTCTTGTACGGTGTAAAAAAGTGTACAACATAGAAACGGTTCCACAAGGTGGATCCTCAAGCCTGGGAATGGTTCTATTTAGAACCAAATGCTTCCGTATAGCAGCAAAAGGGGTTTTATTGCAACAAGCCTGGCATCGTAACCACAGCAGAACCCTGTGTGGTGTTATAGAACCGCGTACAACACATTCTCCAGAACCGTATCCCCATGCAGAGAACCATTTAAGCACAAACTGGTTACATAAAGAACTCCTGAACCATTTCCTTTACTGATGATGCGTTCTCCTACTCAAAACGGAACCAATTTGGTACCATGCAGAACCACATTTAAAAAAAAAAAACATATACAAAGCGTTCTCCGTTGTGGAGATGAATCCTCTAGACCATGTATCAGTTGTCTTTGTTCTATATATAAGCATCACCTCTGCTAAGGAACCCTTAAGGAACCCCATTTTTCAGGGAGTACTCTATAGAACCCCTTTGTCGAAGGAGTAAACTACTACCATTCATAACAACAACAACAACAGCAGCTCTACTACTATGTTCTACTGATCAGAAGAGCTCCAGAGCTTCACTGAGCTGAAGAACACCAGAAGCTCTGAGATCTCTGACTGTTCTACAGGTGAGAGAGCTACAGAGAACCTGACTAGACCTGGACCTGAGGAGCTGGACCTGAGGAGCTGGAGGTGTTCAGGTAGATAAAGGTGAATAAAGAAGGGGTCTCACCGTGGAGGGCAAGTTAGTTCCTCTGGATCATCTGCCTGTGGGATGCTGCGCGCGCTCTCTCTCTCTTTTGTTCTCTTTCAGCGCGTGTGAAGTGTCCGGGGTGAATATGTGCTGTCCGCGCGCGTTATTTCAGCCTCAGCATCTCGCGCTGTGTTGCTGCGCGCGGCTGCGGGTGAATAAATCTCAGAGAGAGTGACAGAGAAACGCTTTTGTTATTCAGGCACGTTCCTCCTCCAGCGGAGCGCGACTTAATCCCACCCGCATGCAGCCCAAACCACGCCCCCAGCTGCACTGGGATTGGCTGGTAGGGACCCACCTACTGCGCTGGGATTGGCTCATGGTAGAGGGTTTCTGGCTCCTGGACATGGATTGGCATCATCTAGATAGGAGCCACGCCCCCCTGCACTGAGATTGGCTACTGATTGGCTCCTATGCCCAGCCTCTGCTACCAGGTTTGCCTAACTGAAGCCACGCCCCCTGGTTTATAGTGATCTCTTTCCTGCAATGTGATTGGTTTAAGGTGCACTTTGCCTAGTTCTAGGTCTGCCTTCTCTGTTAGTATAATCTAGGGAGAGCCACGCCCCCTGAACTAGCATTAGCTAGTAATATTCTGCCTCTTGTGCTGTGATTGGTTCATAAAACCTTAGTTCATGTAACAGGATTGGCTGGATTGTGCTTGGATGGGCTTTTAAGTTAGCAGACCATTTCCTGTGCCTGGTTTGTTTGCATTGGCTAGTAAGAGCCACGCCCCCCTGCTCTGGGATTGGCTAGCAGTGTACTGCCTTCCCTACCGTGATTGGCTGGTAGAGTGTTAGCTACTGAACTGGGACGGCCTAGCTCCAGAACTGCCTCCCCCATTAGTACTGCCTAGTGGAAGCCATGTTGGCTAGTTAGTGCGGGCTATCAGCAGCCACACCCCCCTGCACTGGGATTGGCTAATAGCGTCCTGCCTCCTGCGCTATGATTGGCTTGTAGAGTCTTGGCTCTGGTGCAGATTGCCTAGCTGTAGGTCAGCCTTCCCCATGAGTACTACTTAGTGGGAGCCATGCCACCTTGCCCTGGGATTGGCTAGTAGCGTCCAGCCCCCTGTGCTGTGATTGGCTACTAGAATCCTCTCCTGCGTTGTGATTGGTCGATTAAAAAAGTGTTTAGAATGGTGAACTCCTTATACTGATGAACTGCTAAGCAACTGTAGTGCAGGAGGGGCGGAGTTTCTAAAACTTTCTGAAATACTGGAAGGCTTTCTAGTAGCTAATCATAGCAAATGGGGCGGGGCTTAAGCATTTTAGACCATTAGCCAGCATTTGCATAAAGGGCGGGGCTTGTAGGTTTATAGAACATTGGTACTGCGAGGGTTCTGTAGTAATGGCAATGCTCATAGAAAGAACATGGTTCTGCATATGGTTACAGAACCTGAATGGCTCTATAAAGCCCCAAAAGGGTTCTATCTGTCATAGAACCTGTTTTGGTACTATATAGATTAGCACTGATCTAGAATGAGCTTAATATGTAGGATTATATGGCCTAGCACTCAATTGGGATAGAAGGGGGCAGGGCTTCAGAGGTGTTCTAGAGTGTTTTTAATGTTCTAGAATAGTGAACAGCTTGTGAGTGTGAGGAGGGGGCGGGGCTTCAGAGGTGTTCTAGAGTGTTTTTAATGTTCTAGAATAGTGAACAGCTTGTGAGTGAGAGGAGGGGGCAGGGCTTCAGAGCTGTTCTAGAGTGTTTTTAATGTTCTAGAATAGTGAACTGCTTGTGAGTGTGAGGAGGGGGCGGGGCTTCAGAGCTGTTCTAGAGTGTTTTTAATGTTCTAGAATAGTGAACTGCTTGTGAGTGTGAGGAGGGGGCGGGGCTTCAGAGCGGTTCTAGAGTGGTTTTTAATGTTCTAGAATAGTGAACTGCTTGTGAGTGTGAGGAGGGGGCGGGGCTTCAGAGGTTTTCTAGAGTGGTTTTTAATGTTCTAGAATAGTGAACTGCTTGTGAGTGTGAGGAGGGGGCGGGGCTTCAGAGCTGTTCTAGAGTGTTTTTAATGTTCTAGAATAGTGAACTGCTTGTGAGTGTGAGGAGGGGGCAGGGCTTCAGAGCTGTTCTAGAGTGTTTTTAATGTTCTAGAATAGTGAACTGCTTGTGAGTGTGAGGAGGGGGCAGGGCTTCAGAGCTGTTCTAGAGTGTTTTTAATGTTCTAGAGTAGTGAACTGCTTGTGAGTGTGAGGAGGGGGCAGGGCTTCAGAGCTGTTCTAGAGTGTTTTTAATGTTCTAGAATAGTGAACTGCTTGTGAGTGTGAGGAGGGGGCAGGGCTTCAGAGCTGTTCTAGAGTGTTTTTAATGTTCTAGAATAGTGAACTGCTTGTGAGTGTGAGGAGGGGGCAGGGCTTCAGAGCTGTTCTAGAGTGTTTTTAATGTTCTAGAATAGTGAACTGCTTGTGAGTGTGAGGAGGGGGCAGGGCTTCAGAGCTGTTCTAGAGTGTTTTTAATGTTCTAGAATAGTGAACTGCTTGTGAGTGTGAGGAGGGGGCAGGGCTTCAGAGCTGTTCTAGAGTGTTTTTAATGTTCTAGAATAGTGAACTGCTTGTGAGTGTGAGGAGGGGGCGGGGCTAGTCTGAATGCAGGTGGAAAATAAAGCCAAAGCACCTGAAATACCTTGTTGGAGGCGCCTACACTGGCCCAAAGAGGGATGCTGGAGGCGGGAGGTTAGGTAACCGCTCTCCTGGTGATTCTCCCTTTATAACAGGAGCGAGCCGCAGGACCAGTGTAGTACATTAGTAACAACGCCTGTATGACTTATTAATAAGCCTATTTATAATGCATGCGTGAACGAATGGCCTCCCAGACAAAGCGCCCGCCATCAAACTGTCCGCGTCTATTTTCGGAGCCAACGTCGTGTTAATATGATTCGAGGGCCGCAGGAAGTGGGTAGATTTATCCGGAGCGCACGCTTACGTGACCTTCTGGCTCGGATTGTTTCGAGGATGGAGCCGCCGTTTCCCAGCGTAACCTTCATCCGCAGACGAAGCCGCTCTCCTGCTCGGAGCACCGTGTCTAATTGAACTCATGAGACCTGCATTCTTATTGCATCAATAATTCACACTTATGTGCTTTAACTGAAGAACAGCGTCAGCACGGATGCTTCTGTTTATTTATTTATCCGTTTATTCGGGCTCTGGACGCTGCGCTCAGGGTCACCGTGGCTGCGGTCACTAATCGCATGCATGCGTCAGGCAGAATTATGGCTGAAATGAATCCGCGGACCAGCAGCAGGAGTTAGAGGATGATAAACGACGCCGGGCTAATAGTGAAATGGCTCTTTATTGATGGCCGCTGGCAGATATTTCTCCATTGAAACGTCGAGGCCAGTTCATGAATCTATATTTCTGATGGAGCTCCACACGCCGTCGTGTTTTCAGAGCGGGCTCGTCCTCGTCCGAGGGCCCATATACTGGAAAACCACTCTTTTACCCGACCTGCCCTGATCAGAACATTAACACTGCTCAGAAATGAAGGTCACTCCAAAAAACCTCCACTACACATTTATACAGTTTAAAGCTGTGATGTTTCTCTGATGTGTGAAATTCAGTGAATAAACAGCAACTGTGTACAGATGATGTCACCCCTGAATATGACCCCTCGCTATTCTTTGTTCTCTAACTGTCTAACCTGCTCTGTGTGGAGTTCCCTCTTATAAAGAGAACTGGGTTTGTTCTAGCTCACACTCACTAACCAACTATACCACTATATCACTACACTATACCACTATACCAATAATTACATTACACCACTACACTATATCACTATACCAATAATTACATTACACCACTACACTATACCACTATACCAATAATTACATTACACCACTACACTATATCACTATACCAACAATTACATTACACCACTACACTATACCACTATACCACTACACTATACCACTATACCAATAATTACATTACACCACTACACTATACCACTATACCAATAATTACATTACACCACTACACTATATCACTATACCAATAATTACATTACACCACTACACTATACCACTATATCAATAATTACATTACACCACTACACTATACCACTATACCAATAATTACATTACACCACTACACTATACCACTATACCACTACACTATACCACTATACCAATAATTACATTACACCACTACACTATATCACTATACCAATAATTACATTACACCACTACACTATACCACTATACCAATAATTACATTACACCACTACACTATATCACTATACCAATAATTACATTACACCACTACACTATACCACTATACCACTACACTATACCACTATACCAATAATTACATTACACCACTACACTATATCACTATACCAATAATTACATTACACCACTACACTATATCACTATACCAATAATTACATTACACCACTACACTATATCACTATACCAATAATTACATTACACCACTACACTATACCACTATACCAATAATTACATTACACCACTACACTATACCACTATACCAATAATTACATTACACCACTACACTATACCACTATACCACTACACTATATCACTATACCAATAATTACATTACACCACTACACTATACCACTATACCAATAATTACATTACACCACTACACTATACCACTATACCAATAATTACATTACACCACTACACTATACCACTATACCACTACACTATATCACTATACCAATAATTACATTACACCACTACACTATACCACTATACCAATAATTACATTACACCACTACACTATACCACTATACCACTACACTATATCACTATACCAATAATTGCATTACACCACTACACTATACCACTATACCACTACACTATACCACTATACCAATAATTACATTGCCCCACTACACTATACCACTATACCAATAATTACATAACCCCGCTACACTATATCACTATACCAATAATTACATTACACCACTACACTATACCACTATACCAATAATTACATTACACCACTACACTATACCACTATACCAACAATTACATTACCCCACTACACTATATCACTATACCAATAATTACATTACACCACTACACTATACCATTATACCAATAATTACATTACACCACTACACTATACCACTATACCAACAATAACATTACCCCACTACACTATACCACTATACCAATAATTACATTACACCACTACACTATATCACAATACCAATAATTACATTACCCCACTACACTATACCACTATATCAATAATTACATTACACCACTACACTATACCACTATACCAATAATTACATTACACCACTACATTATACCACAATACCACTACACTATACCACTATACCAATAATTACATTACACCACTACACTATATCACTATACCACTACACTATACCACCAATAACATTACCCCACTACACTATACCACTATACCAATAATTACATTACACCACTACACTATATCACTATACCACTACACTATACCACCAATAACATTACCCCACTACACTATACCACTATACCAATAATTACATTACACCACTACACTATATCACTATACCAACAATAACATTATACCACTACACTATACCAACTAAAACATTACCCCACTACACTATACCAAGTAAAACATTACCCCACTACACTATACCAACAATAACATTATACCACTACACTATACCAACAATAACATTATACCACTACACTATACCAACAATAACATTACCCCACTACACTATACCACTATACCAATAATTACATTATACCACTACACTATATCACTATACCAACAATAACATTATACCACTACACTATATCACTATACCAACAATAACATTATACCACTACACTATAACAACAATAACATTATACCACTACACTATACCAACAATAACATTATACCACTACACTATACCAACAATAACATTATACCACTACACTATATCACTATACCAACAATAACATTATACCACTACACTATAACAACAATAACATTATACCACTACACTATACCAACAATAACATCATACCACTACACTATACCAACAATAACTTCATACCACTACACTATACCAACAATAACATCATACCACTACACTATACCAACAATAACATTATACCACTACACTATACCAACAATAACATCATACCACTACACTATACCAACAATAACATCATACCACTACACTATACCAACAATAACATTATACCACTACACTATACCAACAATAACATTATACCACTACACTATACCAACAATAACATTATACCACTACACTATACCAACAATAACATTACACCACTACACTATACCAACAATAACATTACACCACTACACTATACCAACAATAACATTATACCACTACACTATACCAACAATAACATCATACCACTACACTATACCAACAATAACATCATACCACTACACTATACCAACAATAACATTACACCACTACACTATACCAACAATAACATTATACCACTACACTATACCAACAATAACATTATACCACTACACTATACCATTATATCACTACACTATACCAACAATAACATCATACCACTACACTATACCAACAATAACATCATACCACTTCACTATACCAACAATAACATTACCCCACTACACTATACCAAGTAAAGCATTACCCCACTACACTATACCAACAATAACATTATACCACTACACTATACCAACAATAACATTATACCACTACACTATACCAACAATAACATTACCCCACTACACTATACCAAGTAAAACATTACCCCACTACACTATACCAACAATAACATTACCCCACTACACTATACCAAGTAAAACATTACCCCACTACACTATACCAACAATAACATTATACCACTACACTATACCAACAATAACATTATACCACTACACTATACCAACAATAACATTATACCACTACACTATACCAAGTAAAACATTACCCCACTACACTATACCAACAATAACATTACACCACTACAATATACCAACAATAACATTACACCACTACACTATACCAACAATAACATTATACCACTACACTATACCAACAATAACATCATACCACTACACTATACCAACAATAACATTACACCACTACACTATACCAACAATAACATTACACCACTACACTATACCAACAATAACATCATACCACTACACTATACCAACAATAACATTACACCACTACACTATACCAACAATAACATCATACCACTACACTATACCAACAATAACATTATACCACTACACTATACCAACAATAACATTATACCACTACACTATACCAACAATAACATCATACCACTACACTATACCAACAATAACATTACACCACTACACTATACCAACAATAGCATTATACCACTACACTATACCAACAATAACATCATACCACTACACTATACCAACAATAACATTACACCACTACACTATACCAACAATAACATCATACCACTACACTATACCAACAATAACATTACACCACTACACTATACCAACAATAACATTACACCACTACACTATACCAACAATAACATTATACCACTACACTATACCAACAATAACATTATACCACTACACTATACCAACAATAACATTACACCACTACACTATATATATATATATATATATATATATATATATATATATATATATATATATATATATATATATATATATACACAGCTTAATTTAATCCAGATTAAATCATGGTTGTTTAGTTTGTCAGTCAGAGAAGGGCTGATGAAGATAGACAGGGAGTTAGACTAGCTACCTTCACTTTATTTGAGCCACACAACAAAACAGCTACGACCAGAACATGACGACGTGGGTTCACGGTATAAAACTCCCTAAAAACCCTGTAGTTCCTCAAAGAGATCCACAAAGAACCATACACGTATATTCATTTCCACCTTAAAGCCAAAGCACATTCACACAGTCCACCTTAAACATCAGACCTTTATCCAATCCAGCATCTCACACACTTCAGTCCAAAGCAGACCTACAGCTCCTGATTTCTGAAGAAAAGGAGATTTAAAAAAGTGGAGAATCAGCTCTCAACAACAATACTAATAATATTAATAATAGTATTACCAGTAATAATACAAATAATAATAATATCCAGAAGGGGAATGTTTTAAGATATTGATATTGTATCCCTGGTGGTTACTAGGTTTCTGCATTTGGGGACATTATTATTATTATTGTTGTTATTATTATTATTATTATTATTATTATTATTATTATTATTATTATTATTATAAAATACAGTCCTCCTTCATTCTTTATTTCTCTTGTTTAGTTTCCTTCCCATCTCTTTCTTCTTTGCTTCTGTACTTCAGGTTTTCCTCGTCTCTCTCTCTCTCTCTCTCTCTCTCTCTCTCTCCTCCTTCTTCACTCTGGTGTTATTGAATTAGAAGTCTGTATTTATTCTTTATGAATATTATTTAATGATTATTTAATGATATGTTTATTGTGTTGTATTTCCTCCAGGAGGTCTAAATCTGGTTATTGTTATTGTTATTATTATTCTGGTTAAGTGTTGGAGCCGGTTATCTGAACGGTCCTCCAGAGTAATTGACAGATTGTCTGTAATGATCACAGCTGAGTTCAGGACCGGACCAGCGACGCTGCGGGGACACGGGGACGGTCTCGTTACGGCCCGTAATATCTTTCATACTTTCATAATACATTTATTTCCCCTGTGATCCCTCTGATTTCCCTTTACAGATATGATGTAAAGAGTAAACAGTAAAGAGTAAATAGTAAACAGTTAAAAGTAAACAGTTAAAACTAAACAGTAAAGAGTAAAAAGTAAAGAGTAAACAATAAAGAGTAAACAGTAAACAGTAAAGAGTAAACAGTGAACAGTAAAGACTAAACAGTAAACAGTAAAGAGTAAACAGTAAACAGTTAAAAGTAAACAGTAAAGAGTAAAGAGTAAACAATAAACAGTAAACAGTAAACAGTAAAGAGTAAACAGTGAAGAGTAAACAATAAACAGTGAACAGTAAAGAGTAAACAGTAAACAGTAAACAGTGAACAGTAAAGAGTAAACAGTAAACAATGTACAATAAAGAGTAAACAGTAAAGTGTAAACAGTAAAGAGTATACAGTAAAGAGTAAACAATAAAGAGTAAACAGTAAACAGTAAAGAGTAAACAGTGAACAATAAAGAATAAACAGTAAACAGTAAATAGTAAACAGTTAACAGTAAACAGTAAAGAGTAAAGAGTGAACAGTAAAGACTAAACAGTAAACAGTAAAGACTAAACAGTGAACAATAAACAGTGAACAGTAAAGACTAAACAGTGTACAGTAAAGAGTAAACAGTAAACAGTGTACAATAAAGAGTAAACAGTAAACAATGTACAATAAAGAGTAAACAGTAAAGTGTAAACAGTAAAGAGTAAACAGTAAACGATAAAGAGTAAACAGTAAAGAGTAAACAGTGTACAATAAAGAGTAAACAGTAAAGAGTAAACAGTGTACAATAAAGAGTAAACAGTAAAGAGTAAACAGTAAAGAGTAAACAGTGTACAATAAAGAGTAAACAGTAAACAATGTACAATAAAGAGTAAACAGTAAAGAGTGAACAGTGAAGAGTAAACAGTAAAGAGTGAACAGTAAAGAGTAAAGAGTAAACGATAAAGAGTAAACAGTAAACAGTAAACAGTAAAGAGTAAACAGTGAACAATAAACAGTGAACAGTAAAGTGTAAACAGTAAAGAGTAAACGATAAAGAGTAAACAGTAAACAGTAAAGACTAAACAGTGAACAATAAACAGTAAACAGTAAAGAGTAAACAGTGTACAATAAAGAGTAAACAGTAAACAGTGTACAATAAAGAGTAAACAGTAAACAGTGAACAGTAAAGAGTAAACAGTAAAGAGTAAATAGTAAACAGTGAACAGTAAACAGTAAAGAGTAAACAGTAAAGAGTAAACAGTGTACAATAAAGAGTAAACAGTAAACAGTGAACAGTAAAGAGTAAACAGTAAAGAGTAAATAGTAAACAGTTAAAAGTAAACAGTAAAGAGTAAACAGTAAAGAGTAAAGAGTAAACGATAAAAAGTAAACAGTAAACAGTAAAGAGTAAACAGTGTACAATAAAGAGTAAACAATAAACAGTGTACAATAAAGAGTAAACAGTAAACAGTGTACAATAAAGAGTAAACAGTAAAGAGTAAACAGTAAAGAGTAAACAGTAAAGAGTAAAGAGTAAACAGTAAAGAGTAAACAGTAAACAGTAAAGAGTAAACAGTAAAGAGTAAAGAGTAAACAGTAAAGAGTAAACAGTAAAGAGTAAACAGTAAACAGTGAACAGTAAAGAGTAAACAGTAAACAGTGAACAGTAAAGAGTAAACAGTAAAGTGTAAACAGTAAAGAGTAAACAGTAAAGAGTAAAGAGTAAACAGTGAACAATAAAGAGTAAACCGTAAAGTGTAAACAGTGAAGAGTAAACAGTAAACAGTGAACAGTAAAGAGTAAAGAGTAAACAGTAAACAGTGAACAGTAAAGAGTAAAGAGTGAACAGTAAAGAGTAAACAGTAAAGAGTAAACAGTAAACAGAGTGTCTGTGATGGGGTTTAGCGCTGCTGGTGCTCCGATATCGTTTCTAACACTGACTTTAGAACAGTTCCTGATTTGTTCCTGAGTTCAGCTTCATTACACACAGACAGCAGACCAACACCGGCAGCTCTGTGGTCAGAAACTGACCCCTGATGAAGACATGACACGTTTTGATTAGCAACCACCTTGGATACCATAACAACAGATTAGCAACTCCTGTTGTTTTTTATGGTTATTATCATTAATAATAATAATAATAATAATAATAATAATAATAATAATAATAATAATTATTATTATTATTATTATTATTATTATTATTATTATTATTATTATAATAATAATAATAATAATAATAATAATAATAATAATAATAATAATAATAATAATAATAATAATAATAATAACACTACTACTACTACTACTAATAATAATAATAATAATAACACTACTACTACTACTACTAATAATAATAATAATAATAATAACACTACTACCACTACTACTACTACTAATAATAATAATAATAATAATAATAACACTACTACTACTACTACTACTAATAATAATAATAATAATAATATTAGTATTGTTGTTGTTTTTGTTGTTGGAGTGAAGCGCAGTGTCTCCTGTATGCGACTGATGTGACCGTTTAACGCTGATTTCAGCAGATCTAAGCTGTGTGCTTGGTGGGGGGCAGGGTGTTGGGGGCAGGGGTGTTGGGGGGCGGGGGTGTTGGGGGGCGGGGGGTGTTAGGGTGGTGGGGTTTATTTGCCCTTGTGCTGTAATTGAAAAGTGAAATACTCCGGCAGAAAAGCGCTAAGGTCAACACAGAGAGGCTGCGTTCGTCATAATAAACGTCTCGGCCCGTATACACTCGGGATGTTTCCTCCTCACAGCACTGAGTTTATATCACCACTAAACTGTCCTGCTGCACATCCTACACTCGTACATCACTCACTACACCGGCTCACTGCCCCAGCACCAAACTCACCGTCCCAGCACCAAACTCACCGTCCCAGCACCAAACTCACCGCCCCAGCACCAAACTCACCGTCCCAGCACCAAACTCACCATCCCAGCACCAAACTCACCATCCCAGCACCAAACTCACCACCCCAGCACCAAACTCACCGTCCCAGCACCAAACTCACCATCCCAGCACCAAACTCACCACCCCAGCACCAAACTCACCGTCCCAGCACCAAACTCACCATCCCAGCACCAAACTCACCACCCCAGCACCAAACTCACCGTCCCAGCACCAAACTCACCATCCCAGCACCAAACTCACCATCCCAGCACCAAACTCACCACCCCAGCACCAAACTCACCGTCCCAGCACCAAACTCACCATCCCAGCACCAAACTCACCACCCCAGCACCAAACTCACCGTCCCAGCACCAAACTCACCATCCCAGCACCAAACTCACCGTCCCAGCACCAAACTCACCATCCCAGCACCAAACTCACCGTCCCAGCACCAAACCCACCGTCCCAGCACCAAACTCACCGTCCCAGCACCAAACTCACCGTCCCAGCACCAAACTCAACGTCCCAGCACCAAACTCACCACCCCAGCCCCAAAACTCACCATCCCAGCACCAAACTCACCATCCCAGCACCAAACTCACCATCACTAAACTGACCATCCCAGCACTAAACTCACCACCCCAGCACCAAACTTACCATCCCAGCACCAAACTCACATCCCAGCACCAAACTCACCACCCCAGCACCAAACTCACCATCCCAGCACCAAACTCACCACCCCAGCACCAAACTCACTATCCCAGCACAAAACTCACCATCCCAGCACCAAACTCACCATCTCTAAACTGACCATCCCAGCACCAAACTCAACGTCCCAGCACCAAACTCACCATCCCAGCACCAAACTCACCACCCCAGCACCAAACTCACCGTCCCAGCACCAAACTCACCATCCCAGCACCAAACTCACCGTCCCAGCACCAAACTCACCGTCCCAGCACCAAACTCACCGCCCCAGCACCAAACTCACCGTCCCAGCACCAAACTCACCGTCCCAGCACCAAACTCACCATCCCAGCACCAAACTCACCATCCCAGCACCAAACTCACCATCCCAGCACCAAACTCACCACCCCAGCACCAAACTCACCGTCCCAGCACCAAACTCACCATCCCAGCACCAAACTCACCACCCCAGCACCAAACTCACCATCCCAGCACCAAACTCACCGTCCCAGCACCAAACTCACCATCCCAGCACCAAACTCACCACCCCAGCACCAAACTCACCGTCCCAGCACCAAACTCACCATCCCAGCACCAAACTCACCATCCCAGCACCAAACTCACCATCCCAGCACCAAACTCACCGTCCCAGCACCAAACTCACCATCCCAGCACCAAACTCACCGTCCCAGCACCAAACTCACCATCCCAGCACCAAACTCACCGTCCCAGCACCAAACTCACCATCCCAGCACCAAACTCACCGTCCCAGCACCAAACTCACCGTCCCAGCACCAAACTCACCGTCCCAGCACCAAACCCACCGTCCCAGCACCAAACTCACCGTCCCAGCACCAAACTCACCGTCCCAGCACCAAACTCAACGTCCCAGCACCAAACTCACCACCCCAGCCCCAAAACTCACCATCCCAGCACCAAACTCACCATCCCAGCACCAAACTCACCATCACTAAACTGACCATCCCAGCACTAAACTCACCACCCCAGCACCAAACTTACCATCCCAGCACCAAACTCACATCCCAGCACCAAACTCACCACCCCAGCACCAAACTCACCATCCCAGCACCAAACTCACCACCCCAGCACCAAACTCACCACCCCAGCACCAAACTCACTATCCCAGCACAAAACTCACCATCCCAGCACCAAACTCACCATCTCTAAACTGACCATCCCAGCACCAAACTCAACGTCCCAGCACCAAACTCACCATCCCAGCACCAAACTCACCACCCCAGCACCAAACTCACCGTCCCAGCACCAAACTCACCACCCCAGCACCAAACTCACCGTCCCAGCACCAAACTCACCATCCCAGCACCAAACTCACCGTCCCAGCACCAAACTCACCATCCCAGCACCAAACTCACCATCCCAGCACCAAACTCACCGTCCCAGCACCAAACCCACTGTCCCAGCACCAAACTCACCGTCCCAGCACCAAACTCACCGTCCCAGCACCAAACTCAACGTCCCAGTACCAAACTCACCACCCCAGCCCCAAAACTCACCATCCCAGCACCAAACTCACCATCCCAGCACCAAACTCACCATCACTAAACTGACCATCCCAGCACTAAACTCACCACCCCAGCACCAAACTTACCATCCCAGCACCAAACTCACATCCCAGCACCAAACTCACCACCCCAGCACCAAACTCACCATCCCAGCACCAAACTCACCACCCCAGCACCAAACTCACGACCCCAGCACCAAACTCACTATCCCAGCACAAAACTCACCATCCCACCACCAAACTCATCATCACTAAACTCACCATCCCAGCACCAAACGTACCATCCCACCACCAAACTCACCATCCCAGCACCAAACTCACCATCCCAGCACCAAACTTACCATCCCAGCACCAAACTCACCATCCCACCACTAAACTCACCAACCCAGCACCAAACTCACCATCCCAGCACCAAACTCACCATCCCAGCACCAAACTCACCACCCCAGCACCAAACTCACCATCCCAGCACCAAACTCACCATCCCAGCACTAAACTCACCATCCCAGCACCAAACTCAACATCCTAGCACTAAACTCACCATCCCAGCACCAAACCCACCATCCCAGCACCAAACTCACCATCCCAGCACCAAACTCACCATCCCAGCACCAAACTCAACATCCCAGCACCAAACTCACCATCCCACCACCAAACTCACCATCACTAAACTGACCATCCCAGCACTAAACTCACCATCCCTAAACTGACCATCCCAGCACTAAACTCACTACCCCAGCACCAAACTTACCATCCCAGCACCAAACTCACCATCCCAGTACCAAACACACCATCCCAGTACCAAACACAGCGTCCCAACACTAAACTCACCATCCCAGTACCAAACACAGCGTCCCAACACTAAACTCACTGTCCCACAAAATGCTTCAGGAGGGTGGGCGGGCACTGAATGGACCAGGCTGTAAAAACTGGACTCATCAGAGACCCTTATTTGGCTGTTAGACACTCAGACTGCGTAATAATGATGAGGGCAGAGGTGGGGGGTCTCGTCTGGGGTCTCTGTCTGAATGGTACCCAATCAGCTTTATCTCTACAGCTGAAGATACAGTATAAGGATCATGATGAAAGGAGAGAGAGGGAGGGAATGAATGAGAGAAAGAGACAGGGAGATGGAGATTGTAGAGAAGCAGAGCGAGAGAGAAATGAAGCGAGGAAAATAGAAAGACAGAGTGAACGAGAGGAGTGAAGAAATGTAGAGAAAAAGAGAAGAGAGAGAAAAGAGAGAGAGAGAAAAGAGAGAATAGAAGAGCGAGAGAAAGGAGAGAGAGAATAATAAAAAGACAATGTTCAGAAAAAGAAACAAAGAGAAAATGAGAAACCGGGGCTCCTAACAACCACCTGGAAGACCTGCTAGACCCACAAACTCTGTCCCCATCAGATAAATAGCTCTTTGATCTTACAGAGAGAGGAGAACATCAAACTGCTTCAGATCTGAGAACATCCACAGGTGTTTCTGTCCTTCCTTCCACTGTGAGAAGACCCCTCAACACTGTGGGTCTGAAAGGATGTGTAGATGTTCAAGAGGCTCCTCACTAAGAAAAGGAGACACAGACACACCAAACAAAGTTGAACACTGGACTGGCCACCCCAGAGTCCAGAACCTCAACACCACTGAATAGACTGACCACCCCTGAGTCCAGAACCTCAACACTACTGAATGGACTGACCACCCCAGAGTCCAGAACTTCAACACCACTGAATGGACTGACCGCCCCAAAGTCTAGAATCTCAACACCACTGAATGGACTGACCACCCCAGAGTCTAGAATCTTAACACCCCTCAATGGACTGACCACCCCAGAGTCCAGAACCTCAAAATTACTGAATGGACTGACCGCCCCAGAGTCCAGAACCTCAAAACCACTGAATGGACTGACCACCCCAGAGTCCAGAACCTCAAAATTACTGAATGGACTGACCACCCCAGAGTCCAGAACCACAACACCACTGAATGGACTGACCACCCCAGAGTCCAGAACCTCAAAACCACTGAATGGACTGGCCACCCCAGAGTCCAGAACCTCAACACTACTGAATGGACTGACCACCCCAGAGTCCAGAACTTCAACACCTCTGAATGGACTGACCGCCCCAAAGTCTAGAATCTCAACACCACTGAATTGACTGACCACCCCAGAGTCCAGAACCACAACACCACTGAATGGACTGACCACCCCAGAGTCCAGAACCTCAAAACCACTGAATGGACTGACCACCCCAGAGTCCAGAACCTCAACACCACTGAAAGGACTGACCGCCCCAGAGTCCAGAACCTCAACACCACTAAATAGACTGACCACCCCAGAGTCCAGAACCACAAAACTATTGAATGGACTGACCACCCCAGAGTCCAGAACCTCAACACCACTGAATGGACTGACCACCCCAGAGTCCAGAACCACAACACCACTGAATGGACTGACCACCCCAGAGTCCACAACCTCAAAACCACTGAATGGACTGACCACCCCAGAGTCCAGAACCTCAAAATTACTGAATGGACTGACCACCCCAGAGTCCAGAACCACAACACCACTGAATGGACTGACCACCCCAGAGTCCAGATCCTCAAAACCACTGAATGGACTGACCACCCCAGAGTCCAGAACCTCAACACCACTGAATAGACTGACCACCCCAGAGTCCAGAACCTCAACACTACTGAATGGACTGACATCCCCAGAGTCCAGAACTTCAACACCACTGAATGGACTGACCGCCCCAAAGTCTAGAATCTCAACACCACTGAATGGACTGACCACCCCAGAGTCTAGAATCTTAACACCCCTCAATGGACTGACCACCCCAGAGTCTAGAACCTCAAAATTACTGAATGGACTGACCACCCCAGAGTCCAGAACCACAACACCACTGAATGGACTGACCACCCCAGAGTCCAGAACCTCAAAATTACTGAATGGACTGACCACCCCAGAGTCCAGAACCACAACACCACTGAATGGACTGACCACCCCAGAGTCCAGAACCTCAAGACCACTGAATGGACTGACCACCCCAGAGTCCAGAACCTCAACACCACTGAAAGGACTGACCGCCCCAGAGTCCAGAACCTCAACACCACTAAATAGACCGACCACCCCAGAGTCTAGAACCTCAACACTACTGAATGGACTGACCACCCCAGAGTCCAGAACCTCAACACCACTGAATGGACTGACCACCCCAGAGTCCAGAACCACAACACCACTGAATGGACTGACCACCCCAGAGTCCAGAACCTCAAAACCACTGAATGGACTGACCACCCCAGAGTCCAGAACCTCAAAATTACTGAATGGACTGACCACCCCAGAGTCCAGAACCACAACACCACTGAATGGACTGACCACCCCAGAGTCCAGAACCTCAAAACCACTGAATGGACTGGCCACCCCAGAGTCCAGAACCTCAACACTACTGAATGGACTGACCACCCCAGAGTCCAGAACTTCAACACCTCTGAATGGACTGACCGCCCCAAAGTCTAGAATCTCAACACCACTGAATGGACTGACCACCCCAGAGTCCAGAACCTCAAAATTACTGAATGGACTGACCACCCCAGAGTCCAGAACCACAACACCACTGAATGGACTGACCACCCCAGAGTCCAGAACCTCAAAACCACTGAATGGACTGACCACCCCAGAGTCCAGAACCTCAACACCACTGAAAGGACTGACCGCCCCAGAGTCCAGAACCTCAACACCACTAAATAGACCGACCACCCCAGAGTCTAGAACCTCAACACTACTGAATGGACTGACCACCCCAGAGTCCAGAACCTCAACACCACTGAATGGACTGACCACCCCAGAGTCCACAACCTCAACACCACTGAATGGACTGACCACCCCAGCAGCTTCTAGCACTGAACTTTGGAGGACAGTCTCTCTGAGAAGCTGATGGAACAGAAGCTGTAATGAAGGTAAGAAGATTCAGAAGCAGCTGCGGTTTTTATTACGTCTAGATACAGAAGCAGTAGATCTCTGGAGCCACTTCCACACGGAGGAACCGAGGAACATAAAGTGGAGCGTGAGTTATTTAGCGTTAGCGATAGCTTCATTAAAGGTGAAATATCTCTGGGCTCCAGTTCCTCTCTCTCTCTGATCCGGCGGTGCGCTGGAGAGTGGAGGCTGGTTAACAGCCAGCTGAAGGGCCGTATGATGATCGCTGGGTTTGATGAAGTATCTTCAGCCCCCACAGTGCCTGTACAGGAGAGTCTGAGATGATCTATCACACAGCCATGCTACATTAGCTTCTCCTTTACTGAATTAACTCGACCGTATCTCTCCCACTCACTCTTTACTCTTCATATACATTTACCCTAATGAGAAACTGTAACTCAGTTTATATACAATACCTACATTTAGAGTTATACACTCAACCTAATGAGAAACTGTAACTCAGTTTATATACAATACCTACATTTAGAGTTATACACTCAACCTAATGAGAAACTGTAACTCAGTTTATATACAATACCTACATTTAGAGTTATACATTCAACCTAATGAGAAACTGTAACTCAGTTTATATACAATACCTACATTTAGAGTTATACATTCAACCTAATGAGAAACTGTAACTCAGTTTATATACAATACCTACATTTAGAGTTATACATTCAACCTAATGAGAAACTGTAACTCAGTTTATATACAATACCTACATTTAAAGTTATACATTCAACCTAATGAGAAACTGTAACTCAGTTTATATACAATACCTACATTTAGATAGAGTTATACATTCAACCTAATGAGAAACTGTAACTCAGTTTATATACAATACCTACATTTAGAGTTATACATTCAACCTAATGAGAAACTGTAACTCAGTTTATATACAATACCTACATTTAGTGTTACACATTCAACCCAATGAGAAACTGTAGACTCAGTTTATATACAATACCTAAATTTAGAGTTATACATTCAACCTAATGAGAAACTGTAACTCAGTTTATATACAATACCTAAATTTAGTTATACATTCATCCAAATGAGAAACTGTAACTCCGTTTATATACAATACCTACATTTAGAGTTATACATTCAACCTAATGAGAAACTGTAACTCAGTTTATATACAATACCTACATTTAGTTTTACACTCAACCTAACGAGAAACTGTAACTCAGTTTATATACATTACCTACATTTAGAGTTATACATTCAACCTAATGAGAAACTGTAACTCCGTTTATATACAATACCTACATTTAGAGTTATACATTCAACCTAATGAGAAACTGTAACTCAGTTTATATATAATACCTACATTTAGAGTTTTACATTCAACCTAATGAGAAACTGTAACTCAGTTTATATACAATACCTACATTTAGAGTTATACATTCAACCTAATGAGAAACTGTAACTCAGTTTATATACAATACCTAAATTTAGTTATACATTCATCCTAATGAGAAACTGTAACTCAGTTTATATACAATACCTACATTTAGAGTTATACATTCAACCTAACGAGAAACTGTAACTCAGTTTATATACAATACCTAAATTTAGTTATACATTCATCCTAATGAGAAACTGTAACTCAGTTTATATACAATATCTACATTTAGTGTTATACATTTAACCAAATGAGAAACTGTAACTCAGTTTATATACAATACCTACATTTAGAGTTATACATTCAACCTAATGAGAAACTGTAACTCCGTTTATATACAATACCTAAATTTAGTTATACATTCATCCTAATGAGAAACTGTAACTCAGTTTATATACAATACCTACATTTAGAGTTATACATTCAACCTAACGAGAAACTGTAACTCAGTTTATATACAATACCTACATTTAGAGTTTTACACTCAACCTAACGAGAAACTGTAACTCAGTTTATATACAATACCTACATTTAGAGTTATACATTCAAACTAACGAGAAACTGTAACTCAGTTTATATACAATACCTACATTTAGAGTTTTACACTCAACCTAACGAGAAACTGTAACTCAGTTTATATAAAATAACTAAATTTAGTTATACATTCATCCTAATGAGAAACTGTAACTCAGTTTATATACAACATCTACATTTAGTGTTATACATTTAACCAAATGAGAAACTGTAACTCAGTTTATATACGATACCTACATTTAGAGTTATACATTCAACCTAATGAGAAACTGTAACTCCGTTTATATACAATACCTACATTTAGAGTTATACATTCATCCTAATGAGAAACTGTAACTCAGTTTATATACAATACCTACATTTAGAGTTATACATTCAACCTAATGAGAAACTGTAACTCAGTTTATATACAATATCTACATTTAATGTTATACATTCATCCTAATGAGAAACTGTAACTCAGTTTATATACATTACCTACATTTAGAGTTATACATTCAACCTAATGAGAAACTGTAACTCCGTTTATATACAATACCTACATTTAGAGTTATACATTCAACCTAATGAGAAACTGTAACTCAGTTTATATACAATACCTACATTTAGAGTTATACACTCAACCTAATGAAAAACTGTAACTCAATTTATATACAATACCAACATTTAGAGTTATACACTCAACCTAATGAGAAACTGTAACTCAGTTTATATACAATACCTACATTTAGAGTTATACACTCAACCTAATGAGAAACTGTAACTCAGTTTATATACAATACCTACATTTAGAGTTATACATTCTCTCTGTTCTCTCTCTCTTTCACTCTCTCTATTCCCTCTATCACCCCCACTCTGCCTCCTCTATCCAGAGACTTCTACTAATAATAATAATATCTTTATTTATAGAGCACATTAGTTCTGGGGCACTTCAGCTTAACAGAGCTTAACATTACCGGTGATAGAAACAAGCAGCTGCTGTTCAGTAACAGCAACATATAAATAAATAAATAAATAAATAAATAAATAAATAAATAAACACGAGGTAGAACGTTAATTAAATGCTTAATTTAAGAGCTCCATGGTCACCTGTGTATTAAAGGTGAGCACTGAAGGTGAAAGGAGTTTCAGAGCTGCTGATATCAGCGCATCGTCCCGGCTCGGTTCTGTTTACCTGCTCCCTCTCTACAGCGGGATCGGGAAGCAGAGAGCGGGAACGCTGGTGATTTAGGAATTTTTGAGTGGTGAAGTGTAAAACGTCTTGTTCACACACTGAGTACGAGATCGATACAACACCACACGACTCGTTACCTCCGAGACCGCCGCCCACTGTTCACTGACTAATTACACTCAGTTACTCTCTGACTTTATTGGTTATCAATCAATCAATTAAAAACATTGACATTTGATCAATACAGGAACATCATTAAGAATGCACACAGCTAAATATCTATAGCTGTACGACTGGGGACATCTAAAGGGGAACTCCAACCAAATTTCTAAATCATTACATACAAATATGTTGAGGTACCTGGACTGTTCTGGTTGGTGGACTATTCTCAGTCCAGCAGTGACACTGAGGTGTTTCAACACTCCACTGCTGCAACACTTCTCAAAAGGGGAAGACCCATCAAATTTTCAAAAATTCCTGCATAATTAAACAGAAGACGTAAACGGACTTATAAAGAGAGGTTTAGTGTGAAATGTTCCAGATCTGTTCACAGTTGAGGTGAATGGAACCAGACGTCCACCTCTAAAAGCTGTTCTAGATACAGTCAGATCTGTTCACAGTGGTGGTGAATGGAACCAGACGTCCACCTCTAAAAGCTGTTCTAGATACAGTCAGATCTGTTCACAGTGGAGGTGAATGGAACCAGACGTCCACCTCTAAAAGCTGTTCTAGACACAGTCAGATCTGTTCACAGTGGTGGTGAATGGAACCAGACGCCCACCTCTAAAAGCTGTTCTAGATACAGATAGATCTGTTCACAGTGGTGGTGAATGGAACCAGGCGTCCACCTCTAAAAGCTGTTCCAGATACAGTCAGATCTGTTCACAGTGGTGGTGAATGGAACCAGACGTCCTCCTCTAAAAGCTCCTCACAGAAAGTTCTTACAGTAGATGTTATAAATACACTGTCTGATTCTGAGACGCTGGTTATGATAGTTTAGAGAAGATCTCAGTCTTAAACTCCATTCATGGTGGAGGGATACATGCAGGACGCTGTGAGGTTCAAATAGTCCTCAAAGAAAACCTAGTATTTTCAGATCTTCCACATTTTACCATCAACATCCAGATAAACTCAGAAGATACGTGTAGCTTCACTGGTGGGTTTCATAGTAAATACAATGCAGAGATTCGTGTTGTAGACATGGAGACCCCTGGTTACCTTCACCACCACTGTAAACACCACCACCACTGTAATAATCACCACCACTGTAATGATCACCACCACTGTAATGATCACCACCACTGTAAACACCACCACCACTGCAAACACCACCACTATAAACACCATCACCACCACTGTAATAATCACCACCACTGTAATGATCACCACCACTATAAACACCATCACCACCACTATAAACATCATCACCACCACTATAAACACCATCACCACTGTAAACACCATCACCACCACTGTAAACACCATCACCACCACTGTAAACACCTTCTGAACCATTTTACACCAAACACACTCTGAATCTCTGTTTAGACTCCAGACACTGAATTAAAGATGGAAGTTTATATAAATCATCTCCAGTTAACTTTCCATATTAAGGCTTCACCACATCCGGCGAGCACAGAAATCAAAACACTGGAATATTATATATTCTGATTTATGCATGGATGTCCTGTCAGTCCTGTAATGAGGAATAGTTTCATTCATCTCCAAAACAAACTAATGAAGCTGCTGAGGTGACGGCAGGGCCGCCCTAGGGGACAGTATAATCAGCAGACTGCCGACATCACCCGTATCCGCCTGACCGTCCCGAGTCCGTGTGATTCATCACTACGTTAATGTTTAATGCAGCCTCAGAAGCTCCGCCCACACAGTTACTCTATACTGAGTAAAGAGATAGTACAGTAAAGTATACACTCCACCTTTATCAGTCCTGAAACAAAGTATATAAAAACAATAAAGCAGATTCCACCGTCGCCCCCTACGCCTCCTGTAGTGTATTACAGTCTGTCAGAACCACCGTCGCCCCCTACGCTTCCTGTAGTGTATTACAGTCTGTCTGAACCACCGTCGCCCCCTACGCTTCCTGTAGTGTATTACAGTCTGTCAGAACCACCGTCGCCCCCTACGCTTCCTGTAGTGTATTACAGTCTGTCAGAACCACCGTCGCCCCCTACGCTTCCTGTAGTGTATTACAGTCTGTCAGAACCACCGTCGCCCCCTACGCCTCCTGTAGTGTATTACAGTCTGTCAGAACCACCGTCGCCCCCTACGCTTCCTGTAGTGTATTACAGTCTGTCAGAACCACCGTCGCCCCCTACGCTTCCTGTAGTGTATTACAGTCTGTCAGAACGACCGTCGCCCCCTACGCCTCCTGTAGTGTATTACAGTCTGTCAGAACGACCGTCGCCCCCTACGCCTCCTGTAGTGTATTACAGTCTGTCAGAACCACCGTCGCCCCCTACGCCTCCTGTAGTGTATTACAGTCTGTCAGAACCACCGTCGCCCCCTACGCTTCCTGTAGTGTATTACAGTCTGTCAGAACCACCGTCGCCCCCTACGCTTCCTGTAGTGTATTACAGTCTGTCAGAACCACCGTCGCCCCCTACGCCTCCTGTAGTGTATTACAGTCTGTCAGAACCACCGTCGCCCCCTACGCTTCCTGTAGTGTATTACAGTCTGTCAGAACCACCGTCGCCCCCTACGCCTCCTGTAGTGTATTACAGTCTGTCAGAACGACCGTCGCCCCCTACGCTTCCTGTAGTGTATTACAGTCTGTCAGAACCACCGTCGCCCCCTACGCTTCCTGTAGTGTATTACAGTCTGTCAGAAGCACCGTCGCCCCCTACGCTTCCTGTAGTGTATTACAGTCTGTCAGAACCACCGTCACCCCGTATGGTATTGGTATTATGGATCTGTTGTTTGTTGTTTAGGAATTCTAACACCAGGAACAGAGACATCATGTCGGTTCCTTTCTTTTCTTTTCTGTTGTTGTCCCGAGCAGTCGATGCGATCCAGTCGATGGGAGGAAATTTTAATTTTCCTCACATTCCGTCTCCCCATGACCTCCTCAGCGGACTCGGGACGTGCCCGGAAAGCCTCAGGCTCTGCAGGCCTCATGTTTAATGCTGATCACATCGCAGATACTCCAGGGAAACAGCGGTTAAGTGCAAAATGCCAACGCCCAGTCGCTGCCGTCGCAATTACAGGCAGAACAGAGCCGCTATTCATCGCAGCCTTCTCCACGCGCTCAATCCGCTAATTACCGAGGACGGTCCTCAGCGCTGAATGGAGAGAGGATTTCCTTTCAGCGTTCATGGTGCTTCTGATTAAACGGGCTCATCATACAGAGCTCCTGATTCCGATTCTGTCCCTGCAGCCCACAGAATCAGGAGAGGTTTTAAAGCGGGGGCGGAGAACGTGTTCAATCAAACACACAAAATCTGAAGAGTTCCTTCTGAAATGAAGACGTAAACAGCCTCAACTGTTCTCAGAGACTTCATACCACATACAGAGATCAGGTACTGGTGTTGAACATTGCTGTGAGGATTTGATTGAGTGTTAGTGACGTCAGGTACTGATGCTGAACATTGCTGTGAGGATTTGATTGAGTGTTAGTGAGCTCAGCTACTGATGTTGAACATTGCTGTGAGGATCTGATTGAGTGTTAGTGAGGTCAGGTACTGATGTTGAACATTGCTGTGAGGATTTGATTGAGCGTTAGTGAGGTTAGGTACTGATGTTGAACATTGCTGTGAGGATCTGATTGAGCGTTAGTGAGGTCAGGTACTGATGTTGAACATTGCTGTGAGGATTTGATTGAGCGTTAGTGAGGTCAGGTACTGGTGTTGAACATTGCTGTGAGGATTTGATTGAGTGTTAGTGAGGTCAGGTACTGATGTTGAACATTGCTGTGAGGATTTGATTGAGTGTTAGTGAGCTCAGCTACTGATGTTGAACATTGCTGTGAGGATTTGATTGAGCGTTAGTGAGGTCAGGTACTGATGTTGAACATTGCTGTGAGGATTTGATTGAGCGTTAGTGAGGTCAGGTACTGATGTTGAACATTGCTGTGAGGATCTGATTGAGTGTTAGTGAGGTCAGGTACTGATGTTGAACATTGCTGTGAGGATTTGATTGAGCGTTAGTGAGGTCAGGTACTGATGTTGAACATTGCTGTGAGGATCTGATTGAGTGTTAGTGAGGTTAGGTACTGGTGTTGAACATTGCTGTGAGGATCTGATTGAGTGTTAGTGAGGTCAGGTACTGATGTTGAACATTGCTGTGAGGATTTGACTGAGCGTTAGTGAGGTCAGGTACTGGTGTTGAACATTGCTGTGAGGATTTGATTGAGTGTTAGTGAGGTCAGGTACTGGTGTTGAACATTGCTGTGAGGATTTGATTGAGCGTTAGTGAGGTCAGGTACTGGTGTTGAACATTGCTGTGAGGGTTTGATTGAGTGTTAGTGAGGTCAGGTACTGATGTTGAACATTGCTGTGAGGATTTGATTGAGCGTTAGTGAGGTTAGGTACTGATGTTGAACATTGCTGTGAGGATTTGATTGAGCGTTAGTGAGGTTAGGTACTGATGTTGAACATTGCTGTGAGGATCTGATTGAGTGTTAGTGAGGTCAGGTACTGATGTTGAACATTGCTGTGAGGATTTGATTGAGCGTTAGTGAGGTCAGGTACTGATGTTGAACATTGCTGTGAAGATCTGATTGAGTGTTAGTGAGGTCAGGTACTGATGTTGAACATTGCTGTGAGGATTAGATTGAGTGTTAGTGAGGTCAGGTACCGATGTTGAACATTGCTGTGAGGATTTGATTGAGTGTTAGTGAGGTCAGGTACTGGTGTTGAACATTGCTGTGAGGATTTGATTGAGTGTTAGTGAGGTCAGGTACCGATGTTGAACATTGCTGTGAGGATGTGATAGAGTGTTAGTGAGGTCAGGTACTGGTGTTGAACATTGCTGTGAAGATTTGATTGAGTGTTAGTGAGGTCAGGTACTGGTGTTGAACATTGCTGTGAGGATTTGGTTAAGTGTTAGTGAGGTCAGGTACTGGTGTTGAACATTGCTGTGAGGATTTGGTTAAGTGTTAGTGAGGTCAGGTACTGGTGTTGAACATTGCTGTGAGGATTTGATGGAGTGTTAGTGAGGTCAGGTACTGGTGTTGAACATTGCTGTGAAGATTTGATTGAGTGTTAGTGAGGTCAGGTACTGGTGTTGAACATTGCTGTGAGGATTTGATGGAGTGTTAGTGAGGTCAGGTACTGGTGTTGAACATTGCTGTGAAGATTTGATTGAGTGTTAGTGAGGTCAGGTACTGGTGTTGAACATTGCTGTGAGGATTTGGTTAAGTGTTAGTGAGGTCAGGTACTGATGTTGAACATTGCTGTGAGGATTTGATTGAGTGTTAGTGAGGTCAGGTACTGATGTTGAACATTGCTGTGAGGATTTGATTGAGCGTTAGTGAGGTTAGGTACTGATGTTGAACATTGCTGTGAGGATTTGATTGAGCGTTAGTGAGGTCAGGTACTGGTGTTGGAACATTGCTGTGAGGATTTGATTGATTGTTAGTGAGGTCAGGTACTGATGTTGAACATTGCTGTGAGGATTTGATTGAGTGTTAGTGACGTCAGGTACTGATGCTGAACATTGCTGTGAGGATTTGATTGAGTGTTAGTGAGGTCAGGTACTGATGTTGAACACTGCTGTGAGGATTTGATTGAGTGTTAGTGAGGTCAGGTACCGATGTTGAACATTGCTGTGAGGATTTGATTGAGTGTTAGTGAGGTCAGGTACTGGTGTTGAACATTGCTGTGAGGATTTGATTGAGTGTTAGTGAGGTCAGGTACTGATGTTGAACATTGCTGTGAGGATTTGATTGAGTGTTAGTGGGGTCAGGTACTGGTGTTGAACATTGTTGTGAGGATTTGATTGAGCGTTAGTGAGGTCAGGTACTGGTGTTGAACATTGCTGTGAAGATTTGATTGAGTGTTAGTGAGGTCAGGTACTGGTGTTGAACATTGCTGTGAGGATTTGATGGAGTGTTAGTGAGGTCAGGTACTGGTGTTGAACATTGCTGTGAAGATTTGATTGAGTGTTAGTGAGGTCAGGTACTGGTGTTGAACATTGCTGTGAGGATTTGGTTAAGTGTTAGTGAGGTCAGGTACTGATGTTGAACATTGCTGTGAGGATTTGATTGAGTGTTAGTGAGGTCAGGTACTGATGTTGAACATTGCTGTGAGGATTTGATTGAGCGTTAGTGAGGTTAGGTACTGATGTTGAACATTGCTGTGAGGATTTGATTGAGCGTTAGTGAGGTCAGGTACTGGTGTTGGAACATTGCTGTGAGGATTTGATTGATTGTTAGTGAGGTCAGGTACTGATGTTGAACATTGCTGTGAGGATTTGATTGAGTGTTAGTGAGGTCAGGTACTGATGCTGAACATTGCTGTGAGGATTTGATTGAGTGTTAGTGAGGTCAGGTACTGATGTTGAACATTGCTGTGAGGATTTGATTGAGTGTTAGTGAGGTCAGGTACTGATGTTGAACACTGCTGTGAGGATTTGATTGAGTGTTAGTGAGGTCAGGTACTGATGTTGAACACTGCTGTGAGGATTTGATTGAGTGTTAGTGAGGTCAGGTACCGATGTTGAACATTGCTGTGAGGATTTGATTGAGTGTTAGTGAGGTCAGGTACTGGTGTTGAACATTGCTGTGAGGATTTGATTGAGTGTTAGTGAGGTCAGGTACTGATGTTGAACATTGCTGTGAGGATTTGATTGAGTGTTAGTGGGGTCAGGTACTGGTGTTGAACATTGTTGTGAGGATTTGATTGAGTGTTAGTGAGGTCAGGTACTGGTGTTGGAACATTGCTGTGAGGATTTGATTGAGTGTTAGTGAGGTCAGGTACTGGTGTTGAACATTGCTGTGAGGATTTGATGGACTGTTCTGGATCACTCCTGTTCCTCTGGGAGGAGTTATGGAGGTGCTGAGTCTATTACAGTAGAGTCTCGGATAAAAGGAACGGATGCAGACGCCTCAGCTGCGTGGAGATCAGATTAGTGAGTTATTGTTGAGTTATGTAAGAGTGCGAGAGTGTCTGAGAGCTGTGCTGAGCGCTGACAGATTAAGAACACCCGGCGTCCACTTACAGAAGAAGAGGAATAAGATGAGGGTCGACACGGAGCTTTTCGGAGCGATAAAGCTGAATGTGGAACATCGGCGGAGGCGCGAAAGCCGGAAGACTGCGGAGATTCCACTGAGTGTCCTTACAAAGGAGGGAAACTTCAAAGAGTCTCAGCCAGTCACTGAAAAACACCGAGCTTTCAGAGGAACACGGTCAGCTTTCAGACCTGCTGGACTGCTAGACTCGGTCTTCATCAACGTCCCGTAAAGAAGAGACGATCTAAAGTACGACCTGTTCTGCGTCTGATGTGGACGTGAGCAGAGATCTGAGGCAAATCAGCTACAGTGCGTGAAACCAAGCGCCAGCCGGTCAGCACCTCAGTTGTTCTTATGGACCGAGTTTGAGGAGGAGTGATCAATGTACTGCTCCCCCTACTGACCAAACTCTATTCACCTTATTTGGTCATGTCCACCTTTAAGTGTTTACTTTAAACTAATAACAACAAACAAAAGTAAAAGTTATGTGGGAGGAGACTAGAAAAGCAATAAGCTCACTTTGTTTAAGGTTCATATTTTGCTTGTTGAGAAACATTGGAAAGCAAAGATCATGCTGGTCAACAGATAAACCCTCAAATACCATGCAGGTCAACCAACCAGTTAAGACCATGCAGGTCAACCAACCAGTAAAGACCATGCAGGCCAACCAACCAGCAAAGATCATGCAGGTCAACCAACCAATAAAGACCATGCAGGTCAACCAACCAGTAAAGACCATGCAGGTCAACCAACCAGTAAAGACCATGCAGGTCAACCAACCAGCAAAGATCATGCAGGTCAACCAACCAATAAAGACCATGCAGGTCAACCAACCAGCAAATACCATGTAGGTCAACCAACTAGTAAAGACCATGCAGGTCAACCAACCAGTAAAGACCATGTAGGTCAACTAACCAGTAAAGACCATGTAGGTCAACCAACCAGTAAAGACCATGTAGGACGACTAACCAGCAAAGACCATGTAGGTCAACTAACCAGTAAAGACCATGCAGGTCAACCAACCAGTAAAGACCATGTAGGTCAACTAACCAGTAAAGATCATGTAGGTCAACCAACCAGTAAAGACCATGTAGGTCGACTAACCAGCAAAGACCATGTAGGTCAACCAACCAGCAAAGACCATGCAGGTCAACCTACCAGTAAAAACCATGCAGGTCAACCAACCAGTAAAGACCATGTAGGTCAACCAACCAGCAAAGATCATAGAGGTCAACAGATAGTATACGCTCCAGCAGCACTACTGTGTCTGATCCACTCACACAAGCACACACTAACACACCACCACCACCACGTCAGTGTCTCTGGGTTGCTGAGAATGACCCACCTCTCTAATAGTATCTGCTCTGTGTGAAGACCAGGATAAAGAAGTGTACTGAGAAACAGATGGGCTACAGTCTGTACGTGTATGATGGTATATATACTGTATAAACATGTTTGTGTTTATCTCTTTCACTGTGTCTGTACTCTCCACCTCCACCACTACCACCAGCCAATTCCCAGTAAATAAGCTGATCCTACTTCAGCTGGCTGGTCACCAACATCAGTGCTGAACTACATTATCACAGCAGCAGCAGGAAACAACATCATTAATCCACTGGTGCTGCTGGACCGATCTGGACCGAGCTGGGCTGAAAACATTCTAATATACTTAACGTGGACAAAAAGGCTTAATAGAGCTTAATGCAGTGAAACAGCAACCTGGGAACATCTCCTTTCTCTCCTTCTGCTCAGAACTGTGTATGGATGATCAACCATGAGGCTTTACTTCTCTCCTTTAAACTGTATTATAATGAGATTAATGTGGCTTAACATAGTAACACATTAAAACCTCTCTGCACTGCAGGGTTATCTTCTGGGCAGAGAAGGTTTGATGTTGGTGGGTTGTTGTTAATGTTCAGTAATGATGGATTTCAGTGGAGAGGAGAAAAACTTTAAAGAAAAGAAAAAGTAGCAGAACTAGTGTGTAACATGTTTGTCGTTATATCACAATTTTGTATTATTTTTAGGTTTTCCATCATTGATGTTCTCTCACTACAATACCCAGCATGCATTTCACAAATACAGGCCTATGGGTGTGTCCCATTTAACTAAGATAAGCACCTCAAAAAACTTCTTCAACCAGCCAGCAAAGACCATGCAGGTCAACAGACAAACCAGAAAACACCATGCAGGTCAACATAAACCAACAAAGACCATGCAGGTCAACAGACAAACCAGAAAACACCATGCAGGTCAACATAAACCAACAAAGACCATGCAGGTCAACAGGTGAACCAGCAAAGATCAAGCAGGTCCACAGAAACCAGCAAAGACCATGCAGGTCAACATAAACCAGGAAAGACCATGCAGGTCAACATAAACCAGCAAAGACCACGCAGGTCAACAGATAAACCAGGAAAGACCATGCAGGTCAACAGATAAACCAGGAAAGACCATGCAGGTCAACAGAAAAACCAGCAAAGACCATGCAGGTCAACATAAACCAGCAAAGACCATGCAGGTCAACATAAACCAGCAAAGATCAAGCAGGTCAACATAAACCAGCAAAGATCAAGCAGGTCAACAGATAAACCAGCAAAGATCAAGCAGGTCAACAGATAAACCAGCAAAGATCAAGCAGGTCAACAGATAAACCAGGAAAGACCATGCAGGTCAACAGAAAAACCAGCAAAGACCATGCAGGTCAACATAAACCAGCAAAGATCAAGCAGGTCAACATAAACCAGCAAAGATCAAGCAGGTCAACAGATAAACCAGCAAAGACTACGCATTAACCAGCATTTCAGCTGGACACGGATCATCATACCAGAAGACCTCACTGTAGAGATACTGCAGCTCTGCTGGAGGAGAGTTTAATATTAAACATGTCTTCAGAACAGAAGCTCCTATACACGTTTATGCGGAGACTGTCTGGTGAACATCTACAGTCCAGCTACACGTCTATACTATACAGACATCTGACTGAGGAGCTTCTCAGTTTGGAGAATTTTCTCGTCTCGTTGTCTTCGTTAAGCTTATTTAATGAGACCAAGACATTAAAGAGTTAAAGAGTTTACTGTGCAGTGTTCATGCTGTTCTGCTGAATAACAAAGATACAGCCAGCTCAGAATATATAAATATAAATATAAATATAACTATAAATATAAACACCTAGCGCTGATTTAGTTGTTCGATATTTCTAACACGGCTTGGAAGCAGCGTGAGGACAGAGAGGCGTAGCGTTGTTAGGCTGCTGTTTTAGCACTTTAGCCGCTGTTACTCTGGATCTGCAGCTGCTGAGCTCTCTGAAAATACTAATCTGCTCTCCTCGTCTTACCACTGCAGGTGAGGCTGAAGTGCTTCACAGTGGAAAAAGATATTAGAGCCTTAAATTACCAGAAGCTCTCCAGATCCACAACACGGAGAGTACTGCGAACACCCAGGACCGTCTATTCCTAGAAAAAAGACGAGATGGAAATGATTACAGGGAGAGGTTTCATCAGCACCGCGTGTCTAGCACTCTTTAACTTTAAGGAGGATTCTGAAGCTGCAGACAGTCGCTGGGTTCCTATCAGTGGAATGGTGTGAGCAGAATACACTGAGAAGCTCAGCTGGTGGACAGCAGGGTAGTAGTGTTTACTCCTATCTACACTACTTACCGTCCTGGGTCATGGGCAGTGCTGGAGCCTATCCCAGCACTCAGTGGGCAGAAGGCAGAAAACACACTGGACAGGCCGTCAGTCCATCACAGGACAGATACACACACACTTACAGCTCACAAGGAATAAACTTTGGTAGCCCATCTGGGGAATCGAACCCAGACCCTTCTTAGGGTGAGACGAGAGCACTACCCACTGCGCCACTGTGCCCCTCCAAACAGGCTTTGTATGATCACACTGAACATCTAAGCTTGTGCGAGTTCCACTCAGAATGTCCCAAAACACCTGAACCAGCTAATCAAGAGTTTCAATGACCCTGAGATCCTGAATCCTGAGACCCTGAAATGAGTTGAGAGTTTCCCGTGTGAACCAGAACAACCTGAGTAGGACTGACAGCTTAAACCCCTATTTAAGTAATGAGCAACCTCCAGAACTGGAGTGCAGAACGTTAGAACATCTAGCCTCTATCAGGAACTGAAGACGGTCTCATATTCTGTTCTTCTCCTGTTTAGCTCTAAAATCAGAAATGTGACATAGACTCACTTAGGCTCTATGGAGTGTTGGGATGCCCGTGTTTCAGGGTGCCCCGTTGTTGTGTTACCTTCAGGTTACACTGTTATAGTCGTTAGCCACACTCTGTTACTCGTGTCGTACCAGCTACCTAGCCTCAGATTAGGTGCCTGACCTTCTCTACAGACTATAATTAAATTAACATGGACTCTAACTAGCTTCCACTAACCTTCTACCTTCATTAACTCTCACTGCTCTTCATCTGTCCTACAGTTAATCTTAGTTACATCATATTATGATTATATAAGCCCACCTGAGCAGCTGAACAGAAGTATAAGGTGGTACAGTCAGTATGTCAGTACTGTTTGAGTAGTTTGATCAGAGGAGGATCAACCCCCCCCAACCCCCCCCCCCTTTGTAAGTCTTGGTTTCTCCCAAGGTTTCTTCCTCCAGCTCTGAGGGAGTTGCTCAGCGGGGGGTTTCTATGTTTTTATGTTTCTTCTTCTGCTTATTTGGGCTTTTCTTCTCACTAAATTCCTGTAAATCTGCTTTGTGACGGCATCAGTTGTTAAAAGAACTATACAACAATAAATAAATAAATAAATAAATATATGTGATTATTAGAACAACAACAACATAAATGTGCCTTTTTACAGGACGGTGTGGCTTCCATGAGCCGCTTCACATGGACATCTGCTTGGCCACGCCTTACGAGGCTCCTGGCAGCAGTGTGGACTGTAGCAGGACACTTCATAGCTCCCTCTTCTAAGGTCAACTGTCTCCATCAACTCAAGCCAAGTCCCGGCCACCACAGTCCTTGCCTGGTGCCACGGCGCTGCCACCTTTGCCTGAAATGGACGATGGTCACCTTCCAGCTATTTGATGTCTACGTGAGCACGCCTTGTCACAGTAGGGATATCAGTAGGACCATGATGGAGAGAAATATAGAACTTATAGAACTTATAGTTCTGTCCATCATGGCCTTACTTGCGTGCCAAGTGTCCACTCTTGTTGCACCAACTTCGTTGAAGCCTTGGATGGGTTTCGCTTTCCTCTGGCCAGCCTCCATCTCACTGACACCACCAAAATACCCAGCTCAGCTATGGAGTTCCAGATGCACAGTCAAGTCACATTATTATGACCACTTCCTACTTCGGATGGCAGCAGCATGTAGATGGCAGCGTTACGGTCTGGGGAACATTTTCATGACATTCTCTGGACGCATGTGGAAGATGCTCTCGAGTGAATTGGGTCTAAATCCATCCTTGCAGATCACGTACACCATGCATGCTGATGGTCTTCTCTGGGGCGGATGGGATCTTCCAGCAAGACAATGAGACACGTCCCACGACTAGAAACGTCCCACATTGGTTGGAAGAGCTGACCAAGACTTACCCTGGACCCCGTAATTCCCCAGTCTTGAACCCAACAGACCACCTGGATGCTGGTGTTGACTCTATGGATCCTCCTCCAGCAGCTGTGGGATGCACTGCAGTCAGCATGGCTCCAAATACCTGTGACCTCCTACCAGCACCTTACTGAGTCCCCCAGTCCGTCTAGCTGCTGTCCGTGCTGCACACAGGCGGTTACTCTGGATATTAGCTGGTCATAATAATGTGTATGTGCATGACAGTGACTAGTAATCACTAGTAATCACACTTTTTTTGGATATTTCACCAGAAGATAAAAGTTTGATAGCATTTGATTTTCTTAGCATCTGAGATGTGAGTGGTTGGCATCACCGCTGATGCTGTAGATGAATAGAAGTTTTCTCACAGACTGTTAAACGAGAGCGAAGACCTCTGACCAACTGCCTTCAGCAGCAAAATGATCTGGAACCTCTGTGGGTGCATACTAGAGGCCTCTTCCTCTGAACACAAAGAAATTCATTTGCCGCATCACAAAGAAATTAATCTGGGGCGAGATGGCGCTCTGGGTAGTAAAAGGGGTCCCGGTGAAAGGAGGACTCTGTATGGAGGAGGACTAGCTGAGGTCTGGAGCTCGTGGCAGCGGTGGCGGGTACAAGGCGAGATAGAGGTGGCCTCATTTAACAGGGTACAGTAGACCGATCTGAAGGAGGTGTGGGTCTGGGTGAGCGAGCACGAGCCACTGACGGGCCTTCAGAGGCGGCTGGGATTCTAATTGGATCCGGTGTTCATCCTCCACGTCTCCCTTATTTCAATTAATCTCAGTGTCTATCCGTCATCCTCGCAGATCTGGGTATGATGAGCGGGCCAGAGCGAAGAACACCGCCGTTAACAGGAGGCGATTAGTTCAGCCTGAAAGATTCAGTCCCTGTCGAGTAGGAGAGGCAGCCGGGGGGATGGGTGGCGCTAACGCTAACGCTAACGCTACCATCCATTACCAAGACGTAAAGCCGCAACCCGTGAATATTTCAGCAGGCCGAGCGACGTGGGCGCCAGATTCATCATCAGACCGAGCTGACGTCCGCCGCCTCCCCGCAAAACAATATCGTTTCCTGATTAATTAAACTCCTGTGGATGAGGAGCGTCCTGTGGCAGCTCCTCCACAACACGGCTCCACGTCCCTCCTGCTCCCAGATAATTACACAGCGCGGCTAGTGAATCTGGGCTAATGTGACGGGGGCTTTCTAAAAGGAGCTGTCAGGATTTAAAGAAGTAGTTCATTTGAAAACGGCCAATAATTGCTAATGAATGGATTCCAGACGCACCACAGAGAAAGCTCTGGCTTTGTCAGGCACTAGAGGGCGCTCACGAGTGACTCGCTTTGGAGCGTAGGTGCAGTAAACGCTTCATCATGTGTACAAAATATCTTTAATGTATATTATTTGATATTAAGCGGTTTAACTTGTGCTCATGACATCACTGTGAGTGAACCACTTCACTACACTTCACTCAGCCAGAGCTCATCAACCAATCAGTGCTCAGTATCAGTAACACTAACCAGTCAGCACTCAGTAGCAGTAACGCTAACCAGTCAGCACTCAGTAGCTGTAACGCTAACCAGTCAGCACTCAGTAGCAGTAACGCTAACCAGTCAGCGCTCAGTAGCAGTAACGCTAAGCAGTCAGCGCTCAGTAGCAGTAACGCTAACCAGTCAGCACTCAGTAGCAGTAACGCTAAGCAGTCAGCGCTCAGTAGCAGTAACGCTAAGCAGTCAGCGCTCAGTAGCAGTAACGCTAACCAGTCAGCACTCAGTAGCAGTAACACTAACCAGTCAGCACTCAGTAGCAGTAACACTAACCAGTCAGCACTCAGTAGCAGTAATGCTAACTAATCAGCGCTCAGTAGCTATAACGCTAACCAGTCAGCGCTCAGTAGCTGTAACGCTAACCAGTCAGCGCTCAGTAGCAGTAACGCTAACCAGTCAGCGCTCAGTAGCTATAACGCTAAGCAGTCAGCGCTCAGTAGCAGTAACGCTAACCAGTCAGCACTCAGTAGCAGTAACGCTAAGCAGTCAGCACTCAGTAGCAGTAACGCTAAGCAGTCAGCGCTCAGTAGCAGTAACGCTAAGCAGTCAGCACTCAGTAGCAGTAACGCTAAGCAGTCAGCGCTCAGTAGCAGTAACATTAACCAGTCAGCACTCAGTAGCAGTAACGCTAAGCAGTCAGCGCTCAGTAGCAGTAACGCTAACCAGTCAGCACTCAGTAGCAGTAACACTAAGCAGTCAGCGCTCAGTAGCAGTAACGCTAACCAGTCAGCACTCAGTAGCAGTAACACTAAGCAGTCAGCGCTCAGTAGCAGTAACGCTAACCAGTCAGCACTCAGTAGCAGTAACGCTAACCAGTCAGTTAGCATCACTATATTTACCCTCAGTTATCTAGAAGCTGATTAAACTACTACTCATATTCACACCTAGTTGTGTAGAACCTGTGCACTACTACTCTTTCGCTCCATTACCCAAACCATCCCTTTAATCAGGACCATCAGGAGCTGCTGTTAAACGTTCTAGGTTAGTGTGCAGACAGGAACCCCTCGAGAACCCAGTTCTCTGTTTCTCATCTGCCGCTAATGAGCCGCCGGGGGAGGAGTACTCTGCTGGCTGAGCTCTCTGCTGCCAGCCGGGCAGGCTTTGGCCAGAGGTCAGTTTCTGTTTGTAGGACAAGCGGTGTGATGGGGTCCGGGGGTCCGGGGGTCCGGGGGGAGCGTGTCTGTGTAATAAATCTGTTGACACAGCAGAGCTGAATGTTCACCTCCACACAGCTGCTCCTCAGCTCAGCCAGGGAGGACTTCTCCACACGACCCGGTTCACTACCACTCACACTCACTTATCTACAACCTGCTTACACTACCACTCACACTCAGTTATCTACAACCTGCTTACACTACCACTCACACTCAGTTATCTATAACCTGCTCACACTACCACTCACACTCACACTCAGTTATCTACAACCTGCTTACACTACCACTCACACTCAGTTATCTACAACCTGCTTACACTACCACTCACACTCAGTTATCTACAACCTGCTTACACTACCACTCACACTCAGTTATCTACAACCTGCTTACACTACCACTCACACTCAGTTACCTACAACCTGCTTACACTACCACTCACACTTAGTTATCTACAACCTGCTCACACTACCACTCACACTCACTTATCTACAACCTGCTTACACTACCACTCACACTCAGTTATCTACAACCTGCTCACACTACCACTCACACTCAGTTATCTACAACATGCTTACACTACCACTCACACTCAGTTATCTAAAACCTGCTTACACTACCACTCACACTCAGTTATCTACAACCTGCTTACACTACCACTCACACTCATCTACAACCTGCTTACACTACCACTCACACTCAGTTATCTACAACCTGCTTACACTACCACTCACACTCAGTTATCTACAACCTGCTTACACTACCACTCACACTCAGTTATCTACAACCTGCTTACACTACCACTCACACTCAGTTACCTACAACCTGCTTACACTACCACTCACACTCAGTTACCTACAACCTGCTTACACTAGCACTCACACTCAGTTATCTACAACCTGCTCACACTACCACTCACACTCAGTATCTACAACCTGCTTACACTACCACTCACACTCAGTTACCTACAACCTGCTTCCACTACCACTCACACTCAGTTATCTACAACCTGCTCACACTACCACTCACACTCAGTTACCTACAACCTGCTCACACTACCACTCACACTCAGTTACCTACAACCTGCTTACACTACCACTCACACTCAGTTATCTACAACCTGCTCACACTACCACTCACTCACTTATCTACAACCTGCTTACACTACCACTCACACTCAGTTACCTACAACCTGCTCACACTACCACTCACACTCAGTTACCTACAACCTGCTTACACTACCACTCACACTTAGTTATCTACAACCTGCTCACACTACCACTCACACTCACTTATCTACAACCTGCTTACACTACCACTCACACTCAGTTATCTACAACCTGCTTACACTACCACTCACACTCACACTCATCTACAACCTGCTCACACTACCACTCACACTCAGTTATCTACAACCTGCTTACACTACCACTCACACTCAGTTATCTACAACCTGCTTCCACTACCACTCACACTCACTTATCTACAACCTGCTTACACTACCACTCACACTCACTTATCTACAACCTGCTTACACTACCACTCACACTCAGTTACCTACAACCTGCTTACACTACCACTCACACTCAGTTATCTACAACCAGCTTACACTACCACTCACACTCAGTTACCTACAACCTGCTCACACTACCACTCACACTCAGTTATCTACAACCTGCTTACACTACCACTCACACTCAGTTATCTACAACCTGCTTACACTACCACTCACACTTAGTTATCTACAACCTGCTCACACTACCACTCACACTCACTTATCTACAACCTGCTTACACTACCACTCACACTCAGTTACCTACAACCTGCTTACACTAGCACTCACACTCAGTTATCTACAACCTGCTCACACTACCACTCACACTCAGTTATCTACAACCTGCTTACACTACCACTCACACTCAGTTACCTACAACCTGCTTCCACTACCACTCACACTCAGTTATCTACAACCTGCTCACACTACCACTCACACTCAGTTACCTACAACCTGCTCACACTACCACTCACACTCAGTTACATACAACCTGCTCACACTACCACTCACACTCAGTTATCTACAACCTGCTCACACTACCACTCACACTCACTTATCTACAACCTGCTTACACTACCACTCACACTCAGTTATCTACAACCTGCTTACACTACCACTCACACTCAGTTATCTATAACCTGCTCACACTACCACTCACACTCAGTTACCTACAACCTGCTCACACTACCACTCACACTCAGTTACCTACAACCTGCTTACACTACCACTCACACTTAGTTATCTACAACCTGCTCACACTACCACTCACACTCACTTATCTACAACCTGCTTACACTACCACTCACACTCAGTTATCTACAACCTGCTTACACTACCACTCACACTCACACTCATCTACAACCTGCTCACACTACCACTCACACTCAGTTATCTACAACCTGCTTACACTACCACTCACACTCAGTTATCTACAACCTGCTCACACTACCACTCACACTCAGTTACCTACAACCTGCTCACACTACCACTCACACTCACTTATCTACAACCTGCTTACACTACCACTCACACTCACTTATCTACAACATGCTTACACTACCACTCACACTCAGTTACCTACAACCTGCTTACACTACCACTCACACTCAGTTATCTACAACCAGCTTACACTACCACTCACACTCAGTTACCTACAACCTGCTCACACTACCACTCACACTCAGTTATCTACAACCAGCTTACACTACCACTCACACTCAGTTATCTACAACCAGCTTACACTACCACTCACACTCAGTTACCTACAACCTGCTCACACTACCACTCACACTCAGTTATCTACAACCTGCTCACACTACCACTCACAGACACTCAGTTATCTACAACCTGCTCACACTACCACTCACACTCAGTTATCTACAACCTGCTCACACTACCACTCACACTCAGTTATCTACAACCTGCTCACACTACCACTCACACTCAGTTATCTACAACCTGCTCACACTACCACTCACAGACATTCAGTTATCTACAACCTGCTCACACTACCACTCACACTCAGTTACCTACAACCTGCTCACACTACCACTCACACTCAGTTATCTACAACCAGCTTACACTACCACTCACACTCAGTTATCTACAACCACCTTACACTACCACTCACTCAGTTATCTACAACCTGCTTACACTACCACTCACACTCAGTTACCTACAACCTGCTTACACTACCACTCACACTCAGTTACCTACAACCTGCTTACACTACCACTCACACTCAGTTATCTACAACCTGCATACACTACCACTCACACTCAGTTATCTACAACCTGCTCACACTACCACTCACACTCAGTTATCTACAACCTGCTTACACTACCACTCACACTCAGTTATCTACAACCAGCTTACACTACCACTCACAGACACTCAGTTATCTACAACCTGCTCACACTACCACTCACACTCAGTTATCTACAACCTGCTCACACTACCACTCACACTCAGTTACCTACAACCTGCTCACACTACCACTCACACTCAGTTATCTACAACCAGCTTACACTACCACTCACACTCAGTTACCTACAACCTGCTTACACTACCACTCACACTCAGTTACCTACAACCTGCTCACACTACCACTCACACTCAGTTATCTACAACCAGCTTACACTACCACTCACAGACACTCAGTTATCTACAACCTGCTCACACTACCACTCACACTCAGTTATCTACAACCTGCTCACACTACCACTCACAGACACTCAGTTATCTACAACCTGCTCACACTACCACTCACACTCAGTTACCTACAACCTGCTCACACTACCACTCACACTCAGTTATCTACAACCACCTTACACTACCACTCACACTCAGTTATCTACAACCTGCTTACACAACCTCTCACACTCAGTTACCTACAACCTGCTTACACTACCACTCACACTCAGTTACCTACAACCTGCTTACACTACCACTCACACTCAGTTATCTACAACCTGCATACACTACCACTCACACTCAGTTATCTACAACCTGCTTACACTACCACTCACACTCAGTTATCTACAACCTGCTCACACTACCACTCACACTCAGTTACCTACAACCTGCTCACACTACCACTCACACTCAGTTACCTACAACCTGCTCACACTACCACTCACACTCAGTTATCTACAACCTGCATACACTACCACTCACACTCAGTTATCTACAACCTGCTTACACTACCACTCACACTCAGTTATCTACAACCTGCTTACACTACCACTCACACTCAGTTATCTACAACCTGCTTACACTACCACTCACACTCACACTCATCTACAACCTGCTCACACTACCACTCACACTCAGTTATCTACAACCTGCTCACACTACCACTCACACTCAGTTACCTACAACCTGCTCACACTACCACTCACACTCAGTTACCTACAACCTGCTCACACTACCACTCACACTCAGTTATCTACAACCTGCTCACACTACCACTCACACTCAGTTACCTACAACCTGCTCACACTACCACTCACAACTCAGTTACCTACAACCTGCTCACACTACCACTCACACTCAGTTACTACAACCTGCTACACTACCACTCACACTCAGTTATCTACAACCTGCTTACACTACCACTCACACTCAGTTATCTACAACCTGCTCACATTACCACTCACACTCAGTTATATACAACCTGCTTACACTACCACTCACACTCAGTTATCTACAACCTGCTTACACTACCACTCACACTTAGTTACCTACAACCTGCTTACACTACCACTCACACTCAGTTATCTACAACCTGCTCACACTACCACTCACACTCAGTTATCTACAACCTGCTTACACTACCACTCACACTCAGTTATCTACAACCTGCTTACACTACCACTCACACTCAGTTATCTACAACCTGCTTACACTACCACTCACACTCAGTTATCAACAACCTGCTTATACTAGTTCTCACACTCACACTCAGTTATCTACAACCTGCTTACACTACCACTCACACTCAGTTATCTACAACCTGCTTACACTACCACTCACACTCAGTTATCTACAACCTGCTTACACTACCACTCACACTCAGTTACCTACAACCTGCTTAAACTACCACTCACACTCACTTATCTACAACCTGCTTACACTACCACTCACACTCACTTATCTACAACCTGCTTACACTACCACTCACACTCAGTTATCTACAACCTGCTCACACTACCACTCACACTCAGTTACCTACAACCTGCTCACACTACCACTCACACTCAGTTACCTACAACCTGCTCACACTACCACTCACACTCAGTTATCTACAACCTGCTTACACTACCACTCACACTCACTTATCTACAACCTGCTTACACTACCACTTACACTCAGTTACCTACAACCTGCTTCACACTACCACTCACACTCAGTTATCTACAACCTGCATACACTACCACTCACACTCAGTTATCTACAACCGCATACACTACCACTCACACTCAGTTATCTACAACCTGCTTACACTACCACTCACACTCAGTTATCTACAACCTGCTTACACTACCACTCACACTCAGTTACTCTACAACCTGCTTACTACTACCACTCACCACTCACACTCATCTACAACCTGCTCACACTACCACTCACACTCAGTTATCTACAACCTGCTCACACTACACTCACACTCAGTTACCTACAACCTGCTCACACTACCACTCACACTCAGTTACCTACAACTGCTCACACTACCACTCACACTCAGTTACCTACAACCTGCTCACACTACCACTCACACTCAGTTATCTACAACCTGCTCACACTACACTCACACTCAGTTACCTACAACCTGCTCACACCTACCACTCACACTCAGTTACCTACAACCTGCTTACACTACCACTCACACTCAGTTATCTACAACCTGCTTACACTACCACTCACACTCAGTTATCTACACCTGCTCCACATTACCCACTCACACTCAGTTATCTACAACCTGCTTACACTACCACTCACACTCAGTTATCTACAACCTGCTCACACCCTACCACTCACACTCAGTTACCTACAACCTGCTTACACTACCACTCACACTCAGTTATCTACAACTGCTCACACTACCACTCACACTACAGTTACCTACAACCTGCTCACACTACACTCACACTCAGTTATCTAAAACCTGCTCAAACTCACACTCACACTCAGTTACCTACAACCTGCTCACACTACCACTCACACTCAGTTACCTACAACCTCGCTCCACACTACCACTCACACTCAGTTACTACAACCTGCTCACACTACCACTCACACTCAGTTATCTACAACCAGCTTACACTACCCACTCCACACTCAGTTATCTACAAACCTGCTCACACTACACTCCACACTCAGGTACCTACAACATGCTCACACTACCACTCACACTCAGTTATCTACAACCTGCTTACACTACCACTCACACTCAGTTATCTACAACCTGCTTACACTACCACTCACACTCAGTTATCTACAACCTGCTTACACTAGTTCTCACACTCACACTCAGTTATCTACAACCTGCTTACACTACCACTCACACTCAGTTACCTGCAACCTGCTTACACTACCACTCACATTCAGTTACCTACAACCTGCTTACACTACCACTCACACTCAGTTATCTACAACCTGCTTACACTACCACTCACACTCAGTTATCTACAACCTGCTTACACTACCACTCACACTCAGTTATCTACAACCTGCTTACACTACCACTCACACTCACTTATCTACAACCTGCTTACACTACCACTCACACTCACTTATCTACAACCTGCTTACACTACCACTCACACTCACTTATCTACAACCTGCTTACACTACCACTCACACTCAGTTATCTACAACCTGCTTACACTACCACTTACACTCAGTTACCTACAACCTGCTTACACTACCACTCACACTCAGTTATCTACAACCTGCTTACACTACCACTCACACTCAGTTATCTACAACCTGCTCACACTACCACTCACACTCACTTATCTACAACCTGCTTACACTACCACTCACACTCAGTTACCTACAACCTGCTCACACTACCACTCACACTCAGTTACCTACAACCTGCTCACACTACCACTCACACTCAGTTACCTACAACCTGCTTACACTACCACTCACACTCACTTATCTACAACCTGCTTACACTACCACTTACACTCAGTTACCTACAACCTGCTTACACTACCACTCACACTCAGTTATCGACAACCTGCTCACACTACCACTCACACTCAGTTATCTACAACCTGCGTACACTACCACTCACACTCAGTTACCTACAACCTGCTTACACTACCACTCACACTCAGTTATCTACAACCTGCTACACTACCACTCACACTCAGTTATCTACAACCTGCTCACACTACCACTCACACTCAGTTACCTACAACCTGCTTACACTACCACTCCCACTCAGTTATCTACAACCTGCTCACACTACCACTCACACTCAGTTACCTACAACCTGCTCACACTACCACTCACACTCAGTTATCTACAACCTGCTCACACTACCACTCACACTCAGTTACCTACAACCTGCTCACACTACCACTCACACTCAGTTATCTACAACCTGCTCACACTACCACTCACACTCAGTTACCTACAACCTGCTCACACTACCACTCACACTCAGTTATCTACAACCAGCTTACACTACCACTCACACTCAGTTATCTACAACCTGCTCACACTACCACTCACACTCAGTTACCTACAACCTGCTTACACTACCACTCACACTCAGTTATCTACAACCTGCTTACACTACCACTCACACTCAGTTATCTACTCACTTATCTACAACCTGCTTACACTACCACTTACACTCAGTTACCTACAACCTGCTTACACTACCACTCACACTCAGTTATCGACAACCTGCTCACACTACCACTCACACTCAGTTATCTACAACCTGCGTACACTACCACTCACACTCAGTTATCTACAACCTGCTTACACCTACCACTCACACTCAGTTATCTACAACCTGCTCACACTACCACTCACACTCAGTTACCTACAACCTGCTCACACTACCACTCACACTCAGTTATCTACAACCAGCTTACACTACCACTCACACTCAGTTATCTACAACCTGCTCACACTACCACTCACACTCAGTTACCTACAACCTGCTCACACTACCACTCACACTCAGTTATCTACAACCTGCTTACACTACCACTCACACTCAGTTATCTACAACCTGCTTACACTACCACTCACACTCAGTTATCTACAACCTGCTTACACTAGTTCTCACACTCACACTCAGTTATCTACAACCTGCTTACACTACCACTCACACTCAGTTACCTACAACCTGCTTACACTACCACTCACACTCAGTTATCTACAACCTGCTTACACTACCACTCACACTCAGTTATCTACAACCTGCTTACACTACCACTCACACTCAGTTATCTACAACCTGCTTACACTACCACTCACACTCAGTTATCTACAACCTGCTTACACTACCACTCACACTCACTTATCTACAACCTGCTTACACTACCACTCACACTCACTTATCTACAACCTGCTTACACTACCACTCACACTCACTTATCTACAACCTGCTTACACTACCACTCACACTCAGTTATCTACAACCTGCTTACACTACCACTTACACTCAGTTACCTACAACCTGCTTACACTACCACTCACACTCAGTTATCTACAACCTGCTTACACTACCACTCACACTCAGTTATCTACAACCTGCTCACACTACCACTCACACTCAGTTACCTACAACCTGCTCACACTACCACTCACACTCAGTTACCTACAACCTGCTTACACTACCACTCACACTCACTTATCTACAACCTGCTTACACTACCACTTACACTCAGTTACCTACAACCTGCTTACACTACCACTCACACTCAGTTATCGACAACCTGCTCACACTACCACTCACACTCAGTTATCTACAACCTGCGTACACTACCACTCACACTCAGTTACCTACAACCTGCTTACACTACCACTCACACTCAGTTATCTACAACCTGCTCACACTACCACTCACACTCAGTTATCTACAACCTGCTCACACTACCACTCACACTCAGTTATCTACAACCTGCTTACACTACCACTCACACTCAGTTATCTACAACCTGCTCACACTACCACTCACACTCAGTTACCTACAACCTGCTCACACTACCACTCACACTCAGTTATCTACAACCTGCTCACAACTACCACTCACACTCAGTTACCTACAACCTGCTCACACTACCACTCACACTCAGTTACCTACAACCTGCTCACACTACCACTCACACTCAGTTACCTACAACCTGCTCACACTACCACTCACACTCAGTTATCTAACCCAGCTTACACTACCACTCACACTCACCTTATCTACAACCTGCTTCACACTACACTCACACTCAGTTACTACAACCTGCTTACACTACCACTAACACTCACTTATCTACAACCTGCTTACACTACCACTCTACACTCAGTTATCTACAACCTGCTTACACTACCACTCACACTCAGTTATCTACAACCTGCTTACACTACCACTCACACTCAGTTATCTACAACCTGCTCACACTACCACTCACACTCAGTTACCTACAACCTGCTCACACTACCACTCACACTAAGTTACCTACAACCTGCTTACACTACCACTCACACTCACTTATCTACAACCTGCTTACACTACCACTTACACTCAGTTACCTACAACCTGCTTACACTACCACTCACACTCAGTTATCTACAACCTGCTCTACACTACCACTCACACTCAGTTATCTACAACCTGCTTACACTACCACTCACACTCAGTTACCTACAACCTGCTTACACTACCACTCACACTCAGTTATCTACAACCTGCTCACACTACCACTCACACTCAGTTATCTACAACCTGCTCACACTACCACTCACACTCAGTTACCTACAACCTGCTTACACTACCACTCACACTCACTTATCTACAACCTGCTTACACTACCACTCACACTCAGTTATCTACTCACTTATCTACACCTGCTTACACTACCACTTACACTCAGTTACCTACAACCTGCTTACACTACCACTCACACTCAGTTATCGACAACCTGCTCACACTACCACTCACACTCAGTTATCTACAACCTGCTTACACTACCACTCACACTCAGTTATCTACAACCTGCTTACACTACCACTCACACTCAGTTATCTACAACCTGCTCACACTACCACTCACACTCAGTTACCTACAACCTGCTCACACTACCACTCACACTCAGTTATCTACAACCAGCTTACACTACCACTCACACTCAGTTATCTACAACCTGCTCACACTACCACTCACACTCAGTTACTACAACCTGCTTACACTACCACTCACACTCAGTTACCTACAACCTGCTTACACTACCACTCACACTCAGTTATCTACAACCTGCTTACACTACCACTCACACTCAGTTATCTACAACCTGCTTACACTATTACTCATACTCACACTCAGTTATCTACAACCTGCTTACACTACCACTCACACTCAGTTACCTGCAACCTGCTTACACTACCACTCACATTCAGTTACCTACAACCTGCTTACACTACCACTCACACTCAGTTATCTACAACCTGCTTACACTACCACTCACACTCAGTTATCTACAACCTGCTTACACTACCACTCACACTCAGTTATCTACAACCTGCTTACACTACCACTCACACTCAGCTTATCTACAACCTGCTTACACTACCACTCACACTCACTTATCTACAACCTGCTTACACTACCACTCACACTCACTTATCTACAACCTGCTTACACTACCACTCACACTCAGTTATCTACAACCTGCTTACACTACCACTTACACTCAGTTACCTACAACCTGCTTACACTACCACTCACACTCAGTTATCTACAACCTGCTTACACTACCACTCACACTCAGTTATCTACAAACCTGCTCACACTACCACTCACACTCAGTTACCTACAACCTGCTCACACTACCACTCACACTCAGGTTACCTACAACCTGCTTACACTACCACTCACACTCACTTATCTACAACCTGCTTACACTACCACTTACACTCAGTTACCTACAACCTGCTTACACTACCACTCACACTCAGTTATCGACAACCTGCTCACACTACCACTCACACTCAGTTATCTACAACCTGCGTACACTACCACTCACACTCAGTTACCTACAACCTGCTTACACTACCACTCACACTCAGTTATCTACAACCTGCTCACACTACCACTCACACTCAGTTATCTACAACCTGCTCACACTACCACTCACACTCAGTTATCTACAACCTGCTTACACTACCACTCACACTCAGTTATCTACAACCTGCTCACACTACCACTCACACTCAGTTACTACAACCTGCTCACACTACCACTCACACTCAGTTATCTACAACCTGCTCACACTACCACTCACACTCAGTTACCTACAACCTGCTCACACTACCACTCACACTCAGTTACCTACAACCTGCTCACACTACCACTCACACTCAGTTACCTACAACCTGCTCACACTACCACTCACACTCAGTTATCTAACCCAGCTTACACTACCACTCACACTCAGTTATCTACAACCTGCTCACACTACCACTCACACTCAGTTACCTATAACCTGCTCACACTACCACTCACACTCAGTTATCTACAACCTGCTCACACTACCACTCACACTCAGTTACCTACAACCTGCTCACACTACCACTCACACTCAGTTACCTACAACCTGCTCACACTACCACTCACACTCAGTTACCTACAACCTGCTTACACTACCACTCACACTCAGTTATCTACAACCTGCTTACACTACCACTCACACTCAGTTATCTACAACCTGCTCACACTACCACTCACACTCAGTTACCTACAACCTGCTTACACTACCACTCACACTCAGTTACCTACAACCTGCTTACACTACCACTCACACTCAGTTATCTACAACCTGCTTACACTACCACTCACACTCAGTTATCTACAACCTGCTCACACTACCACTCACACTCAGTTATCTACAACCTGCTTACACTACCACGCACACTCAGTTATCTACAACCTGCTTACACTACCACTCACACTCAGTTACCTACAACCTGCTTACACTACCACTCACACTCACTTATCTACAACCTGCTTACACTACCACTCACACTCAGTTATCTACAACCTGCTTACACTACCACTCACACTCAGTTACCTACAACCTGCTTACACTACCACTCACACTCACTTATCTACAACCTGCTTACACTACCACTCACACTCACTTATCTACAACCTGCTTACACTACCACTCACACTCAGTTACCTACAACCTGCTTACACTACCACTCACACTCACTTATCTACAACCTGCTTACACTACCACTTACACTCAGTTATCTACAACCTGCTTACACTACCACTCACACTCAGTTATCTACAACCTGCTCACACTACCACTCACACTCAGTTACCTACAACCTGCTCACACTACCACTCACACTAAGTTACCTACAACCTGCTCACACTACCACTCACACTCAGTTACCTACAACCTGCTTACACTACCACTCACACTCACTTATCTACAACCTGCTTACACTACCACTTACACTCAGTTACCTACAACCTGCTTACACTACCACTCACACTCAGTTATCTACAACCTGCTCACACTACCACTCACACTCAGTTATCTACAACCTGCTTACACTACCACTCACACTCAGTTACCTACAACCTGCTTACACTACCACTCACACTCAGTTATCTACAACCTGCTCACACTACCACTCACACTCAGTTATCTACAACCTGCTCACACTACCACTCACACTCAGTTACCTACCACCTGCTTACACTACCCACTCACACTCACTTATCTACAACCTGCTTACACTACCACTCACACTCAGTTATCTACTCACTTATCTACAACCTGCTTACACTACCACTTACACTCAGTTACCTACAACCTGCTTACACTACCACTCACACTCAGTTATCGACAACCTGCTCACACTACCACTCACACTCAGTTATCTACAACCTGCGTACACTACCACTCACACAGTTACCTACAACCTGCTTACACTACCACTCACACTCAGTTATCTACAACCTGCTCACACTACCACTCACACTCAGTTATCTACAACCTGCTCACACTACCACTCACACTCAGTTACCTACAACCTGCTTACACTACCACTCACACTCAGTTATCTACAACCTGCTCAGTTATCTACAACTCAGTTATCTACAACCTGCTTACACTACCACTCACACTCAGTTACCTACAACCTGCTTACACTACCACTCACACTCAGTTACCTACAACCTGCTTACACTACCACTCACACTCAGTTATCTACAACTCAGTTATCTACAACCTGCTTACACTACCACTCACACTCAGTTACCTACAACCTGCTTACACTACCACTCACACTCAGTTATCTACAACCTGCTCAGTTATCTACAACTCAGTTATCTACAACCTGCTTACACTACCACTCACACTCAGTTACCTACAACCTGCTTACACTACCACTCACACTCAGTTATCTACAACCTGCTCACACTACCACTCACACTCAGTTACCTACAACCTGCTTACACTACCACTCACACTCACTTATCTACAACCTGCTTACACTACCACTCACACTCAGTTATCTACTCACTTATCTACAACCTGCTTACACTACCACTTACACTCAGTTACCTACAACCTGCTTACACTACCACTCACACTCAGTTATCGACAACCTGCTCACACTACCACTCACACTCAGTTATCTACAACCTGCGTACACTACCACTCACACTCAGTTACCTACAACCTGCTTACACTACCACTCACACTCAGTTATCTACAACCTGCTCACACTACCACTCACACTCAGTTATCTACAACCTGCTCACACTACCACTCACACTCAGTTACCTACAACCTGCTTACACTACCACTCACACTCAGTTATCTACAACCTGCTCAGTTATCTACAACTCAGTTATCTACAACCTGCTTACACTACCACTCACACTCAGTTACCTACAACCTGCTTACACTACCACTCACACTCAGTTATCTACAACCTGCTCACACTACCACTCACACTCAGTTATCTACAACCTGCTCACACTACCACTCACACTCAGTTACCTACAACCTGCTTACACTACCACTCACACTCACTTATCTACAACCTGCTTACACTACCACTCACACTCAGTTATCTACTCACTTATCTACAACCTGCTTACACTACCACTTACACTCAGTTACCTACAACCTGCTTACACTACCACTCACACTCAGTTATCGACAACCTGCTCACACTACCACTCACACTCAGTTATCTACAACCTGCGTACACTACCACTCACACTCAGTTACCTACAACCTGCTTACACTACCACTCACACTCAGTTATCTACAACCTGCTCACACTACCACTCACACTCAGTTATCTACAACCTGCTCACACTACCACTCACACTCAGTTACCTACAACCTGCTTACACTACCACTCACACTCAGTTATCTACAACCTGCTCACACTACCACTCACACTCAGTTACCTACAACCTGCTCACACTACCACTCACACTCAGTTATCTACAACCTGCTCACACTACCACTCACACTCAGTTACCTACAACCTGCTCACACTACCACTCACACTCAGTTACCTACAACCTGCTTACACTACCACTCACACTCAGTTATCTACAACCTGCTTACACTACCACTCACACTCATTTATCTACAACCTGCTTACACTACCACTCACACTCAGTTATCTACAACCTGCTTACACTACCACTCACACTCAGTTACCTACAACCTGCTTACACTACCACTCACACTCACTTATCTACAACCTGCTTACACTACCACTCACACTCAGTTATCTACAACCTGCTTACACTACCACTCACACTCAGTTACCTACAACCTGCTTACACTACCACTCACACTCACTTATCTACAACCTGCTCACACTACCACTCACACTCAGTTACCTACAACCTGCTCACACTACCACTCACACTCAGTTACCTACAACCTGCTTACACTACCACTCACACTCACTTATCTACAACCTGCTTACACTACCACTTACACTCAGTTATCTACAACCTGCTTACACTACCACTCACACTCAGTTATCTACAACCTGCTTACACTACCACTCACACTCAGTTATCTACAACCTGCTCACACTACCACTCACACTCAGTTACCTACAACCTGCTCACACTACCACTCACACTAAGTTACCTACAACCTGCTCACACTACCACTCACACTCAGTTACCTACAACCTGCTTACACTACCACTCACACTCACTTATCTACAACCTGCTTACACTACCACTTACACTCAGTTACCTACAACCTGCTTACACTACCACTCACACTCAGTTATCTACAACCTGCTCACACTACCACTCACACTCAGTTATCTACAACCTGCTTACACTACCACTCACACTCAGTTACCTACAACCTGCTTACACTACCACTCACACTCAGTTATCTACAACCTGCTCACACTACCACTCACACTCAGTTATCTACAACCTGCTCACACTACCACTCACACTCAGTTACCTACAACCTGCTTACACTACCACTCACACTCAGTTACCTACAACCTGCTCACACTACCACTCACACTCAGTTACCTACAACCTGCTTACACTACCACTCACACTCAGTTACCTACAACCTGCTTACACTACCACTCACACTCAGTTACCTACAACCTGCTCACACTACCACTCACACTCAGTTACCTACAACCTGCTCACACTACCACTCACACTCAGTTATCTACAACCAGCTTACACTACCACTCACACTCAGTTATCTACAACCTGCTCACACTACCACTCACACTCAGTTACCTACAACCTGCTCACACTACCACTCACACTCAGTTATCTACAACCTGCTCACACTACCACTCACACTCAGTTATCTACAACCTGCTTACACTACCACTCACACTCAGTTACCTACAACCTGCTTACACTACCACTCACACTCACTTATCTACAACCTGCTTACACTACCACTTACACTCAGTTACCTACAACCTGCTTACACTACCACTCACACTCAGTTATCTACAACCTGCTCACACTACCACTCACACTCAGTTATCTACAACCTGCTTACACTACCACTCACACTCAGTTATCTACAACCTGCTTACACTACCACTCACACTCAGTTATCTACAACCTGCTCACACTACCACTCACACTCAGTTATCTACAACCTGCTCACACTACCACTCACACTCAGTTACCTACAACCTGCTTACACTACCACTCACACTCAGTTACCTACAACCTGCTCACACTACCACTCACACTCAGTTACCTACAACCTGCTTACACTACCACTCACACTCAGTTACCTACAACCTGCTTACACTACCACTCACACTCAGTTACCTACAACCTGCTCACACTACCACTCACACTCAGTTACCTACAACCTGCTCACACTACCACTCACACTCAGTTATCTACAACCAGCTTACACTACCACTCACACTCAGTTATCTACAACCTGCTCACACTACCACTCACACTCAGTTACCTACAACCTGCTCACACTACCACTCACACTCAGTTATCTACAACCTGCTCACACTACCACTCACACTCAGTTATCTACAACCTGCTTACACTACCACTCACACTCAGTTATCTACAACCTGCTCACACTACCACTCACACTCAGTTACCTACAACCTGCTCACACTACCACTCACACTCAGTTACCTACAACCTGCTTACACTACCACTCACACCGAAATGTATTTGGACAGTTGACTGACGGGACAGAATCGGGCTGTTTATATACAGAGAGTGTGCACTCTGAGAACTCTATCACTCTCTGACACACTCGTTATTAAGATATCAATATAAACAAGATAACAATCAGACCAGACAGAGAGCCGCTCCTGCAGGAGAGCTCATTCCTAATCGACAGTACAAACAACAACAACAACAACAACAACAATAACCGGGAGGAGTGAGGATCAGAGGTGTGAGTCTGTCTGCGGACCCCGAGTGATGCAGTAGGTATTATGGGTAATAAATCGTGTGGGCTGTTTAGACGGTGGGGTCTCAGTAAATAACTTCCAGGAAACAACAAACACAGAGTGCTCGTCGTCTGGAGCCACACACGTACAGTCCCTTTTAAAGGGCCCCTCCTGCCCTGCCGCTTTGAAGGGCCCCTCCTGCCCTGCCGCTTTAAAGGGCCCGTATCACAGAAATGAAGACGTCTGAACATGTAAACATCATTACATACCCCACAATGCACTGGGAGACGCTGGCTTCAGAACCGGACGCTGGGTTCAGAACCGGACGCTGGGTTCAGAACTGGACACTGGCTTCAGAACCGGACACTGGCTTCAGAACCGGACGCTGGGTTCAGAACCGGACACTGGCTTCAGAACCGGACGCTGGGTTCAGAACCGGACGCTGGGTTCAGAACTGGACACTGGCTTCAGAACCGGACACTGGGTTCAGAACTGGACACTGGCTTCAGAACTGGACACTGGCTTCAGAACTGGACACTGGGTTCAGAGCCGGACGCTGGGTTCAGAACTGGACGCCTTTTTTCAGAACCGGACGCTGGGTTCAGAACCGGACGCTGGGTTCAGAACCGGACGCTGGCTTCAGAACTGGACGCCTTTTTTCAGAACCGGACGCTGGGTTCAGAACCGGACGCTGGCTTCAGAACCGGACGCTGGCTTCAGAACTGGACGCCTTTTTTCAGAACCGGACGCTGGGTTCAGAACCGGACGCTGGGTTCAGAACCGGATGCTGGGTTCAGAACCGGACGCTGGCTTCAGAACCGGATGCTGGGTTCAGAACTGGACGCCTTTTTTCAGAACCGGACGCTGGGTTCAGAACCGGACGCTGGCTTCAGAACCGGACGCTGGCTTCAGAACAGGACGCTGGCTTCAGAACCAGACGCTGGCTTCAGAACCGGACGCTGGCTTCAGAACCGGACGCTGGGTTCAGAACTGGACGCCTTTTTTCAGAACTGGACACTGGGTTCAGAACCGGACGCTGCCTCTCCACCTCTCTGGGTGACCCCTCCCCCTCTTTACTTCTGATAGACTCCGCCTCTCTGGGTGACCCCTCCCCCTCTTTACTTCTGATTGACCCCGCCTCTCTGGGTGACGCCTCCCCCTCTTTACTTCTGATAGACTCCTCCTTTCTGGGTGACCCCACCCCCTCTTTACTTCTGATAGACTCCGCCTCTTTGGGTGACCCCTCCCCTTCTTTACTTCTGATTGACCCCGCCTCTCTGGGTGACGCCTCCCCCTCTTTACTTCTGATAGACTCCTCCTTTCTGGGTGACCCCACCCCCTCTTTACTTCTGATAGACTCCGCCTCTTTGGGTGACCCCTCCCCTTCTTTACTTCTGATTGACCCCCGCCTCTCTGGGTGACCCCTCCCCCTCTTTACTTCTGATAGACTCCTCCTTTCTGGGTGACCCCTCCCCCGCTTTACTTCTGAAAGACTCCTCCTCTGTGGGTGACCCCTCCCACTCTTTACTTCTGAAAGACTCCTCGTCTGTGGGTGACCCCTCCCACTCTTTACTTCTGATAGACTCCTCCT
>CM038727.1:37150196-37197696 GCA_021613375.1 Megaleporinus macrocephalus
ACAACACAACACAACACTCACCTGCAGAGTCAAACCCAACACAACACAACACTCACCTGCAGAGTCAAACCCAACACAACACAACACTCACCTGCAGAGTCAAACCCAACACAACACAACACTCACCTGCAGAGTCAAACACAACACAACACAACACTCACCTGCAGAGTCAAACCCAACACAACACTCACCTGCAGAGTTAAACCCAACACAACACAACACTCACCTGCAGAGTCAAACCCAACACAACACAACACTCACCTGCAGAGTCAAACCCAACACAACACAACACTCACCTGCAGAGTCAAACCAACACAACACAACACTCACCTGCAGAGTTAAACCCAACACAACACAACACTCACCTGCAGAGTCAAACCCAACACAACACAACACTCACCTGCAGAGTCAAACCCAACACAACACAACACTCACCTGCAGAGTCAAACCCAACACAACACAACACTCACCTGCAGAGTCAAACCCAACACAACACAACACTCACCTGCAGAGTCAAACCCAACACAACACAACACTCACCTGCAGAGTCAAACCCAACACAACACTCACCTGCAGAGTCAAACCCAACACAACACTCACCTGCAGAGTCAAACCCAACACAACACTCACCTGCAGAGTTAAACCCAACACAACACTCACCTGCAGAGTTAAACCCAACACAACACTCACCTGCAGAGTCAAACCCAACACAACACTCACCTGCAGAGTCAAACCCAACACAACACTCACCTGCAGAGTTAAACCCAACACAACACAACACTCACCTGCAGAGTTAAACCCAACACAACACTCACCTGCAGAGTCAAACCCAACACAACACTCACCTGCAGAGTCAAACACAACACAACACAACACTCACCTGCAGAGTTAAACCCAACACAACACTCACCTGCAGAGTCAAACCCAACACAACACTCACCTGCAGAGTCAAACACAACACAACACTCACCTGCAGAGTCAAACCCAACACAACACAACACTCACCTGCAGAGTTAAACCCAACACAACACTCACCTGCAGAGTTAAACCCAACACAACACAACACTCACCTGCAGAGTCAAACCCAACACAACACAACACTCACCTGCAGAGTCAAACCCAACACAACACAACACTCACCTGCAGAGTCAAACCCAACACAACACAACACTCACCTGCAGAGTCAAACCCAACACAACACTCACCTGCAGAGTCAAACCCAACACAACACTCACCTGCAGAGTCAAACCCAACACAACACTCACCTGCAGAGTTAAACCCAACACAACACTCACCTGCAGAGTTAAACCCAACACAACACTCACCTGCAGAGTTAAACCCAACACAACACAACACTCACCTGCAGAGTCAAACCCCAACACAACACTCACCTGCAGAGTTAAACCCAACACAACACAACACTCACCTGCAGAGTTAAACCCAACACAACACAACACTCACCTGCAGAGTCAAACCCAACACAACACAACACTCACCTGCAGAGTCAAACCCAACACAACACAACACTCACCTGCAGAGTCAAACCCAACACAACACAACACTCACCTGCAGAGTCAAACCCAACACAACACAACACTCACCTGCAGAGTCAAACCCAACACAACACAACACTCACCTGCAGAGTCAAACCCAACACAACACTCACCTGCAGAGTCAAACCCAACACAACACTCACCTGCAGAGTCAAACCCAACACAACACTCACCTGCAGAGTTAAACCCAACACAACACTCACCTGCAGAGTTAAACCCAACACAACACTCACCTGCAGAGTTAAACCCAACACAACACAACACTCACCTGCAGAGTCAAACCCAACACAACACTCACCTGCAGAGTTAAACCCAACACAACACAACACTCACCTGCAGAGTTAAACCCAACACAACACTCACCTGCAGAGTCAAACCCAACACAACACTCACCTGCAGAGTCAAACACAACACAACACAACACTCACCTGCAGAGTTAAACCCAACACAACACTCACCTGCAGAGTCAAACCCAACACAACACTCACCTGCAGAGTCAAACACAACACAACACAACACTCACCTGCAGAGTCAAACCCAACACAACACAACACTCACCTGCAGAGTCAAACCCAACACAACACAACACTCACCTGCAGAGTCAAACCCAACACAACACAACACTCACCTGCAGAGTGAAACCCTACACAACACTCACCTGCAGAGTCAAACCCAACACAACACTCACCTGCAGAGTCAAACCCAACACAACACAACACTCACCTGCAGAGTCAAACCCAACACAACACAACACTCACCTGCAGAGTGAAACCCAACACAACACAACACTCACCTGCAGAGTGAAACCCAACACAACACAACACTCACTTGCAGAGTGAAACTCGAGTCCACTGCAGGGGTATAAACAGGAAGTTCTCGGCGGCGGAGCTGAAGCTGCTGAAGCTGGTTTCTGTCAGGAGGCCAGGAGAGGATGGCGGCCTTGTTGTCCTGGTGGACCATTAAAGCGGCTCTCGACTCAGAAAAATGCCGGAGTGTTTCCTTTCATGCCGTTCCACGCGCTCTCCTCTCTCCTGGAGCCCATATGCTCCCGTCTCTCAGGCCCGCGGACGCCGCCATATGTCTGTGTTTCTCTGTTTTGAACCCGGAGTCAGTCGGGAAACACCATGAATTATAAAAACATCAAACAAACCAACGACGTCCTGCAAAACACACGCAGTACTCACAACGCTCCACTGCAGACCAGCGCAGATCAGACACGTCTTCTACATCCCTGCTCCTGTTTTACAGGTGGGGGGGCATCTATTACCATAGTTACACTACCCCATTACCATATTTACCCTACATCTATTACCATAGTTACACTACCCCATTACCATATTTACCCTACATCTATTACCATAGTTACACTACCCCATTACCATATTTACCCTACATCTATTACCATAGTTACACTACCCCATTACCATATTTACCCTACATCTATTACCATAGTTACACTACCCCATTACCATATTTACCCTACATCTATTACCATAGTTACACTACCCCATTACCATAGTTACACTACATCTATTACCATAGTTACACTACCCCATTACCATATTTACCCTACATCTATTACCATAGTTACACTACCCCATTACCATAGTTACACTACACCCGTTGCCATAGCTGCCCTAAATCCTTTATCATAGTTACACTACCCTATTAACATATTTACACTACACCATTACCATAGTTACACTACACCCGTTGCCATAGCTGCCCTACATCCTTTATCGTAGTTACACTACCCCATTAACATATTTACCATACACCATTACCATAGTTACACTACACCCGTTGCCATAGCTGCCCTACATCCTTTATCATAGTTACACTACCCTATTACCATATTTACCCTACATCTATTGCCATAGTTACACTACACCATTACCATAGTTACACTACACCCGTTGCCATAGCTGCCCTAAAACCTTTATCGTAGTTACACTACCCTATTACCATATTTTCCGTACATGTATTACCACACTTACACTACACCATTACCATAGTAACACTACACAATTACTATAGTTACCTGACACCCATTGCTACAGCTGCCCTACATCCTTTATCATAGTTACACTACCCTATTACCCTATTTACCCTACATCTATTACCATAGTTACACCACCCCATTACCATAGTTACCCTACATCTATTACCACAGTTACACTACATCATTACTATAGTTACACTACACCCATTGCCATAGCTGCCCTACAACCTTTACTGTAGTTACAATACACCATTATCATATTTACCCTACACCATTACCATAGTTACAATACACCCGTTGTCATAGCTGCCCTATATCCTTTATCGTAGTTACACTACCCCATTACCATATTTACCCTACATGTATTACCACAGTTACACTACGCCCGTTGCCATAGTTACACTACATCCATTATCTTAGTTTCATTACACTGTTACCATAGTTACCCTACACCCATTATCACAGACACAATACACCATTACCTTAGTTACCCTACACCATTACCATAGTTACACTATTGCCATAGTTACCATACATCCATTCCCTGCATCGCTGATACTAAAATGAACGACAATAAATATAAAAATTAACAACAAATAAACGTAATATTTTTATTGATTATTTTTATTCTGAAAAATATCTGATGCTGTCTGATTCAGACTCAGCCACTAAAATCTGTTCTGACTGCAATACCAGTACTAAATCCACGAGTCACCCACAAGGTGAGACGGCGCCTATATGGCTAAAGCTAGCTAAAGTTTAGAGACCCGACCGGACTCACTCTGACTGACCGGCCGGACTCGGGCGTCAGTGCAGATGAGAAGATAAGAAGAGACACGGTGACAGAGAACAAAAACGAGGCTCAAGAGTGTTTCTGAGGACAATAGCTGTCAGCCTCCCATCTCCACAACAACGAGAACAATGAGAGTCAGACGCAGGCAGGGTTCCTCCTCGGAGCCAGAGCCCCAGCAGACGGGAAATCAATTCTGACGGCTTCGCCACAAAAACCAACAAGGACAAGAACAAAAGGATGCGAGCGCCGCTGACGGGGCTCAACTTCTCCTCTTTTCATCCTCCCCTCATCCTCCCCTCATCCTCCCCTCATCCTCTCATCACCTGCCAATAGTCCAATCACAGCGCTGTCGAAGCGCCTCCAGGACGAGCGCCAGCGGGAAGCGTTCGCCTGAAAACAAAACCAATTTCAAGGTGACGGAGAATTTCCATCCGGCGTGAAGTGCCTGAGCGGCGCGTCCCCCTGAGCGGCGCGTCCCCCTGAGCGGCGCGTCCCCCTGAGCGGCGCGTCCCCCTGAGCAGCGCGTCCCCCTGAGCGCCGCGTCCCCCTGAGCGGCGTGTCCCCCTGAGCGGCGCGTCTTCATACACGTTCATCTCCGTAAACATCTCAACCAGAAAACAACACACCTTCTAAACTTCTACTCCTCAAACCTGCCCCGCCCCTCAGCTCCACTCACCTCAAACTCTCAGTACTGCTCAGAGACCATTCAGCTACTACAACACCATCTACAGAGAAACCTGGACTCCTAACAACCACCTGACCACCCCAGTCCAGAACCTCAACACTACTAAATCGACTGACCACCCCAGAGTCCAGAACCTCAACACCACTGACTGGACTGACCGCCCCAGAGTCCAGAACCTCAACACCACTGACTGGACTGACCACCCCAGAGTCCAGAACCTCAACACCACTGACTGGACTGACTACCCCAGAGTCCAGAACCTCAACACCACTGACTGGACTGACTACCTCAGAGTCCAGAACCTCAACACTACTAAATCGACTGACCACCCCAGAGTCCAGAACCTCAACACTACTGAATGGACTGACCACCCCAGAGTGCAGAACCTCAACACCACTGACTGGACTGACCACCCCAGAGTCCAGAACCTAAATATAATTGAATGGACTGACCACCCCAGAGTCCAGAACCTAAATATCATTGAATGGACTGACCACCCCAGAGTCCAGAACCTTAACATCATTGAATGGACTGACCACCCCAGAGTCCAAAACCTTACCATCACTGAATGGACTGACCAAACCAGAGTCCAGAATCTCAACACCACTGAATGGACTGACCACCTCAGAGTCCAGAACCTCTTTGGACAGCAATGATATAACTTATATAACACATACACACACACACACACACACACATAACGTATATAACACACACACACGCATAACTTATATAACACACACACACACACACATAACGTATATAACACACACACACACATACACAGATACACACACAGACACACATACACACACACATACAAACACACAAAAACATACATACACAGACATACACACACACACACACACACATACACAGATACACAGATACACACAGACACACATACACACACACACATACAAACACACAAAAACATACATACACAGACATACACACACACACACACACACACACACACACACACACACACAGACATACACATACATACAAACACACACACATACACACAAAGACACACACACACACACACACACACAGACACACACATACACACACACAAACACACACACAGACACACACACAGACACACATACACACACACAGACATACACACACACACACACATACACACACACAGACACACACAGACACACACACAGACATACACACACACACACATACACACACACAGACACAGGCACACACACACACACACAAACACATACACACAGACACACACATACAAACACACACAAACACACACACAGACACACACACACACACAGACATATACACACACACACATACACACACACATACATACACACAGACACACACAGACACACACACAGACATACACACAGACACACACACAGACATACACACAGACACACACACACACACATACACACAGACACACACATACAAACACACACAAACACACACACAGACAGACACACACACACACACACAGACATACACACACACACATACACACACACATACACACACACAGACACACACAGACACACACACAGACATACACACACACATACACACACACAGACACACACACAGACACACACACAGACATACACACAGACACACACACAGACATACACACAGACACACACACACACATACACACAGACACACACATACAAACACACACAAACACACACACAGACACACACACACATACACACACACAGACATACACACACACACACACATACACACACACATACACACACAGACACACACACATACACAGACACACACACACACACACACACACAGACACACACACACCTGTAAGCGGGCGTTTAAAATCACAACACGACAAACATTATAGTAAAACTTTTTATTTATTTATATTTATTTATATTTATTTATGTTTATTTCAGTGTTTATTTGAGTGTTTATTCACATTGAGTATAAAATACATTCACTCATTAGACTCACATTAATATAGAAATCTTATTCATCCTCTATACTAACCCTACTCCGCTCGTCAGCGGTTTGGGGACACCTGAGCTCTGAAACTAGAATGTAGGTTTTTTCTATATACAGCATGAGTCAAAAGTCTCCGGACACCCTTCACTTTCAGAAAGGGAAGGGAAAGTGATGTATCTGATACCCCAGCAGGTAACGGGTGAGGGGGTCTATCTTTTAGGATATGTCCCCAACATGGTCAACAACTTGAAAACCATCATATTGGATCAAGAGCAAGTTTTAAACAACATGTGAATCTGAAGTCACAGTTCAGCTCCAGGTGCAGCTCACTGGACATGGTGTTCAATGTGGTGGTTGTTGTAACTTTCTGTGTTGTTAACGTTTAAACCACAAGAGATATTACTAATCTGATCACATCAATCAATTTCTGATCAGTTCTGATCTTCTTTGATCTGCTACACGACCACCTTCCCATTGGAAAAATCTGCCTTTGATCCAATATGGTGGCTTTAAAGATAGGCCCCCTCATCCGGTACTTGCTGGGGTATTCAGATACGTCATATATATAGTCAGAAGTCTCAGGACACTCTTTTTTATTGTATATATATATATATAAAATCTCACAGCATCATAAACACAGTTATAAATGATAGTATTATAAATTCTGAATATAACACATTATAAACAGCTTGTATGTTGTGAGTTGTGTTTTATACTAATAAGCTCTGATGTTCAGAGTGAGGCTTCAGAGTGAACAGGTACTTACAGACAGCGTCTCCTTCCCCCACCTCCTACACAAAACCCGACTCTATCAGAAACCTCCTACAGAGCTGTGTCCCCAAACTTCTGACCGGCAGGACACATCTCAATACAATCAACACTAATAATCTGATTTCACATTCCAGAGCGGAGACCACGCTGCTGATGTACTGCATGTGTGTGAAGGTGAGACTTCCTCTGATTATGGTTTAGCGTGTCTGTGTGTAGTAACCACACACACACACACACACACTCACACACACACACACACTCACAAACACACACACATTAGAGAAGAGCCTCTTCACAATCAGTCCCGCTGTGCCGCGTCCACATTCAGCCCCCAGTAAAAGGCACAGATCAGCTCTCGGCTGAACACTTCACACGTTAACAGCACAATCAGAGCGTATACACCAGGATTACCACACCTGAACACGCCTCGCACTAGTGTTCACTGAGTAAACAGCTCACAGTCCAGTGTACACACTCACTCTCCCACACACACGCCACTCACCCACACAGTCAACAAAATTATTCACATTTATAAATATTACTTCTGAATTAATCAGTTCAGACCTAAACAGAGTCGTTCAGGGTGGGTTCTGTGTGAAACTCTCTGTTCTAGATACAGTCAGAGCTGTTCACAGTGGTGGTGAATGGAACCAGACGTCCACCTCTAAAAGCTGTTCTAGATACAGTCAGAGCTGTTCACAGTGGTGGTGAATGGAACCAGACGTCCACCTCTAAAAGTTGTTCTAGATACAGTCAGATCTGTTCACAGTGGTGGTGAATGGAACCAGACGTCCACCTCTAAAAGCTGTTCTAGATACAGTCAGAGCTGTTCATAGTGGTGGTGAATGGAACCAGACGTCCACCTCTAAAAGCTGTTCTAGATACAGTCAGATCTGTTCACAGTGGAGGTGAATGGAACCAGACGTCCACCTCTAAAAGCTGTTCTAGATACAGTCAGATCTGTTCACAGTGGAGGTGAATGGAACCAGACGTCCTCCTCTAAAAGCTGTTCTAGATACAGTCAGATCTGTTCACAGTGGAGGTGAAGGTAACCAGACGTCCTCCTCTAAAAGCTCCTCACAGAAAGTTCTTACAGTAGATGTTATAAATACACTGTCTGATTCTGAGACTCTGTTTATGATAGTTTAGAGAAGATCTCAGTCTTAAACTCCATTCATGGTGGAGGGATACATGCAGGACGCTGTGAGGTTAAAATAGTCCCCAAAGAAAACCTAGTATTTTCAGATCTTCCACATTTTACCAACAACATCCATATAAACTCAGAAGACACGTGTAGCTTCACTGGTGGGTTTCATAGTAAATACAATGTGGATATTTGTGTTGTAGACATGGAGACGTCTGGTTACCATCACCACCACTGTAAACACCATCACCACCACTGTAAACATCATCTGAACCATTTCACACCAACCCCCTCTCTATCTCTGTTTACAACTGAATTGGGTTTAAATTAGATTATGAGGAAGTTTGATTTTTTACTGGAGTATCACTTTAATACTCACTCACATTAAAGTCTGGAGCGTCTGCGTCTGAACACAGGCACATTTAAAGATGCATAGCAGGAACAAAACAGCGTCAGGCATAAACCACGCCCACTTTTTGCTTTTGAACTCTTCGCTTACAACAAAAAAAAAACTCAAGTTATTTATTAAATATTAAGCTTATGGCTTAACATTGGCATCAATTCCTGGACGTACAGTGTTACTGCGAGAGGAGAGTTTCTATATATAGATTATTATATATAGATAGTTATATAACATATATATATAGAGCCACTGGTCACTCACTGTCCACTGTATCAGCTCCACTGACCATACAGGAGCTCCACTTACAGACTGTAGTTCATCTGATTCTCTGTATACTTTATTACTCTGTTCTTTAATGATCAGGACCCCCAAAGACCACCACAGAGCAGATACTATTAGGGAGGTGGGTCATTCTCAGCACTGCAGTAACACTGACGTGGTGCTGGTGTGTTAGTTAGTGTGTGTTGTGCTGGTGTGAGTGGATTAGACACCCCAGTGTCACTGCTGGACTGAGAATCGTCCACCAACCAAAACTATCCGGACAGCAGTGTCCTGTGGGCGGCGTCCTGTGTCCACTGATGAAGAACTAGAGGAACACAAACTGTGCAGCAGCAGATGAGCTACTGTCTCTGACTTTACATCTACAAGGTGGACCAGCAAGTAGTAGGAGTGTCTAATAGAGTGGACAGTGAGTGGACACAGTGTTTAAACACTCCAGCAGCAGCAGCACTGCTGTGTCTGATCCACTCACACCAGCACAACACATATATATATCGAGGTACATTGTAAACTAAGTTCAGGTAAACGTGGTGAGGTGACCGTCAGTGCGGAGGACGCTCACTCCGGTCCCTCACTCTTTTCCCACAAGCCCCTCTGCCGCCTCACGGCCCCCGGATATGACGTCACTGACGGAGACGCCGTCGTAGGAAGCTCCAGTCAGAGTGAGCGGCAGGCCGAGGTCAGCGATGTACCCTCTCATCATCCCTGAAAACAAACAACACTGATTTACTGACCATTACCCTGACCTCTCACACCAGTCCTGACCTCTCACACCAGTCCTGACCTCTCACACCAGTCCTGACCTCTCACACCAGTCCTCACACCAGTCCTGACCTCTCTCACACCAGTCCTGACCTCTCACACCAGTCCTGACCTCTCACACCAGTCCTGACCTCTCACACCAGACCTGACCTCTCACACCAGTCCTCACACCAGTCCTGACCTCTCACACCAGTCCTGACCTCTCACACCAGTCCTAACCTCTCACACCAGTCCTGACCTCTCACACCAGCCCTGACCTCTCTCACCAGCCCTGACCTCTCTCACACCAGTCCTGACCTCTCACACCAGTCCTGACCTCTCTCACACCAGTCCTGACCTCTCACACCAGCCCTGACCTCTCACACCAGCCCTGACCTCGCACACCAGCCCTGACCACTCACACCAGCCCTGACCTCTCACACCAGTCCTGACCTCTCACACCAGCCCTGACCTCTCACACACCAGTCCTGACCTCTCACACGAGTCCTGACCTCTCTCACACCAGTCCTGACCACTCACACCAGTCCTGACCTCTCTCACCAGTCCTGACCTCTCACACCAGTCCTGACCTCTCTCACACCAGTCCTGACCTCTCACACCAGTCCTGACCTCTCTCACACCAGTCCTGACCTCTCACACGAGTCCTGACCTCTCACACCAGTCCTGACCTCTCACACCAGTCCTCACACCAGTCCTGACCTCTCTCACACCAGTCCTGACCTCTCACACCAGTCCTGACCTCTCACACCAGTCCTGACCTCTCACACCAGTCCTCACACCAGTCCTGACCTCTCTCACACCAGTCCTGACCTCTCACACCAGTCCTGACCTCTCACACCAGTCCTGACCTCTCACACCAGACCTGACCTCTCACACCAGTCCTCACACCAGTCCTGACCTCTCACACCAGTCCTGACCTCTCACACCAGTCCTAACCTCTCACACCAGTCCTGACCTCTCACACCAGCCCTGACCTCTCTCACCAGCCCTGACCTCTCTCACACCAGTCCTGACCTCTCACACCAGTCCTGACCTCTCTCACACCAGTCCTGACCTCTCACACCAGCCCTGACCTCTCACACCAGCCCTGACCTCGCACACCAGCCCTGACCACTCACACCAGCCCTGACCTCTCACACCAGTCCTGACCTCTCACACCAGCCCTGACCTCTCACACACCAGTCCTGACCTCTCACACGAGTCCTGACCTCTCTCACACCAGTCCTGACCACTCACACCAGTCCTGACCTCTCTCACCAGTCCTGACCTCTCACACCAGTCCTGACCTCTCTCACACCAGTCCTGACCTCTCACACCAGTCCTGACCTCTCTCACACCAGTCCTGACCTCTCACACGAGTCCTGACCTCTCTCACACCAGTCCTGACCTCTCACACCAGTCCTGACCTCTCACACCAGTCCTGACCTCTCACACCAGTCCTGACCACTCACACCAGTCCTGACCTCTCACACCAGACCTGACCTCTCACACCAGTCCTGACCACTCACACCAGTCCTGACCTCTCACACCAGTCCTGACCTCTCTCACACCAGTCCTGACCTCTCACACCAGTCCTGACCTCTCACACCAGTCCTGACCACTCACACCAGTCCTGACCTCTCACACCAGTCCTGACCACTCACACCAGCCCTGACCTCTCACACCAGTCCTGACCTCTCACACCAGTCCTGACCTCTCACACCAGTCCTCACACCAGTCCTGACCTCTCACACCAGTCCTGACCACTCACACCAGCCCTGACCACTCACACCAGTCCTGGCCTCTCTCACACCAGTCCTGACCTCTCACACCAGACCTGACCTCTCACACCAGTCCTGACCTCTCACACCAGTCCTCACACCAGTCCTGGCCTCTCTCACACCAGTCCTGACCTCTCACACCAATCCTGACCTCTCACACCAGTCCTGACCTCTCACACCAGTCCTGACCTCTCTCACACCAGCCCTGACCTCTCACACCAGTCCTGACCTCTCTCACACCAGTCCTGACCTCTCTCACACCAGTCCTGACCTCTCACACCAGCCCTGACCTCTCACACCAGTCCTCACACCAGTTCTGACCTCTCACACCAATCCTGATCTCTCACACCAGACCTGACCTCTCACACCAGTCCTGACCTCTCACACCAGCCCTGACCTCTCACACCAGTCCTGACCTCTCACACCAGTCCTCACACCAGTTCTGACCTCTCACACCAATCCTGATCTCTCACACCAGACCTGACCTCTCACACCAGTCCTCACACCAATCCTGATCTCTCACACCAGTCCTGACCTCTCACACCAGTCCTGACCTCTCACACCAGCCCTGACCTCTCACACCAGCCCTGACCACTCACACCAGTCCTGACCTCTCACACCAGTCCTGACCTCTCTCACACCAGTCCTGATCTCTCACACCAATCCTGACCTCTCTCACACCAGTCCTGACCTCTCACACCAGTCCTGACCTCTCTCACACCAGTCCTGACCTCTCACACCAGTCCTGACCTCTCACACCAATCCTGACCTCTCACACCAGTCCTGACCTCTCACACCAGTCCTGACCTCTCACACCAGTCCTGACACCAATCCTGACCTCTCACACCAGTCCTGACCTCTCTCACACCAGTCCTGACCTCTCACACCAATCCTGACCTCTCACACCAGTCCTGACCTCTCACACCAGTCCTGACCTCTCTCACACCAGCCCTGACCTCTCACACCAGTCCTGACCTCTCACACCAGCCCTGACCTCTCACACCAGTCCTGACCTCTCACACCAATCCTGATCTCTCACACCAGTCCTGACCTCTCTCACACCAGTCCTGACCTCTCACACCAATCCTGATCTCTCACACCAGTCCTGACCTCTCTCACACCAGTCCTGACCTCTCACACCAGTCCTGACCTCTCTCACACCAGTCCTGATCTCTCACACCAGCCCTGACCACTCACACCAGTCCTGACCTCGCACACCAGCCCTGACCACTCACACCAGTCCTGACCTCTCACACCAGCCTGTGTAACCTCCATCCTGTTACTTCTAACCTGTAACCTGTATCTTGTTACTTGTACCCTGTTACCTGTAACTTGCACCTTGTTACCTATACCCTGTAACCTGTACCGTTTCCCAGACACTGTTATTAATTAAATAATCCAGTTAACACTGAAACTTTAACGAGGTCGTAGACTATTGTGAGTGGTTGCTAAGGTGTTGTAAGACAGTTGCTATGGTATACCAGGTGGTTTCTATGGTGTTGCTTGATTAAGAAGAACAGTACATTCTATTACAACTAATAATAATTAGATACTTACATTTAATAATGATAATAATAATAATAATAATAATAAAATGAATGGTAACAAGTCACTATAATATTAACAAAATAATGCTATTATAATAACAATTTATTTATAATGACAAATAAAAATGAAATGTTATCATCGTCTAATAATGTATTTATTATTAATACATTTTAACTGAACTACAAGTGACAGGAACTACTACTAACAATAATAATTAGTATTCCAGCATCATATCACATTTATTGATTTAATACACTGAGTAAATGTTTAAGCAGTAATAATAATAATAATAATAATAGTAATAATAATAGTAATATTAATAACAATAGTAATCATAGTAATAATATCAATAACAATAATAGTAATAATAATAATAATAATAATAACCATAATAATAGTAATAATAATAATAATAATAATAATACGTGTTATATAATGCTGTGTATGTCATTAACGTAATGAATAAGTGAATAAGTGTTCAGTAAATCACAGATATCAGTGTTTAAAGTATATTAAGCTGATTTTCAGTGTTAATGACAGAATTCAGAACAGATCCAGTTATATTACAGGTTGAGCTTACCGAGGCGTCTCCAGTGTCCCAGGTGATACTGCGGGATACACTTCTACAAAACACAAAAACAAGTGCTGAGTGTACGTGTTACACAGTCAATTTCAGCTTCCTGAGCTTAACACAGAACCCACAGCACCTTCTCCAAACCCACAGCACCATCTAAAACCCACAGCACCTTCTCCAAACCCACAGCACCATCTAAAACCCACAGCACTATCTAAAACCCACAGCACCATCTAAAACCCACAGCACCATCTAAAACCCACAGCACCTTCTAAAACCCACAGCACCTTCTCCAAACCCACAGCACCATCTAAAACCCACAGCACCATCTAAAACCCACAGCACCATCTAAAACCCACAGCACCATCTCCAAACCCACAGCACCTTCTAAAACCCACAGCACCATCTAAAACCCACAGCACCTTCTAAAACCCACAGCACCTTCTCCAAACCCACAGCACCTTCTCCAAACCCACAGCACCATCTAAAACCCACAGCACCATCTAAAACCCACAGCACCTTCTAAAACCCACAGCACCTTCTCCAAACCCACAGCACCTTCTAAAACCCACAGCACCATCTAAAACCCACAGCACCATCTAAAACCCACAGCACCTTCTCCAAACCCACAGCACCTTCTAAAACCCACAGCACCATCTAAAACCCACAGCACCATCTAAAACCCACAGCACCTTCTAAAACCCACAGCACCATCTAAAACCCACAGCACCATCTAAAACCCACAGCACCTTCTCCAAACCCACAGCACCTTCTCCAAACCCACAGCACCTTCTAAAACCCACAGCACCATCTAAAACCCACAGCACCTTCTAAAACCCACAGCACCATCTAAAACCCACAGCACCTTCTAAAACCCACAGCACCATCTAAAACCCACAGCACCTTCTAAAACCCACAGCACCTTCTCCAAACCCACAGCACCATCTAAAACCCACAGCACCATCTAAAACCCACAGCACCATCTAAAACCCACAGCACCATCTCCAAACCCACAGCACCTTCTAAAACCCACAGCACCTTCTAAAACCCACAGCACCATCTAAAACCCACAGCACCTTCTCCAAACCCACAGCACCTTCTAAAACCCACAGCACCATCTAAAACCCACAGCACCTTCTAAAACCCACAGCACCTTCTAAAACCCACAGCACCATCTAAAACCCACAGCACCTTCTAAAACCCACAGCACCATCTAAAACCCACAGCACCATCTAAAACCCACAGCACCTTCTCCAAACCCACAGCACCTTCTAAAACCCACAGCACCTTCTAAAACCCACAGCACCTTCTAAAACCCACAGCACCATCTAAAACCCACAGCACCTTCTCCAAACCCACAGCACCTTCTCCAAACCCACAGCACCTTCTAAAACCCACAGCACCATCTAAAACCCACAGCACCATCTAAAACCCACAGCACCTTCTCCAAACCCACAGCACCATCTAAAACCCACAGCACCTTCTCCAAACCCACAGCACCTTCTCCAAACCCACAGCACCATCTAAAACCCACAGCACCATCTAAAACCCACAGCACCATCTAAAACCCACAGCACCTTCTCCAAACCCACAGCACCTTCTAAAACCCACAGCACCATCTAAAACCCACAGCACCTTCTAAAACCCACAGCACCATCTAAAACCCACAGCACCATCTAAAACCCACAGCACCTTCTCCAAACCCACAGCACCATCTAAAACCCACAGCACCATCTAAAACCCACAGCACCTTCTAAAACCCACAGCACCTTCTAAAACCCACAGCACCATCTAAAACCCACAGCACCTTCTAAAACCCACAGCACCATCTAAAACCCACAGCACCTTCTAAAACCCACAGCACCATCTAAAACCCACAGCACCATCTAAAACCCACAGCACCTTCTAAAACCCACAGCACCTTCTCCAAACCCACAGCACCTTCTCCAAACCCACAGCACCATCTAAAACCCACAGCACCTTCTCCAAACCCACAGCACCTTCTCCAAACCCACAGCACCTTCTAAAACCCACAGCACCATCTAAAACCCACAGCACCTTCTAAAACCCACAGCACCATCTAAAACCCACAGCACCATCTAAAACCCACAGCACCTTCTCCAAACCCACAGCACCATCTAAAACCCACAGCACCATCTAAAACCCACAGCACCTTCTAAAACCCACAGCACCATCTAAAACCCACAGCACCTTCTCCAAACCCACAGCACCTTCTCCAAACCCACAGCACCATCTAAAACCCACAGCACCTTCTAAAACCCACAGCACCTTCTAAAACCCACAGCACCATCTAAAACCCACAGCACCATCTAAAACCCACAGCACCTTCTAAAACCCACAGCACCTTCTCCAAACCCACAGCACCTTCTCCAAACCCACAGCACCTTCTAAAACCCACAGCACCATCTAAAACCCACAGCACCTTCTAAAACCCACAGCACCTTCTAAAACCCACAGCACCATCTAAAACCCACAGCACCATCTAAAACCCACAGCACCTTCTCCAAACCCACAGCACCTTCTCCAAACCCACAGCACCATCTAAAACCCACAGCACCTTCTAAAACCCACAGCACCATCTAAAACCCACAGCACCATCTAAAACCCACAGCACCTTCTCCAAACCCACAGCACCTTCTAAAACCCACAGCACCTTCTAAAACCCACAGCACCTTCTCCAAACCCACAGCACCATCTAAAACCCACAGCACCATCTAAAACCCACAGCACCATCTAAAACCCACAGCACCATCTAAAACCCACAGCACCTTCTCCAAACCCACAGCACCTTCTAAAACCCACAGCACCTTCTCCAAACCCACAGCACCTTCTCCAAACCCACAGCACCATCTAAAACCCACAGCACCATCTAAAACCCACAGCACCTTCTAAAACCCACAGCACCTTCTCCAAACCCACAGCACCATCTAAAACCCACAGCACCTTCTCCAAACCCACAGCACCTTCTCCAAACCCACAGCACCTTCTCCAAACCCACAGCACCTTCTAAAACCCACAGCACCTTCTCCAAACCCACAGCACCTTCTCCAAACCCACAGCACCATCTAAAACCCACAGCACCATCTAAAACCCACAGCACCATCTAAAACCCACAGCACCTTCTAAAACCCACAGCACCTTCTAAAACCCACAGCACCTTCTAAAACCCACAGCACCTTCTAAAACCCACAGCACCATCTAAAACCCACAGCACCTTCTCCAAACCCACAGCACCTTCTCCAAACCCACAGCACCTTCTCCAAACCCACAGCACCTTCTAAAACCCACAGCACCATCTAAAACCCACAGCACCCACGTCCAGCAAGAGCAGCTTCACGATGAACATCACCTGCAGTGGGAGTGGGCGGGGCTAAACTGCGGGGTTCTTCACAGGTGGACAGATGTAAGTTTGCACATTGACGGACAGCACAGGCCGTCCTCCGGGCAGCGAGGTGTCAGGTAGGTTCAGAGTCTAAACAATCGATGATCCAAACACGAGTGCTCGGGCGCGAGTGTGCGTTTGTGTACTACAAGAGTGAGTCAGCTGGAGTGTGAACGAGGAACAGCTTCTCCTCCTCCTCGTCCCCAGCGGTTCCACCCACAGGCCTGCGCCGAGGTCAGAGGTCACGTTTCTTTCTGGAGCCAGACACAGCGGAGCGTCTGAGCGTCTGTCGTTCTTCACCTCCAGCAGCGGCGGTTCAAACGAGGCCGGTTAGTTCATTAAAGGAGCAGTGTGTAAAATTTATTATAGAATTTAATACACAGCGCGGTGTTTTCATTAGTCTATAATCACCTGTAACTACAGCTGTGATCTCATTGGTCTAGAACAAACCTTCATATCTACATACCAGCAGCTCGTCTTCCAGCAGATACTACCACCACCATGTTCCTACAGGAGCTCAGAACAGAAACTCTAATCTAATCTATTCTAATGTACTCCACTCTACTCTACATTAACATAATCTATTCTAATCTAATCTATTCTAATCTACTCCACTCTACTCTACATTAACATAATCTATTCTAATCTAATCTATTCTAATGTACTCTACTCTACATTAACATAATCTAATCTAGTCGAATCTATTCTAATCTACTCCACTCTACTCTACATTAACATAATCTATTCTAATCTAATCTATTCTAATGTACTCTACTCTACATTAACATAATCTATTCTAATCTAATCTATTCTAATGTACTCCACTCTACTCTACATTAACATAATCTATTCTAATCTAATCTATTCTAATGTACTCCACTCTACTCTACATTAACATAATCTATTCTAATCTAATCTATTCTAATGTACTCTACTCTACATTAACATAATCTAATCTAGTCTAATCTATTCTAATCTACTCTACTGTACTCTACATTAATCTACTCCAATCTAGTGCACACTACTCTAATCTACTCAATTCTAATCTACTCGAGCCTAATCTACGCTTATCTAATCTATTCTAATGTATTCTACTCTAATATACTCTACTGTACTCTTTATTAATCTAATCTACTCAATTTTAATCTACTTAGCTCTAATCTAATGCACTCTAGACTAATCTGCTCTAATCTACTGTACTCTAATATAATCTACTCTACTGCATTCTAATCAACTCAAATCTAATCTACTTTAATCTGGACTAATCCACTCTGATCTACTGTACTCTAATATAATCTACTCTACTGCATTCTAATCAACTCAAATCTAATCTACTTTAATCTGGACTAATCCACTCTGATCTACTGTACTCTAATATAATATACTCTACTCTAATCTACTGCACTCTAATCAACTCAAATCTAATCTACTTTAATCTGGACTAATCCACTCTAATCTACAGTACTCTAATATAATCTACTCTACTGCATTCTAATCTACTGCACTCTAATCAACTCAAATCTAATCTACTTTACTCTAGACTAATCCACTCTAATCTACAGTACTCTAATATAATATACTCTACTCTAATCTACTGCACTCTAATCAACTCAAATCTAATCTACTTTAATCTGGACTAATCCACTCTGATCTACTGTACTCTAATATAATCTACTCTACTGCATTCTAATCAACTCAAATCTAATCTACTTTAATCTGGACTAATCCACTCTGATCTACTGTACTCTAATATAATATACTCTACTCTAATCTACTGCACTCTAATCAACTCAAATCTAATCTACTTTAATCTGGACTAATCCACTCTAATCTACAGTACTCTAATATAATCTACTCTACTCTAATCTACTGCACTCTAATCAACTCAAATCTAATCTACTTTACTCTAGACTAATCTGCTCTAATCTACAGTACTCTAATATAATCTACTCTACTGCATTCTAATCTACTCAAATCTAATCTACTTTACTCTAGACTAATCCACTCTAATCTACAGTACTCTAATATAATCTACTCTACTGCATTCTAATCTACTCAAATCTAATCTACTTTACTCTAGACTAATCCACTCTAATCTACAGTACTCTAATATAATCTACTCTACTGCATTCTAATCTACTCAAATCTAATCTACTTTACTCTAGACTAATCCACTCTAATCTACAGTACTCTAATATAATCTACTCCACTCTAATCTACTCTACTCTACTCTGAACCACTAGCAAAATTAGGGATGCAAGATGATATCAGAACACTATTGGCTGATAACTGCTTTTTAATCAATCATCAATATCAATATCAACCCAAAGATTAGATTTAGCTCAATATGACTGGAGCATTCCCAGCAGGCAGCACAGAGCTAAAGGAGGTCCGGACCCAGAGGTTCTGTCAGGGGTGGGTCAGAGAACCTAACGGCTGCTACAGAACAGCAGAGCTGATACCCCCCAGGTTCATTTTCACACCTCACTGGTATGAAGTAATGAAATAAAGAGTTCAGCTTCTCTGATCACGCTCAGTATGTACACCTGACCAACAGACCGCCGTCGTTAATCTGTGTATCTAATCAGCTTCTCTCTGTTTGTGTCTCAGTGTGGTTTTAAGGTACTGATGGTAAACTGCTGATCTTGTAGGGGGCGCTGTGAGGCTGCTGATCCTGTAGGGGGCGCTGTGAGGTGACTGTGCTAAACAGCCAGTTTTAAATGCCCAATATATGCACCTTAAAAATATCAGGTATATGTACCAGCCCAGAATTCCCGTAGCGGTGCCCCCCGGATAGACGTGAGAGTATAAACTACAGACTGTATGATACACAGAAACAGGACAGTCATGAAAACCGTGTCCTGTATTAAAACAAAGGTCCAGATTTTTATATCCGAGTCCTCACGTCATCCCCACACTGACACATTAGCGTGATCCTTTTCCGTCCCTCGTCCTTCTCGCCGGTCAGGAGCGGCTGCTCACTCCAGAGAGTGGTCCGATCTCTGACCCCCGGAGCGCAGAGAGGGACTGAGGAGAGGACGGCACATGGACAGATCGAGCGGGTCTCCAGCCATCTGCTCAGGTTCACACGGGCAGAGCATGAGTTACTGGCTCAGTCGGCGTCCAGAGGGACGCGGGTGGACGCTGAGCCGCAGGGCAGGAGAGGACAGCAGAGGAGGAGCTGTGAGATGTAGCTGAGGGCACCAGGTGGCCAACAGAGGAACTACAACTACAATAAATAAATGAACTGAACTGGAACGAACAGCACAGGCCCTCACGCTTCTGCTTTAATAGAGGAAACAATAACAAAAACAATAACAATAACTTATATAACATTACATAAGATCATATACGAGTATATATACATACACAGCCATAACATGTCCACTGTATCAGCTCCACTGACCATACAGGACCTCCACTCACTGTCCACTGTATCAGCTCCACTGACCATACAGGACCTCCACTCACTGTCCACTGTATCAGCTCCACTGACCATATAGGACCTCCACTCACTGTCCACTGTATCAGCTCCACTGACCATACAGGACCTCCACTCACTGTCCACTGTATCAGCTCCACTGACCATACAGGACCTCCACTCACTGTCCACTGTATCAGCTCCACGGACCATACAGGACCTACACTCACTGTCCACTGTATCAGCTCCACTGACCATACAGGACCTCCACTCACTGTCCACTGTATCAGCTCCACTGACCATACAGGACCTCCACTCACTGTCCACTGTATCAGCTCCACTGACCATACAGGACCTCCACTCACTGTCCACTGTATCAGCTCCACTGACCATACAGGACCTCCACTCACTGTCCACTGTATCAGCTCCACTGACCATACAGGACCTACACTCACTGTCCACTGTATCAGCTCCACTGACCATACAGGACCTCCACTCACTGTCCACTGTATCAGCTCCACTGACCATACAGGAGCTCCACTTACAGACTGTAGTTCATCTGATTCTCTGTATACTTTATTACTCTGTTCTTTAATGATCAGGACCCCCACAGGACCACCACAGAGCAGATACTATTAAGGAGGTGGGTCATTCTCAGCACTACAGTGACACTACAGTGGTGCTGCTGTGTTAGTAGTGTGTGTTGTGCTGGTGTGAGTGGATCAGACCCAGCAGAGTGGAGAAGGATTGGGCTCATGTGATCTTGTTACCTGAGAAAATCCTGCTTGTTAAAATATACCTGCGTGGTTTTCAGCAGACTGACCTTCAGAACCGCCGCTTTACTCCATACAGGTGCGTCATTGATGCCCAGGTGTGTCCTCAGCGCCTCAGCGGCTCGGTCCAGCAGCTCCTGCTCCGTCACACCATCCGGCTCACCGAAAACCTCCTCGAACCAAGAACCTCCCATCATTACCTGGAAGCAAACATACCCACACAATTAGTCTACAGTCTACAGCAAGTTACAACAACCACCACATTGAACACCAAGCTCCGTGAGCTGAAGATCTGTGTTCAGCACCAGAGACAACATGTATCTTCTTTGATCTGCTACACGACCACCGAGAAGCTGAACGTGCTACAGGTTTATGAGGTGAGAGATTTGGGGTCGGAGCCGTGAGTGACAGCACAGAAGAGTTGTTCTCCAGGAGGAGAAGCAGCTCTCCGCGGTGTCTCCTCGCTGCTGGGGCTGTAAGTGGGGCGGGAGTGAATTATTCAGGGTGCTGCGTGGCTGTGGTGGCGCTGCAGGCTATTTCTGCTCTGCTCGTGTTGCCGCTAATGGCTGGAGGAGAGCGAGACATGTGTTCAACGCATTTCCTCCTGTTAGCAGCGAGCCGGTGCGGCGCGGCGGCTGATCCTGAGCGTGGGCGGAGCCGCGGGAGAAGATCTGTTTTGGTTGGACGCAGTTTTACAACGTCTTACTCGTTTCCCTGACAGCGTCTGTTATGATCTCTCAGTAACGAAACAAGCAGCTGTTTAGTGATGACGTCCACCACATACCCAGAAATACATACTGTTATTACTGCTTACCACCTCCTCATATCTCCACTCACTGACCACTCCATCAGCTCCACTGACCATACAGGACCTCCTCTCACTGTCCACTCCATCAGCTCCACTGACCATACAGGACCTCCACTCACTGTCCACTGTATCAGCTCCACTGACCATACAGGACCTCCACTCACTGTCCACTGTATCAGCTCCACTGACCATACAGGACCTCCACTCACTGACCACTCCATCAGCTCCACTGACCATACAGGACCTCCTCTCACTGACCACTGTATCAGCTCCACTGACCATACAGGACCTCCACTCACTGTCCACTGTATCAGCTCCACTGACCATACAGGACCTACACTCACTGTCCACTGTATCAGCTCCACTGACCATACAGGACCTCCACTCACTGTCCACTGTATCAGCTCCACTGACCATACAGGACCTCCACTCACTGTCCACTGTATCAGCTCCACTGACCATACAGGACCTCCACTCACTGTCCACTGTATCAGCTCCACTGACCATACAGGACCTCCACTCACTGTCCACTGTATCAGCTCCACTGACCATACAGGACCTACACTCACTGTCCACTGTATCAGCTCCACTGACCATACAGGACCTCCACTTACAGACTGTAGTTCATCTGATTCTCTGTATGCAGATACACTGATACTAATTACAAGCAATACAACAACAAACATAAAATAACTAGAATAACATGTTCAGTGAGAGGGAGTCAGTAACTGGAGGAAGAGGAAAACTTGGCTTGAGTTATTAACCTCAGACCACCTTCTCATATCCTCCACCCACTGTGTTATTAACCTCAGACCACCTTCTCATATCCTCCACCCACTGTGTTATTAACCTCAGACCACCTTCTCATATCCTCCACCCACTGAGTTATTAACCTCAGACCACCTTCTCATATCATCCCCCCACTGTGTTATTAACCTCAGACCACCTTCTCATATCCTCCACCCACTGTGTTATTAACCTCAGACCACCTTCTCATATCCTCCACCCACTGAGTTATTAACCTCAGACCACCTTCTCATATCATCCCCCCACTGAGTTATTAACCTCAGACCACCTTCTCATATCATCCACCCACTGAGTTATTAACTTCAGACGACCTTCTCATATCACCCACCCACTGTGTTATTAACCTCAGACCACCTTCTCATATCACCCACCCACTGTGTTATTAACCTCAGACCACCTTCTCATATCCTCCACCCACAGAGTTATTAACCTCAGACCACCTTCTCATATCCTCCACCCACTGAGTTATTAACCTCAGACCACCTTCTCATATCATCCACCCACTGAGTTATTAACCTCAGACAACCTTCTCATATCACCCACCCACTGTGTTATTAACCTCAGACCACCTTCTCATATCACCCACCCACTGTGTTATTAACCTCAGACCATTTTTATACATTTGTATACAATTTTATTCATACATTCAACTACTGATGTGAAGCTAGGACTCTGGTAAATCCATTTCAAGCACCAAAATAGTTTGTCCAAATTAATAAAATATATTTTTTACAAGATTTATGAAGAATTTTAAAATCAGACTTCAAGTTTTTTCAGGTTTAGGACCAGACTATCTCTTCATACTTCCTCCAGGTCACTTATGTCCTCAATATTGAGTCAGCAGAGACTGTTCTGAATATTTTGATATAAAATATGTGGTTATTATGTTACATGCAAAATTAAGAAAATCGAGATAGTGCCCTAAGACCCCGTAGGGTTAAACAGACCCTTACTGTGTATTTACTTAATCTGTAGACCCTCCTTACTGTACAGTCAGAGACCTGTTCTCTAGTTCAGTCCTCACATTCAGTCCAGCTTCTGTATGTGGATTTAGTAAAAACTGTGAAGCAACAGAGGAGCTACAGCCAGTATGGAAGGTGTTTCCCATAAAGTGTGTAATGGTTCTTGTCTCACCGTCAGTCTGGTTGTAGGGTCTCCTGGGCGGTTGTGCTCTGGAAAAGGGACGGAGTCGTAGACCACCCCCAACAACCCCCGATCCTCAGACGAGGGCACCAAGTGACCAAAACCCTGAACACACAAATGAAGAACACATGAGATCAAAGGTCTGCTTTCAAAATACACTAAATACCAGTTTCAGCCCTGCGTGGACGTATGAGGACCCCCAGTTACTCCAGACAGAAGACCCTGCTCAGTCAGTGGTGTGTGTTATTGTTGTTTTTGTGTGTGATATGATGCGTGTTGTGTGATGAAGCTCTTCGTATAGAGAACCAGAGGTGTGATCTCCAACGCTCCACTGCTCCAACACCAAACAACAGAAGCCCTAAACTAGGAAGCAGGTGAACAGCACGTTCTGCGAGGTCAGGCAGAGCTGCAGACACTTGAGCAGCAGATACTATGAGGGAGCAGCAGCTCCTATCAGGTGAGCACAGTATACTATGTGATGAGGACCAGTTACTATTATGTGCACACCAGATACTATGCAGTGAGGACGATCACGAAGGCTTCAAGACCGTGAACCAATCAGAAGACTAGAAGCTGCTTCACACGTTCACACGTGATCTGGAGTGACGTTAGATTCCTCAGATTAATGTCTGTGCTCTAGGTAACACAGTTAAACTAGCGTTCTAGCGCCCCCTGGTGTTAGGCACCTGCTGTATCTGCTAACTTTACTAACTTGCTGTCCTTCTCACTCAGGAGCTCTTACTTCCAGAACTTCTCTCCAAACTGTTCACTCGCTCTACTGCTCGCCGCTGGTGTCGACGGTTTACAGATTATAACTAATTATAACTGATAACAGATTATAACTGATTATAACTGATAACAGATTATAACTGATTATAACTGATAACAGATTATAACTGATTATAACTGATAACAGATTATAACTGATTATAACTGATAACAGATTATAACTAATTATAACTGATAACAGATTATAACTGATTATAACTGATAACAGATTATAACAGATAACTGATTATAACTGATAACAGATTATAACTAATTATAACTGATAACAGATTATAACTAATTATAACTGATAACAGATTATAACTGATTATAACTGATAACAGATTATAACAGATAACTGATTATAACTGATTATAACTGATAACAGATTATAACTGATTATAACTGATAACAGATTATAACTGATTATAACTGATAACAGATTATAACTAATTATAACTGATAACAGATTATAACTGATTATAACTGATAACTGATTATAACTGATAACAGATTATAACTGATTATAACTGATAACAGATTATAACTGATTATAACTGATAACAGATTATAACTGATTATAACTGATAACAGATTATAACTAATTATAACTGATAACAGATTATAACTGATTATAACTGATAACAGATTATAACAGATAACTGATTATAACTGATAACAGATTATAACTAATTATAACTGATAACAGATTATAACTAATTATAACTGATAACAGATTATAACTGATTATAACTGATAACAGATTATAACAGATAACTGATTATAACTGATTATAACTGATAACAGATTATAACTGATTATAACTGATAACAGATTATAACAGATAACTGATTATAACTGATTATAACTGATAACAGATTATAACTGATTATAACTGATAACAGATTATAACAGATAACTGATTATAACTGATTATAACTGATAACAGATTATAACTGATTATAACTGATAACAGATTATAACAGATAACTGATTATAACTGATTATAACTGATAACAGATTATAACTGATTATAACTGATAACAGATTATAACAGATAACAGATTATAACTGATAACAGATTATAACTGATTATAACTGATAACAGATTATAACTGATTATAACTGATAACAGATTATAACTGATAACTGATAACAGATTATAACAGATAACAGATTATAACTGATAACAGATTATAACTGATTATAACTGATAACAGATTATAACTGATTATAACTGATAACAGATTATAACTGATAACTGATAACAGATTATAACAGATAACAGATTATAACTGATTATAACTGATAACAGATTATAACAGATAACTGATTTTAATTGATTATAACTGATAACAGATTACAACAGATTATGACAGATAACTGATTATAACTGATTATAACTGATAACTGATTATAACTGATAACAGATTATAACTGATTATAACAGATAACAGAATATAACTGATAACAGATTATAACAGATTATACCAGATAACTGATTATAACTGATTATAACTGATAACAGATTATAACTGATTATAACTGATAACAGATTATAACAGATAACAGATTATAACTGATTATAACTGATAACAGATTACAACAGATTATAACAGATAACTGATTATAACTGATAACAGATTATAACTGATTATAACAGATTATAACAGATAACTGATTATAACTGATAACAGATTATAACTGATTATAACTGATTATAACAGATAACTGATTATAAATGATTATAACTGATTATAACTGATAACTGATTATAACTGATAACAGATTATAACTGATTATAACAGATAACTGATTATAACTGATAACAGATTATAACAGATTATACCAGATAACTGATTATAACAGATTATACCAGATAACTGATTATAACTGATTATAACAGATAACTGATTAGCCCCCCCCCCCCCCCCCCCCTTTAAAAAAGGTTTCTGACCGCTACTGGCAGCACGGAGCCGCTGAACTCCAGGTTGACCATCCCTACAGTCGCTGTGGGAATCTCTCGCAGCTGTTCTGACAGAGGCTGGGCAGCAGGGGGCAGCACTGAGGCCAGAGCTACACACAGACAAGAGAAAAAAAGAACAGTGGTTTTAATCTTATATAAATCTGAATGATTGTAATTTTACTGGGATGGTCATGTGACCTAGTGTGATCTATTAATAACAGGTTGATGAGGACCAGTAAGATTTTTTATGAACACTAAATAAGGTCCAGAGTGATTAAACGTTGGTGGTCTTTATTGATTTAAGTGATTAAACATAACAACTGATCATATCAGCGGATATAAATGTTCTTATATTTTAAGGTCACAGTTGCTATTAATGATGGCCTTAACAGCACAAACTAACGGTCCTATATAATATAAATATATTTAAAATATATATATATATATATATATATATATATATATACACACACACACATATATATATATATATGGTCAAAGGCAAAAAATAAATTTTTAATTTTTAGTTTTCTGGATGGAAGAGCTGACCAATCACAGTACAATAGGCGGAGCTAAAAGGCACAGGAGCTCTAACAGAGCGTTTCAGTCCAGTATGATAAAAATATTGTGTTTTGGTGAAATAAACGTATGTAAATCTGTTACAGTAGAACCTGAACTTATCAACACTGAATAAAAATAAATAATAGTTGTTTATTGTAAAGTTACTACTCTGGAGATATTTCTGAGCGTTTACCTGCTGCAGGTAGAGCAGAGATCACATGATCAGCTCTCAACGTGCTGCCATCCTCCAGTTTGATCTGTATATATAGAAATAAAACAATGAATAAGCATTTAGATCATTTAGACAATGTCCCCCTGAACGCAGTTCCAGTCTGTTCAGTGTCTGAGGTCTGATTTAGATTTAGCACTAAAGCAAACAAAGCTATGAACCCACCAGTCGTAGTAACTATAGGCCTTAAACTCACAGTGTAGATATAAATCATAGTCTCAACCAGCGTCACCAACCACATTAACACATTACATACTGTAGCTAGCAACACGGAAATACTGAATATATCAGATACTGAATGAGTCAACAGAATCAGAAATATTTCCAAGCTATTTTGGAGCATTTCTATTGGTCCATGCATCACGAAATTCTCACACAATGTTATACACAGTCAATAAACAAGGCATAGTCAATGCACAGCCAACGCACAGCCAACGCACAGCCAATGCACAGTCAATGCACAGCCAACGCACAGCCAATACACTACCAATACACAGTCAATACACAGTCAATACACAGTCAATGCACAGCCAACGCACAGCCAATGCACAGCCAATACACTACCAATACACAGTCAATACACAGTCAATACACAGCCAATGGACAGTCAATACACAGCCAATACACTACCAATACACAGTCAATACACAGTCAATACACTGCCAATACACAGCCAGGGCACCGTCAATGCACAGTCAATACACAGCCAATACACAGCCAGTACACAGTCAATACACAGTCAATACACAGTTAATGCACAGTCAATATGCAGACTGCATTTTTAACTCTTTAATGCGTCTCACCTCCCAGCCGGCCGCAGTGTGGTCCAGTCTTCTGACGGGGGCGCTCTTGTGTACCTCCACTCTGTCTCTGCCCCTCAGCGTCTCCTCCAGAGCCTCAGGAAGTGCCTGTATGCCCCGCCTCAGATTCCACTGGGCCCAGCGCTCCTTCTGAGCCCGCCGTACCAGCGCAGAGCGGACCACCGGGGGGCGCTTTTCTGCACCGTCACACAGTTTACAGAGAAATAAACACACGTCCCCACGACAACAACAACAAACAGCCCAGTGAGAAAGCTCGGGCTCAGATCACAGACTCACTGAGAAGACCCCACGTCCCATCAGAGAGACACAAACAGAAACAAACAAACAAGATTTAACAGCACTGACGACGCTTATTCCATAAACATAAACAACAACAACAACAACATGGTGTTTTTAGTTTTTCTGTTGTTTGTTTATTCTGCTGTTTAGTCCACTCTTGTCCTTTAATGACCTGAACTATTTCAATGAGTTTTAAGGGAAAAGTCAGGTTAAAGCTTTAAACGTAGCCTTAAAAGGGCACGCTGGCCAAAAAACAAAATTTGACAACGGCCAACTCTCCTCCTTCTCAGTCTGTCTACAGTGAGAGCGTCTGATTTGAAGATCAGGAAGACCCCATCTGATAGACTGTGTCTTGAAGGTGGAGACGGGGACTGGGGGGTGGAAACTAAAGCTGATGGTACTGAGGGGTCCGGAGATGACACTGTGCTGCCCTCTAATGGATGTACTGCTTCACATCCAAGCCAGCATAAAGGTCACATAGCAGCACTGTGTAAGAGTCTGATCTGATAGTGTAAAAGTGTGTATCTGATCAATAAGTGTCTGATCTCCAGTAAGAAGAGCAGATCTGATTAGAACAGATGTAAATAATCAGACATACAATACAAAGTATCATGAATATGTTATTGTGAGAGAAGTAGATCAGATCTTGATCCAGTTTGAAGAACAAAGTTAGGTTCCAGATTTCTCCTGGACGCCCCAGACATTGTATGAATGTGTTCAGTTCCTTCAGCAGCAAATCTTGATTTATCTTAATGAAGTACTGAGCAGTCAAAGCAGGTATTAGATCAGAACTGATAATAATACTGGGTTGTTTAGGAGAAGCTTGGAAAGAGTTAAATAAACACACTGACGTATGTAAAACACTACTTACTCTATTAATACTGATTAATATTTAATAATAAAGTGTAAAACACTACTTACTCTATTAATACTGATTAATATTTAATAATAAAGTGTAAAAGCTCTACTTACTCTATTAATACTGATTAATATTTAATAATAAAGTGTAAAAGCACTACTTACTCTATTAATACTGATTAATATTTAATAATAAAGTGTAAAAACACTACTTACTCTATTAATACTGATTAATATTTAATAATAAAGTGTAAAAGCTCTACTTACTCTATTAATACTGATTAATATTTAATAATAAAGTGTAAAAGCTCTACTTACTCTATTAATACTGATTAATATTTAATAATAAAGTGTAAAAACACTACTTACTCTATTAATACTGATTAATATTTAATAATAAAGTGTAAAAGCTCTACTTACTCTATTAATACTGATTAATATTTAATAATAAAGTGTAAAAGCTCTACTTACTCTATTAAAACTGATTAATATTTAATAATAAAGTGTAAAAACACTACTTACTCTATTAATACTGATTAATATTTAATAATAAAGTGTAAAAACACTACTTACTCTATTAAAACTGATTAATATTTAATAATAAAGTGTAAAAACACTACTTACTCTATTAAAACTGATTAATATTTAATAATAAAGTATAAAAACACTACTTACTCTATTAATACTGATTAATATTTAATAAAAAAAGTGTAAAAGCACTACTTTATTAATACTGATTAATATTTGATAATAAAGTGTAAAAGCACTACTTACTCTATTAATACTGATTAATATTTAATAAAAAAGTGTAAAAGCACTACTTACTCTATTAATACTGATTAATATTTGATAATAAAGTGCAAAAGCACTACTTACTCTATTAATACTGATTATTATTTAATAATAAAGTGTAAAAGCACTACTTACTCTATTAATACTGTTTAATATTTAATAATAAAGTGTAAAAGCACTACTTACTCTATTAATACTGATTAATATTTAATAATAAAGTGTAAAAGCTCTACTTACTCTATTAATACTGATTAATATTTAATAATAAAGTGTAAAAGCACTACTTACTCTATTAATACTGTTTAATATTTAATAATAAAGAGTAAAAGCACTACTTACTCTATTAATACTGATTAATATTTGATAATAAAGTGTAAAAGCACTACTTACTCTATTAATACTGTTTAATATTTAATAATAAAGTGTAAAAGCACTACTTACTCTATTAATACTGATTAATATTTGATAATAAAGTGTAAAAGCACTACTTACTCTATTAATACTGATTAATATTTAATAAAAAAGTGTAAAAGCACTACTTACTCTATTAATACTGATTAATATTTGATAATAAAGTGTAAAAGCACTACTTAGTCTATTAATACTGATTATTATTTAATAATAAAGTGTAAAAGCACTACTTACTCTATTAATACTGATTAATATTTAATAATAAAGTGTAAAAGCTCTACTTACTCTATTAATACTGATTAATATTTAATAATAAAGTGTAAAAGCTCTACTTACTCTATTAATACTGTTTAATATTTGATAATAAAGTGTAAAAGCTCTACTTACTCTATTAATACTGATTAATATTTAATAATAAAGTGTAAAAGCTCTACTTACTCTATTAATACTGATGAATATTTAATAATAAAGTGTAAAATCTCTACTTACTCTATTAATACTGATTAATATTTAATAATAAAGTGTAAAAGCTCTATTTACTCTATTAATACTGATGAATATTTAATAATAAAGTGTAAAATCTCTACTTACTCTATTAATACTGATTAATATTTAATAATAAAGTGTAAAAGCTCTACTTACTCTATTAATACTGATGAATATTTAATAATAAAGTGTAAAATCTCTACTTACTCTATTAATACTGATTAATATTTAATAATAAAGTGTTTACTGAGTAAATAAATAACTTCCTGTCTGGATATAATAGTGTAAGCAGGTTCTAGATAACTGCGTATGATTAGGAGTGGTGGTGTAAGCAGGTTCTACTCACCGTAGCCCATCAGCATACCCAGCAGGACGGACCCCCGGGCCTGTTCTGCGTTGTAGAGCGGTGGGAAACATGAACGGACACTCAGCTTCCTGCTGTCCCCCGCAAACACACCACGACACAGAGCGTCGATCGCTATATCTGCTAACTGGACACACAAAGCACACACCACATATAATCTCTCACAGGACAACTCCACCCAAAACTACTGCAAAATTATGATTTCATCAGAGGGGCTCAGTGTGAAACACTCCAGATCTGTTCACAGTGGTGGTGAATGGAACCAGACATCCACCTCTAGAAGCTGTTCTAGATACAGTCAGATCTGTTCACAGTGGTGGTGAACGGAACCAGACGTCCACCTCTAAAAGCTGTTCTAGATACAGTCAGAACTGTTCACAGTGGAGGTGAATGAAACCAGACGTCCACCTCTAAAAGCTGTTCTAGATACAGTCAGAACTGTTCACAGTGGAGGTGAATGGAACCAGACGTCCACCTCTAAAAGCTGTTCTAGATACAGTCAGAACTGTTCACAGTGGAGGTGAATGGAACCAGACGTCCACCTCTAAAAGCTCCTCACAGAAAGTTCTTACAGTAGATGTTCTAAATACACTGTCTGATTCTGAGACGCTGTTTATGATAGTTTAGAGAAGATCTCAGTCTTAAACTCCACCACAGTAAATACCACCACCACTGTAAACACCACCACCACTAAAAACACCATCACCACCACCATAAACACCATCACCACCACTGTAAACACCACTACCAATGTAAACATCACCACCACTGTAAACATCACCACCACAGTAAACATCACCACCACCATAAACACCATCACCACCACCATAAACACCATCACCACCACCATAAACACCATCACCACCACTAAAAACACCATCACCACCACCATAAACACCATCACCACCACCATAAACACCATCACCACCACCATAAACACCATCACCACCACTGTAAACACCACCACTGTAAACATCACCACCACTGTAAACAATATCTGAAGCATTTCACACCAAAACACTCTCAATCTCTCTGTTTACGTCCCAAATGTAGAATTATACAGAAATTCTAATAAAATTAGTAAAATATAAGTATTTATTATATAATATATAATAACAGAGTATACCTCACATACTCAGTACAGCTTCTGCTAACTGGTTGCTAATTAGAGGAGTGTTAGCTTCCAGTAATTGTTGGCTACATTAGCCTCGTGGCTAGACTGTCGCGCTAATGACCCTCACTCACCTCTGACCCCAGTCGCCTGGACACGAACTCGTGCACTGACTCGTCCTCCTGCGTCCCCTTACTGACCAAAACCTCCTTCAGCACGCTGAGCATTATGGGACGGGAAAACGGAGGGATGGTGCGCACGACCCCGCTGGAGGAGGAGAGGAGGAAAATCAAAGGGCTTCAAAATCTAACAACAGCAGCAGCAGCCTGTTACATACCAGCCTATTCAGAGTATAGCAGTTTAGCTCCGCCCACTCACACTGACCTCATAAAGACTGTTTCAAACTGAACACGTTTCTATTTGTGGAACAATACAGGACAGCCAATCAGAAGAGCTCTTATTTACATAAATTCATCTTCCTGTCTGGATTTGATTGAGTGTTAGTGAGGTCAGGTACTGATGTTGAACATTGCTGTGAGGATTTGATTGAGTGTTAGTGAGGTCAGGTACTGGTGTTGAACATTGCTGTGAGGATTTGATTGAGTGTTAGTGAGGTCAGGTACTGATGTTGAACATTGCTGTGAGGGTTTGATTGAGTGTTAGTGAGGTCAGGTACTGATGTTGAACATTGCTGTGAGGGTTTGATTGAGTGTTAGTGAGGTCAGGTACTGATGTTGAACATTGCTGTGAGGATTTGATTGAGTGTTAGTGAGGTCAGGTACTGATGTTGAACATTGCTGTGAGGATTTGATTGAGCGTTAGTGAGGTCAGGTGCTGATGTTGAACATTGCTGTGAGGATTTGATTGAGCGTTAGTGAGGTCAGGTACTGGTGTTGAACATTGCTGTGAGGATTTGATTGAGTGTTAGTGAGGTCAGGTACTGATGTTGAACATTGCTGTGAGGATTTGATTGAGTGTTAGTAAGGTCAGGTACTGATGTTGAACATTGCTATGAGGATTTGATTGAGTGTTAGTGAGGTCAGGTACTGATGTTGAACATTGCTGTGAGGGTTTGATTGAGTGTTAGTGAGGTCAGGTACTGATGTTGAACATTGCTGTGAGGATTTGATTGAGTGTTAGTGAGGTCAGGTACTGATGTTGAACATTGCTGTGAGGATTTGATTGAGTGTTAGTGAGGTCAGGTACTGATGCTGAACATTGCTGTGAGGATTTGATTGAGTGTTAGTGAGGTCAGGTACTGATGTTGAACATTGCTGTGAGGATTTGATTGAGCGTTAGTGAGGTCAGGTGCTGATGTTGAACATTGCTGTGAGGGTTTGATTGAGTGTTAGTGAGGTCAGGTACTGATGTTGAACATTGCTGTGAGGATTTGATTGAGTATTAGTGAGGTCAGGTACTGATGTTGAACATTGCTGTGAGGATTTGATTGAGTATTAGTTAGTGAACTCAGTGAGATCTGAGACAGAACCTCAGAGCAGGTATGTGGAGAGGCTGAGAAGACTGACCCGAGTCCTGAGGGCATCTTGTGTAACCGTCCTTTAACGTAGAGGAAGCGGTTTTTGGAGGCCACGTGGTGATGAAGAACCGGCAGAATCTCACTCTCCAAACCCAACTCGCCCAGCTGTGAGAACCAGAGGAGAACATGAGAGAACAAACACTGAAGAAGGTAATGTTAATATAGAGCATTAATGCTGAGGGTCTAGATTCTGCGGTGGTCAGTCCATTCAGTGGTGTTGAGGTTCTGGACTCTGGGGTGGTCAGTCCATTCAGTGGTGTTGAGGTTCTGGACTCTGGGGTGGTCAGTCCATTAATTGATGTTGAGGTTCTGGACTCTGGGGTGGTCAGTCCATTTATTAGTGTTGAGGTTCTGGACTCTGGGGTGGTCAGTCCATTTATTAGTGTTGAGGTTCTGGACTCTGGGGTGGTCAGTCCATTCATTGACGTTGAGGTTCTGGACTCTGGCGTGGTCAGTCCATTCAGTGGTGTTGAGGTTCTAGACTCAGGGGTGGTCAGTCCAGTGTTCAGCTTCTTTGTTTGGTGTGTCTGTATCTCCTTTTCTCAGTGAGGAGCTTCTTGAACATCTACACATCCTTTCAGACCCACAGTGTTGAGGGGTCTTCTCACAGTGGAAGGATGGACAGAAACACCTGTAGATGTTCTCAGATCTGAAGCAGTTTGATGTTCTCCTCTCTCCATGAGATCAAAGAGCTGTTTATCTGATGAGAGGACAGTGTTGGTGGGTCTAGCAGGTCTTCCAGGTGATGGTTAGAAGTCTCAGTTTACTCTGTTAATCAGTTGACTGGACTCGTATCTAATCTAAATACGTTCTGAAAAGCTCAGTAACCTGAATTCGGGGTCTCAGGTGGTCTCAGATCTTCAGATGAACAGCTGTTTAAACACTGAGCTATAAATAAATACCAGGTTTAAGGTGCGTTTCCCCGCCACCCCGGCCGGTCGGATCCCCCGGGGTCCGTGTTCAAACACAGCTCCATCCTCTCTCCGCGTGGAGCTCATCCAACCACCACAGCGCCCACTCGCCTCCAACAGCACCACCTACAGGAAGACAGAGGAAATACAGCACACGGTTAGATGGAACACACTGGAAGTAAAAACAGTTCAGCATAAAATCACGTTCCTCCCAGTTTTCCATCCTGTAAAGCTGCCACACAATCTCTTATTCAGTATGTAATGTATATAACAGTGTTATTACAGGTTTACAGTTCTGAGTACTGAACTCTCACTGTTACACTATATAACAGCGTTTTTACAGGTTTACAGTTCTGAGTACTGAACTCTCACTATTACACTATATAACAGCGTTATTACAGGTTTACAGTTCTGAGTACTGAACTCTCACTATTACTCCATATAACAGCGTTATTACAGGTTTACAGTTCTGAGTACTGAACTCTCACTGTTACACTATATAACAGCGTTATTACAGGTTTACAGTTCTGAGTACTGAACTCTCACTGTTACACTATATAACAGCGTTATTACAGGTTTACAGCTCAGAGTACTGAACTCTCACTGTTACACTATATAACAGCGTTATTACAGGTTTACAGTTCAGAGTACTGAACTCTCACTATTACACTATATAACAGCGTTATTACAGGTTTACAGTTCTGAGTACTGAACTCTCACTGTTACACTATATAACAGCGTTATTACAGGTTTACAGTTCTGAGTACTGAACTCTCACTATTACACTATATAACAGTGTTATTACAGGTTTACAGTTCTGAGTACTGAACTCTCACTAGTACTCTATATAACAGTGTTATTACAGGTTTACAGTTCTGAGTACTGAACTCTCACTATTACACTATATAGCAGTGATATTACAGGTTTACAGTTCTGAGTACTGAACTCTCACTATTACACTATATAACAGCGTTATTACAGGTTTACAGTTCTGGGTACTGAACTCTCACTAGTACACTATATAACAGTGTTATTACAGGTTTACAGTTCTGAGTACTGAACTCTCACTATTACTCCATATAAGAGAGTTATTACAGGTTTACAGTTCTGGGTACTGAACTCTCACTGTTACACTATATAACAGCGTTATTACAGGTTTACAGTTCTGAGTACTAAACTCTCACTATTACTCCACATAACAGTGTAATTACAGGTTTACAGTTCTGGGTACTGAACTCTCACTAGTAGACTATATAACAGCCTTATGACAGGTTTACAGTTCTGAGTACTGAACTCTCACTAGTACACTATATAACAGCGTTATTACAGGTTTACAGTACTGAGTACTGTAAACCTTTAAAGCCTTTGAAGTTACTGATCAAACAGGTGCAAACCGAAGCACCCTCGTCTCTGCAGCTCTGCAGGTTTACCTTAGACACCTGTGTGCTCCTGCTGAGGTGGTAGCAGGCGGAGAGACCCCCGATCCCACCCCCCAGAATGGCCACAGTCTTCTGCATTCAGAACACGCTCACACGCACCTGCAAACACAAACATTCAACACATCAAAGCACATCAAACAACTTACAACTAATCAACATGATCAGATCTGTTAGTGTTTACTTTGTACACACTTTACTTTTCTGCACTCTGACAGAGTAAAGGGGAAATCCACCCGTTTAAAAAATTCAGTTAATGCCTGATCTGACCTCACACTAGCTTTTTAATGCAGCATCATTATCATTTTCAATGGGTCTCACTGAGGTCTCACTGAGGTCTCAATGGGTCTCAGTGGAGTCTCAGTGGAGTATCAGTGGTGTCTCAGTGGGGTCATAGTGGGGTCTTAGCGGAGTCTCAGTGGGATCTCAGCAGAGTATCCGCGGGGTCTTAGTGCAGTCTCGTGGGGTTTCAGCATGTTCTCAGTGGGGTCTCAGCGGAGTCTCAACAGAGTCTAAGAGGAGTCTCAGTGGGGTCATAGTGGGGTCTCAGCAAAGTCTCAGTGAAGTCTCAGTGAAGTCTCAGTGGAGTCTCAGTGAAGTCTCAGTGAAGTCTCAGTGGAGTCTCAGTGAAGTCTCAGTGGAGTCTCAGTGAAGTCTCAGTGGAGTCTCAGTGAAGTCTCAGTGAAGTCTCAGTGGAGTCTCGTGGGGTTTCAGAGGAGTCTTAACAGAATCTAAGTGGAGTTTCAGTGGAGTCTCAGTGGAGTATCAGTGATGTCTCAGTGGGGTCATAGTGGGGTCTTAGCGGAGTCTCAGTGGGATCTCAGCAGAGTATCCGCGGGGTCTTAGTGCAGTCTCGTGGGGTTTCAGCATGTTCTCAGTGGGGTCTCAGCGGAGTCTCAACAGAGTCTAAGAGGAGTCTCAGTGGGGTCATAGTGGGGTCTCAGCAAAGTCTCAGTGGTTTCTCAGCAGTGTTTCAGCTTAGGTCTAAGTGGGATCTCAGCAGAGTCTCAGCGGAGTCTCAGTGGAGTCTCAGTGAAGTCTCAGTGAAGTCTCAGTGAAGTCTCAGTGGAGTCTCAGTGGAGTCTCAGTGAAGTCTCAGTGAAGTCTCAGTGGAGTCTCAGTGAAGTCTCAGTGAAGTCTCAGTGGAGTCTCGTGGGGTTTCAGAGGAGTCTTAACAGAATCTAAGTGGGGTCTCAGTGGGGTCTCAGTGGTTTCTAAGTGTAGTCTCAGTGGGGTCATAGTGGGGTCTCAGCAGAGTCTCAGTGGTTTCTCAGCAGTGTCTCTATGGGGTCTTGTTGCTTTCACTAAGTCTGAGATCCTCTGAAAGTGCTGCTGTTTGGAGTTTTTTAACTGCGTGACTGAACGAGACTCACGTACGAGACAAACGAAGCGTCACAAGTTCACAGGTTTATATACAGACTGTTCTGTTTATAACTGTTTTACACAATAAAGATATTTATATTTAATGACACTGTTAAACACGACTCTTATTACTGATTATATACAGTAAACACTAAACATATACAGTAAATAAACACAAACAGGTTTCTAATATAAATATTATCCAACTAGTAAATACTGTTCAGTCAGACTGAGTGTTTTATTTGTGACTCGTCAGTCGTGTGTAAGGAGTGTATTATACTGGGGGCTAACTGGTCAGAGGGTGTGTGGCGGGTATGTGGGTGGGTCACTCTGATAAAGTGAGAGACTTTATCTTCTTTATCAGCACCAAACACTCAGCACTTCCACTCAGAACACAAAGAGAGAGAAAACAGAAATAAACAGGTTCTGTATACATTTATTTATATAATATTAATAAAACTACCAACAGAACTAGTACTTAAAAAATATTTAAAATTATATAATACTTTAAAATACTCTCCACTAAATAATCTACGAGGCTGTCAGTCCTGCTTCTGTCTGTTGGGTATTATTATAAATATAATAAAGGTGTAACTCCTTTAAGGTGGTTTTCTGTTTCACAGCTTCTGATTCAGATTCAGTTCCACCTTAACTGATCTGCGGACTGTAGCTGCTGGAACAGACGCTCTCAGTCTCTGAACTGTATGTGGGCGCGTGTGATATTAATGCGTGTTAATAATAAAAATAAGTAATAAATATTTTTACCTGTAACAGAGAAACTCCTCAGATCAGTGACCGCCGCGCCGCACTCCTCCTTCTGCTCCTTCAGCTCCTTCAGCTCAGCGCACAACGCTCAGTGTCGCCCCCTGCGGCCCAGGAGACACACAACCTCACACCTAGTGGCCAATTAGGAGAAGTACAGGATGGGTGTTTCTAATAAACTGGCTAGAAAGCACAAGGAGAGTGTTTCTAATAAAGTGTCCAGTTAGTGGAAGCACAGGGTGGGTGTTTCTAATAAAGTGGCCAGTTAGTGGAAGTATAACGTCAGTGTTTCTAATAAAGTGGCCAGTTAGTGGAGGTACACAGTGGGTATTTCTAATAAAGTGGCCAGTTAGTGGAGGTACAAGGTGGGTGTTTCTAATAAAGTGGCCATTTAGTGGAAGCACAACGTGAGTGTTTCTAATAAAGTGGCCAGTTAGTGGAAGCACAAGGTGTGTGTTTCTAATAAAGTGGCCAGTTAATGGAAGTATAACGTGAGTGTTTCAAATAAAGTGGCCAGTTAGTGGAAATTCAAGGTGGGTGTTTCTAATAAAGTGGCCAGTTAGTGGAAATTCAAGGTGGGTGTTCCTAATAAAGTGGCCAGTTAGTGGAAATTCAAGGTGGGTGTTTCTAATAAAGTGGCCAGTTAGTGGAAATTCAAGGTGGGTGTTCCTAATAAAGTGGCCAGTTAGTGGAAATTCAAGGTGGGTGTTTCTAATAAAGTGGCCAGTTAGTGGAAGCACAACGTGAGTGTTTCTAATAAAGTGGCCAGTTAGTGGAAGCACAAGGTGTGTGTTTCTAATAAAGTGGCCAGTTAATGGAAGTATAACGTGAGTGTTTCAAATAAAGTGGCCAGTTAGTGGAAGTACAAGGTGGGTGTTTCTAATAAAGTGGCCAGTTAGTGGAAATTCAAGGTGGGTGTTCCTAATAAAGTGGCCAGTTAGTGGAAATTCAAGGTGGGTGTTCCTAATAAAGTGGCCAGTTAGTGGAAATTCAAGGTGGGAGTTTCTATTAAAGTGGCCAGTCGGCAGAAGGTTAGTGTCTCTAATAAAGTGGCCAGTCAGTTAGACAGTGAGTGGGGCTACAGGGCAGGTGGACCACTAGAGGGCAGCAAAAGACCATTTCACACCAAATCTCTTTCAATTAACTCACCAACCACTGAATGATGGTGAAATTTTGAAAAATTGGTGTAATTCCCCTTTAATGGTCAGTCGTAGGTCCACTTCACTAAGTTATTGATTCCAAATCAAATCTTAACTGTGATAAAACATTAACCACGTGTTTGCTAAGTGTATAGATGAGCGTGAAAGTGAGATGTTTGTGTCACGTCAGTTGATTAATAATCTTAATAGAGTCATTCTGAGTCAGTGATACAGAACATACAACAGAGAATAAACAAATAAACAAACCAATAAACACACAAAATGTATTCAATGTTTATTTAATATGAATAGAAAAAATATGTACTCAGATATCCAGGAGAATGATACGTTCCTGTTAGCTCGTCCTATATATTTATATACATATATGTCTTATATACATATAAATATATATACAATATTCATGTAACATTTGAAATATATGTTAAGTGTGTAAATATATTTACATTTAAAAATTTAAAACGTGTGGCTACATATTTATATATATATAATATTTTGGATTAGAGTCACATTTTAGTTACACGCCATGACATCAGCATGAACTGCTAACATGACTATCAACATCCCAGCAAACACGCAACGTTGGTTTGGTTTACGACGCCTGAACAACGTTTTCACAACGTCACTATTAAATAATGTTTACAGCATCATCACTACTTATTGACAACTGAGCTCCGTTCAGATATGATGGAACGTATGAAGGATGCTAGGAGGTTGTGAGAATGTACTGACAATGTTGTCACAATGTTGTCAGACAACGTTGCCACAACCTTCTAAGGAATCACAGTTTAACATTGTGATACATAACATAAGAGTAACTGTGTTTGCAGGCATGATGTTTATTTAGTAACGTTAGCTCATTTGCTAAACCCTGTTTTTTTTAGCTACCTTGCTAACGCTAACCAGGTGCTCGTTCTGTTTTTCTTCTAGTGAATGACTGTCGCTGGTTAGCTTAGTTAACGTTAACGCTACTCTTATCATTTTCTATCAACATCTCAGCAACAACTGCTTACTAATGCTAAAAGCTAATGCTAATGAGTGAGTGCGGATCGTCTGTTTGCTGAGGGCTGTGATTGGTGGATCTGAAGCGCTGCAGGTTGGCTGAACTCCGGTAGTTCTGGTGATCAGTCCACACTGAAATTACGATTGAGGGAATGATGGGGTGATAAGTCATGTCCCCGCAGCCCCCCGGTCACGCTGTAGTCGTGTCTGGAGTTTGTTCTTTAGTTTTTGATTCACGTTTCACTAAATCACAGCTTCCTTTGAGGCTCATCACATTAGCTAGCTAGTTTAGCTCGTTTACTGTAGCTCATAATGCTACGACTGAGAATTCACCTGTTACAGGCTAATCAATCACAGGACATCACAGTCCAATCACAAGCTAATCACAGGCTAACCAATCATAGGCTAATCAAACACAGGCTAAAAAGTGGTCAGTTAGTGGAAGTACAGGGTGGGTGTTTCTAATAAAGTGGCCAGTTAGTGGAAGCACAAGGCAGGTGTTTCTAATAAACTGACTAGAAAGCACAAGGAGAGTGTTTCTAATAAAGTGGCCTGTTAGTGGAAGCACAACGTTGGTGTTTCTAATAAAGTGACCAGTTAGTGGAAGCACAACGTTGGTGTTTCTAATAAAGTGGCCAGTTTGTGAAAGTACAAGGAAAGTGTTTCTAATAAAGTGGCCAGTTAGTGGAGACACAACGTTGGTATTTCTAATAAACTGACTAGAAAGCACAAGGAGGGTGTTTCTAATAAAGTGGCCAGTTAGTGAAAGCACAAGGAGAGTGTTTCTAATAAAGTGGCCAGTTAGTGGAGGTACAAAGTGGGTGTTTCTAATAAAGTGGCCAGTTAGTGGAGACACAACGTTGGTATTTCTAATAAAGTGGCCAGTTAGTGGAAGCACAAGGAGAGTGTTTCTAATAAAGTGGCCAGTTAGTGGAGGTACAAAGTGGGTGTTTCTAATAAAGTGGCCAGTTAGTGAAAGTACAAGGCAGGTGTTTCTAATAAACTGACTAGAAAGCACAAGGAGGGTGTTTCTAATAAAGTGGCCAGTTAGTGGAGACACAACGTTGGTGTTTCTAATAAAGTGGCCAGTTAGTGGAAACACAACGTGAGTGTTTCTAATAAAGTGGCCAGTTAGTGGAAGTACAAGGCAGGTGTTTCTAATACATGGTTAGCAATCATAGGCTAACCAATCGCAGGTGAATCAATCACAAGCTGACCAATCATAGGCCAATTAATCACAGGCTAGCTAATCATAGATTGACCAATCAAAGGTTAATTAATCACAGGTTAAACAATGATGTATCTTGGCTAATCAGTGGTGGAGTAACTGAAAACAGACAAACAACCAGGTTAAATCATTTAGTGCAAAATTAAATTAACAAACGATTTAAGAATCTCATTAATCAAACGCTTCCTTTAGCGCAAAGACTAATCCATAAGGTTGTTAGCTTCATTAGCCTCGTAGCTGCAGTGCTAAAGCTAACTTCAGAACGATCTCATCTCAGTGGACTGGCAGGCAGTGTTTGGGTAAACGGTGTGAAACTGTGGAAATTTGATTATTCACCAGACTATCACTTTTAGCACCGCTATCAGTTCAGGAGTCACGGGGTGCATGTGACAGTGCGAGGTCGTGACCTCTTTAGGTCAAGTGAAGGTAGCGAGCGTGTGCTGATTGGACTGGAGGCGGAGTCACTCCATCGGACCCGGTTCTTGATCTTGTTACAGGCCGGAGATTTGGGCACTTTGCACAGGTAGACATCGTAATGCACCAGAGGACTGCTAGGGGGCAGAATCTTCACACTCTTGGGCAGATGGAGCTCCACGTCGATGGTCATCCGTCCCTGTAGAGATACAAACACCAGGACCAGTGCACATCCATCCACAGTCATTAATAAACTAAACTAAATGTAAAAATTGTATATAAACTGAGTTACAGTTTCTCATTAGGTTGAATGTATAACTCTAAATGTAGGTATTGTATATAAACTGAGTTACAGTTTCTCATTAGGTTGAATGTATAACTCTAAATGTAGGTATTGTATATAAACTGAGTTACAGTTTCTCATTAGGTTGAATGTATAACTCTAAATGTAGGTATTGTATATAAACTGAGTTACAGTTTCTCATTAGGTTGAGTGTATAACTCTAAATGTAGGTATTGTATATAAACTGAGTTACAGTTTCTCATTAGGTTGAATGTATAACTCTAAATGTAGGTATTGTATATAAACTGAGTTACAGTTTCTCATTAGGTTGAGTGTATAACTCTAAATGTAGCTATTGTATATTAACTGAGTTACAGTTTCTCATTAGGTTGAGTGTATAACTCTAAATGTAGGTATTGTATATAAACTGAGTTACAGTTTCTCATTAGGTTGAATGTATAACTCTAAATGTAGGTATTGTATATTAACTGAGTTACAGTTTCTCATTAGGTTGAATGTATAACTCTAAATGTAGGTATTGTATATAAACTGAGTTACAGTTTCTCATCAGGTTGAGTGTATAACTCTAAATGTAGGTATTGTATATATACTGAGTTACAGTTTCTCATTAGGTTGAACGTATAACTCTAAATGTAGGTATTGTATATAAACTGAGTTACAGTTTCTTATTAGGTTGAATGTATAACTCTAAATGTAGGTATTGTATATAAACTGAGTTACAGTTTCTCATTAGGTTGAGTGTATAACTCTAAATGTAGGTATTGTATATAAACTGAGTTACAGTTTCTCATCAGGTTGAGTGTATAACTCTAAATGTAGGTATTGTATATAAACTGATTTACAGTTTCTCATTAGGTTGAATGTATAACTCTAAATGTGGGTATTGTATATTAACTGAGTTACAGTTTCTCATTAGGTTGAGTGTATAACTCTAAATGTAGGTATTGTATATAAACTGAGGTACAGTTTCTCGTGAGGTTGAGTGTATAACTCTAAATGTAGGTATTGTATATTAACTGAGTTACAGTTTCTCGTTAGGTTGAGTGTATAACTCTAAATGTAGGTATTGTATATAAACTGAGTTACAGTTTCTCATTAGGTTGAGTGTATAACTCTAAATGTAGGTATTGTATATAAACTGAGTTACAGTTTCTCATTAGGTTGAATGTATAACTCTAAATGTAGGTATTGTATATAAACTGAGTTACAGTTTCTCATTAGGTTGAATGTATAACTCTAAATGTAGGTATTGTATATAAACTGAGTTACAGTTTCTCATTAGGTTGAATGTATAACTCTAAATGTAGGTATTGTATATAAACTGAGTTACAGTTTCTCATTAGGTTGAATGTATAACTCTAAATGTAGGTATTGTATATAAACTGAGTTACAGTTTCTCATTAGGTTGAATGTATAACTGGCTCTAGTTACTCTCTGTGCCCTCACTGCTCTGTTACCCGAATCTACACCCAGACTTTAAAGAAGATGCCAAAATCAGCAGGACAAATGCCCCTGGGTCTGGACGGTGGTCTGGACGGTGGGCTGGACGAAGGGGGGACCATGTGTGGCTTTTTTTCTTTGAATTCTTTTAATCCACTGATTTGCATCAGAAAAGCTTTTCAACAAAAACATTCAAAAGGACAGTCATTAATAATCTCAGCCATTCCTCAACCGGCCAAAGTCACAATCTCCACAGACTACATTCAATAACTACAATAGTCCTTCAATAACTTTCCAATACCTCTCCAATAACTCTCCAATACTCCTTCAATAACTCTCCAATAATTCTCCAATAACTTCCAACAACTCTCCAATACTCCTTCAATAACTCTCCAATAATTCTCTAATAATTCTCCAATAACTCTCCAATAGTCTTCCAATAACTCTCCAATAGGTCTCCAAAAACTTCTAATAATTCTCTAAAAACTCTCCAATAATGCTCCAATACCTCTCCAATACCTCTCCAATAACTCTCCAATAACTCTCCAGTAATTCTCCAATAACTTCCAAGAACTCTCCAATACCTCTCCAATAACTCTCCAATAATTCTCCAATAACTTCCAAGAACTCTCCAATACCTCTCCAATAACTCTCCAATAGTCCTTCAATAACTCTCCAATAACTCTCCAATAATTCTCCAATAACTTCCAAGAACTCTCCAATACCTCTTCAATAACTCTCCAATAATTCTCCAATAACTTCCAAGAACTCTCCAATAGTCTTCCAATAACGCTCCAATACCTCTCCAATACCTCTCCAATAACTCTCCAATAATTCTCTAATAATTCTCCAATAACTCTCCAATAGTCTTCCAGTAACTCTCCAATAGGTCTCCAAAAACTTCTAATAATTCTCTAAAAACTCTCCAATAATGCTCCAATACCTCTCCAATACCTCTCCAATACCTCTTAAACAATTCACCAATAACTCATCAATAGTCCTCCAATAACTCTACCATAATCTCTCCAATAACTCTCCAATAACTCTCCAATTGTCCTCCAATAACTCTTCAATAATTCTCCAATGGCTCTCCAATAATGCTCCTATAATTTTCCAATAACTATTCCAATACTTCTCCAATAATTATCCGATAACTCTTCAATAATTCTCCAATAACTATTCCAATACCTCTCCAGTAACTCTCCAATAATGCTCCAATAATTCTCCAATAATTCTCCAATAATTTTTCAGTAATTTTCCAGTAATTCTCTTTTAGACTTTTCAACAATTTCCTAACAAATCTCTAATAACTCTCTATTAATTCTGTAATAACTGTCCAGTAATTCTCCAATAATCATCTCTAATAACTCTCCAATGAAAATGTAATAATTATCCAGAAACTCTAAAATTTTGTAATAACTCTGCAATAATTCTCTAATACGTCAACAGCACTCCAATAATTCTCTAATACATTTCCAATAGCTCTTCAATAATTGTCTCATAAATCTTCAATAACTTTCCAATGAATTTCTAATAAATGTGCAATGATTCCATAATAACTATCCAGTTACTCTCTAATAATTCTTAAATATCAAAAATATATTGTTTTATAATTATAAATATTTAATTCTACAAATAACTCCCCAATAACTCTCTAATAATTTTCCAATAACTCCCTAATAGTTTTCCAATAACTTCCCCATAATTCTTCAATAACTGTCCAATAAGTTAACTATCTATTTACACTCTGCACTCCAATAACCTTCCAGCCCTCTACAATAACTCACCAATAATTCTGAAATAATTGTACAATAATTGTATAACAGTTCTCCATTAACTCTAATAATTCTCTAATGAATGTTTATATATGCATATATACATATAGTGTTTATAATTATTACTAATAGAAACTGACAGATATTTAATAAATATTATATACAGATACAGTACATTTGTATTAATAGAAATACGTCCTCACACTGGATAAAAACAAACCCGTGTGTATCTCCGCCAGCCAATGGTGCCACTCTCTGAGGGCTGTCTGCCATCGTTCCACCACGTCCTCAGCCAATCACCACGCAGAGAGCAAGCCTTATTCCCAGCATGCTCAGGGTGGGGCATCATACACCTCCACCAAATTCTCACACACTCATTCTTACACTCTGTCACTCCTTCTCTCCCTCACTCCTCCACTCCTTCACTCCTCCACTCTCTCACACCCTCACTTCTTCACTCCTCCACTCTCTCACACCCTCACTTCTTCACTCCTCCACTCCCCCACTCTCTCACACCCTCACTCCTTCACTCCTCCACTCTCTCATACCCTCACTCCTTCACTCCCCCACTCTCTCATACCCTCACTCCTTCACTCCCCCACTCCTCCACTCTCTCACACCCTCACTTCTTCACTCCTCCACTCCTCCACTCTCTCACACCCTCACTCCTTCACTCCTCCACTCCTCCACTCTCTCACATCCTCACTCCTTCACTCCTCCACTCTCTCACACCCTCACTCCTCCACTCTCTCACATCCTCACTCCTTCACTCCTCCACTCTCTCACACCCTCACTCCTTCACTCCTCCACTCTCTCACATCCTCACTCCTCCACTCCTCCACTCTCTCACACCCTCACTCCTTCACTCCTCCACTCTCTCACACCCTCACTTCTTCACTCCTCCACTCCTCCACTCTCTC
>CM038727.1:37200196-37225196 GCA_021613375.1 Megaleporinus macrocephalus
TCATTTAATGTGGATCTGCACCAGGAGAAATCTATACCTAGAACCTGGAGAGTAAACATTCTGATTCTGGTTCTGGTTCTGAATTGTTTGTATATAGTATCTGTAGGGTCAGTACTCTCGTGTGCAGGGAATTGTAAAGGTATAATAAAGCCATGCACTGGTGCAGCATAGAGAGAGAGAGAGAGAGAGAGAGAGAGAGAGAGAGAGAGAGAGAGAGAGAGAGAGAGAGAGAGAGAGAGAGAGAGAGAGAGAGAGGAATAGAGAGAGAGAGAGAGAGACCCTTACAAAAAAGAAGTTTATTCAAGTGTACCATTAGTTACTTCTTTTAAACTAAAAGTAAGTGAGTATACTTTCAGTTTACTTTTTAAGTACTTCTCAGTGATGTACTAAACACAGTTATACTTAAGTATGCTGGGGTTATACTGACAAGTATAGAACTGTCTAAGTATATTTGGTCTTTACTTGTACTTCATCTTTTGATTGAGAGAGTAGAAGTAAGTATTCTTGCTCTGCACAAAAAAACATCCAGTAGAATATTTATTTAAAATTTGATTTATAAAGATTTATAAAGATACTAATATGTTTATAATCTGAGTGTGTCTTGTTTATTTTACGTGTGTCCACTGGTGAGTAAGTAAACATTGTTACGTTCTATTTTAAGTAGAAAAGAAAATCTTAAACCTAGTCATATACTTTAAAGTACAACAATAATATAATCAGTAAATTATAAGTATTAAGTTCACTTAAAGTAAACGTACAAGCTAGTAAACTAACAGTAAAGATTACTTTTAGTGTAGTTGCAGTACAAAAGATGTAAACTAGTTTATACTTGGTTTACTACTCTTACACTTTACACTTACAGAGAGAGAGAGAGAGAGAGAGAGTTAGAAGAAGAGAAAGACGGAGGAGTAGAGAGAGAGAAAGAGAGAGAGAGAGAGAGTTAGAAGAAGAGAAAGACGGAAGAGTACAAAGAGAGAGAGAGAGAGAGAGAGAGGAAGAGAGTTAGAAGAAGAGAAAGACGGAGTAGAGAGAGAGAGAGAGAGAGAGAGAGAGAAAGAGAGAGAGAGAGGAAGAGAGTTAGAAGAAGAGAAAGACGGAGGAGTAGAGAGAGAGAGAGAGAGAGAGAGAGAGGAAGAGAGTTAGAAGAAGAGAAAGACGGAGGAGTGGAGAGAGAGAGAGAGAGAGAGAGAGAGAGAGAGAGAGAGAGAGAGAGAGGTGGAGGAGTAGAGAGAGAGAGAGAGAGAGAGAGAGAGAGAGAGAGAGAGAGAGAGAGAGAGAGAGAGGGAGGAGGAGAGTTAGAAGAAGAGAAAGAGGGAGGAGTAGAGAGAGAGAGAGAGAGAAAGAGAGAGGAAGAGAGAGAGAGAGAGAGAGAGAGAGAGAGAGAGAGGGAGGAGGAGAGTTAGAAGAAGAGAAAGAGGGAGGAGTAGAGAGAGAGAGAGAGGAAGAGAGTTAGAAGAAGAGAAAGACGGAGGAGTAGAGAGAGAGAGAGAGAGAGAGAGAAAGAGAGAGAGAGAGAGAGAGAGGAAGAGAGTTAGAAGAGAAAGACGGAGGAGTAGAGAGAGAGAGAGAGAGAGAGAAAGAGAGAGAGAGAGGGAGGAAGAGAGTTAGAAGAAGAGAAAGAGGGAGGAGTGTAGAGAGAGAGAGAGAGAGAGAGAGAGAGAGAGAGAGAGGGAGGAAGAGAGTTAGAAGAAGAGAAAGAGGGAGGAGTACAAAGAGAGAGAGAGAGAGAGAGAGAGGAAGAGAGTTAGAAAAAGAGAAAGACGGAGGAGTAGAGAGAGAGAGAGAGAGAGAGTTAGAAAAAGAGAAAGAGGGAGGAGTACAAAGAGAGAGAGAGAGAGAGAGAGAGAGAGGAAGAGAGTTAGAAAAAGAGAAAGACGGAGGAGTACAAAGAGAGAGAGAGAGGAAGAGAGAGAGAGAGAGAGAGAGAGAGGAAGAGAGTTAGAAGAAGAGAAAGAGGGAGGAGTAGAGAGAGAGAGAGAGAGAGGAAGAGAGAGAGAGAGAGAGAGAGAGAGGGAGGAGGAGAGTTAGAAGAAGAGAAAGACGGAGGAGTAGAGAGAGAGAGAGAGAGAGAGAAAGAGAGAGAGAGAGAGAGAGAGAGGAAGAGAGTTAGAAGAGAAAGACGGAGGAGTAGAGAGAGAGAGAGAGAGAGAGAGAAAGAGAGAGAGAGAGAGGGAGGAGGAGGTGGAAGGAGGAGCAGGAACACTCGGGGACTCCGGGCGGTTCATGTTAAAAAGGTTTATTTCAACAAGTGTCTGATTTTTTTTCTCTTCATAATTTGTTTTCGCAAAAAAGTACAAAATAAAAACAAAGTACATCAAAGGATTAGAAATCACATCAATGAAACGAAGACACACTGTGTTTTTCTTTATATCAATCCGAGCATTTAGATCATATATTTATACATACTCACTGAATTAGTCAGACAAACATCACAAACCTCTCAGTAGCTTTTTCTTCTTCTTCTTCTTAAGACGACATTTTATACTTTAACCCATAAACTGTATGTGTTATTATTCTTTTTCTGTTCCTTTTTACAAAATACACCAACGCATGCCACAGATCAGGTAGGCAGGGGAAGGTGTGTGTGTGTGAGTGTGTGTGAGAGTGTGATTGTGTGAGAGAGTGTATGAGTGTGTGTGTGAGAGTGTGAGTGTGTGTGTGAGGGTGATATTGAGGGCAGGGCTACGAGGGGTCAAAAGACTGTGGGGGAAAAAGGGGGCGGGGCTTTGTGATGGAGAGTGGCTGGGAGGAAGGGGTGAGGGGGCGGGGTCTGCTGTGTGGTGATTGGCTGTGGTGGTGTTGGTGCGCTGGATGGAGGTGGAGCCGTGTTTATTGTTTATTATTTGTTTTTAATTCTCCGTAGTTGGTTCTCTACATCATGTTGTTCTGCAGGGAGTTTACCTCCGAGGAGTTCTCCTCCCCCAGCATCTTGTGGTTCTCATGCTTGGGGGTGAGTGAGTTTTGGATGTTCAGTGACTCGTCCTCCTTGGGCGGGGGGGCCTTCACCGGGTCCTCCAGTTTATTCTGGGCATTCGGATCGTCCTGATAAAGATAAACACAGTCCTGATATAGACCTCACAGCGGCGCCACTCGATTCCTTACCCGATTAAAAGAGACTTCCTTCAAATAGATTCAAACTGATTTGGATTCTTTTGGAAATGATTCTTTTGATTCTTCAGAAAGTGATTCAGTGCATCATGAAGTGATTCAATGCCTAAATTTCAAACTTAATTCTATATGAAATGATTCAATGTCTCGTGAACAGTGAGTTAAAAATTGAATCAGTTTGATCTGGATTCTTTCGGAGGTGATCCAGTGTATCAAGAAATCTCACATTTTGCTATTATTCAAATCTGATGGGTCTGATTCTGTTTGACTCTTGCGAAGTGATTCAGTGCATCATGAAATCTCATGTTTCCAATGATTTGAATTAGTTTTATTTTAGGTAGTGATTCAGTGTTGCAATTTCTGATTTTATTCAAAAGCATCTGATTCTGTAGTTCATTTGATTCAGTGCATCACTGAACCTTAACTTTTAAACTGATTTGCTTCAAATCGATTCAATTTGATTTTGATTCTTTAGATAGTGGTTCATTGCATCATAAGAAATGTAAAATCTCAAATAATCTGATGCAGCTCATTTTGATTCTGATTCTTCAGGATGTGATTCAATGCTTCACAAACGATTCAAATGGATCTGCTGAAATTTGATTCTATACGAAACGATTCAATGTATCAAGAAATCTCTGTTTTCAAACAATTTTGATGCAATTTGGTTCTGATTCTGTTTCATTTTTTCAGAAGTGATTATGTGCATCATGAAATCTTAAACGTCTAAACGATTTGGTTCAAATCAATTTGATTATGATTCTTTAGCAAATGATTCAATGCATATTAAAATCTCAGATTGCAAATGTTGATTTGCTATAAACTGATTTAAATGTGATTCTTTGGGAAATTATTCAGTACAGTAGCATATTCGGTAGCATGGCTTTATTGCTAACTAGGCTAACTAGCCTACCAACTCTGATGCATGTTAGTAAATATATAGTTTTCTCACAAATATGTTCGAGGTCACGTTAGTCGTTAGACATCATGTCAACAAACTATCAGCATTCAGCTTTGCACCTGTTGGCTTTAGTGTTAGCGTTAGCTTGTTAGCTCATCAGAAGCAGCAGCCTCCAAAACTCATCAAGCTTCAATTCCTACTGATTCTAATACAACTGAATCACTACATTGATGATGCATTGATACACTTTTTATACTCTTAACTATTAACCCATCACTCCCTCATCTTAAGACCCAATATTATGATATTTCTGATTTGATTCAAATGGATCTGCTGAAATTTGATTACATAGAAAACGATTCAGTGTATCATTGAGCCTTGACTTTTAAACTGATTTGCTTCAAATCGATTCAATTTGACTTTGATTCTTTTAGGCAGTGGTTTAGCATAAGTGGTTTTTGATAATAATTCTTTAGAAAGTGATTCAATGCTTTACATCTCTTTCAGAATGACTTGATTCAAATGAACCTGCTCAAATCTCTTTCTGTACAAAATGATTCACTGTATCATTAATCTTAACTTTTAAAAAGATTTGCTTTAAATCAATTCAATTTTATTATGACTCTTCAAATCAATTCAATTATGACTCTTCAATACAATTCAATTATGACTCTTCAATACAATTCAATTATGACTCTTCAAATCAATTCCATTTGATTATGACTCTTCAAATCAATTCAATTATGACTCTTCAAATCAATTCAATTTCATTATGACTCCTCAAATCAATTCAATTTGATTATGATTCTTATAGGTTCAGAACATCATACAAAATGTTAAATCTCACATGAGCTGATGCAGAAAATTTTATTTTGATTCTGATTCTTTAGGAAGTGATTCAATGCTTCATAAAAGTTCTTTCAAAATGATTTGATTCAAATAGATCAGCTAAAATTTGATTCTTTACTAAAGAATCTATAAAGAAATCTCCATTTTCAAACTCCCTCGTCCTATGCTGACCCCTTAGCCCCCACCTCCCGACCTCCCCGACTCAAACACAGCATTCCAGTATAAACCCCATTTTCCTCACATCACTCCTCAGTTCCTACACGCCAGCCCTGCCCTCTTACCTGCAGCTGTGACCCACTGTCCACTGGGAAGTACTAGTATCTCATATACAGTAAAGAGATGCATATTCAGGCATGCTAATGTGAGAGCCAGCTATAACACCTGGCGTCCAGGTTAGCTTTACAGCGCTTCAACATAAACAGTGGACTGTCACATTCAGAGCTCCAGCCTGGGAATGTGATCGTATTGCAGGAAAGGAGCTTCTATACTAGCCGATATGCAAACGCTGTCACTTTAATTGTGTCCAGTTGGCTGGATATGGGCTGTATGAGGGGCTAAAGGCCAAGCAAACCCCCCCCCCCAACCCCCCAAAGAATACATGCATACATGCAAATCCCCAGCAGTTCATACAGCCCCCTCTCCAGCACCCTGAGGCCATTAGCGAGATCAGCTCCTCCGCAATACAGCAACTCTCTCTGTGGAATAACCATCACAGCCACGGAATCTCCACGGAATTCGGTTCTCCGAGTAACAGATAATAACATCACAACCCCGAATACAGCCCGCCAGCCAGCTCTGCTCCTTTAGCTGCGAAGCTAATGTAGCTAACGTGGAAGTGTTCCAGCTGCTGTGGTTAGCTGTGCTAATGTACTTCAGCTCATGTTTTTAGGTAACAGCGAGTCATACGGTGTCAGAAACCAAGTTTATTAAAAATACTGAACATGAATTAGCTTAGCAGCCTGCCATGCTAACCTAGCGGCTTATTGTAGCTTCAGCCCACATACCTAAATGCAGATCTACTCAGCAAACTGTACTTCCTTACAACGTTCCAACAACGTTACTAAAAGGTGGTGTTTTTTACATTGTCTGAACAACGTTGTCACAACATCACTGTTGTTTACAGTATTATAACTACTTGTTGGCAACTTAGCAAAATTCCATGAAGTTCCATGCAGGTATAACAGAACATATGAAGAATTCTAGAAGGTTGGGACAATGTTGCCACTGCGTTATCACAACGTTGTCAGAAAACATTCTAACAACTTTCTGGGGAATCAGATTTCAGTGCTGTGACTGTGTTCGCAGAGAACTGAATGATAAGCTACATGTTTATCAGAGATCTTCTGGTGCCAATTAGGATTGCAGCCACGTTCCAGCTGCTTGTCAGACTGTGGCTGCGTCCGAGTCGTATCTGAAACCGAAAAATAATTTCGGCTCACAAAATTTATGAGATGTGACATATTACACGACCTTTAACCTTTTACACGAGCGAAAAACACTAAACTTGCATTAAACGTGTGTAAATATAGAACTGACTGGCTTCTATCAGATCTATAACACGTTCTCCATCTTCCTGCCAGTTTACGTGTGGTGGGCGTGTCTACACAAGTTGTATTTACTAGTTCACCATCTAGAACAGAGGTCACTAATAGGTGGACCGTGGTCCGGACCCAGACGTTGTCCAATTTGTCTTTAGGGGATTTTGGAACTGTGGATACACCGGACCGGATCTACAGGTCTTTAAACGTTCCACACAGTAAACACTGGAGGAGACTGTCTGTATATACAGAATTTTGTAAAGGTTCTAGATACTCTGGAACATTACGACATTCATCAGTTCAGTAAAGAGACCTGATACAGAGCTACTGCTGTTTAACCATCCTAACACCTAACCAGAACCTACTTTCACTACCACACATACTCACACACAGCTATCTAGAACCTGATTAAACTACCACTCTTACTCACACACAGCTATCTAGAACCTACTTTCACTACCACACATACTCACACACAGTTTCTATCAGATCTATGAGCTTTTTAACACGTTCTCCATCTTCCTGCCTGTTTATGTGTGGTGGGCGTGTCTACACAAGTTGTATTTACTAGGCAACCATTTAGAACAGAGGTCACTAATAGATGGACCGTTGGACCCAGACGTTGTCCAATGCGGACCCAAACCGATAAACTATTAAGAATGATTTAATTAATGATTTTTTAATTAAAATTATTTTAAGCGGCAGAGCTTTTCTTGTCTTTATGGTATATGGGCTTTGCGACCATTAACCTCACCTAATTACGTGCATTGTAAGATCACCAAAGGTGCTCCTCAGCCAATCAGATTTGAGCATATTTGGTAGTGCGGTGTGTGCACAGGTGAGATATGAAGCGAGAAGCAGCAGTCTGAGAGTAAAGCAGGTCGGAGAAAAACTAACGAGCTCTAAAAAAGAAAAGTTGACGACCCGACTGTTTTAACCAGAAATTGAGAGACTTATGTTTATTCTTCCCACCAGCAGCTCCAAACCAACAGGTCCAGCCTGAGTTAACGAGAAGACCCTGCTTTATTTACTGTTTCTATAAATAAACATTCTGGTTTTTTAATGTAGCTATGAGTAAAAAAATATTATTAGTTTATAAACTATATTAATTTAGTTCAGTATTTAAACAGTAAATATACTGAAATATACTGAACGGTATGTGTGGTGTGTTGGTGTTTCAGTAGCTGATGGTATGAGATGCTGATACTAGACTACTTCAGTAAACAGGATACACCACTGAATCAGAACACACGTTAGAGATGATGTGATGATCCGGACCTTGGCCTGAGGAGATCTCCTCTAACTGGACCTTACTGACTCTAATTAAACATCACTGATCTAGTATTTCATCCCCGTCCAAAGAAATCTCCACATTTTACAGGAGAGGACAAAAACTGTCTTTACTTTCAATGTAAGTCAATGGAACCACCAAGCACTTCTATTGGTCCATTCATCATGAAATCTTCATCCAATGGAAACAGAAGCTGTGTTCAAATGGAGCTGCTATGCTATAATATCCTGAACTGGTCCAGCAGGAGGTTCATCACCAGAGTAAGAATCTAATCTCATCCAAACGTCTGATCTGTGAGACTAACTTACCTGAGAGCTACATTAGCTTCATACACCTAAAGACACCAGCCTCAGGTACGGGGTGAGTTCTGGCTGACGGGCTGTGTTTCAGAGAAGAAGTGATAAAGAGTGACACTCTCAGGTGAGCGCAGTGGTCAGGTGACGTTAGGCCAGGTGGGCTAAGGCACGGTCGTGTCTCCGTTAGTAGATTTACCCTTCTCTCTGTGACGGCCTATATAGTGACCTCAGGCAGGACGTGAGGATACGCTGTCTCCATGGTAACGGGGTATGGGGCCTCCTTTCTCCCGCCAGCGTGGAACTGGAAAATGTTTGTATAGGTATTTCGTAGATATATTATTTGTCTTTAGGGGATTTGGGGGGCAAATGTTGGGGGGAGGAGAAGAATGATGGAGAGAATATCACATCACTAGGAACCTCAGTCAGAACTGTGGATACACCGGACCGGATCTACAGGTCTTTAAACGTTCCACACAGTAAACACTGGAGGTACTGTGTAAAGGTTCTAGATACTCTGGAACATTATTACATTTATCAGTTCAGTAAAGAGACCTTCCTAACACCTAACCAGAACCTACTTTCACTACCACACATACTCACACACAGCTATCTAGAACCTGATTACACTACCACTCTTACTCACACACAGCTATCTAGAACCCACTTTCACTACCACACATACACACAGCTATCTAGAACCTGATTACACTAACACTTACACTCAGTTATCTACAACCTACTTTCACTACCACACATACTCACACACCGCTATCTAGAACCTGATTACACTACCACTCTTACTCACACACAGCTATCTAGAACCTACTTTCACTACCACACATACTCACACACAGCTATCTAGAACCTGATTACACTACCACTCTTACTCACAGTCAGTTGTCTACAACCTACTTTCACTACCACTCTCTCACACTCAGTTATTTAGAACCTGATTACACTAGCATTCATACTCACACTCAGTTATCTAGAATCTACTAATGCTCATATACACACACAGTTATCTAGAACCTGCTTACACTACCACTCACACTCAGCTATCTACAACCTGCTTACACTACCACTCACACTCAGTTATCTAGAACCTTTTTCGCTACCACTCATATTCAGTAGAAACTACACTTTGTTCTTCAAACTGGATCAAGATCTGATCTACTTCTCTCACAATAAGAGATTCATATTACTTTGTATTGTATGTCTGATTATTTACATCCGTTCTAATCAGATCTGCTGTTCTTACTGCTGTTCTTACTGATCAGATAAACACTTTTACACAGTAGTGTATATAAATGTATTCATTATTAAATAAGCTTAAAATGTATATAACTGTTGGAACATGACACGTCACTGTGGAGGGTACAAACTGGAGGAGAACATCTGCAAACATCTGGTTCATCCTGAGCTCCAGTGCGGTCCATGCAAAGTACAGTGAAACCCTCAGAGAAGAGTCATCCTCTGTTTTCCTTCTTCACCTCTTTATTACTCTATTTATACTCATTCAAACATTTCTGCCCACTGACCAAGCCTGTCACCCGCGCACACACGGTTAGCTCTCCGCCAGATGTTTCTCCAGTACAGCAGAGGCTCTTTGGCTCAGACTCATATCGATCAGTAGCTTTTGGCCGACAGATGTAAAGAGGATCCACGGCCACTTCCTGTCCTGAGAGATTCCCTCCATTCACTGCAGCTTTTTTATTTACAACACTGTTTTCCTTCAGCGGTGAGCGCCGGGACTCTGAGTGGGCGGAGGAGAGGATCGATTCCAGCGTCCTACACTGTCTGAAGGTCAGAGAACGTTTACTGACCTAGAAAAACTTTCTCCCTGCTGGCATATAGGAAAAAACATGGAATTCAATGTATAATGTTTTCTAATGAGTTTTTTTTCTACATTTCCACCAAAAAAACCCTTAAATTAACAGTTCAGATATAAACTGAGTCGTTTAGAGAGGTTTGGTGTGGAACTCTCTGTTCTAGATACAGTCAGGACTGTTCAGAGTGGAGGTGAATGGAACCAGACGTCCACCTTTAAATACTGTTCTAAATCCAGTCAGAACTGTTCTCAGTGGTGGTGAATGGAACCAGACGTCCACCTTTAAAAGCTGTTCTAAATCCAGTCAGAACTGTTCACAGTGGTGGTGAATGGAACCAGACGTCCACCTTTAAAAGCTGTTCTAAATCCAGTCAGAACTGTTCACAGTGGTGGTGAATGGAACCAGACGTCCACCTTTAAAAGCTGTTCTAGATACAGTCAGATTTGTTCACAGTGGAGATGAATGGAACCAGACGTCCACCTCTAAAAGCTGTTATAGATCCAGTCAGAAGTGTTCAGAGTGGTGGTGAATAGAACCAGACATCCACCTCTAAAAGCTGTTCTAGCTACAGACAGATCTGTTCACAGTGGAGGTGAATGGAACCAGACGTCCACCTCTAAAAGCTCCTCACAGAAAGTTCTTACAGTAGATGTTATAAATACACTGTCTGATTCTGAGACGCTGTTTATGATAGTTTAGAGAAGATCTCAGTCTTAAACTCCATTCATGGTGGAGGGATACATGCAGGACGCTGTGAGGTTCAAATAGTCCCCAAAGAAAACCTAGTATTTTCAGATCTTCCACATTTTACCATCAACATCCAGATAAACTCAGAAGACACGTGTAGCTTCACTGGTGGGTTTCATAGTCGTGTTGATCTTGTCTGAGATCTGAGGACTTTGCATGGACCTCACGACTGCAGGACTGACACTGCGTTCAGGTGAAAAGGTTAAAGAGCAACGCCCCAGACCTTCAGTCACGCCTCACTTCTCTACTCATCTTCTGGGTTACTGACCACTAGTCACCATGACATCATCTCGTCTACACTGTCCACACAACTGTAGCGCTCTCAGCTAGGCTAGCACTAGCGATCATGGGTACAAGCGGTTAGCTAACATAGCTAGCCGCACTGGTTAGCTTTAAAGTCATTAGTATTAAACCCCGGGTTCGTTTCATGGTCTCTGTAATTTGGTGGGTGTTGCTCTTTAGGTGACGGTGGAAGTGTTTGGATTGGTCTGTACAGGGTGATTGGCAGGGTAACAGCACAATGAGAGCCCAGCTGCTCTTGGAGGGTGGAGCTGTGGGCGGGGCCATGGGCGGGGCTGGGGTTCTTACCTCACAGCCGGACTCCTCTTTGGTCTTACACTCCCAGGTGTATCTGCTCATGGTTTTCTGAAGGGGGGGGTAGAGTATATTTTATATCTCATTATATACATTTAGCTCAGAGAGAAAAACAGATGGACAGCAGAGGACAGAGACAGAGAGACAGAGACAGAGAGAAATTGAGACACAGAGAGAGAGAAAGAGAGAGACAGAGACAGAAAGAGACAGAGAACGAGAGATGGAGAGAGAGACAGAGAGAGAGAGCCTGAGAAAAAGAAATAGAGAGAGACAGAGAGAGAGGAAGACAGACAGAGACAAAGAGAGAGAGAGACAGAGAGAGAGGGAGACAGAGAGAGAGAGAGAGAGAGACTAAGAGAGAGAGAGAGAGAGAGAGAGACAGAGAGAGAGGGAGAGGGAGACTAAGAGAGAGAGAGAGACAGAGAGAGGGAGACTAAGAGAGAGAGACAGAGAGAGAGGGAGACTAAGAGATAGAGAGAGACAGAGACAGAGAGAGAGGGAGACTAAGAGATAGAGAGAGACAGAGACAGAGAGAGAGGGAGACTAAGAGAGAGAGAAAGAGAGAGACAGAGACAGAGAGAGACAGAAGGAGACAGTACGCTCGTGCTTTAGCTCATGTTGGACAGTTGTGGACAGATCAGTTACTATAGTTAGTTGGTTTTAAACACAGCTAGCTTGCTCTGTTGGAGAGCTTAGTTAAGGTGGAGAGCTTAGTTAAGGTGGAGAGCCTAGTTAAGGTGGAGAGCTTAGTTAAGGTGGAGAGCTTAGTTAAGGTGGAGAGCCTAGTTAAGGTGGAGAGCTTAGTTAAGGTGGAGAGCTCTGTTAAGGTGGAGAGCTTAGTTAAGGTGGAGAGCTTAGTTAAGGTGGAGAGTCTAGTTAAGGTGGAGAGCTTAGTTAAGGTGGAGAGCTTAGTTAAGGTGGAGAGCTTAGTTAAGGTGGAGAAGGGCTGCTAACTCTATGCAGATAAGCGGTGGTCACTCAGAAAAGTGTGGAGGTCACCGTTAAGAGGAGAAGAAGAGAATCAAGAGGAGAAGAAATGTGCAGATCCTCTGTGAGAAGCTGGACGAGCCCTTTGTATTGACCTTCAGTTTCAGTTTGATTGCATAGCGAGAACGTCTGGGGACGACCTGGAGAACCCGAGAACCCACACAGACTGAGAACCAACTGAAAGTAAAAGTTCTAAAGCAATCCTAGTGAAGGTGGACCTCACAGTAGTGGTGTGCACATCTACGTTTCCAGGCAATCACCTGAACTGTAACACTATCTTCACCTACCTGTGTACAGGTAAACCGTAACACTACCTTCACCTACCTGTGTACAGGTAAACTGCAACACTACCTTCACCTACCTGTGTACAGGTAAACTCTAACACTACATTCACCTACCTGTGTACAGGTAAACTGTAACACTACTCTCACCTACCTGTGTACAGGTAAACTGTAACACTACCTTCACCTACCTGTGTACAGATAAACTCTAACACTACATTCACCTACCTGTGTACAGGTAAACTGTAACACTACTCTCACCTACCTGTGTACAGGTAAACTGCAACACTACCTTCACCTACCTGTGTACAGGTAAACTGTAACACTACCTTCACCTACCTGTGTACAGGTAAACTGTAACACTACCTTCACCTACCTGTGTACAGGTAAACTGATGAGTCAGTGCTGAGTGTTAAAGATGCTAAGTGCTAAGTTAGCGTTAGCGTAGCGGTTAGCGCTAACTCGGCAGTAGACCATTTCAGCCTGAAGTCGGCGTCTCTGCTCGAGTCTTTATTAGATTGTATCATTTCACGTTAGCAACAGCGCTAGGGACGCTAGCGAGGACACGCCCATGGTTATCCCACAAAAGAGAACTAGGTTAGCGCTGCCTCTACCCATGCTGCAGGCGCATTAGCCAGGCGTCTAAACCCCCTCCCTCGCCACCTGCAGGCGGCGGTGAGACGTTGCATCTCAGATGTTTATCCTGTTGTTCGTTTATTCTTTCAGACAGAATTTGATGAATCGACCCCATCCCCCCCACCCACCCCCACCCGCCCCCCGTCCATCAGAACCAGGATAAACGAGTGAAACGAAACACACAAATATAGATAGATATATATATATAGATGCAGCAAAGCAGGCAAGCAGCAGCGGCTCACATGACCACTAGAAGGCGCATGTGAGCATCTTAGCATGCAGTAATGCAAAGGATAGAAGGAGGGGAGGGTAGCAGGGTGCATCTGGGGTAGGATGAGGGGCATCGAGGAGGGGTCTTCAATCTGACGGTCGGTCTGCGTATCATGTTCACGGAGGACGCGGATCAGGATATATATGTCAGGATATATATATACATATGTCTCCTTGTCTGCTCGTTGCTACCCACCATGCTTGTGATGGTTGCTTGAAGCATAGCAGCCTCTCGGTCCAGTCCTTTCCACCCTTTCGCCCCTGAGTTCAGCATTTCCCTACAGTCTCCTACTGGGCAACCCCACTTCTGACACCAATGTGGTGTTGGCGTAGAGTAAGAAGAATTCTCCCAACAGCAGTATGGATGTTAAGCAAGGAATCCACTAGGGGGCTCTGTCTGTGTTTAAGCCTTTAGACTAAAGCTCGTTTACTGAACACAGCAGCAGGGGAGACCACTAGCCAGCGCTACTGAGCCGCTAGGACAGCATGGACAACCGTTATTTACATTGTTTAAGTCTCCACATTGGCGTCCCCAGCACCCCCTCCAGGGGGCCCTGCCTGTATCCATGTACGCTGACCGGCGCCCACCGGCGCCCACCGACGCCCACCGGCTCATGGATACTAAGATGGGCTGCTCAGGTAGGTGAGGGAGCTCAGCTGGTACCAGTAAAGTATTGGATTTGGATTCAAGTCTTACGTGTTTGTGTAATTCTAACTCTGCATTGATTCTCAGTGGGGGGATCAATATGGTGGGCTTCCGGAGGGTCCCGCTCACACTGCTGGATGGACATGATGATGGGAAACCATTAAATGGCGGTCAGCAACATTCAGGAGCTGAATTAATTATAGGTCAGCGCTAGCAGAGGCAGAAAGAGACCACCCCCCATTCATTTCAGCTCCAGTCAGTAGGAATGAACGAATTACTGAATCCCAGTTCTGGGAGCTGTGCAGGTGGTCTAACTCGAGGGCCTATATATTGGTGGTCAGTCCATTCAGTACTGTTGAGAGTCTGGACTCTAGGGTGGTCAGTCCATTCAGTGATGATGAGGTTCTGGACTCTGGGGTGGTCAGTCCATTCAGTGGTGTTGAGGTTCTGGACTCTGGGGTGGTCAGTCCATTCAGTAGTGAGGTGTCTTCTCACAGTGGAAGGATGGACAGAAACACCTGTAGATGTTCTCAGATCTGAAGCAGTTTGATGTTCTCCTCTCTCCATAAGATCAAAGAGCTGTTTACCTGAAGTGGACAGTGTTGGTGGGTCTAGCAGATCTTCCAGTTTATGTGTGTATGTGTGTGTGTGTGCATGCCTGTGTGTGTGTGTGTGTGTGTGTGTGTGTGTGTGTGTGTGTGCATGTGTGCATGCCTGTGTGTGTGTGTGTGTGTGTGCATGTGTGTGTGTTCATGTCTGTGTGTGTGTGTGTTCATGCCTGTGTGTGTGTTCATGTCTGTGTGTGTGTGTTCATGCCTGTGTGTGTGTGCATATGTGTGTGTGTGTGTGCATGTCTGTGTGTGTGTGCATGCCTGCGTGTGTGCATATGTGTGTGTGCGCCTGCGTGTGTGCATATGTGTGTGTGTGTGTGTGCGTGCGTGCGTGCCTGCGTGTGTGCATGCCTGCGTGTGTGTGTGTGTGCATCTCTGCCCATGTACGTCCATCCATGCATGTGTATCCATGGTAACAGAAAGGAACGTTTTTTTTTTTTCCCTTTCCCGTCCTCCGTGAACCGTGTTGCTATGGCAACAGCAGCCGTCGCCCTGGTAACCGCGCGCATTGATGTGTGAGCGCAGACCCGTCTGGACGGATAGAAAATAAATAAATAAATAAATAAATAAAAGACCCTCGCCGCCCCCTCCCCCCCCAACACCCCCTTCCTACAGGAGAGGTCCTCTCAGGCCCATGCGGAGAGGCAGACGAGGGATGAGGAAGGATGGAGGGATGGAGGGAAAGAGAGAGGGAGAGAGAGAGAGAGAGACGAGAGCACGTTACCTGACAGATAATGTTATCATAGTAAGCCAAAGCACGAGCATGAGGGAGGACAGGGGGGGTGTCGCAGAGTTTCCTTACGTTTGGGTGGGAGCCCTCAGCGATGGTGGAGAGAGAGAAATTATCATTGTGCTGCTCCGAGGACGGGCGATACTTACTGCTGCAGGGGAGAGAGAGAGAGAGAGAGAGAGAGAGGGAGAGAGAGAGAGAGAGAGAGGAAGAGAGAGAGAGAGAGAGAGAGAGAGAGGGAGGGAGAGAGAGAGAGAGAGAGAGAGAGAGAGGGAGGGGGCGAGGCGAATGTAAGAGAGAGCAAAAAGAGGTGAAGATATAGGAGGATGGAGAAAAGGGGAAAGACAGGGGGAGAGTGAAGAGGTGGGTGAGAGAAAGAGCAAGAAGATGAGGATAGAGGGAGAACAAGAAGGAGAAAGAGAACAGTATATAGGGAAATGCCATGTATGGAGGAGAAAAGAGACAAAAGAGAAAAGAGGGGACGGACAGCAGGAAGCAGAGTGAAAACAATAGAAGTAGAGAGAGAGAGAGAGAGAGAGAGAGAGAGAGAGAGAGAAAGAAGAGGAGTAGGAGAAAGACATAAAAGAAAGAGCAAGATGAGAAAAAGTGAGTAAAAGAAAAGAAGGAAACAGGCTCAAATAAAAGAATAACAGATAGGGAGAAAGTGAAAGAACAATAAGAAAAGGAGACAGGAAAAATAAGTAAAACAAAGAAAGAAGTGAAAAATGATAAAGAGAGAGACATAAAGAGACAGAGAGAGAGACAGAGACAGAGAGAGAGAGACAGACAGAGAGAGAAGGCATGTATAGAAGGGATTAAACAATGGTAGAATAGACAAGAAGGACAAGGATAAAAAGAGAGAATAATAGAAAGCAAAGACAGAGAGAGAGACATAAGAAGACAGAGGGAGAGACAGAGAGAGAGAGAGAGACATAGAAAGAAAGACACAGAGAGAAAGAGTGAGAGAGACAAAGAGACCATTAGTGCACACAGACATTTAAACCGACGCACACATTAACAGACCAGGAGACCAGTTTACACCAGGATTAACACACAAGCAGCCATCCAGCCCTGACAGCCCCCCACAGCCCCTCACCACACCCACCGCCAACAATCACACTGCCTGACATCACTACTGAAACAGTCACTACTGAAACAGTCACTACTGAAACCATCCCTACTGAAACCATCCCTACTGAAACAGTTACCACTGAAACAGTTACCACTGAAACTATCACTACTAAAACTATTACTACTGAAACAGTCACCACTGAAACTATCACTACTAAAACTATTACTACTGAAACAGTCACTACTGAAACAGTCACCACTGAAACTATCACTACTAAAACTATTACTACTGAAACAGTCACTACTGAAACAGTCACCACTGAAACTATCACTACTAAAACTATTACTACTGAAACAGTCACTACTGAAACAGTCACCACTGAAACTATCACTACTAAAACTATCACTACTGAAACTATTACTACTGAAACAGTTACCACTGAAACAGTTACCACTGAAACTATCACTACTAAAACTATTACTACTGAAACAGTCACCACTGAAACTATCACTACTAAAACTATTACTACTGAAACAGTCACTACTGAAACAGTCACTACTGAAACAGTCACCACTGAAACTATCACTACTAAAACTATTACTACTGAAACAGTCACTACTGAAACAGTCACCACTGAAACTATCACTACTAAAACTATTACTACTGAAACAGTCACCACTGAAACTATCACTACTAAAACTATTACTACTGAAACAGTCACTACTGAAACAGTCACCACTGAAACTATCACTACTAAAACTATTACTACTGAAACAGTCACCACTGAAACAGTCACTACTGAAACAGTCACCACTGAAACAGTCACTACTGAAATTATCACCACTTAAACAGTCACTACTGAAACCATCACTACCGAAACAGTCACTGCTAAGACAGTCACTACTGAAACAGCCACTACCGAAACAATCACTGCTGAAACCATCACTACTGAAACAGTCAACACTGAAACTATCACTTCTGAAACCATCACTACTGAAACAGTTACTATGGAAACAGCCAGGACAGAAACAATTGGCTTTAATGTTACTTTGCTTGTTAAATGAGTTTCATAGATGATGTTCCTCACAGTGTGTTCCCTCCTGCACGTCTCTCACTCCCCCTTTCTCCTCTCCTCTCTCTCTCTCTCTCTCTCTATTTCTCTCTCCCCCTTTCTCCTCTCCTCTCTCTCTCTCTCTCTCTATTTCTCTCTATTTCTTTCACTCCCCCTTTCTCCTCTCCTCTCTCTCTCTCTCTCTCTCTATTTCTCTCTCCCCCTTTCTCCTCTCCTCTCTCTCTCTCTCTCTCTATTTCTCTCTCCCCCTTTCTCCTCTCCTCTCTCTCTCTCTCTCTCTCTCTCTCTCTCTATTTCTCTCTCCCCCTTTCTCCTCTCCTCTCTCTCTCTCTCTCTCTATTTCTCTCTCCCCCTTTCTCCTCTCCTCTCACTCTCTCTCTCTCTCTATTTCTCTCTCCCCCTTTCTCCTCTCCTCTCTCTCTCTCTCTCTCTATTTCTCTCTATTTCTTTCACTCCCCCTTTCTCCTCTCCTCTCTCTCTCTCTCTCTCTCTCTATTTCTCTCTCCCCCTTTCTCCTCTCCTCTCTCTCTCTCTCTCTCTCTCTCTCTCTCTCTATTTCTCTCTCCCCCTTTCTCCTCTCCTCTCTCTCTCTCTCTCTCTCTATTTCTCTCTCCCCCTTTCTCCTCTCCTCTCTCTCTCTCTCTCTCTATTTCTCTCTCCCCCTTTCTCCTCTCCTCTCTCTCTCTCTCTCTCTCTCTCTATTTCTTTCACTCCCCCTTCTCCTCTCCTCTCTCTCTCTCTCTATTTCTCTCACTCCCCCTTTCTCCTCTCCTCTCTCTCTCTCTCTCTCTATTTCTTTCACTCCCCCTTCTCCTCTCCTCTCTCTCTCTCTATTTCTCTCACTCCCCCTTTCTCCTCTCCTCTCTCTCTCTCTCTCTCTATTTCTCTCTCCCCCTTTCTCCTCTCCTCTCTCTCTCTCTCTCTCTCTCTCTATTTCTCTCTATTTCTTTCACTCCCCCTTTCTCCTCTCCTCTCTCTCTCTCTCTCTCTCTCTCTATTTCTCTCTATTTCTTTCACTCCCCCTTTCTCCTCTCCTCTCTCTCTCTCTCTATTTCTCTCTATTTCTTTCACTCCCCCTTTCTCCTCTCCTCTCTCTCTCTCTCTCTCTCTATTTCTCTCTATTTCTTTCACTCCCCCTTTCTCCTCTCCTCTCTCTCTCTCTCTCTATTTCTCTCTATTTCTTTCACTCCCCCTTCTCCTCTTCTCTCTCTCTCTCTCTATTTCTCTCTATTTCTTTCACTCCCCCTTCTCCTCTTCTCTCTCTCTCTCTCTCTCTCTCTCTCTCTCTCTCTCTCTCTCTTTCTCTCACTCCCCCCTTCTCCTCCTCTCTCTCTCTCTCTCTATTTCTCTCTATTTCTTTCACTCCCCCTTCTCCCCTTCTCTCTCTCTCTCTCTCTCTCTCTCTCTCTCTCTCACTCCCCCTTCTCCTCCTCTGTCTCTCTCTCTCTCTCTCTCTCTCTATTTCTCTCACTCCCCCCTTCTCCTCCTCTGTCTCTCTCTCTCTCTCTCTCTCTCTCTATTTCTCTCTATTTCTCTCACTCCCCCTTCTCCTCTTCTCTCTCTCTCTCTCTCTCTCTCTCACTCCCCCCTTCTCCTCCTCTCTCTCTCTCTATTTCTCTCACTCCCCCTTCTCCTCTCTCTCTCTCTCTCTCTCTCTCTCTCTCTCTCTCTCTCTCTCTCTCTCTATTTCTCTCACTCCCCCCTTCTCCTCTCTCTCTCTCTCTCTCTATTTCTCTCACTCCCCCCTTCTCCTCTTCTCTCTCTCTCTCTATTTCTCTATTTCTCTCACTCCCCCCTTCTCCATCTGTCTCTCTCTCTCTCTCTCTCTCTCTCTCTCTCTCTCTCTCTCTCTCTCTCTCTCTATTTCTCTCACTCCCACCTTCTCCTCTCTATTTCTCTCTCTTTCTCTCTCTCTCTATTTCTCTCACTCCCCCCTTCTCCTCTCTCTCTCTCTCTCTCTATTTCTCTCACTCCCCCTTTCTCATCTTCTCTTTCTCTCTCTCTATTTCTCTCACTCCCCTTCTCCTCTCTCTCTCTCTCTCTCTATTTCTCTCACTCCCCCTTTCTCCTCCTCTCTCTCTCTCTCTATTTCTCTCACTCCCCCCTCTCCTCTCTCTCTCTCTCTCTCTCTCTCTCTCTCTCTCTATTTCTCTATTTCTCTAACTCCCCCCTTCTCCTCTCTCTCTCTCTATTTCTCTCACTCCCCCTTTCTCCTCTTCTCCTCTCTCTCTATTTCTCACTCCCCCTTCTCCTCTCTCTCTCTCTATTTCTCTCACTCCCCCTTTCTCCTCTTCTCTCTCTCTCTATTTCTCTCACTCCCCCTTTCTCCTCTTCTCTCTCTATTTTTCTCACTCCCCCTTTCTCGTCTTCTCTCTCTCTCTCTCTCTCTCTCTCTCTATTTCTCTATTTCTCTAACTCCCCCCTTTTCCTCTCTCTCTATTTCTCACTCCCCCTTCTCCTCTCTCTCTCTCTCTCTATTTCTCTCACTCCCCCTTTCTCCTCTTCTCTCTCTCTCTATTTCTCTATTTTTCTCACTCCCCCTTTCTCGTCTTCTCTCTCTCTCTCTCTCTCTCTCTCTCTCTCTCTCTAACTTCTCCCCTTTCTCCCACTCTCTTTCTATTTCTCTCACTCCCCTCTGTCCTGCTTTATCTCTACCTTTCTTCCTCTCCTTCCCTCTCCTTCTGTCTTTCACTCCACATCTCCTTTTCTATGTCTCCTCTTCTCCATCTCTCCTTCTCTCTTCCTCCCCGACTACTTCTCTCTCCTTTTCTCTCTCTCTCTCATATCTGCCCACTCTTCTTCTCGTCTCTCAGTTCATGAGCGGCTGCAATTACACCCGGCAGATGGAGGCGTGGGCGGCATACATTCACCAACTACATCTACATAGACTCTCAGCTCACTCTCTCTCTCACTCTCTCTTTCAGCTCTCTCTCTCTCACTCTCTCAGATCACTCTCTTTCACTCTCTCCTTCTATCTCAGCTCACTCTCTCTCCCTATCTGCTCACTTTCTCCTTCTACCTCGGCTCACTCTCTCTCCCTATCTGCTCACTCTCTCTCTCTCTCTTTCTCTTTCTCACACTCCTCTTATCCTTTTCACTCTCTGTGCCTCTTCTTCACCGTCCTCTTCCTCCTGTACTGTGTAGAGAAGTACTGGAGTGTGTATGTATGTGTGTATGGGGGATTTAATCACACACAGACACACAGACACACACACACACTCTCACACTCTGCTGATCTCTCAGCGGTAAGTAGGTCACCCCCAACACACACACACACACACACACACACACACACACACACACACACACACACACACACACACACTGGCCTACTTTCAGCTGGAACTGCTGTGACATCATCTGCTTCAGTGGTGTTAGCACCGTATGCTAACCTTTACCACACTATCCACCTCACACACGCACACACACACACACACGCGCACACACACACGCACGCACACACGCCACACACGCACGCACACACGCACGCACGCACGCACGCACACACGCACGCACGCACACACACGCACACACACACACACGCACGCACACACGCACGCACGCACACGCACGCACACACATGCGCACACACACACACACACACTAGAGGTTTATGTGGGAATGAATGCTGAAGTGATCTGAACCTGACTGAGCCCACCTGACTGAGCCCACCTGACTGAGCCCACCTGACTGAGCCCACCTGACTGAGCCCAAATCTGAAACCCGATCACGATTCCATAGGGCCCCCCGGCGCAAGGGCCTCGCCTCCTTGAGTCAAAGCTTGAGGAATGTCTATCCGGGGCGCGTATCCGGAGCATCATTACACGACGACCTCATTCCCGTCACTACCAGCAGCTACGCTCTGGAGCCTCAGGATTCATACAACTCTAAGAAGAGGCTGGACTAATCACCAATCATCAATAACCTATACTCGTTCTTCTCTTCAGCCTCTATCTGCTGTTCCTTCTCCTTCATTTCTTTTGTTTCCTCTCCATCATCATAATCACCATCATCGTCACCATCATCATCATCATCATCATCATCATCATCACCATCAGTGTATCAAATCTCTATTCATTCCCTCTTTTAATTTCCTCACTTCTATCTTCTCATCTCACTCGCTCTTCATCAGCCCCGCCGCTTCACAAAGACCCGCCGTCTGCCAAGACGTCACCGCTGATCAGAGTTCAGTGGCGGCTAACAATACATACTGGATACAGAAGGTCCAGCAGTGCTCGTAAAGCAGGAGCCGGTCTATCAAATACACACCGGTATCGACCAATAGACTGGAGAAGATGAAGCGTCCAGTTTAATACTGACTCTATTGGGCTGTACGGTGTGAGGTAGCTGTACTATGTCTTGCCGCTCTCTGGCGCCCCCTGCAGGCCGGATGCTCACCTGCGTTTGCGCAGTTTGTTGTTTTCGGTCTTGAGAACGTGGAGCTTCTTGGCGAAGCAGACGATGATCATGAAGAGCAGCAGGACGGTCAGGGCCGAGGCTCCGATCGCGATGCACATCACCTGGAACTCCGTGATGACCGACTCGCAGCGCGCTCCTTTGTGCCACACGTAGTCCTGGATGTTACACCTGCAGGACAGGTAAGCATGATAAACAGGTACAGGTCATTCATAGTAAATACTGAATAATTCACAGTAGATACTGAATAATTCATAGTAGATACTGAATAATTCATAGTACATACTGAATAATTCATAGTACATACTGAATAATTCATAGTACATACTGAATAATTCATAGTAGATACTGAATAATTCATAGTACATACTGAATAATTCATAGTAGACACTGGATAAATCATAGTAGATACTGAATAATTTATAGATACTGAATAATTCATAGTAAATACTGAATACTTCATAGTAGATACTGAAAAAATCATAGTAGATACTTAATATGTCATAGTAGATACTGAATAATTCATTGTAGATACTGAATAATTCATAATTCATAGATGGATAATAGATTTATGGTAATTGACCTGCTATGTTAGCTTAAGGTTCTGTATTCTGGGATTAACGCTGGTTGTAGAAGCTGTAGCGGCTTTAGAAATTTGGAAATAAAAAAAATAAATTTACTAATTCATTACATGCCAAAGGAAACAAGATGTTACGCCTCAAATGCAGAAATAATTTATTATTACAATGTTTTTTCACAGTTTATTCTGTTTATGCTTCCACTTTATCCTAGTCAGGGTCACAGGGTCGTCATGGACAGGGTCACCAGTCTATCACATGGCCAACACACACACACACACACACACACACACACACACACACACACACACACACACACACACACACACACGGGTAATGAGCGATCCACCTAACATGCAGGAAACCCACTCGAGGACGGGGAGAACATGCAAACTCCAGCTGACCATGTTTGTAATGACCGTTTGTGTTTAACAGACCTCAGCAGATCCGAGCTGGTGTGTATGTGAGGCTGTTTCTACTTTCAGAAGAAGTCTAGCCATTCACTCACAACAGCACGACCCAGCAGGACAGGCGCAGGTGTGGCTGTTACAGAGTGTCCCATTCTACTGGTCAGTGCTGTTCTATGGAGATTACATAACATCAATAGGTAGCTGAGTAAAGGGGCTGTCCAGATACTTTTGAACTGATGGTGTACATAGAACATATACACTGTATTCAGAAAGAAAACTGTTTGAAATTTGATTATTGGGAATCATTAATTATTATTAATATGGATAATTCTATACTGCTCAGTGCTACATTAAACCCCTCCAGCCCCAGCCTCCTCGGACCCTCGGGACCCTCAGCAGATGCTCGAAAAGCGGCAGTTTAGTTCCTGTCTGACCGGCCAAAACTGAGCTTTGATTCCACACATGCTCTCCGGTGCCGGCTGCATAATTCATGAGCTCGGAGCGCGTCCTCCGCCAAGGGCGAGTTAAAATTCACCGCCTTCAGCGTTTAGCCCCACATCCGGGTCACAGCGTGTCTTTCACCTCCGGAATTCTGTCTTCCGTCCCTCTCCCCGTTCCACTGGAGCGTCCTTTATATCCCGGCCAGGTTTTACTGCCTCTCGTCCAGTCCTGCGTCAGGAACTCTCTGAACCCTCTTTACCACACGCTATAAATAATAAACTCTGATCAGAATCACTCACTGCCGTTATTGTTATTATTAATATTATTAATAATAATATTATTATTATTATTATTATTATGTCCACGCTGCACTGGGGAGACAAACAAACAAACATTCCTCTGATGAAGTTTCTAACGTCAGCTCTCGCTCTCGGAGCAGCTAAAGGTCGGAGATGACGCTCTGAAGACCGAAAAAGGCTAATGAGAGTTTGTGTGTGGGTCATCTCCGTATAAGACTCTCTCCATCAGTTACGTTCAGACTACAGTGAGACACTCCGACCCTCCACTCCTGATACTGTGATCAGTCCCTGACTCGCCTTACCTTTAACCAGTTCAGTGCTGGAGACTGATAGTGGGCTTTTGAGTAGCACTATGGTGGTTAGTATAGTGTGTTACACTACTGACCTCCATACTGTAGCCTGGGGTTTGATTCCCCACCTGGGTAACCACCTTGCACTCTACCTTCACCTACCTGTGTACATGTAAACTGTAACACAACCTTCACCTACCTGTGTACAGGTAACCTGTAACACTACCTTCACCTACCTGTGTACAGGTAAACTGTAACACTACCCTCACCTACCTGTGTACAGGTAAACTGTAACACAACCTTCACCTACCTGTGTACAGGTAAACTGTAACACAACCTTCACCTACCTGTGTACAGGTAACCTGTAACACTACCTTCACCTACCTGTGTACAGGTAAACTGTAACACAACCTTCACCTACCTGTGTACAGGCAAACTGTAACACTACCTTCACCTACCTGTGTACAGGTAAACTGTAACACTACCTTCACCTACCTGTGTACAGGTAAACTGTAACACTACCCTCACCTACCTGTGTACAGGTAAACTGTAACACAACCTTCACCTACCTGTGTACAGGTAACCTGTAACACTACCTTCACCTACCTGTGTACAGGTAAACTGTAACACAACCTTCACCTACCTGTGTACAGGTAACCTGTAACACTACCTTCACCTACCTGTGTACAGGTAAACTGTAACACTACCTTCACCTACCTGTGTACAGGTAAACTGTAACACTACCTTCACCTACCTGTGTACAGGTAAACTGTAACACTACCTTCACCTACCTGTGTACAGGTAAACTGTAACACTACCCTCACCTACCTGTGTACAGGTAACCTGTAACACTACCTTCACCTACCTGTGTACAGGTAACCTGTAACACTACCTTCACCTACCTGTGTACAGGTAAACTGTAACACTACCTTCACCTACCTGTGTACAGGTAACCTGTAACACTACCTTCACCTACCTGTGTACAGGTAAACTGTAACACTACCCTCACCTACCTGTGTACAGGTAAACTATAATACTACCTTCACCTACCTGTGTACAGGTAAACTATAACACTACCTTCACCTACCTGTGTACAGGTAAACTGTAA
>CM038727.1:37230196-37445196 GCA_021613375.1 Megaleporinus macrocephalus
TAACACAGCTCTACTGCCCATAACACAGCTCTACTGCCCATAACACAGCTCTACTGCCCAATAACACCTCTCTACTGCCCATAACACAGCTCTACTGCCCAATAACACCTCTCTACTGCCCAACAACACAGCTCTACTGCCCATAACACAGCTCTACTGCCCAACAACACAGCTCTACTGCCCATAACACAGCTCTACTGCCCATAACACAGCTCTACTGCCCATAACACAGCTCTACTGCCCATAACACAGCTCTACTGCCCAACAACACAGCTCTACTGCCCATAACACAGCTCTACTGCCTATAACACAGCTCTACTGCCCATAACACAGCTCTACTGCCCATAACACAGCTCTACTGCCCATAACACAGCTCTACTGCCCATAACACAGCTCTACTGCCCAATAACACCTCTCTACTGCCCAACAACACAGCTCTACTGCCCAACAACACAGCTCTACTGCCCATAACACAGCTCTACTGCCCAACAACACAGCTCTACTGCCCAAAAACACCTCTCTACTGCCCAATACACCTGTCTACTGCCCATAACACAGCTCTACTGCCCAACAACACAGCTCTACTGCCCATAACACAGCTCTACTGCCCATAACACAGCTCTACTGCCCAACAACACCTCTCTACTGCCCAACAACACAGCTGTACTGCCCAACAACACAGTTCTACTGCTCAACACACCTCTCTACTGCCCACCAACACAGCTGTACTGCCCAAAAACACCTCTCTACTGCCCAACAACACAGCTCTACTGCCCAAAACCACAGCTCTACTGCCCAACAACACAGCTCTACTGCCCAAAAACACAGCTCTACTGCCCAACAACACAGCTCTACTGCCCAAAAACACAGCTATACTGCCCAACAACACAGCTCTACTGCCCATAACACAGCTCTACTGCCCAACAACACAGCTCTACTGCCCAAAACATCGCTTTACTGCCCAACAACACAACTCTACTGCTCAACACACCTCTCTACTGCCCAACAACACAGCTCTACTGCGCAACAACACAGCTCTACTGCGCAACAACACAGCTCTACTGCCCAAAAACACAGCTCTACTGCCCAATAACACCTGTCTACTGCCCAACAACACAGCTCTACTGCCCAACAACATAGCTTTACTGCCCAAAAACACCTCTCTACTGCCCATAACACAGCTCTACTGCCCAACAACACAGCTCTACTGCCCAAAAACACCTCTCTACTGCCCAACAACACAGCTCTACTGCCCAACAACACCTCTCTACTACCCAATAAATAGCTCTACTGCCCAAAAACACCTCTCTACTGCCCAATAACACAGCTCTACTGCCCAAAAACACCTCTCTACTGCCCAACAACACCTCTCTACTACCCAATAACACCTCTCTACTGCCCAACAACACAGCTCTACTGCCCAACAACACAGCTCTACTGCCCAACAACACCTCTCTACTGCCCAATAACACCTCTCTACTGCCCAAAACACCTCTCTACTGCCTATAACACAGCTCTACTGCCCAACAACACAGCTCTACTGCCTATAACACAGCTCTACTGCCCAACAACACAGCTCTACTGCCCAACAACACCTCTCTACTGCCCAACAACACAGCTCTACTGCCCAACAACACAGCTCTACTGCCCAACAACACAGCTCTACTGCCCAACAACACAGCTCTACTGCCCAACAACACAGCTCTACTGCCTAAAAACACCTCTCTACTGCCCAACAACACAGCTCTACTGCCCAACAACACAGCTCTACTGCCCAAAAACACCTCTCTACTGCCCAATACACCTGTCTACTGCCCATAACACAGCTCTACTGCCCATAACACAGCTCTACTGCCCAAAAACACCTCTCTACTGCCCAACAACACAGCTGTACTGCCCAACAACACAGTTCTACTGCTCAACACACCTCTCTACTGCCCAACAACACAGCTCTACTGCCCAAAAACACCTCTCTACTGCCCAAAAACACAGCTCTACTGCCCAACAACACAGCTCTACTGCCCAAAAACACAGCTCTACTGCCCAACAACACAGCTCTACTGCCCAAAAACACCTCTCTACTGCCCAAAAACACAGCTCTACTGCCCAACAACACAGCTCTACTGCCCAACAACACAGCTCTACTGCCCAACAACACAGCTCTACTGCCCAATAACACAGCTCTACTGCCCATAACACAGCTCTACTGCCCATAACACAGCTCTACTGCCCAAAAACACAGCTCTACTGCCCAACAACACAGCTCTACTGCCCAACAACACAGCTCTACTGCCCAATAACACAGCTCTACTGCCCATAACACAGCTCTACTGCCCATAACACAGCTCTACTGCCCAATAACACAGCTCTACTGCCCATAACACAGCTCTACTGCCCAACAACACAGCTCTACTGCCCAACAACACAGCTCTACTGCCCAAAACATCGCTTTACTGCCCAACAACACAGCTCTACTGCTCAACACACCTCTCTACTGCGCAACAACACAGCTCTACTGCCCAATAACACAGCTCTACTGCCCATAACACAGCTCTACTGCCCAACAACACAGCTCTACTGCCCATAACACAGCTCTACTGCCCAAAAACACCTCTCTACTGCCCAACAACACCTCTCTACTACCCAATAACACAGCTCTACTGCCCAAAAACACCTCTCTACTGCCCAATAACACCTCTCTACTGCCCAAAACACCTCTCTACTGCCCAATAACACAGCTCTACTGCCCAATAACACCTCTCTACTGCCCAATAACACAGCTCTACTGCCCAAAAACACCTCTCTACTGCCCAAAACACCTTTCTACTGCCCAACAACACCTCTCTACTACCCAATAAATAGCTCTACTGCCCAAAAACACCTCTCTACTGCCCAATAACACAGCTCTACTGCCCAATAACACCTCTCTACTGCCCAAAACACCTCTCTACTGCCCAATAACACAGCTCCACTGCTCAACAACACAGCTCTACTGCCCATAACACAGCTCTACTGCCCAAAACACCTCTCTACTGCCCAAAACACCTTTCTACTGCCCAACAACACAGCTCTACTGCCCATAACACAGCTCTACTGCCCAACAACACAGCTCTACTGCCCATAACACAGCTCTACTGCCCAATAACACAGCTCTACTGCCCATAACACAGCTCTACTGCCCATAACACAGCTCTACTGCCCAACAACACAGCTCTACTGCCCATAACACAGCTCTACTGCCCAACACAGCTCTACTGCCCAAAAACACCTCTCTACTGCCCAACAACACCTCTCTACTACCCAATAACACAGCTCTACTGCCCAATAACACCTCTCTACTGCCCAATAACACAGCTCTACTGCCCAAAAACACCTCTCTACTGCCCAAAACACCTTTCTACTGCCCAACAACACAGCTCTACTGCCCAAAATCACCTCTCTACTGCCCAAAATCACCTCTCTACTGCCCATAACACCTCTCTACTGCCCAATAACACAGCTCTACTGCCCAATAACACCTCTCTACTGCCCAAAACACCTCTCTACTGCCCAATAACACAGCTCCACTGCTCAACAACACAGCTCTACTGCCCATAACACAGCTCTACTGCCCAAAATCACCTCTCTACTGCCCAAAACACCTCTCTACTGCCCAATAACACAGCTCTACTGCCCAATAACACCTCTCTACTGCCCAAAACACCTCTCTACTGCCCAAAACACAGCTCTACTGCCCAATAACACAGCTCTACTGCCCAATAACACCTCTCTACTGCCCAAAACACCTCTCTACTGCCCAATAACACAGCTCCACTGCTCAACAACACAGCTCTACTGCCCATAACACAGCTCTACTGCCCAAAACACCTCTCTACTGCCCAAAACACCTTTCTACTGCCCAACAACACAGCTCTACTGCCCAAAATCACTTCTCTACTGCCCAAAACACCTCTCTACTGCCCAATAACACAGCTCTACTGCCCAATAACACCTCTCTACTGCCCAAAACACCTCTCTACTGCCCAATAACACCTCTTCCAATCCACTGCTCTACAATCCCAATCACTGCTCTACAATCCCAATCACTGCTCTACAGTCCCAATCACTGCTCTACAATCCCAATCACTGCTCTACAGACCCAATCACTGCTCTACAATCCCAATCACTGCTCTACAGTTCCAAACACTGCTCTACAGTCCCAATCACTGCTGTACAATCCCAATCACTGCTGTACAATCCCAATCACTGCTCTACAATCCCAATCACTGCTGTACAATCCCAATCACTGCTCTACAGTCCCAATCACTGCTCTATAATTCCAATCACTGCTCTACAGTCCCAATCACCGCTCTACAATCCCAATCACTGCTCTACAGTTCCAATCACTGCTCTACAGACCCAATCACTGCTCTACAATCCCAATCACTGCTCTACAGTCCCAATCACTGCTCTATAATTCCAATCACTGCTCTACAGTCCCAATCACTGCTGTACAGTCCCAATCACTGCTGTACAGTCCCAATCACTGCTCTACAATCCCAATCACTGCTCTACAGTTCCAATCACTGCTCTACAATCCCAATCACTGCTCTACAGTCCCAATCACTGCTCTACAATCCCAATCACTGCTCTACAGTCCCAATCACTGCTCTACAGTCCCAATCACTGCTCTACAATCCCAATCACTGCTCTACAATCCCAATCACTGCTCTACAGTCCCAATCACTGCTCTACAGTCCCAATCACCACTGCATGGTTTCAATCACCGCTCTATATTACTAATCGCTGTTCTACAGTCCCAATCACCACTCTACAGTCCCAATCACTGCTCTACAGTCCCAAACACCACTCTACAGTCCCAATCACTGCTCTACAGTCCCAATCACCACTGCATGGTTTCAATCACCGCTCTATATTACTAATCGCTGTTCTACAGTCCCAATCACTGCTCTACAGTCCCAATCACTGCTCTACAGTCCCAATCACTGCTCTACAGTCCCAATCACCGCTCTATATTACTAATCGCTGTTCTACAGTCCCAATCACCACTCTACAATCCCAATCACTGCTCTACAATCCCAATCACTGCTCTACAGTCCCAATCACTGCTCTACAGTCCCAATCACTGCTCTACAGTCCCAATCACCACTGCATGGTTTCAATCACTGCTCTATATTACTAATCGCTGCTCTACATTCCCAATCAACATGCTACCTTCTCAGTCACTGCTCTGCTGCATCAATTTCTAATAACGGCTATTTTCTGAGAAATATTTATATATTTATTTAAGACTGATTCTGTCCTCAATCTAACATTAGAAACTCATGAAACCAAATTCCAATCCAGGATAAACTTCACTCAGCGTTCAGGAGGTTTTAGCTCCACCAGGTCCTGCAGTGACCCCGCTGAGCCCAGGCAGGGTGATCCCCACATGGAGCGGATTGGGGCAGGATTAAAGGTCATCATTAATCAGACCCCACTGCGTCTGTCGCAGCAGCGATCAATCTATCCACTTATCTGCTAAAGCCCGCCCACCGAAAGCACCAAGCAGGCCTCGCTGACTCTAGCTGACCGAGTTCTGCCCCGCAGTATCAGTGAATCCTGTGGTGTGAACAGATTTACCTGCAGCAGTTATGAGCTCTTAGTTTAATTAGAACTTCAGTCTTGTAGCTACTCAAAATACTTCTGGCTCAAAAAGCATGTAAACCAATCCTCTCAGTTAAGCTCCACCTACTGACAGATACTGTTTCATGGGGTTGTTGGGTGGGAAACATGGATAATAATATAATAATATTTGATTTCTGGGGTTTAAAGACGTCACAGTGTTCTGACACATGGATAAAAGTATTGACGTTATCAGAATAGCATATTGTGTGCTTGTGTGTCCTGATTGGATCTTTGAGTTTCTTCACCTTTGCTTGGCTACAAAGCCAAGATTGGACCAGCTCCTCCTGACCTTATGGCAGTGGTCCAAAGTCAATCTGTACCTCAAGCCCTTCGAGCTTCAAATACAGCATGGCTGGACCCACCATCCCTCAGGCTGCATGGAAGACAAGCGACAAGACTCTTCTCTGTCCTGAAGCCCAGATGGTGGAATGAACTTCCAGACTGGACTCTCTCATGGTCTTCAAACTCAGAAGACCACAGTCTCTTTTGAAGCTTTTATAAGCTTTTATGAAGCCCTAATCCATATCTTCTAGGTATGAACACTGGCTGGGTATGAGTAGATATTGTGCTTATATATACAGGGTGAGTCAAAAGTCTTAGGACACGCTTTTATTTCAGAACTGAAAGGAAAACTGACGTATCTGAATATCCCAGCAAGTAACGGGTGAGGGGGGTCTATCTTTTAGGCTATGTCCCAAACATGGCCACCATCTTGAAAGCCACCATATTGGATCAAGGGCAAGTTTTTCCAATAAGGAAGGTGGTCGTGTAGCAGATGTTGCTGTCTTCTCTCCAGGTATCTGCAGGGTCTGGCAGTGAGTGAAAGAGTAGTTTGGACTCAAACCTGTTTGTACTAGCTTGAGATACATACTCGTTCTGGATAAGAAGGTCTACTAAATGCCGTAAATGTAAATATTGTGTATCACGAGATCAAGAAAGATTGTGATGATGATAAAATACTTTGGGCACCTATACGGTATCAGTATTTACTATTAATTGTATAATACTGTATCAGTTCTACAGTCAGATACAGCAGCTCGACTGGCTGTTAGGACTCAAACTGCGGCTGCTTTAATTGGCTGAATGCTCCACAAGCGCTCCGGCCGGCCTGTTGTGTTTCTCCGCTGGCAGCCAGTGCCGAGTCTGACTCACTCTCGTCGTTCTTTCTCCCACTAAACTCCACATTTTTCCCTTTACGTGTTCCCAGACAGGAGGTTTTGTTTTCCACTGATCTGCATGTCAATAGGACTGACTGGGTTCAGCATATGGGTTCACACAACTCAAGAACAATCAACGAGAAGTGGGTTCTTTGGAGCGACACCTTAGAAGAACCACTTCTCTTTCCCTAAAGTACTTTTCAGTGGGTGGGTTTGATAATGTTTAAAGAACGTCCACTCGATTCGAAGGTTCCGTACCAACAGTTCGTCCTTAAAACAGTGGTTCTCCAAAGGGTTCTTTAGCAACTTCAGAACCATGGCAACTGGTTCACTGCATGGGTGGTTCTTCCCTATGACTGAAAACCTGGTTTTCTGAAGAAGGTTCAGAGAAAATAGGAGTGTATGTCCAAGCCTAGAACCATTATAGTAAAGAGGGGAACATGAAAGATGGAGAAGAAGAGAGAGAGCTGTAACTACAAACATTCTCTTTCTGCATTCACACTCTAATGAAATAGCTCCACTGAGCAGACCATGTTTAAATGAGCTCCTGTCCTGACCACAGCTGTCCCGAGCTCAAACTGACCCACTTTGAAGGATCGGTTCTGCACGCGAGTCCACACAAGTTCCACAGCCACATGTGGATACAACGTAAGGCGTAAGGCCAAAGAATCTCTAACCATCTCCGCATGGAACCAATCAGGACCCACCTACTGGCTTTGTTTACATGTGCAGCCAGAGCAGAGCTTATATAATCTCTATAGAAAAGCACTGACCAGTAGAACTGGACGCTCTGGAGAAACTGTATATGATCCAAGATCACCATGCCCAGTGCAGCGGGTGGGCTAGAGGGGTATGAAGCCCCCCAGCTTTGGGCTGTGCAGCAGTAGAACCGAGTTCTCTGGTATGATGGAGCTCCACACTCCATTGAACATCAGTACCTGACCTCACCAACACTAAACCACATCCTCACAGCAATGTTCAACACCAGTACCTGACCTCACCAACACTCAATCAAACCCACACAGCAATGTTTAACATCAGCACCTGACCTCACTAACACTCAATCAAACCCACACAGCAATGTTTAACATCAGCACCTGACCTCACTAACACTCAATCAAACCCACACAGCAATGTTTAACATCAGCACCTGACCTCACCAACACTCAATCAAACCCACACAGCAATGTTTAACATCAGCACCTGACCTCACTAACACTCAATCAAATCCTCCCAGCAATGTTCAACACCAGTACCTGACCTCACTAACACTCAATCAAATCCTCACAGCAATGTTCAACACCAGTACCTGACCTCACTAACACTCAATCAGATCCTCACAGCAATGTTCAACACCAGTACCTGACCTCACTAACACTTAATCAAATCCTCACAGCAATGTTCAACACCAGTACCTGACCTCACTAACACTCAATCAAATCCTCACAGCAATGTTCAACATCAGTACCTGACCTCACTAACACTCAATCAAATCCTCACAGCAATGTTCAACACCAGTACCTGACCTCACTAACACTCAATCAAACCCACACAGCAATGTTTAACATCAGCACCTGACCTCACTAACACTCAATCAAATCCTCACAGCAATGTTCAACACCAGTACCTGACCTCACTAACACTCAATCAGATCCTCACAGCAATGTTCAACACCAGTACCTGACCTCACTAACACTTAATCAAATCCTCACAGCAATGTTCAACACCAGTACCTGACCTCACTAACACTCAATCAAATCCTCACAGCAATGTTCAACACCAGTACCTGACCTCACTAACACTCAATCAAACCCACACAGCAATGTTTAACACCAGTACCTGACCTCACTAACACTCAATCAAATCCTCACAGCAATGTTCAACACCAGTACCTGACCTCACTAACACTCAATCAAACCCACACAGCAATGTTCAACACCAGTACCTGACCTCACTAACACTTAATCAAATCCTCACAGCAATGTTCAACATCAGTACCTGACCTCACTAACACTCAATCAAATCCTCACAGCAATGTTCAACACCAGTACCTGACCTCACTAACACTCAATCAAACCCTCACAGCAATGTTCAAATCTAGTGTAAAGGATCTAGTATAAAGAGTCTCTCTACTGTATATGGGTTGGATTCTGGAATATCATCCAAACCCCAAACAAAAAATCCCCAAAACAAAACGAGACTAATCCGGGAGACAGATCAGCGCAAGCTAACAGAAGCTCCTTAGCGCGTATATATCATCACCAGGAAGGTCAGGGTCACCATCCGGACCACCACGCGCGCCAGGGTCACCATCCGGACCACCACGCGCGCCAGGGTCACCATCCGGACCACCACGCGCGCCAGGGTGAATCTCATTAAAGGCGGCGGGGCGGGGAAGAGGAAGGGTGAGGGGTTAAAACCACAACCTTGATCGTTAACCTTGATTTAGGAGCTGTTCTCAGACCTGGACGCCCAGCATACTGTCCAGGTTACCTGCTCTACCAGGACCTTCAGCTTGGCAGGCGGCGAGGATGGATGTGTGAGAGTATTAGTGAAGTATTAGTGTTTTTAAACAGGACCTACTGCTTCTCCAGTTCTTTACTGTGTTGTAGCTTGTTTTTGCATGCAAAGTCCAAAGCTACACACCAGAGAGAGACTCTCTCCCACAGAAAGCACTTATCTCAGCTGTCTCGTTGGAATTCCAGCCCTTTTCTCTGTTACAAGGTGACATCATCTCGTAACATGGTCCTTATTGCCCGCCTACAGGCAAGCTTCACAATCTCGCCCAACACAGAGAGTTTAACCAGTAAAACCTGACCACTCTGAGACAGGCCAGCTTGTGAAGGCGGACTTTTAGAATCGGACTGAACCAATCCGGCCAATCAGAGCATACTGGGTTCATGGGGAGGCGGGGCCTAAAGACATAGGAGCTCTTGCAGACCGAGAGTGAATACAGACGTACAGTATGAGGACAATATTGTGTTACATATGTAGATCAACACTGACCATCAGCTCTACAGGTATTCTTTAATATTTTCATATTCATCACTGCATCAAACTTTTTGAACCACACATGCTATTTCCATGATTGACGCCTGCAACACATTCCAAAGTGGTCGGAACAGAAGGAACTGGGAAGGAACTGGGAAGGAACTGTTGTTTCCAATGCTGACCAGGTGATGCAATTGGCTATACAGGGCAAGAACGAAACCAATATTGAGTGCTCTTCGCCTTCAACTGATGTTTATGATGCCTGTACTGAAGAAAAGATAAAGTTTTTTTTTTCCTGGAAGTCATTAGACCTTCTCTGAAGAACCAGAAGACCCTGCGGGTTCCCCCTCTGAGTGGATTAATAAACGAATAAGCTTTACAGATGGAAACTGGAAGATGCTCCTGGATATGCGAGCTGGATCTGACTGCACGCTCTCAGAGGCAGGAGAGCTGGAGGTTCCTGCTTCTCCAGAAATCCAGTTTCACAACGTTAACACGTGCACCGCGAAGTCCAGGGTACAGCTGGAGGACACGCTCTCCCCCACCCCTCCCCTAATTTCACCTAATCCTCACCCTGACGCGCTGAAATTCATAGCCGTCCTCTCTGATCCCCGTTTTAGGGGCTTATCCTCGCCCGACCTCTTTACTACAGTAGCTCTTAGAGTCCCGTGGCGTATGATGGATGAGTCCGTTCCTCATCAAGCGTCTGCAGATGAGCCGTGATGGTCGTTGTTTTTATTACTGTAACTCAACTAAACATGCTCACTCCTAAACTAAACATGCTCACTCCTAAACTAAACATGCTCACTCCATCCTTTTATTCCTTCTCTTGGAAACGTTCAGCCTCAGCGTTCGTGTTACGCTGCAAACAAAACACAGGCCTTCAGCGAAGGAGCTCCAGCCCCCTCTGGCAGCGAGAGAACGTTCCCTAATAAACCTTCTCCAGAAGGAGTCCAGCAAAACATGTGGCTCTCTACTCTGTCCGTGACAGCCGGGCCTCGTGCAGAGCCCACAGTCTCCCGCTCACTACCAACAAGAAAAACATCCCCCTCTCTGACACACGCCAGCACTGATCTTCTCATCTCTCCCAGTTCTGGACAGACGAACAGGGGGTTCCCTCTTAGTGTTTCCCAGCAGGAGACCTGATCCTCTCTAACCCACATATAACCATCCACCCATTATCTTCTACAAAGATGAACAGACCACCAGTCCATCACATGACCAACATTCACACCACCATACTGACCACTACACCACCATACTGACCACTACACCACCATACTAACCACTACACCACCATACTAACCACTACACCACTGTACTAACCACAACACCACCGTACTAACCACTACACCACCGTACTAACCACTACACCACCGTACTGACCACTACACCACCATACTAACCACTACACCACCATACTAACCACTACACCACCATACTAACCACTACACCACCGTACTAACCACTACACCCCTATACTAACCACTACACCACCATACTAACCACTACACCCCTATACTAACCACTACACCACCATACTAACCACAACACCACCATACTGACCACTACACCACCGTACTAACCACTACACCACCATACTAACCACTACACCACCATACTAACCACTACACCACCATACTAACCACTACACCACCGTACTAACCACTACACCACCATACTAACCACTACACCACCATACTAACCACTACACCACCATACTAACCACTACACCACCATACTAACCACTACACCACCATACTAACCACTACACCACTATACTAACCACTACACCACCACTCTAACCACTACACCACCACACTAACCACTACACCACCACACTGACCACTACACCACCATACTGACCACTACACCACCATACTAACCACTACACCACCATACTGACCACTACACCACCATACTGACCACTACACCACCATACTAACCACTACACCACCATACTGACCACTACACCACCATACTGACCACTACACCACTGTGCCGGCCCCTTGTTTTTTCAGGTCTGTGAAATTAGCGTTAGAAGAAGAATTTCTGGTGAAGAAATGCTTCTGTTGGGTAAAATCTATGTATATTAATTTTTGTTGCCAGTCCATCACAGGGCAGATACGCACACTCACACCGAGTGGGGCAAATAATTAATTAACCATTTTCACCATTAACCCTGACTGACGTTCCATAGATCTGTGTGTAGCTGTTCATGCTAGTCTGTTAACTCTGAGTTAGAAAGGCTGCTGTACTGAACTAGCGCTTTGTTTACACAGCAACAATATTTGTTAACAAGTTCAGGTCGTCCTATATTTATAACATTTCATTAAGGTCTTCATTTATAGATTTATATGTCTGATAAGTCTGATCTGGGATACGTTTTTTAGAATGGTACTAATGCAGCACACAGTAGAACCTGATTTCACTGAAAGAGTTAACTTACTGTTCTTCATAATATTCTTATTCTATTCGCAAAATATAAAATGTTTTTCGTCCCACAGTTTTCAAGCTAGAACCACGAATTCAGCAGGATCTTAGATCCTACAGCGCAGATTTATGCTTTTCTAAGAGATCCGGCTTACGGTTTTCCGGAAAACAGCGTTTGAACAGGGAATTTTGGCCCCATAGGAATGAATGCTGGAATGTTGTAATGTAGTAATTTAAGGTGAAGTTATAGGAATTTAAGGTGGAATGGTAGAAATTTAAGGTGGAATTCCAGAAATTTAAGGTGGAATTGTAGGAATTTAAAGAGGAGTTATAGAAATTTAAGGTGGAGTTATAGGAATTTAAGGTAGAATTGTAGGAATTTAAGGTGGAATTGTAGGAATTTAAGGTGGAATTCCAGAAATTTAAGGTGGAATTGTGGGAATTTAAAGAGGAGTTAAAGGAATTTAAGGTGTAGTTATAGAAATTTAAGGTTGAATGGTAGAAATTTAAGGTGGAGTTATAGGAATTTAAGGTGGAATTGTAGAAATTTAAGGTGGAGTTATAGGAATTTAAGGTGGAGTTGTAGGAATTTAAGGTGGAATTGTAGAAATGTAAGGTGGAATTGTAGGAATTTAAAGAGGAGTTATAGGAATTTAAGGTGAAGTTATAGAAATTTAAGGTGGAGTTATAGGAATTTAAGGTGGAATTGTAGGAATTTAAGGTGGAATTCCAGAAATTTAAGGTGGAATGGTAGAAATTTAAGGTGGAGTTATAAGAATTTAAGGTGAAGTTAAAGGAATTTAAGGTGGAATTGTAGGAATTTAAGGTGTAGTTATAGAAATTTAAGGTGGAATTGTAGAAATTTAAGGTGTAGTTATAGGAATTTAATGTCTAATTATAGGAATTTAAGGTGAAGTTGAATGGTAGAAATTTAAGGTGGAGTTATAAGAATTTAAGGTGAAGTTAAAGGAATTTAAGGTGTAGTTATAGAAATTTAAGGTGGAATTGTAGAAATTTAAGGTGGAGTTCCAGAAAATCACAGTCCTCACAGACTCACAATGAAACACGGAAATAACAGTAGGACCCATGTTTTTAAAGTGGAATTGTAGAAATTTAAGGTGAACACCACACAAACTACACACTCTGATTACAAAAACACACCTTCACTACACATAGACACCACACACGCTACACACCACACACACACACACTACTATCAGCCGGCGATTTCAAGCCAACTTCAAAGTTCGTTCACAAACTTTCCCTCTCTAGTTCTAAATATGATCTCATGAAGTTCTCGTGGCCTAACATTCTGTCTCAGGCTGAGCCAACAGTCGTTGCTCAGTCCTGGTCAATACATTAGTTGATTATAGTTATGAGATAATCATAGGTTGGGCCCTGGCCTTACCTGCAGAAGACTCCAATGCCGTCGAGCACGTAGCATTGACCTCCATTGAAGCAGTAGCTGGGCAGCATGTCGCACTGTGACCTGCAGGTACCGTTAGCGCGAACGTAGCCGAGCCGACAGTCAGCGCCATTGCTGGAGATTCCTACGCGGGGGACTTCTTCCTTGGCAGGGATGAAGGGGCTGGGGAAGCGAGGTCGGAAGGTTCTGGGTGGAGGCGTGGTGGTCAGTTCCTCTTCATACGCGTCGGTGGTGGTGCTGTAGTCGTCTGAGGTGGGAGACGCGGTATCGTCGAAGGGAGTGAGGTAGTCGTAGTTGTCTGGCATGGCCCAGGCGGTTGGGTTACGGCCTTGAAACTCGTGGGCAGAGGGCGAAGGTGGGACAAGCTCCTCGCGTGAGTCGATGTTAAATTTCACGGTCACGGGTTGGGACGGGGGAACAGCGGCGGACTGGGTGGTCGGGGACTCCTGGAGATCCAGGTCGACCACAGTGGTCTCCATGTTTACTTTCGGAACGTGGTAAGACGACTCCGTGGTAACATGCGGCCTCAGGACCTCCTCTTCCAGGAAGGGGTCGTGAGGCAGTAGGTGGTCAGTTTCTGCAGAATCCTGGCTTATCTCCGGAGTTTCCACGTCTACAGTCTCTGCCGTGGTCTCTTCGGGGGTAGAAATGACCACCGGAAGTTCCTCCGATGGCTCACCGCTGCCTTGCTCACCTCCATCTCTAGGCTTACGTCCAGCTCTGAGGTGGAGGAACATGGTGCCCACCGATTTGGCAGCTTCGTTCATTTCCTTCAGCTTGGCCTCCTCAGCCTCTGCGGGCACGGAGGTCCTATTACTCGCACCTGCTGGCTCGCTCACGTTCCCCATCACTGAATTAGCTGTGAAGAGAGGAAGCAGGTCAAGGTTAGAGGTTCTCAACATCACAGGTTTTCTGGAATGAACTTTGACTCGCTCAAACTGGAACAGCAGTATTATCAGATACTTTGACAATCGATTACAGATGATTAATGTTTCAACATATTTTAGCATTAAAGTTCACATCAGTTCACATATTTCTCAAGACGAGGATGCGAAAGATGGATAGGAAACTCGGAGTTAGTCTATTATTAGACAATTATTAGTCACTAAACAAGATTTAGAGTAAAGTTTTCACTCCATCTTGCTTCTCTTCTCCAAAGGCTACGATTATCTTGATCGAATTTTCTATTCCACCTTAAATGATATGCTACCTAAATAGTGTACAGGTGCAACATCAGCACCATTTAAGGTGGAATGAGAACATTCGAATAAGAAATAAACTGGTAAACAAACTTGAGCAACTCAAAATCAACACAGGCTTCCATCAAAACATCCAGTCAGTAGAGTCAAAGAGTCGAATCCAAGCTATAGTGTCACCGACCCAGAGCGAATCCCAAACATTAAAATCCAGAGTCCATTTGACGAGCTTAAAGCTAAAACCAGTTTAATGCTTGGAATATGCTGGGTTATACTGGTCTGGTACTGGTTAAAATGGTCACCCAGCATTGCCATGTTGGTTGACCAGCATCCAAAACACAACAAGATCGGCAGCCTTGCCAGTCTATGCTGGTTTGAATTTAAAACGCTGGTCACCAGTAAAACTAGCGTATATTGGGGTTTGAAGCACTATAGCACTATAAACCAGACCAGCACTATAAACCAGCATAATCCAACCCAGACCAGCACTATTAACCAGCATAATCCAACCCAGACCAGCACTATTAACCAGCATAATCCAACCCAGACCAGCACCATAAACCAGCATAATCCAACCCAGACCAGCACTATAAACCAGCATAATCCAACCCAGACCAGCACCATGAACCAGCATAATCCAACCCAGACCCCACTATAAACCAGCATAATCCAACCCAGACCAGCACTATAAACAATCATAATCCAACCCAGACCAGCACTATAAACCAGCATAATCCAACCCAGACCAGCACCATAAACCAGCATAATCCAACCCAGACCAGCACCATAAACCAGCATAATCCAACCCAGACCAGCACCATAAACCAGCATAATCCAACCCAGACCCCACTATAAACCAGCATAATCCAACCCAGACCAGCACTATAAACCAGCATAATCCAACCCAGACCAGCACTATAAACCAGCATAATCCAACCCAGACCAGCACCATAAACCAGCATAATCCAACCCAGACCAGCACTATAAACCAGCATAATCCAACCCAGACCAGCACTATAAACCAGCATAATCCAACCCAGACCAGCTCTATAAACCAGCATAATCCAACCCAGACCAGCACCGTAAACCATCATAATCCAACCCAGACCAGCACTATAAACCAGCATAATCCAACCCAGACCAGCACCGTAAACCAGCATAATCCAACCCAGACCAGCACCATAAACCATCATAATCCAACCCAGACCAGCACCATAAACCATCATAATCCAACCCAGACCAGTACTATAAACCATCATAATCCAACCCAGACCAGCACCATAAACCATCATAATCCAACCCAGACCAGCACCATAAACCATCATAATCCAACCCAGACCAGCACCATAAACCATCATAATCCAACCCAGACCAGCACTATAAACCAGCATAATCCAACCCAGACCAGCACCATAAACCATCATAATCCAACCCAGACCAGCACCATAAACCAGCATAATCCAACCCAGACCAGCACTATAAACCAGCATAATCCAACCCAGACCAGCACTATAAACCAGCATAATCCAACCCAGACCAGCACCGTAAACCAGCATAATCCAACCCAGACCAGCACCATAAACCATCATAATCCAACCCAGACCAGCACCATAAACCATCATAATCCAACCCAGACCAGCACCATAAACCAGCATAATCCAACCCAGACCAGCTCTATAAACCAGCATAATCCAATCCAGACCAGCACCATAATCCATCATAATCCAACCCAGACCAGCACTATAAACAATCATAATCCAACCCAGACCAGCACTATAAACCAGCATAATCCAACCCAGACCAGCACTATAAACCAGCATAATCCAACCCAGACCAGCACTATAAACCAGCATAATCCAACCCAGACCAGCACCATAAACCATCATAATCCAACCCAGACCAGCACTATAAACCAGCATAATCCAACCCAGACCAGCACCGTAAACCAGCATAATCCAACCCAGACCAGCACCATAAACCATCATAATCCAACCCAGACCAGCACCATAAACCATCATAATCCAACCCAGACCAGCTCTATAAACCAGCATAATCCAATCCAGACCAGCACCATAAACCAGCATAATCCAACCCAGACCAGCTCTATAAACTAGCATAATCCAACCCAGACCAGCTCTATAAACCAGCATAATCCAACCCAGACCAGCACTATAAACCAGCATAATCCAACCCAGACCAGCACTATAAACCAGCATAATCCAACCCAGACCAGCACCATAAACCATCATAATCCAACCCAGACCAGCACTATAAACCAGCATAATCCAACCCAGACCAGCACCGTAAACCAGCATAATCCAACCCAGACCAGCACCATAAACCATCATAATCCAACCCAGACCAGCACCATAAACCATCATAATCCAACCCAGACCAGCTCTATAAACCAGCATAATCCAATCCAGACCAGCACCATAAACCAGCATAATCCAACCCAGACCAGCACCATAATCCATCATAATCCAACCCAGACCAGCACCATAAACCATCATAATCCAACCCAGACCAGCACCATAAACCAGCATAATCCAACCCAGACCAGCACCATAAACCAGCATAATCCAACCCAGACCAGCACCATAAACCATCATAATCCAACCCAGACCAGCACTATAAACCAGCATAATCCAACCCAGACCAGCTCTATAAACCAGCATAATCCAACCCAGACCAGCACTATAAACCAGCATAATCCAACCCAGACCAGCACCATAAACCAGCATAATCCAACCCAGACCAGCACCATAAACCATCATAATCCAACCCAGACCAGCACCATAAACCAGCATAATCCAACCCAGACCAGCACCATAAACCAGCATAATCCAACCCAGACCAGCACTATAAACCAGCATAATCCAACCCAGACCAGCACCATAAACCAGCATAATCCAACCCAGACCAGCACTATAAACCATCATAATCCAACCCAGACCCCACTATAAACCAGCATAATCCAACCCAGACCAGCACCATAAACCATCATAATCCAACCCAGACCAGCTCTATAAACCAGCATAATCCAACCCAGACCAGCACTATTAACCAGCATAATCCAACCCAGACCAGCACTATAAACCAGCATAATCCAACCCAGACCAGCACTATAAACCAGCATAATCCAACCCAGACCAGCAAGTATGTTTGTATGCTGTATGTAAATTTACATCATCCATGCTAACTCATTCCCGCTAGCCACATTAGCAATCCTAGATGAAGTATTTCAATTACTTTAAACTCAGCAAGTCTCTGGTTTCTCTCAAAAGCTTCTTTAGGAAGTCGCAGGATTAAGGGTAATAATTTGACTAATGTACTCAGCCGGCGAGGAGTTGGGATTAGGGATTAGGGATCAGCGGCTAGTGGCAGCGGGGTTCCCCGTAGGGAGTCAGACCGTGATCTGCTGAGGAGACGGACACCATCTTCTCCAAACTGGGCAACTGAGTGTGGGTCACTGTTACACAAGCAAAAGTCCTTAGTACTGAATTTGCTATGTTCATTGAAATGTCAGTAGTTTGTTTGTGATTCAGACGACGCTGGGAAACACTTGGATCAGAAAAAATTAAAAAATTTGGAAAGTGACAAATATGTGTAAATATAGTCACACGACAGACTGGTGACATGTCCATGGTGTACCCCGGCTTAGCCCGATGATGCTGGAATAAAGTAAAAGATAGTGGATGGATATGTAAATATAATGTAAATATGCTCTGTTCTGATTGGCTGCCTTGCATTGTGGTTCATTAAGAAAGCAGTTCAAGCTGAAACTCCTTCAGCATAAGTGGGAGGGGCTAAACTGCTGTACTCCAAATAGGTGGAATCTCCTGTCCACCTGTGTCTACTGCTACACCCTCAGTTACATCACTGTACCATCCAGATGCTCCAGCATTGAGATAGCATTGAGGGTTTCAGCTCACGCCCACATAAAGCCTCAGTCAGAGACCGCCTCAGTCAGAGACCGCCCCAGTCAGAGACCGCCTCAGTCAGAGACCGCCTCAGTCAGAGACCGCCTCAGTCAGAGACCGCCTCAGTCAGAGACCGCCTCAGTCAGAGACTGCCTCAGTCAGAGACCGCCTCAGTCAGAGACTGCCTCTATCTGTGCAGCTTCTAAAGCTTTGCTATCCAGATTTCAAACAGAGACTCTTTTCTTTGGTGTTTAGTTTATTAAACTGTAAATACTGTTTGATCAGAGGAGGACGAGTCTCCACTGGTGAGTCTGGTTCCTCCCAAGGTTTCTTCCTCCAGTCTGAGGGAGGTGTTCTTGCCACTGTTGCCTTTGGCTTGCTCACTGGGGGGATATATGTTGTAACCAGGGGCGTAGCAGCAAATTCTGGGACCTGTACACTCTCAATGTCAGTGGGCCCCTATCCATGCCAGTAAACGAGGATTTTCATGGGCCCCTCTCCCTACTCGGGCCCTGGGTAGTCAGGTCCACTTCCCCCCCACCACTACCACGCCAATGGTTGTAACTGTCTGTTTTCAAAACATTGTTGTAAAAAGTGCTACACAAATAAACTTGACTTGTAAACATGTTTTTCATGACATCACTACATCTCTGAAGGCTTCTTGTTGTTTGTAGAGAGTCAACAATCAGCAAGGACAATGTTTTACACGATATGGGCCCTTAAAGCTCTTTCATGGCCACAGTCTGGACCGGAGCGGTGCTGGAGCTGCCCAGATGTTTTCAGGGTCGTAGTCAAGGTTCTCTCAGAAACTTGAATTTCATGAGCCTGGTGTTTGGGATATTGCATTACTCGTATGGATATTTATGAATACGCTGATCCGTCTGGGACAGCATGATGGCTTAACCTCTGCAAGGAACAGGCCCTGTGCGTGAAACAGATGTGCCAGATGTGCTCATCTTTGATGAAACGAAAGCTTCAGAGTAGAAGTTTAAAGCTGGGCTTAATAGATCCAGCAGCGTATGCATTCTCCACTCCTGCAGAAGACATCATCTGCACCTTCTTCTGTCTGCAGAGGAGCCCAAACAGAAGGGTTTGCGTGATGTTTCAGCGTCTCGTCCTCCATGGCTAGGCAACTCCCACTCCTGCTGCTCCAACAGCTCCAGCTGACATCAGGACCTTCTGATCTCCTCACAAGTTCATCTCAGGAATGTGTCCCTGCCGGTTTTGTTCCTTTCAAATGAAAGGCAGATAGACGTGGAGCTTCTTGGATGTGACGATAGAGCCAGCAAAGTCCAGACATGCCTAGTCTGGGATTCATTAGTGGAAGTGACTCACTATTATAATATTTCAGTGACACATCTGATAAAAAGCATCTGATACGGGGGCTCGGGGAGCGGAGGGGAACGCGTCTTCACGCTGCGGCGCTGTGCTGAGGAATCTTCAGACACGAACCAATCAGCTCCCACTTATTTACCAGGTTGACAGCAGAACTCTGGATGATGCTTGTCAGAGAAACAAATTACCTTCCAGTTAAAAACGTCTCTCGCAGCGCGGCCTGTCAAACTAATCAGATCAGCAGGAAACATCTGGCAGAGGCCGCAATACAGGAAACAAGCTGTAAGTAACTGAGAGGGAGGGAAAGACTGACGGGCCTACAGTGTATAAGTCAAATCACACTAATTCACCAGGAAAGTGAACAAATTTCCACACCAGGTGCAGCAGAGCACCAATACAGTGTAATGAATATGAAGCTGGTAAGAAGAGAACCTTGAGTTCCAAGCTCCTCAAGTTCTGCCTAACCTTGAAGTAGTTTGGTTAAAGGTCCAGCTCAGGTCAAGCCACGGCCAACTCTTCCAGCCATTCAGTAACAGCTGGCGTTCCGGCATGTGTACAGGACAGGCGGGTAAGAGGAGGGACTACATACGGAACTCCATGCCTGGTTAAGAAGGACAGAAGGCTGAGAAGCAGCCAAAGAGGAGAAGATCTTAAAAACATGAGCTGAGAAAGAAGATCAGGCAAGATCGAAGAAAGAGCCGAGAAGTTTCAACGGCAGAGAGACCTCAGAGAGCTGACGAGGCTGAAGTTCCTATTTGCTTTTTTTGCTGTTCCACCTTAAATGATGCTGTGTCCACTCACTGTCCACTCTGTTAGACACTCCTACTACTTGCTGGTCCACCTTGTAGATGTAAAGTCAGAGACAGTAGCTCATCTGCTGCTGCACAGTTTGTGTTCCTCTAGTTCTTCATCAGTGGACACAGGACGCCGCCCACAGGACACTGCTGTCTGGATAGTTTTGGTTGGTGGACGATTCTCAGTCCAGCAGTGACACTGAGGTGTCTGATCCACTCACACCAGCACAACACACACTACTAACACACCACCACATCAGTGTCACTGCAGTGCTGAGAATGAGCCACCTCCCTAATAGTATCTGCTCTGTGGTGGTCCTGTGGGGGTCCTGATCATTAAAGAACAGAGTAATAAAGTATACAGAGAATCAGATGAACTACAGTCTGTAAGTGAAGGTGCTGTATGGTCAGTGGAGCTAATACAGTGGACAGTGAGTGGAGGTCCTGTATGGTCAGTGGAGCTGATACAGTGGACAGTGAGTGGAGGTCCTGTATGGTCAGTGGAGCTGATACAGTGGACAGTGAGTGGAGGTCCTGTATGGTCAGTGGAGCTGATACAGTGGACAGTGAGTGGTGGTCCTGTATGGTCAGTGGAGCTGATACAGTGGACAGTGAGTGGAGGTCCTGTATGGTCAGTGGAGCTGATACAGTGGACAGTGAGTGGAGGTCCTGTATGGTCAGTGGAGCTGATACAGTGGACAGTGAGTGGAGGTCCTGTATGGTCAGTGGAGCTGATACAGTGGTCAGTGAGTGGAGGTCCTGTATGGTCAGTGGAGCTGATACAGTGGACAGTGAGTGGAGGTCCTGTATAGTCAGTGGAGCTGATACAGTGGACGGTGGGTGGAGATAGGAGGAGGTTTGTGATTGATCTTAACTCTGGTCTGGTTCCTGTGGGTTTATGGAGAGACATTGTGTTGTTCTACTAAATTAGCTTCAAGACGTGAAGCAGATAAGGTTCCTAGTAAATTCTGCTCAAAGCAAGCGAGAAAGTAAGACAGCTTCGCTTCTCCAAACGAGGATGGAATGTAGCCGAGAGCTCGAACATCTCCATAGAGGCTCAGATCAGCGCTGCTGTAACGGTGTGATGTTTTCAGAGAAGAACGTTAATGTTGTGATGAACGCAGAGCGCCTCAGATCATTGGCGTTCTAAGTGGTAGATCTATTTCAGTCATAATCACGGTTTAAGGTTCCACCTTCAGAGACCAGGCGCCGCCTCATCCGCAGATGGAAAGCCGAGCTGCTCCGGGATGAGGCTTTATTTAATTACATCACGCTCTTAATGCACCATCACTCTTCACCCCCAGCAACGGCAGCTGGCTCCGGCCCACCGAGGAGCATGATTCACGCAGGGAGGTCACCTTCACACCAGCATCCAGCGAGGAACACGAACACACAACATGGCCAAAGCCCTGTTTTCAAAGGAACAGGTCTCCTTCAGATGTTCTTCTACTCAAGAACAACCTTCTCCTCCAGATGTTCTTCTACTCAAGATACTGCCTTCCCCTCCCAATGTCCTTCTACTCAAGAACTATCTTCTTCTCAAGATGACCCACTCAAGAACTACCTTCTCCTCCAGATGTCCTTCTACTCAAGAACTACCTTCTCCTCCAGACGACCCACTCAAGAACTACCTTCTCCTCCAGACATCCTTCTACTCAGGAATGACCTTTTCCTCCAGATGTCCTTCTGCTCAAGAACTACCTTCGCCTCCAGACATCCTTCTACTCAGGAACTACCTCCTCCTCCAGATGTCCTACTACTCAGGAACTCCCTTCTCCTCCAGATGTCCTTCTACTCAAGAACTACCGTCTCCTCAAGAACCACATTCCCCTCCAGATGTCCTTCTACTCAAGAACTATCTTCTCCAGACGGCCCACTCAAGAACTACCTTCACCTCCAGATGTTCTTCTACTCAAGAACCACCTTCTCCTCAAGATGTTCTTCTACTCAAGAACTACCTTCTCCTCCGGATGTAGTTCGACTTAAGAACTACCATCTCCACTGGACATCCTTCTACTCAAGAACTACCTTCTCCTCCAGACGTCCTTCTACGTAAGAACTACTTTCTTCTCAAGAACTTCCTTCATCTCCTGATGTCTATCTATTTAAGAACTACCTTCTCCTCCAGACGTCCTTTTACTCAAGATACTGCATTCCCCTCCAGATGTCCTTCTACTCAAGAACTACTTTCTTCTCCAGACATCCTTCTACTCAAGAACTACCTTTTCCTCCAGACCTCCTTCTACTAAGGAACTACCTTCTCCTCCAGACGTCCTTCTACTCAGGAACTACCTTCTCCTCCAGACATCCTTCTACTTAAGAACTACCATCTCCACTGGACATCCTTCTACTCAAGAACTACTTTCTCGTCCTGACATCCTTCTACTTAAGAACTACCATCTCCACTAAACATCCTTTTACTCAAGAACTACCTTCTCCTCCAGATGTCCTTCTAGTCAAGAACTACCATCTCCACTAAACGTCCTTCTACTCAAGAACTTCCTTCTCCTCCAGATGTCCTTCTAGTCAAGAACTACCATCTCCACTAAACGTCCTTCTACTCAAAAACTTCCTTCTCGTCCAGATGTCCATCCACTTAAGAACTACCTTCTCTTCCAGACGTCCTTCTACTCAGGAACTACCTTCCCCTCCAGATGTTCTTCTACTCAGAAACTACCTTCTCCTCCTGGTGAACTCATGAACACTAATTAAAGCATGCAAAAATGTTGAGGTACAACTTGTTTGATAGCGGTTGGTCGACCTCAAGGAACTCCACAACAAACTGGCTGGAGCTGTCCTCACGAAGTTTTTAGCAAAACAAGTCGAATACAGAGCCAGTCAATTCAGTGATGCTGAGTAGAAGTTTGGTTTCTATGAAACGTTCAGAGTTTATATGTGTATATGAGTTCGTCCAGATGGTAATTCCTACAGCCGTAGTTGAGGCTGTGGGTTAAGGGAATGGATCAGGCTGGGATTTCTGAAGGCCACTCATGATCCCGTATGCTTCTCTACACTCCCTAATTGTGCGGCTCCCAGACAACACTGAGTACAAAGGAACAGAAGAGGGGCCCCCCGGCTCGGCGGGCTCTGAGGGGACACAAAGACTCCTCTGTGCTCCTATTACTCTCGGATGGTCGTACATTGTTATGTAATGCCTGGAGACCCTGTTAGAAACCAGAGTGATGCTTTATTAGGATAATAATTTTATTCCTGTCTGTCTGTCTTTGGATTAGTTTCTATGAAAAACACTCTAAAACCATCAGTTTAAATGGTTCTCTGGATGGATGGAGAATGTGGTGCATATGTTCAAGCTTGACACTGTAGAACCACATGATAGGACAATGTATCACATGGCCACCTGTACTGTACACCTACAGAGTGTTTCTGATAAACTGGCCAACAGGTGTGGATACAGAGTAGAGGTTTCTAATAAATTGGCCACTCAGTGTAAGGTTGAAGGGGTTAAAAGTGCCAGGAAGCTCCTAATTATAGGCCAGAGTGGGTGATCCACAGCGAGGCTTCGGGTTGGAAGGACGGTCTGGGTTTTTTTGGGCTGTGTACGGCTGTCTGGGGAAGTGCCAGGCTGTTAGCGTGCCAGGCTGTGAGCGTGCCAGGCTGTAAGTGAGTGTGGCTCAGCAGAGGACAGTCATGAACTGGGACGACTCACTCCAGCCAGAGAGAGAGAGAGAGAGAGAGAGAGAGACAGAGAGAGAGAGAGAGAGAGAGAGAGAGAGAGAGAGAGAGACAGACAGAGAGAGAGACAGACAGAGAGAGAGAGAGAGAGAGAGAGAGAGAGAGACAGACAGAGAGAGAGAGAGAGAGAGAGAGACAGAGAGAGAGAGAGAGAGAGAGACAGAGAGAGAGAGAGAGAGAGAGAGAGAGAGAGACAGACAGAGAGAGAGAGAGACAGACAGAGAGAGAGAGAGAGAGAGAGACAGAGAGACAGAGAGAGAGAGAGAGACAGAGAGACAGAGAGAGAGAGAGAGACAGAGAGACAGAGAGAGAGAGAGAGAGAAAGAGAGAGAGTCTGGCCATATCAGACATCCACTATACTTAATCAATAAATGTCCAGATACTTTCAGACTAGTGTTTGTGAGTTTGGACCTTCACCATGTGGTGCTAGTAGAACCAGGGAAGACTGATTGAGGGTAACTGAGGACTCTGAGTGGCTGGACCCCCTCTTCTTCTTACAACTGTGGTAGGACTGAGGAACAGGGCGGAGATGAGGTTTGGTTGGAGACTTTTGGGTGGAGTTCTTTGAGTGTTTATTGTTATATCTAGAACCGTAGTCTTCACTAAAGAGCGTTTGAAGAACCATGGGAGGGTGAAACATGCAAAAATAAAGAAACAAATAAATAAATAGAGGCATCTCCGAGGCAGGAAGGCACTGAGGCCACATTCTCCGTAACCAAGGCCTGAAATGTTGTGGCCTGTATGTAATAACTAGGCAGTTCTATTCGAGTAGAACATCAGAACGACAATAATAACTATACAGACTTCTAACAGTTCATACATCTTAAAGGAGAAGCCCACCCATTTTTGAAAATTCCTAAAGTCGTTCAGAGAGGTTCGGTGTGAAACGCTCACAGTGGTGGTGAATGGAACCAGACGTCCACCTCTAAAACCTCCTCACAGAAAGTTCTTACAGTAGATGTTATAAATACACTGTCTGATTCTGAGACGCTGTTTATGATAGTTTAGAGAAGATCTCAGTCTTAAACTCCATTCATGGTGGAGGGATACATGCAGGACGCTGTGAGGTTCAAATAGTCCCCAAAGAAAACCTAGTATTTTCAGATCTTCCACATTTTACCATCAACCTCCAGATAAACTCAGAAGACACTCAATAATACAGAAATTTTGGAAAATCAGTGGAGTTCCCCTTCAATACTGGAGCTCAAGAGTGTTCACCAGATCCTCAGCTTAATCAACAGGTGCTAGGCTGAAGGAGAGACATGTTGCCATGGGAACCGGCTTGCAGCAGTGAAACACACATACACACACACACACGGCATAAATCCACAACTTATACACAAACACACGCCCGGAGCCGAACACTGGTGTAAAATAGTGTTTATCATTATTTATTCATTTCTGACTTTCATTTCTGCTCCAGTCGACACTGTTCGTGCTGGGAGTTACAGACGCTCTGGTTTCAGCTGAACGGGTGACGTACTGTTCATTACAAACTAGTAAACTTCAACCCATATTTATTTATAACAGCGTGTCATTACAGTAATCAGCCACTAGAGACGGAGGTTCATAGGCACGACATGAACCACGTCCGCGAGTGGCTTACAGTTTTAACTATATATATATATATAATATGCTAAAATACATGATTTCCTGCGTCTGGGTTTGATGTATGTATGTACTATGTAGGGATATGGAGGTGTTTGGGTCTCAGTCTGGGTTTGATGTATGTATGTACTATGTAGGGATATGGAGGTGTTTGGGTCTCAGTCTGGGTTTGATGTATGTATGTATGTACTATGTAGGGATATGGAGGTGTTTGGGTCTCAGTCTGGGTTTGATGTATGTATGTATGTACTATGTAGGGATATGGAGGTGTTTGAGACTCAGTCTGGGTTTGATGTATGTATGTATGTACTATGTAGGGATATGGAGGTGTTTGGGACTCAGTCTGGGTTTGATGTATGTATGTATGTACTATGTAGTGATATGGAGGTGTTTGGGACTCAGTCTGGGTTTGATGTATGTATGTACTATGTAGGGATATGGAGGTGTTTGGGACTCAGTCTGGGTTTGATGTATGTATGTACTATGTAGGGATATGGAGGTGTTTGGGACTCAGTCTGGGTTTGATGTATGTATGTACTATGTAGGGATATGGAGGTGTTTGGGACTCAGTCTGGGTTTGATGTATGTATGTATGTACTATGTAGTGATATGGAGGTGTTTGGGACTCAGTCTGGGTTTGATGTATGTATGTATGTACTATGTAGTGATATGGAGGTGTTTGGGACTCAGTCTGGGTTTGATGTATGTATGTACTATGTAGGGATATGGAGGTGTTTGGGACTCAGTCTGGGTTTGATGTATGTATGTACTATGTAGGGATATGGAGGTGTTTGGGACTCAGTCTGGGTTTGATGTATGTATGTACTATGCAGGGATATGGAGGTGTTTGGGACTCAGTCTGGGTTTGATGTATGTATGTATGTACTTTGTAGGGATATGGAGGTGTTTGGGACTCAGTCTGGGTTTGATGTATGTATGTACTATGTAGGGATATGGAGGTGTTTGGGACTCAGTCTGGGTTTGATGTATGTATGTACTATGTAGGGATATGGAGGTGTTTGGGACTCAGTCTGGGTTTGATGTATGTATGTACTATGTAGGGATATGGAGGTGTTTGGGACTCAGTCTGGGTTTGATGTATGTATGTACTATGTAGGGATATGGAGGTGTTTGGGACTCAGTCTGGGTTTGATGTATGTATGTACTTTGTAGGGATATGGAGGTGTTTGGGACTCAGTCTGGGTTTGATGTATGTATGTACTATGTAGGGATATGGAGGTGTTGGGACTCAGTCTGGGTTTGATGGGATTTCAAGGTGTCCTGCAGGAAACCAGTGGTGTCTAATGGTAACCATTAAGCCAGTTCCCATTGGAAAGCAAACCCAAAAGCCTAATATTCTTTTCAGCAGGACATGTGGAGAATCTTAATGGTTTTACAGGTGACCTGTGACTGATTGATGGACTTACTGGTTTCCAAATGCATCTACAGGTGTTCCTACAGGAACCTAGTGGTCTGCAATGGTAACCATTAGGCAAATTCCCATTAGCAAGCAAAGCTATCAGGTTTTAATCCCAACAGTCAGGAGGGCAGAAGCTCATGTAGTGTTCAGAGAGGGTCACTGAGCACACATTAATCAGATTATGAAAGCTTCTTCTAATCTCTTTATTTGCTGCCTTACGTTGCTGTTCCACTCCGCAGAGAGGAGGCTAACGTGCTATCACACCATCAGACACACCGAAACCAAACACAGGCTCCGAGTTTCCAGCACACACTGGTGAAAAAGTGTGTTTTGACTGCTGAAGGTGATAAAATATTTGTCTGCAGTGGCCGCATGCAGCGAGCGAGCTGGTTAGCAGTAAGATCGTAGCTAAATCAAAGCTCTGACTTTCCTTAAACAGATGAAAGAATAAACATCTTCACGGAGAACATCAGTCCAGCATCACTCCGTGTTCTGCAGGACAGCCGAGCCTTAAAAGGGCTGGCAGTGCTGCGTAAGCCAGGCTTTCCAATAGCAACACCAAAACAGCACAACCACAACACCAGCGAGCGCCAAGCGCGCGCCAAACACTGGAGCTCACGGCTTCACTCCCACATCACAGGCCAGCGAGGGGACACGGGACCACTCTAAACAACAGCCCAGCAAAGAGTCCACAGCTTCTCCCAGTAACCCCTCAGCACGGTCGAGCAGCCGAGACAAACAGCTTTTAAACAGGATTTTAACTGTTTTTAAATCCTAATGGTTCTAGTGGTCTAGCTGGTCCCTATGTAGTTTAACTAGAACACTTAACTAGTACTTGAGTTCTAGCAGTCTCTTCTAGAGTATACTGAAGTGTATACTATATACTATCTGATATAGTGTATACTTCAAACTAGGGGAGTTGGCCAGTGCACACTTGAGTTCTAGCTATAACCCTTCAGTTAGTGTGTTCTTCTGTTCTAATCAAAACCTCTGCCTGGTATATGCTCAAGTTCTAACTAGAACCATTAAATAGTGTGTACTTACTGTCGAACCAGAACATCTAGCTAGAGCCTACTTGTGTGTTAGTGTGTTCTCCTGTTCTAGCTAGTGGTTTTACAGGTGTTCCATAACTGACTCCAAGCACATTTGACATTTCCTAATGGGATCTAAAGGAGTTCCTAGTGGTCTCTAATGGCCTTCAGACCAATTTCTACTAGAAAGCAAAACCATCAGTTTTTAATCCTAATGGTTCTAGTGGTCTTTACTCAGCAGGGCCTTCTTCTGTTTTAACAGCGTACCTGAGTTCTAGCATACTTAGTTAGTATGTACTTGAGTTAGTGTGCACTTGAAGGAGAGTCTACCCAGAACAGCTAGCTGGTGTATTCTCAGGTTCTGACTAGAACCCACAGCTAGTGTGTTCTCCTGTTCTAACCAGAACAGCTAGCTGGTGTATTCTTAGGTTCTAACTAGAACCCCTAGCCAGTGTGTTCTCCTGTTCTAACCAGAACATCTAGCTGGTGTATTCTCAGGTTCTAACTAGAACCTCTAGCTAGTGTGTTCTCCTGTTCTAACCAGAACATCTAGTTGGTATATACTTAAGTTCTAACTAGAACCCCTAGATAGTGTGTTCTCCGTACTTGAGTTCTAGTGCGTACTTGAGTTCTACGTACTTGTGTTCTAACTAGAGTTCTAACTAGAACCCTTAGCCAGTTTGTTCTCCTGTTTTAACCAGAACATCTAAGTGGTACATACCTAAGGTTTTAACTAGAACGCTTAGCTGGTGCATATTTCAGTTCTACTAGAAAAATGGTGTGTACTTGAGTTTTAACTAGAACCCTTAGCCAGTGTGTTCTCCTGTTCTAACCAGAACATCTAGCTGGTATATACTTAAATTCTATTTAGAACCCTTAGCCAGTGTGTTCTCCTGTTCTAACCAGAACATCTAGCTGGTATATACTTAAATTCTATTTAGAACCCTTAGCCAGTGTGTTCTCCTGTTCTAACCAGAACATCTAGCTGGTGCCTCCTTACCTACTTAGGCTTAGCTTGAGTGTACTTGAGGTATAAATGGTATGTACCTGGGTTCTAAAGGTTCTAATGGGTTTTCCAGCAGTGTTAGTTTAGCTGTGTTGAATAAATAATCTTCCATTAGCTACATTAGCGTCATAGCGCAGGTGCTAAAGCTAAAGAACCGAATATCACTGAACACATCTCGACTGATCGACAGCGTCTGAGTTCTCCGACGTCCCTACGCCTGTCACTCTGGGGACAGGATGAGTTTATGGATCACCTGCACAGGTGAGATGGTCCTGACTGAAGGTCAGCGAGACGCTAAGGTGTGCAGATGGACAGCGCTCGTCCGGTGATGCGGTTTTAATTCACTGCTGTCTCCTAAAACATTCCCACTCTTCCCAGTCCGGCCGCTGCAGCCGTAGGAGCCACTGTCACGTCAGCTGAGGAGATGAATAATGGATGTGAATCTTTCTTTTGTTCTCTGTAAAGAGAGGAAGAGCGGAGGACGGAGAGGACGGAGAGGACTGAGAGGACGGAGAGGATGGAGAGGACGGAGAGGACGGCGGCCGCTGATGGGGAAAACGAGGACAGCTGAAGTGAATGGCGGTCTCAGGACTGAGACAGTAGCGTGAGACGGCATAGCACCTCCGTATCACGCCTTATCAATAAAAGAGTGATCGTGCTCGACAGCGGGAGACCTGGGCTGCGTACGCTGATTGCAGGTCAGAGACACCACGGCGGAGGTGCACCTCCACCCAAATTTCAACAAAGAGAAGGAGGGAGGGGTTCTGGACGCAGGTTCAGCGCAAATCTACCCAGAAAATACGGCGGGAGCGTCGAGAGCGGGGGTCTCTTCGGGGCTGCTTTGTTCAATCTGGGAGGAAAATCACGACGCTTCCCGCCTGCGTCCTGTTGCTGGGCGTCGGAGTGCAGAAACAGAGCATCCAATCGGCTGGACCACGGCTGAGTCCCTATTGGACGTATATCTCGCTATTCATTTCACCACCTATGTAGTGCACTATGTAGGGAGTAGGGAGCCATTTGGGACTCAGCCAGAGCATCGCAGTGAGCGAGGATGCTCTGCTGCCGTTGATCCGAGTGTATCGGAATGTTTTGTGTTTATATACAGCTATATATAACAGCTATATATATATATATGTGGTGTATTGGTTTGAATGGGGGTCTGTAATGCTGTATAGGTGCTGTATAGGATCTGGGCTGTAATGCAGAACCTGCGCGGTAACAGAGGTTCTGAAGTGGACAGAGCGTGCAGGCTGAAGCTCAGTGCTGCTGCACCTCCATCGGTGGCTCAGTGAGCGCCGCCTGCAGCCTTGCACACTCGACGCAACACACAATGAGCTCTGCTCACACTGCACATCATGCAGACGTGAAAGTGCATATAATTCCACAGCAGCTCACACTTATATCACCACCACCACCAGCATCAGCATCAGAAATACACCCAGCAACCTGGGAACCTCTTTACTACTGAGTGTATATATATATATATATATATATATATATATATATATATATATATATATATATATATATATATATATATATAACCTAATATAATATAGAACCTTACATATTACATATGCACATGTTTTATTTTAAAATTATTTGATAATATGCACATTTTACATCATATATGTAATTAATAAATACATGCATACTTACCACTTACAACAGCAATTAATAAAAATAAATAAATAAATATTAAATAAGCATTTACATATATATATATATATATATTAAGCACATATTGCATATAATAAACAATATAATAAATAAAAGGTTAAAATATTGCATATATACTTTTGCATTTGCATCTGACGAGATATGTGTGATTAATATTATATTAAATAAATAAATAATATATTTTGATGGCTCGTGTATTATTTATTTATTTATTTATTTATTTATTTATCCAGTATTGTTTCTCTAAGCATCCTTTAACCTACATTTTTCCTGCTTTGGCTTCCACAGCAGTAGCAGCGCGAGCAGAAGCGCGAGCAGCAGGGCAGGGGGGCATCAGCGCACCCCCACTGACCCACTGTCCTATTTTACAGCTCTGCTCGCGCAGCCGCGCGCGGACTCCTGTTCTAAAATCAAACAAAGCCGTTTGCTCACCGTGACCAGCCGCGAGCAGCGCGCACAGGGCGGCCAGCGCAGCCACGCGCCCCCAGCATCCTCTCCCGGAGCCCGCCATCCTGCCGGACAACAGCCGAAGAAGAAGAGGAGGAAGAAGAAGAAGAGGAGGAGGAAGAGGAGGAAGAAGAGGAGGAGGAAGAAGAAAAGGAGGAGGAAGAACAAGAAAAGCGGGGTGTGTGGTTTTCGGCGTCCCGTGCGTGTGGAAGCTCTAGCTCGCGCCTCTCTGCGTTACAGCACTTCTCCTCCGCGCGCTCTCTTCATCTCCTCTTTCTTCTCCCCTCTCGCGCCACAGCTCTCCTCCGCTCGCGGTTGGCTCGGTGTGATGGAATTCTGTCGCGCGCTCACGGTCCCATCGTCACGAGCAGCCGCCACAGAATCGCGCCGTCGACGGTCGAGTGGCGCAAAATCGCACGGACACGCGCACGTCTTTGCGCAGAGACGCCAATCAGATCTGCGGCTTTTAGAGCTCCGCGGTGCGTGTCTGAGCCCAAAACAACGATTCTACTGCCCCACTCTCCGTCCAGCCCCTCCTCCTCCTCCTCTACAGCCCTGCCCCTCTACCCCTCACAATACCCCCCAACTCCCCCCTCCTCCGCCTCCTCCTCCATAAACCATCCTTCAGCTCCACATCCACCTTCAGTCTCAGAGCTGCACTCAGTTAAAACCCATTTATCAAAACGTAACCCTGCTGAGAAGAAACGACCATCAGAACCATCAGGATTAGCACCTGTGAGAACTGGATTACCATTACAGACCACTAGCTTCATGTAGAACAGCTCCTATTAGAACACCATCGAATGCATCAATCATTAATCTGCAAAATCATATCACTTACATTCCCTGCTGACAAAAAATACCATTAGAACCATTAGGATTAGCACTTGTGAGAACTGGATTACCAATAGAGACCACTAGCTTCATGAAGGATCACTTGTAGATCCCATTAGGAATCCACCAAATGCATAAGGCCACCAATAATATCTCATACAGTCTTAAAAACCTGATAGTTTCTAATGTTTTCTAATGGGAACTGGATTACCATCAAAGACCACTAGTTACCAGTAAGAACACCTTTACATTCCATTAGGAAATCATCAGATGCACCAATAATCTGTAAAACCAGTAATATCTCCTACAATCCCTGCTGACAGTAGACCATTAGAACCATTAGGATTATCACCTGATAAGAACTGGATTACCATTAGAGACCACTAGCCTCATAAAGGATCACCTGTAGATCCCATTAGGAATCCACCAAATGCATGAAGCCACCAATGTGGCCAATCTGGGCTGCAAGTGGAGCCCATGTGAACAATCATCCTCTGGACCCATAACAGTGACCCAAATGGTGCCCACAACTGTAGCTTAACTGGTGCCCACAATGGGGGCCACACCTAGAGCCTAACTGGTGCCCACACCAGCTTAACTGGGTCCCATAACTGTAACCCAGCTGGGCCCCCAGCGGGAGCCTCACTGACCCATCATGGCTCTTCGCTAACACGACTAAATAAAACAAATTAGCATAATGCTAAATGCTAACTTGTGGCTATTTGCTGTCCACAGCAGTTGGGGGTTGGGTGTCTTGCTCAAGGGCACTTCAGTCGTGTCCTGATGGTCTTGGGGATCAAACTGGCAACCTTCCGTTCACAAGATCGGATCCCTAAAATTCAGCTCACGACTGCCCCCTACATGTTGTGAACAAATTGACCAAACATGCTAACTTGGCTGAGAATGAATGGAGGCTAGCAATTCCACCAGCAGTGATCTGCATTAGCGTTTACCTGTGATTTCATTCACTGTTAGCGACGTTAGCATTACAGTGCTGTATGTGCTGCAGAATCTTAAGGAGTAACTTTATTAACAACTGAATGAGCTAATTAGGCTAAAACTTAATCTGCAAACAGCTAACCTGTGACTATTACCTTTCAACTGATGTTAGTATGATTAGCATCAAGCGTCTGAGCTCATGTTTGACTGAAACTCTGTTTAATAGAATGTAAGTTGATAAATAAACTGACCAAATCTGCTTAACTGGTCTAAGAACGAGTAGAATCCAGTCACCAGTTAGCATAACATCATCTGCACAATGCTAACTCACAGCTATTCACTTTCATTCACTGTTAGCAACGTTAGCATTGTTAAGCAGGAGCAGCTCCTACCAAACCTGCTGACTGGGAAACTAAATGGAGTTAGTGGAAACTCTCAGTTCCACCAGTTCCACCAGTTAGCATGAGGTCATGTGATCTGCAGATCTGTTTGCTTTCATCCGCTGTTAGCAGTGTTAGCACTATTTGTCTGAACTCTTCCTTTACTAATGGAGTGATGGTGTGAAAGGAGACAATAAAGGAGGGACGGAGGGAGGGAGGGGGAGTTAGATGCACTCCTCTGGAGTGAGGGATGGAGTGATGGGGAGATGAATGCTCCAGGCTGGGGGGTCGGTGGGGGTCAGCGGCATTCTTCCACTGAGCACCATTGTGGAGAGAGCAAAGGAGCCGCGGCAGGAGCCCAGCAGAAGCTTTTGTGTGTCCGTGTGCGCTGAATCCAGAGCTGTGGGAAGTTCTTCCAGTTTCGGAGTGACTCTGTACTGAACCCAGTCGGGAATACCGACCCAGCTGGAGCCGGAGAACCTGAGGAATGAAGACACCGAGTCAAAGATATTCACTCCAACTCTTAGTTTATATAGTGCAGTTATCATGTACTTTACGATCACACCCCTGGCCCCCCTGGCCCCCTCATCCCCCCAGTCCCCCAGTCCCCCAGTCCCCCCAGTCCTTCCTGTTATTCTAATTCACTCTGAGCCCCAGTACCCCTCCTTAGTCAGCCTCCTTCTGGAGGCCAGGCTGTGTTTACTCACATTAATCATTAGCATACTGTCATGAGGCCCCTCCCACTGGGGATACTCCCCCTGAACTCCTTGGCTCCACCTACTCTCTGACACCATTCACACCTGTAGCTGATCTTAGGGCTTATTACTCAGACTCAATCAATCAATCAACCTTTATTTTCCATTATTAAACAAAAAGCGATTGAAAGCTCCGCCCACGCGGGTGGACCCAGATGCCTTGTACCACTCCCAGCCGCTTAGCGTTCCAGTCTAAGCCGCTTACATCATCACTCCAAGGATCGTCATATCCGTAATCTAGGTCTGTGTACTTGAAGAACTGTAAGTGGTTGAGGGTCCGCACACCAAACATGATCCAATCACAGCTCCTACACCGGACGGTGGACGGTCGTGTACCTACACCTGGTGTGGACCGTGTGGGAGGAGCTTTATTCACACTGGACGAATCAGAAGGATCGCTGCTCTGCTTCTTCACACACACAACTTCTAAACCGTCCACAGCTCTGATGAGCTCTGATCTCACACCAGGCTGGAGCTGTGCTCCCTGTTCTCCAGCTTCTTGTTGGAATTCTCTCCACCTTAAACACTGCAGCAGGACGTTCTCACACAGTGGACCAGAGTGACCCTCTGCTGTTGGGTTTGTTTACTGGGACAGACGCAGCAGTTACAGGTGCAGGTTCTGAGCTTGGGCTCCGTTAGTGATCACACTAGATGTGAATCTTGTCCAGACACAGAGTGGAACTGGACGGGGGATCTGGGGGTCAGAGGTGCTTGGGCAACTGATGAGTCTCTGATGTTGCTTACCTGTGTTCGGACCCCCTACCTGTCTGGATCGTTCCACATATTAGAAGAGTCAGAATGTTCAGCCCCATCGTTCCACATATTAGAAGAGTCAGAATGTTCTTCTGTGAGTAGAAGCAGGAGGGGACAGTATGTTCTGCCCACACAAACACTTCTGAGACTGTGTTGGTACATACAGAGGCCTGTTCCTCGTTCTATTCTGAGACCTTCGTACACAGACATGCTGAACAGAAACCAGACATCAGTTTGTGGTACGTAGAACATCCTCAAATAAAAGAATCCCACCAAGCTAAACACGTACAGAGCAATATGTACTGTCCAGCATGTCCAGGTGAAGGACATCAACGGGAACTGCTTTAAAGGTGGCAAACCATATGAGGCAGGGCACTGAACTAGGAACTAAACCCCTGGAAAGAGGTAAATACATACAGCCCTGTACAAAAGACCACTCTGAAGGTGGTCTCTGATCTACCAGTAACACCCAGCAGGCTGGAGTGAAGTAAGATCAGTAGATATTACAGTCTTCAGTGAAGGCTCTGTCCAGGTGAGACCAGGTGTTTACAGTGTTCTAATGAGTGGAGGTTATAATGTATTGTAAAGTCAGATTCTCTTGCTTCATAAAGTGCTCTGCTTTTAAATATATCTACTTATAATCCATTATACAGGCGTGTGGTATTATAAGCTATTATTCAGGCTATACAATATACTATTATTCTATAATAGTATAATAATAAGCTATTATTCAGGCTATACAATATACAGTTATATACAGGCATATACAGTCAGGCCCAGAAACTGTTCACTAAACCATAGTCAAGATACTGTTATATAATTAATGTGGACTTAAATTTAGGAGTATTCACATCCTAACTGGAGGAGGGGTTTAGGAATTACAGCTCTTCAATATGTAGCTGCCTCTTTTTCAAGGGACCAAAAGTAATCGGACATCTATCTTGAAAGCTATTTCATAAGCTTTCCCGCTCATTAATCCATCAGCAATTGAGCAGGTAAAAGGTCTGGAGTTGATTCCAGGTGTGGCATGTGCATTTGGAAGCTGTTGCTGTGAACCCACAACGTGCGGGCAAAGGAGCTCACAGTGGAACCGAAACAGGCCGTCACTAGATAGCGGGAGTATTAGGAGTGGCCAGATTAATAGGAACGCAAAAAGACCTGGACGTCCTCGGAAGACATCAGTGGTGGATGATCGCAGAATCCTTTTCATGGTGAAGAAAAACCCCTTCACAACATCCACCCCAGTGAAGAACACTCTCCAGGAAGGAGGTGTATCATTATCTACGTCCACCATAAAGTGAAGACCTCAAGAGAGCAGATACAGAGAGTTCACCACAAACTGCACACCATGAGTTAACCCTTAAACATAGAAACCCCAGATTAGACTAAAACAAAACATCTAAAGAAGCCAGGCCAGTTCTGGAACAGCATTCTACAGACAGATGTGAAGAAGAAAGTATGGAGAAGGCTTGGAACAACTCATGATCCAAAGCACACCACATCCTGGTACAGCATGAGCATGTATGGCTTCCTATGGCTCTCTGGTGTTTATTGATGATGTGATAGAAGACTGCTGGATGAGTTCTGAAGTGTACAGGGATTTACTTTCTGCTCAGATTCAATCAAATGCAGTAAGGTTGACTGGACGACGCTTCACAGTAGACCCAAAACGTGCTGTGAAACCATCCCAGGAGTTTTTAAGGTAAAGAAGTAGAATATCTGCAATGGTCGAGTCAATCACCAGATCTCAAACCTGAGCATCAATTTCACTGATTAAGATAAACCTTAAGACAGAAAAACCCTCAAACAAGCAGCGACTGAAGAAGCTGCAGTAAAGACCTGGCAAAGCATCAGAGAGGAGGAAACCCAGCGTTTGGTGACGTCCTTGGGTTCCAGATATCAGGCAGCCAGTGGCTGCAAAGGATTCTCAACAAAGTTTTAAAAACAAACATTTTATTTACAGTAATGTTGATGTGTCCATTACATTTGAGCCCCTGAAACGAAGAGGCTTTGTAGAAAAATGGTTGGAATTCCTAAACACTTCATAGGAGAATTTTGTTCAACCTCTTCAATTAAACCTGAAAGTCTGCACTTCAATTACATCCTAATTGTTTCATTTCAAATCCGTTGTGGTGGCACGCAGAGCCCGAATCATGAAGATTGTCCCAATATTTCTGGGCCTAAATATACATAGCATTGTTAATACAGGACTCAGTTACTGACAACTGTTTACAGCAGTTATAGAGTGTGATGTTGAGGTTCTAATGTTAGAACCTTCTTTGTAAACAGTAGAACCAGGGCAGTGCACTCTACTTAAACGGTTCCACGACTGGACCAGTCAGATTATATACCAGTTTCTTCTAAACCTGTACGTCTAGTCTGAGAACCTTTTGGGAACCTTCTCATTTGGTAGATGATTCTTCACACGCTCACCACAGTGGATCTTTGAGGACATCCAGAGAACCTGTGTCTATGTGAGTGAGTGAGTGAGGCTGAGGTTGGAGGTGGTGGGAACAGGCTGATATAATCCTCTTTGTTAGAGGCGCTGTGGTCGCGGACGCCGGGCAGGGGGGCATTAACTCCGCTTTAAAGCAGCCCCTCGACTCTCTTACTGCTCAGAAAACAAAGCAGCAGGACATTAAAGCCCTCGGCCAGCCGGCGGACAGCACCGCAACACTCAAACACCAAGAGTTCCACACCGAGACGGACGCTTAGAACGTCTGTTCCTACATCATCGTGGCCTGTCGTCGTCTGGTGCACAGAGCAAACTAGGAATCTCCTAAAGGCAGTGCTGACTTTTAGAGCTACACTCTTAAAAAAAGAGGTTCCTCAACGGTTCTTTAATCCAGACAGTGGTTCTACTGAGAAACGGAAGCTTTAGTGACTCAACACTGACGCACCTGTTCTGCTGTTTTCACGTGCTGATGTTCTCCTCCTTCAGGTTCTCCAAGGGGTCGGCTTTGCCCAGCAGGATCAGTGAGGGTCCCAACACTCCAAGACCTGCTCCCACCTGGACAGAGCCTACGCTGAAGACTCTAATATCAAATGAACTTTGATCTTAACTGTTCTTTCACTCCAGCCTGCTGGAACCCAAAAGTTCTATATGGAACCATTCGCAGCTTAAATGGCTTTACATGGTGAAGATGTTCTTCAGGATTGATGGAGAGAACATTAGCTTTATGGCTTTAACTGACATCACTCACTTCTTCTCGTAGGTCCTGCTTAAACAGTTAGATGTAATTATCTCAACTTCACTTTAAACCTTTAATAGCCTCTTATAACACTCTATAACTACTGTACACAGTAGACATTATATAAGACATTATATAGCATGCATAATGCATTATAACGCCTGGCCTGGCATTTAATTGATAATAAGTAGATCATTAGTAGATAATTAAATGAAGAGTGCTTATAAATGCATCAATGAATGAATTTATAAAGCATTATGAATACAGGATCATAGGAAGTGTTATTCACTCTGTATAGAAGACTGTCTTGTGTAGGAGGCAATAATCGCCCACTTGTTCCGCCGAATACTGTTGGAGGTCCGACTGTCAGGGCCTCCTCGTCATCTGGCACCAACCAGCTCTCCTCCTGCTACACCTCGACTGCATTACTGTGTCCTCCAGATGTAGCACCTGTGCAGCTTCCAGCCAGTCCTCCTCTCCATTCGTGCCATTTGCTCCATCCTTGACTGCATCGCTGTATCATCCACCTGACGTTGATTGGACGGTGCTTCATGGTACAGATGGACAGTAGACCCAAAACATTGTGAAACCAACCCCAGAGTTTTTAAGATAAAGAAGGTGAATATTCAACCCCCAAACAAGCAGAGACTGAAGAAGCTGCAGTAAAGACCTGACAAAGCATCAGAGGAGGAAACCCAGCGTTTGGTGACGTCCATGGGTTCCAGATATCAGGCAGCCATTGCCTGCAAAGGATTCTCAACAAAGTATTAAAAACAAACATTTTATTTACAGTAATGTTAATGTGTCCAATTACTTTTGAGCCCCTGAAACGAGGAGGCTTTGTAGAAAAATGGTCGTAAGTCCTTAACACTTCATGGGATAATTTTCTTCAACCTCTTCAATTAAACCTGAAAGTCTACATCCCAGTTGATTCATTTCAAAATGATTGTTGGTTCCTTGGTTCCTCCCAAGGTTTCTTCCTCCAGTTGAGGGAGATGTTCCCACCACCATCGTCTCTGGCTCCTTCTCCATGGATAAAGTGTGTGATTTCATGTTTTTATGCTTTTAAACTCCTGTAGAGCTGCTTTGTGACATTGTTGTAAAAGAAAGCGCTACACAAATAAACTTGACTTGAGAGGAACGTGGAGAGGATTAATAGTTCCAGAAGAAAACATGAATTTTAATACTCGACGGCAGCACGACGACAACGAACGCAGTCTTCAGCTGCGCGTTTCAAGGTCAGCGCAAGTTCAGCACAGCTTCACGATTGATCCTAACGTTCCAGGAAGAATCCTCAGGTTGATGCAGTTCACGCCTCTGCTCGGGATTCAGCGGAGCTGGAATAATAAACAGGCTCTGGCTTTCCCGACACCCACCATAAAATACCCATCTTCATTATGTGGCTGAGTGAGAATCACTTAAAGCCCCCTCTCCTCCTATTAGGTATGCTCATCATGCCTGGAAGCAGTTGGGAAGCGCCGCCAAGGCTGTGAAGTCTTCTTCACACATCCGCCGAACGGCAGAAATCCACTTCCAGCAGCGTTCCCTCCGCCGCGGTTCACCGGGTTCACCGTCTTAAAGGAACACGGCCGTTTCCAGGCCGACCTGCTGCGTCTGTATGTGCGGTCGAGGGCGAGCTCAACACGTTTCTCTCAACACAGACAAGAACCTACAGAACCTACAGAATGGAAGTCAGTGGGCAGGTGAAGAATTCCAGGAACGGATGGTTTGGAGTATATAAGCAGTGGTGTACTGATGTGGAAGCTCTGGGCTGGAGAGCTGAACTTCAGTGGAGGATTATTTGAACGTGTTTACTGTTTGTTTATGATATTGTGTCTCTCATCATGACTCCTGGTGAGTAAACAGGTTTCAGGATCAGGGAAGCGCGTTGGAAGGAATGTGCTCCGCAGATACAGCAGAAGAAAAACGAGAGCATTCCTTTCATTCAGTGTAACTGAAAATACACCAGAGAGACGTTTACCGAGGAGTAAAAATAGAGCCCAGCAGGAGATCTTATTAAATATGAACAGAACTGCTTATCAGTGCGTGTGGAAGGTTAGTCATTCACTGGGAACTCAGATGGTGTTTACAGTGGTGGTGGTGGTGTTTACATCGGTGGTGATGGTGTTTACAGCGGTGGTGATGGTGTTTACAGTGGTGGTGATGGTGTTTACAGCGGTGGTGGTGGTGTTTACAGCTGTGGTGGTGGTGTTTATGGTGGTGATGGTGTTTACAGTGGTATTGATGGTGTTTATAGTGGTGATGATGTTTACAGTGGTGGTGATGGCGTTTACAGTGGTGGTGATGGCGTTTACAGTGGTGGTGATGGCGTTTACAGTGGTGGTGATGGTGTTTACAGTGGTGGTGATGATGTTTACAGTGGTGGTGGTGATTATGTTTACAGTGGTGGTGATGGTGTTTACAGTGGTGGTGATGGTGTTTACAGCGGTGGTGATGGTGTTTACAGCGGTGGTGATGGTGTTTACAGTGGTGGTGATGGTGTTTACAGCGGTGGTGGTGGTGTTTACAGCGGTGGTGGTGGTGTTTACAGTGGTGGTGATGGTGTTTACAGTGGTGGTGATTGTGTTTACAGCGGTGGTGGTGGTGTTTACAGCGGTGGTGGTGGTGTTTACAGTGGTGGTGGTGGTGTTTATGGTGGTGATGGTGTTTACAGTGGTATTGATGGTGTTTATAGTGGTGATGATGTTTACAGTGGTGGTGATGGCGTTTACAGTGGTGGTGATGGCGTTTACAGTGGTGGTGATGGTGTTTACAGTGGTGGTGATGGTGTTTACAGTGGTGGTGATGGTGTTTACAGTGGTGGTGGTGATGATGTTTACAGTGGTGGTGATGGTGTTTACAGTGGTGGTGATGGTGTTTACAGTGGTGGTGATTATGTTTACAGTGGTGGTGGTGGTGATGGTGTTTACAGTGGTGGTGATGGTGTTTACAGTGGTGGTGGTGATGGTGTTTACAGTGGTGGTGGTGATGGTGTTTACAGTGGTGGTGGTGATGATGTTTACAGTGGTGGTGATGGTGTTTACAGTGGTGGTGATGATGTGTACAGTAGTGGTGATGGTGTTTACAGTGGTGGTGATGGCGTTTACAGTGGTGGTGATGGTGTTTACAGTGGTGGTGATGATGTTTACAGTGGTGGTGATGATGTTTACAGTGGTGGTGGTGATGATGTTTACAGTGGTGGTGATAGTGTTTACAGTGGTGGTGATGGTGTTTACAGTGGTGGTGGTGGTGTTTACAGTGGTGGTGGTGATGGTGTTTACAGTGGTGGTGATGGTGTTTACAGTGGTAGTGATGGTGTTTACAGTGGTGGTGATGGTGTTTACAGTGGTGGTGATGATGATGTTTACAGTGGTGGTGGTGATGGTAACCAGACGTCTTCATGTCTACAACACAAATATCCACACTGTATTTACTATGAAACCCACCAGTGAAGCTACACGTGTCTTCTGAGTTTATCTGGATGTTGATGGTAAAATGTGGAAGATCTGAAAATACTAGGTTTTCTTTGGGGACTATTTGAACCTCACAGCGTCCTGCATGTATCCCTCCACCATGAATGGAGTTTAAGACTGAGATCTTCTCTAAACTATCATAAACAGCGTCTCAGAATCAGACAGTGTATTTATAACATCTACTGTTCAGCAGCTTCTTGATCTAATGTTCCACCATGAATGCAAAGTGCTTGTACAGGAACCAGATGTAACTGCAGCAGCATTTAAGGTGGAACGATACTAAACATGAAGAAGTTTAGAAGTTTGGGTGGGGCCAAACTCCTATAGGCTGAATGGGTGGAGCTAAACCGTTGTAGGCTGAATAGGTGGAGTTAAACTGCTGTAGGCTGAAGGGGTGGAGTTAAACTGCTGTAGGCTGAAGGGGTGGAGTTAAACTGCTGTAGGCTGAAGGGGTGGAGTTAAACTGCTGTAGGCTGAATGGGTGGAGTTAAACTGCTGTAGGCTGAATAGGTGGAGCTGAACTGCTGTAGGCTGAATAGGTGGAGCTAAACTGCTGTAGGCTGCATAGGTGGAGCTGAACTGCTGTAGGCTGAATGGGTGGAGCTAAACTGCTGTAGGCTGAATGGGTGGAGCTAAACTGCTGTAGGCTGAATGGGTGGAGCTAAACTGCTGTAGGCTGAAGGGGTGGAGCTGAACTGCTGTAGGCTGAATAGGTGGAGTTAAACTGCTGTAGGCTGAAGGGGTGGAGCTGAACTGCTGTAGGCTGAATAGGTGGAGTTAAACTGCTGTAGGCTGAATAATAATAACACCCCACCAATAATACCCCACCAATAACACCCCACCAATAATAACCCACCAATAACACCCCACCAATAATAACCCACCAATAACACTCCACCAATAACACCCCACCAATTACACCCCACCAACAACACCCCACCAATTACACCAATAACACCCCACCAATAACACCAATAACACCCCACCAATAACACCCCACCAATAACACCCCACCAATAACACCAATAACACCCCACCAATAACACCAATAACACCCCACCAATAATACCCCACCAATAACACCCCACCAATAATAACCCACCAATAACACTCCACCAATAACACCCCACCAATAACACCCCACCAATAACACCAATAACACCCCACCAATAACACCCCACCAATAATAACCCACCAATAACACTCCACCAATAACACCCCACCAATAACACCCCACCAATAACACTCCACCAATTACACCCCACCAATAACACCCCACCAATAACACCCCACCAATTACACCCCACCAATTACACCCCACCAATAACACCCCACCAATAACACCAATTACACCCCACCAATAACACCAATAACACCCCACCAATAACACCCCACCAATAACACCCCACCAATAACACCCCACCAATAACAACCCACCAATAACACTCCACCAATAACACTCCACCAATAACACCCCACCAATAACACCCCACCAATAACACCCCACCAATAACACTCCACCAATAACACCCCACCAATAACACTCCACCAATAACACCCCACCAATAACACCCCACCAATAACACCCCACCAATAACACCCCACCAATAAAACTCCACCAATAAAACTCCACCAATAATACCCCACCAATAACACTCCACCAATAACACCCCACCAATAACACTCCACCAATAACACTCCACCAATAACACCCCACCAATAACACCCCACCAATAACACCAATAACACCCCACCAATAACACCCATAACACCCCACCAATAACACCCCACCAATAACACCCCACCAATTACACCCCACCAATAACACTCCACCAATAACACCCCACCAATAACACCCCACCAATAACACCAATAACACCCCACCAATAACACCAATAACACCCCACCAATAACACCCCACCAATTACACCCCACCAATTACACCCCACCAATAACACTCCACCAATAACACCCCACCAATTACACCCCACCAATTACACCAATAACACCCCACCAATAACACCAATAACACCCCACCAATAACACCCCACCAATAACACCCCACCAATAACACCCCACCAATTACACCAATAACACCCCACCAATAACACCCCACCAATAACACCAATAACACCAATTACACCCCACCAATAACACCCCACCAATAACACCCCACCAATTACACCAATAACACCCCACCAATAACACTCCACCAATTACACCCCACCAATAACACTCCACCAATAACACTCCACCAATAACACCCCACCAATTACACCCCACCAATTACACCCCACCAATAATACCCCACCAATTACACCCCACCAATAACACCCCACCAATAACACCCCACCAATAACACCCCACCAATTACACCCCACCAATAACACCCCACCAATTACACCAATAACACCCCACCAATAACACTCCACCAATAATACCCCACCAATTACACCCCACCAATAACACCCCACCAATTACACCAATAACACCCCACCAATAACACTCCACCAATAACACTCCACCAATAACACCCCACAAATAACACCCCACCAATAACACCAATAACACCCCACCAATAACACCAATAACACCCCACCAATAACACTCCACCAATAATACCCCACCAATAATACCCCACCAATAACACCCCACCAATAACACCAATAACACCCCACCAATAACACCCCACCAATAACACCCCACCAATAACACCCCACCAATAATACCCCACCAATTACACCACACCAATAACACCCCACCAATAACACCCCACCAATAATACCCCAAAAATAATACCCCACCAATAATACCCCACAAATAATACCCCACCAATAACACCAATAACACCCCACCAATAACACCCCACCAATAACACCCCACCAATAACACCCCACCAATAACACCAATAACACCCCACCAATAACACCCCACCAATAACACTCCACCAATAACACCCCACCAATAACACCCCACCAATAACACCCCACCAATAACACCCCACCAATAATACCCCACCAATAACACCCCACCAATAATACCCCACCAATAACACCCCACCAATTACACCCCACCAATAATACCCCACCAATAACACCCCACCAATAACACCCCACCAATTACACTCCACCAATAACACTCCACCAATAACACCCCACCAATAACACCAATAACACCCCACCAATAACACCCCACCAATAACACCCATAACACCCCACCAATAATACCCCACCAATAACACCCATAACACCCCACCAATAATACCCCACCAATAACACCCATAACACCCCACCAATAATACCCCACCAATAACACCCCACCAATAACACCCCACCAATAACACTCCACCAATAACACCAATAACACCCCACCAATAATACCCCACCAATAATACCCCACCAATAACACCCATAACACCCCACCAATAATACCCCACCAATAACACCCATAACACCCCACCAATAATACCCCACCAATAACACCCATAACACCCCACCAATAATACCCCACCAATAACACCCATAACACCCCACCAATAACACCCCACCAATAACACCCCACCAATTACACCCCACCAATAACACCCCACCAATAACACCCCACCAATTACACCCCACCAATAACACCCCACCAATAATACCCCACCAATAATACCCCACCAATAACACCAATAATACCCCACCAATAACACCCCACCAATAACACCAATAACACCCTACCAATAACACCCCACCAATAACACCAATAATACCCCACCAATAACACCCCACCAATAATACCCCACCAATAATACCCCACCAATTACACACCACCAATTAGCATGATGCTACGTTCATGCCTAAATCATCACACACTTCAAATGTGTAATGAAAGTTTGGGATATTTACCAGCAGCTTGTTCGATTTTCTCGTTCCACCTTAAATACACGGCGGAGAAACTGGAATGAGATGCTGGTGGAACTGGACTGGGTGTTCTGAAGCGCTGCACCTGGCCAGTGAATAGAGGTCAGACAGAGACGGTGGGTGCTGTTGGTTTTGTATGTGGGGGGGCTTCTTCACCCACCCTCCCCTGGGCAGGCGCTGGCCTACTTTCACAGGCTCCATTTTTAATGAACACCCTTTAACGCAGCCCACAACAACAACCTGTCACATCAACACGAGGCAGACGGAGCAGAGCACGCGTACGGGTTCCTCAGAGGGGTTCTCCGTCTCTCTGGACCTGCAGGACTGGAGAAAGCTCTTCACCAGCCTCGTACGGAGCAGAGCCCGCGGGGGTTCACACGTCCCCCTGTGTTCTTTTAAACTGTCCCCCTGCTCGGGAGGTGTGACCGTGCTGACCGCCATGTTATCTGATGACAGGACAGTCCTGAGCTGGAGGTTAGAGAACCGGACCCCTGGACCAACAGGACACCACTGAAGACCCCTTGAGCAAAACACCTTACCCCCAACTGCTGCTCACTGCTCTGGACAAGTGTGCTCACTACCCCCTAGTGTGTGTGTGTGTGTGTGTGGGTGTTTCACTGCCCCCTACTGTGTGTGTGGGTGTTTTGACTGCCCTCTAGTGTGTGTGTGGGTGTTTAACTACTGTCTGTTCACTAGTGTGTGTGTGTGTGTGTGTGTGGCTGTTACCCTGCCCCCTAGTTTGTGTATGTATGTGGGTGTTTTACTGCCCTTCTAGTGTGTGTTGACTAGTGTGTGTGTGTGTGTGTGTATGGTGGTGTTTTACTGCCCCCTAGTATGCGTGTTCACTAGTGTGTGTGTGTGTGTGTGTGTATGTGGGTGTTTCACTGTCCTCCTAGTATGTGTGTTCACTAATGTGTGTGTATGGTGGTGTTTCACTGGCCTCCTAGTGTGTATGTGGATGCTTCACTGCCCTCCCAGTGTGTGTTCACTAGTGTGTGTGTATGGTGGTGTTTTACTGCCCTCCTAGTGTGTATGTGGATGCTTCACTGCCCTCCCAGTGTGTGTTCACTAGTGTGTGTGTATGGTGGTGTTTTACTGCCCTCCTAGTGTGTGTTCACTAATGTGTGTGTATGGTGGTGTTTCACTGGCCTCCTAGTGTGTATGTGGATGCTTCACTGCCCTCCCAGTGTGTGTTCACTAGTGTGTGTGTATGGTGGTGTTTTACTGCCCTCCTAGAGTGTGTTCACTAGTGTGTGTGTATGGTGGTGTTTCACTGGCCTCCTAGTGTGTATGTGGATGCTTCACTGCCCTCCCAGTGTGTGTTCACTAGTGTGTGTGTATGTGGATGCTTCACTGCCCTCCTAGTGTGTTTTCACTAGTGTGTGTGTATGGTGGTGTTTTACTGCCCTCCTAGTGTGTATGTGGATGGAGTTCACTGTCGGGGTGTGGTTGGTGGTGACCTCACCGCTGATTCAGAGCTGCTGTTGTCCTCCTTCCAGCAGGATCATGGTCTCCACGGTGTCGCTCTGCTCTGCTGCTACACGGTGACCGGCTAACAGGTTCTTAAATCTCTGCCTGAGTTTCTGCTCGTGCACTAAATCTGAACACACTCCTTACACGAACCCAACACACCAGCACCAGGCCCGGTCTGGACCACAGCCGTCCAGCCGGGACCACAGCCGTCCAGCCGGGACCACAGCCGTCCAGCCCGGACCACAGCCGCCCAGCCGGGACCACAGCGCTAACAGGAAACAGACTCAACTCACACTCACGCCAGGGCTGTTAGCGGAGAGCGTTCCAGAAAACAGAGATCATAACAAACATAACAGACAGTTAAACACTGACCACAGATCAGGCCCTTCATCAGCAGCGCTACAGCCCAGCCTGTGTTTAATCAAACCCAGACACGGCCGAGCTGATCCTAGATCAGCGCTCTGAACCTGACCAGTGTGAGACCTCAGCTTTACTCATGTCTGTGAACACTGGTGATAGTTTGAGTCTTTCTGAGTGTCTCTGAACACGTCCAGTGATTTCCTTGTCCTCCACTTCGCTCGGACTCTGGTTCTTTTCAGTTTTTGACTCTGGTTTTCAGGGTGTGTTTGGTTCTGTTCTGGTTCAGGAGAGCTGTGAAAGGAGAAGGAGAGCTGTGAAAGGAGAAGGAGAGCTGTGGCTCACTCTTACAGACAGGAGTGAAATCTCTCACACTGCCTGATCAGACGCTGCCTCATGTCATCTTGGAGCTCAGATCAGCCAGAAACACAACCGGGTCTGTGAGTCAGCCAGCTGAGCAGAGAGTAACAACCAAAACCCAAACACATCAGTTTTCTACCATTATCTCTCTCTCTCCTTCTCTTCCTCTCTCTCTCTCTGTCTCTCTCTCTCCTTCTCTTCCTCTCTCTCTTCCTCTCTGTCTCTCTCTCTCTTCCTCTCTGTCTCTCTCTCTCTCTGTCTCTCTCTTCCTCTCTGTCTGTCTCTCTCTTCCTCTCTGTCTGTCTCTCTCTTCCTCTCTGTTTCTCTCTGTCTCTCTTCCTCTCTGTCTCTCTCTGTTTCTCTTCCTCTCTGTCTCTCTCTTCCTCTCTGTCTCTCTCTGTGTCTCTCTGTCTCTCTCTGTCTCTCTTCCTCTCTGTCTCTCTCTGTTTCTCTTCCTCTCTGTCTCTCTCTGTCTCTCTCTTCCTCTCTGTCTCTCTCTTTACTTTCTACTGAATCTATTAAACCAGAAGCTCAGGTGGACACTGCATCTCCATATCAGGTTAAAGCTAACAGATAGTTAGAACAGCATACCCGGTAAAATCTGAGATGATCAACACTGCTCCTCTGGTGTAGAAGGTCCACAAGGAACTGAAGGATGATCAGCCTTCGTCCTCTGGTCTAAACGTTCTAGGAGCTGAAAAATAGCATAAGAGCTGAAGAACGATTAGTACCGGCTCTCTAGTCTAGAAGATCTAAGAGCTGAAGAACGATTAGTACTGGTCCTCTAGTCTAGAAGATCTAAGAGCTGAAGAAGGATTATTACTGGTCCTCTGGTCTAGATCTAAAAGCTGAAGAACGATTAGCACTGGTCCTCTAGTCTAGAAGATCTAGGAGCTGAAGGACGATTAGTACTGGTCCTCTAGTCCAGAAGATCTAAGAGCTGGGTTTAATTAGCACTGGTTCTGTAATCAAGAGGATCCACTTTTCACAGGGAGATGATTTGGTGCTGATATCTCAGGTGGTTGACCAGCAGGAGCTCGGTAGTTGAGGAGGTTGGAAGTTGGGATTTGGTAGATATTTAAAATTACTTCTCAGATTTTAGGCTCCTGTGTTCTCCTCCCCGTCTGAACACACTCCCTCAGGTTTGTGAGTCTACTCATGCAGAAGATATTGGAGCGGCAGGAGGGGGTGCAGACACCCCGGGGTGAGGTGGGGCTGTGTGGGGGCAGAACAGGGGAGCAGAACAGATATGCCCCTGGCTGTGTCCCAAATCTGACCCTTCCTGTTCTGCTGAGCTGACGTGAGCGAATCTAACAGAAGCGAGGACGATCGTGAAGACGTTTCTGTCCATGTGCCGTAACCAGCACAGAGACACAGAGCTACTCATGAGGACATTAATGAAGGTAGTAATAAACTAAATACACTACATCACCAAAAGTATTCACTCCCCCATCCAGATCACCGAGTTCAGGTGTTCCTGAATCACTTTCATGTCCACAGGTGAATAAAACCAGCACCTAGTCCTGCAGACTGCTTCTACACACATTAGTAAAGAGTGGGTCTCTTAGGAGCTCAGTGAACTCGTAGTACCGTGATAGGACACCACCTGAGCAGCAAGTCTAGTGGTGAAGTTTCCTCACTACTAAATATTCCACAGTGGACTGTCAGTGGTGTTAGAACAAAGTGGAAGTGATTGAGAACGACAGCAACTCCGCCACCAAGTGGTAGAACACGTACAATGACAGAGCAGGTCAGCGGATGCTGAGGAGCATAGTGCACAGAGGTCACCAACTTTCTACAGAGTCAATCACTACAGACCTCCAAACTTCATGTGGTCTTCAGATCAGCTCAAGAACAGAGCGTAGAGAACTTCATGGAATGGGTCTCCATGGCCGAGCAGCTGCATCCAAGCCTTACATCACCAAGAACAATGCAGAGCGTCGGATGCAGTGGAGTAAAGCACACCAACACCGGACTCTAGATCAGCAGAGACATGTTCTCTGGAGTGACCAATCACGCTTCTCCATCTGGCAGTCTGATGGACGAGTCTGGGTTTGGCGGTCGCCAGGAGAACGGTACTTCTTTGACTGCATTGTGTCGAATGTAAAGTTTGGTGGAGGAGGGATTAAGGTGTGGGGTTGTTTTTCAGGAGGTTGGCTCGGACCCTCAGTTCCAGTGAATGGAACTCTTAATGCTTCAGCAGACCAAGAGACTCTGGACTCAACTTTGTGGGGACAGTTTGGGGACGGCCCCTTCCTGTTCCAACATGACTGTTCATCAGTGCACAAAGCAGCTCCATAAAGACATGGAACATCAGTGTCTGACCTCACAGATGGTCTTCTGGAAGAACGATCAAACATTCTCATAAACACTCTCCTAAACCGCATGGAGAGCCTTCCCAGAAGAGCTGAAGCTGTTACAGCTGCAAAGGTTGGGCCGACATCATATTAAACCCTATAGGTTAAGAATGGAACGTCACTCAAGTATCCTGAAGCTCCCATCACTCTGGAATAGGGTCAGTCTGGACTCCTCAGACCACATGACTTTTTTCCATCGTCCAGTCTTTATACTCCCTACAAACTGGAGCTGATTAGTCTCACTAACGAGCGTCCACTCAGCTGTTTAGTCCCAGTCCTGTGAGTTCTGGTCGTGTGGAAATGAACTTCACTATTGAACACATTCTGCATTCTACTGCCCAGTTTTACCTTCACCAGGTGTTAAAGTATCTCCAGGTGAAGTTGAGGTTCTCCTTCCAGGTGTTAATAATGTGCTGGTCAGTTCTGAACCCCGTTCCAGTCGTTCCAACTTCTCCTCAATGGTCTTTGCTGGATGCTGGACAATAATCTGACCTTCTGGAACACAGTGAGATGTTTCTCCTGACCAGAATACACAGGTTCTCCTACATGGTAGTTTAAGGAATGAGGAGCTGCTCACTGTATCAGATAGAGGTGGAAGAACTGATACCAGCTAAAACTCATTCATCACCGCAGTAATTGTCCAATCAGAGCCTCTTAATTATTTACTCAGGTATATCTGAACAGGTGGGAATGGTTGGAAATCTGGGGGTCTGGCTCATAGATAGTGTTACTGCAATACAGAGCTAATAATGGGTGTTTATGTTTATTCTAGTATTAATACTAATAATTAAACACTTCCTGATCACATCAACAGCTTTGACTGATTGGCTGAGACGATCAGCGCTAAGACGCTATAACGTCGTCCTACTTTGGACCAGCCTGAACGCCAGCGCTCAGTTTAACCCCCACACACAGCCCTGAGAGCTGTTTCCATGGAAACGCGCTCAGAGAAGCATGCCAAGATGCTTCAGTCTGGGAGACGACCAACAGGGAGCGACGCTCCGGTCGAATCTGAACGCACAGCAGAATAAACCCCACACGTTCTCTCCGGCGGTTCTAGATAACAGAGCCATCTGTACCTCTTGAACTGCAGGCTGGGTTCATTCAGAGGTCTAATCATCTGAATCTGAGCTACTCGCCTGTGTGGAGGTCTTTATACTCAGAGACCACCCACAGACTACACTCAAACAACACACAGACAGACTACACAGAGACCACACTCACAGACACTACACACTCTACACTCAGAAACCACACTCACAGACTACACTCAGACAGACTACACACAGAGACTACACACACAGACAGACTACACACAGAGACTACACACACAGACAGACTACACACACAGACTACACACAGAGACTACACACACAGACTACACTCAGAAACCACACACACAGACTACACTCAGACAACACACAGACAGACTACACAGAGACCACACTCACAGACACTACACACTCTCTACACTCAGAAACCACACTCACAGACTACACTCAGACAGACTACACACAGAGACTACACACACAGACAGACTACACACAGAAACCACACTCACAGACTACACTCAGACCACACTCAGACAGACTACACTCAGACCACACTCAGACAGACTACACACAGACCACACTCAGACAGACTACACACAAGAGACTACACTCAGACCACACTCATATACACTACACACTCTCTACACTCAGAAACCACACTAACAGACTACACTCAGACAGACTACACACAGAGACTACACACACAGACAGACTACACACACAGACTACACACACAGACAGACTACACACACAGACTACACTCAGAAACCACACACACAGACTACACTCAGAAACCACACACACAGACTACACTCAGAAACCACACACACAGACTACACTCAGAAACCACACACACAGACATTACACACTCACTATACACTCAGACTACACCCAGAGACCACACTCAGACTACACAAAAAGAATACACCCAGATACCACACACATAGAGACTACACTCAGACACTACACACACACACACACACACACACAGAGATCATACTCAGACTACACACACAGAAAACAGAGACTACACACAGAGACTATAGAGGTGTTTTTCCTGTAGACTGTGTTTTTGTTAACACCATCACAGCCAGTTACCTGTACCTGAACACCTGGGCTGAATGTGCTCACCTTCCTGCAGGAACACCAGCAGCATCAAATAGACTGATATGTAAACAGGTAAGAAAGTAAACAGGTAAGTAAACAGATAAATAGATGATAGGTTAGTAAATTGGAGAAGAGATTAAGGAGATAAGTGAACAGGTAAAGTAGGTAAGCAGGTAAGTAAAAAAAAAAAAATAAGAAGATACCTCATGGATGAGTTAATGAGCAGGTGAGTCAGTGGGCAGGTGAGTCAGTGGGCAGGTGAGGTAAGTAACTGGCTAGAACGGCTGTGTTTGTTCACATAAAGCCAAATATAGTAAAAGGTCAACCAGAACTTGAAGCTCCTCCGTTGTTGATGTTTTTGTTTACTGTTGATGCTTCATTCATTTTGTTCTGGATTAGTGAACTGACCAGATCGTACTGACCACAAATTCAGCCCAACACTACAGACCACTGAACATCACTAACAGCAGAGGAGCTGATACTGAAACAGCCTGTAATCAACCAGCTCAGTCCTGATACGACCTCTGACCTGTTTATTCCTCCTGGGTTCGCAGGTGAAGGATCTCCAGCTCGGTCTCTCTCTCTGGATAAATATGGCAGTGCGCTTGGATGAGTGGGAACGAGATGAAGAGGAAAAACTCCATGGTTACGGGGAGACGGGGGGGAGGGGGAGAGAGAACAATGATGTGAGGAGAAGGAGGAGAGGAGAGAAGAGTGGAGGACCCTGAACTCACTGCCATGTTCCTAGAACAGTTTGGGGTCTTGGGTTTGGGATGTGGTGCTTTATCGTTCTGCAGGTTTCCATTAAAACAAGACTGTCGCTTTAAAACGATAGACTGGGACGAACAGGTCCAACCAAAGCGACTAACAGGTCCAACCAACCAGTCTCTGGCTGACAGGAGTAAAATCCCACTGCTGTTGTAGCTCCAAGGTAGGAGGTGTTACAAGTTCTGAGATGCCTTTCTGATCAGTGGCTTCCTATGAATCTGAACAAGTCTAGCCGTTCTCCACTGACCTCTCACATAGACATCTCTTAATATGTTAACTCTGGAGACTAAACCACACCTGTTTCATTGTTTTAAGGATAAACACTCCCAACAGCGAACACCTGGTGAGACTGACCACATACCAAAAACACCTCTCTGTATCTCCATACAGGACCTCCACTCACTGTCCACTGTATCAGCTCCACTGACCATACAGGACCTCCACTCACTGTCCACTGTATCAGCTCCACTGACCATACAGGACCTCCACTCACTGTCAACTGTATCAGCTCCACTGACAATACAGGACCTCCACTCACTGTCCACTGTATCAGCTCCACTGCCCATACAGGACCTCCACTCACTGTCCACTGTATCAGCTCCACTGACCATACAGGACCTCCACCCACTGCCCATACAGGACCTCCACTCACTGTCCACTGTATCAGCTCCACTGACCATACAGGACCTCCACCCACTGACCATACAGGACCTCCACTCACTGTCCACTGTATCAGCTCCACTGACCATACAGGACCTCCACTCACTGTCCACTGTATCAGCTCCACTGACCATACAGAGCCTCCACTCACTGTCCACTGTATCAGCTCCACTGATCCATACAGGACCTCCACTCACTGTCCACTGTATCAGCGCCACTGACCATACAGGACCTCACTCACTGTCCACTGTAACAGCTCCACTGTACCATACAGGACCTCCACTCACTGTTCACTGTATCAGCTCCACTGACCATACAGGACCTCCACTCACTGTCCACTGTATCAGCTCCACTGCCCATACAGGACCTCCACTCACTGTCCACTGTATCAGCTCCACTGACCATACAGGACCTCCACCCAGTGACCATACAGGACCTCCACTCACTGTCCACTGACCATACAGGACCTCCACTCACTGTCCATTGTATCAGCTCCACTGACCATACAGGACCTCCACTCACTGTCCACTGTATCAGCTCCACTGACCATACAGGACCTCCACTCACTGTCCACTGTATCAGCTCCACTGACCATACAGGACCTCCACTCACTGTCACTGTATCAGCTCCACTGACCATACAGGACCTCCACTCACTGTCCACTGTATCAGCTCCACTGACCATACAGGACCTCCACTCACTGTCCACTGTATCAGCTCCACTGACCATACAGGACCTCCACTCACTGTCCACTGTATCAGCTCCACTGACCATACAGGACCTCCACTCACTGTCCACTGTATCAGCTCCACTGACCATACAGGACCTCCACTCACTGTCCACTGTATCAGCTCCACTGACCACACAGGACCTCACTCACTGTCCACTGTACAGCTCCACTGACCACTGACCATACAGCCACTGTCAGCTCCACTGACCATACAGGACCTCCACTCACTGTCCACTGTATCAGCTCCACTGACCATACAGGACCTCCACTCACTGTCCACTGTATCAGCTCCACTGACCATACAGGACCTCACTCACTGTCCACTGTATCAGCTCCACTGACCATACAGGACCTCCACTCACTGTCCACTGTATCAGCTCACTGACCATACAGGACCTCCACTCACTGTCCACTGACCATACAGGAGCTCCACTCACTGTCCACTGTATCAGCTCCACTGACCATACAGGACCTCCACTCACTGTCCACTGTATCAGCTCCACTGACCATACAGGACCTCCACTCACTGTCCACTGTATCAGCTCACTGACCATACAGGACCTCCACTCACTGTCCACTGTATCAGCTCCACTGACCATACAGGACCTCCACTCACTGTCCACTGTATCAGCTCACTGACCATACAGGACCTCCACTCACTGTCCACTGTATCAGCTCCACTGACCATACAGGACCTCCACTCACTGTCCACTGTATCAGCTCCACTGACCATACAGGAGCTCCACTTACAGACTGTAGTTCATCTGATTCTCTGCATACTTTATTACTCTGTTCTTTAATGATCAGGACCCCCACAGAAGGTACTACTGGGATGGTAGATCATACTCACACTGACGTGGTGCTGGTGTGAGTGGATCAGACACAGCAGTGCTCACTCACTGTCCACTCTAGACAGTTGTAGATGCATAGAGGAGGTTGGTGTATATCTCTGTGGATTACGGTTTACAAACTCATCTTTAATCTGAGCTGCCTGTAAAGAAGCCCCTCCCCCTCGACCTCGACCTAAAACTACCCCACTGGGAAATGAACACACCCCGCATCCCCAAAGCAGCTCCAAAACACTCCCTGCGCAGGATTACAGCATCGGGATCAAGTCACACGCAGCGGCTGTTGTTTTTATGATGTCAACAATATTTTCTGTTTTGGAGCATCTAGTCACCGGAGCAGAAACCATGCTGAGCGTATCGTCATGGGATACAGAGAAGAAACGTCCACGTACATACAGTCGGCATGCAGGAGTTCCATGAGCTCCTCCGTCCTTTACAGTGAAAACACTTCTGCACACATACCGTTCACTGACGTCAACACACTGAACCCGGTTCTGAGAGCCGTGACAGGAACCATAGGACGTTTATGAGGATCTAAGAGAAATCTTTAGAGCAGCTTCTGGAATAAAGCTGAGCCTTTAGGGCCAACAGGCCTCGCAGTATATATGGAGCCGGCTCTGGTGGACCCGGCTCTATGGAGCCAGCTCTGGTGGACCCTCACTGGACCCATTCCAATTCGCTTATCAGTCCACCCACTCGACCGATGATGCCCTCTCCACTGCCCTCCATACAGCCCTCGCACATCTAGACACAGAGCACTCTTGCTATTCATTGATTCTCAAACCGGACAGGAACCAGAACACCTCACTGTGCAACTGGCTGTTAGACTTCCTGACCAGGAGACAACAGGCACCACATCCACCACCAACACACTGAACACAGCGGCCCCCCAAGGATGTGTGCCGAGCCCCCTTCTATTCACTCTGCTGACACATGACTACACTGTTCCCACTTCATCAAGTTTGTGGATGACACTACTGTGATGGATCTCAGCAACAGGTGAGCCTGGCCTGGTGGTGCAGACAACAATCTCTCTCTGAACGTTGATAAGACCAAGAAGATTGCTGTGGACTTCAGGAAAAGAGCACCCAGCATGCTCCTCTGACCATCGACAGCACCGCTGTGGAGAGGGTGAGCAGCACCAAGTTCCTGGGAGTGCACATCTCAGAGGACCTGTCCTGGAGCAACACCACAGCATCACTGGCCTTTTAAACCTCATTCAGTTTAGAACTCTGCTAGATCATCATCTCTCCCGGCACAGCTCTCCTGTGTTCGTCTGTTGTGTCCCAATAAACATACTCTTCACTCTTTACTCTCCGGTCGGCCTCGTAGAACTAATGCACAGTCTCCTAATATTACTGGTGGACAGCTATAGCCGGGCAACCCCGTTCTGAGAGAGGTGATAGGAATCATAGCTGAGCCTCCAAGAACGTTAGTTCAGTTAGAACTGGTATTTAAACACTCCTCCTCAAGAGACCAAGACGATACCCAACAACTGATCACCAGGACCTCTCCACAGTGAGGCTTCAGACAGGACCTTCTCAGAGATGCTACAGAGACACAGTGAGACTGGAAGAGTCTCAGAAACGTGTTGAAGTGGACGTCCTTTGGCCACACCCCTCACTGACCACCGCTTCACTGTGAAGTGTTCTGAGGAACTAGATGAGTGCTGCACAACCCCAGGAAAGTATAAGGAGGTGAGAGGAGCCCGAGTGTCACGTCAGACCATTCCAAATCATTTACATCATTTGCGAAGGTACCTGACCACCACCAGGCACGGGGGTCATCTCGCATGGGACAGGGAGCGTCTACACTGGACGAGGGGCCGGTGGGCCTCAGTGCTGTTCAATGATGAAAACTCGATTCATGCTGAGCAGGAATGATGGTCGCCAACGATGGAGACATCAAGGAGAGCGCTGTGCATCAGCCACTGTTGTCACCAGACCAGCCTTTGGTGGTGTTGGTGTTACAGTGTAGGCAGGTGTGTCTAGTCGATGAATACTAATGACAGGCCCACAATACCTGAACAACATGAATCCAGTCATCGTGCCTCTGCATGAACAACACAGGCCTAATTTCATCACCATGGACGACGACGCTCTAGCTCATCAAGGTGGCATCTTTAGGGAACAGCTGCTGGAGACTTGGGCACCTCAGATGGAGTGGCCTGAACTTCCTCCAGACCTGAATTCCATAGAAAACCTGTGGGATTAGCTGAGACGCCGTGTAGAGGCTCGCAACTCTGTACCTCCAGAACCTCAATGACCCAAGGGCCAACCTTCAAGAAGACTGGGACGCCTCAACGGACAGTAATTCGAGCATGAAGCGTTGTTTCTCTATACACACACACAAATAATGATAAACCACATACCACGGTTTTAGGTCTCAGTACCAGTAATGTGCCAGTTAAAACTTTATTTATTTTTTAAAAAAAGGAAAAACCAAGAAAAAGCTACAAACTTCCAAAGAACAGTGATATTCGATTCTACACAAACTTTATTTTTCTTAAAAATACATTACCTTAAAATAACAAGAAGCAACTTTAAAGGATATATATGGGGGGAGGGGGGCGTTAGCTCCTGTCTCATGAAAAGATACAGCCCAAAACATCTCTCTTGGAAGATACGTGTGTGTGTGTGTGTGTGTGTGTGTGTGTTGTATGTAGTGTAGAGGGCCACGTTTGAACTGAGGGCGCGGATCACCTGAGGAATAAAGGAGGACGAACAGCCTCCACACAGCAGTAATGCAGCAGTCATATGGGCAGAGAAGAGAGAGAGACATAGACAAAGAGAAAGAGAGAAAGAGAGGTAGCAGAGAGAGAGAGGTAGAGTGAGGCAGGGCAGCTACAGTATAAGCACCTAAAGGAGGAACGCTAAGCAGCAGCTACCGAATAAAAGCAACGAACGACCTCCGTCACCGCCTCAGCGCGCAAACAGCAGTAAACCAGCAGAACCTGCAGGACGTCTGATAACCGAGAGACTCGGCAACGGATAGCTACGGTAGCTAAAGCTAACCGAGAGACTCGGCAACGGATAGCTACGGTAGCTAAAGCTAACCGAGAGACTCGGCAACGGATAGCTACGGTAGCTAAAGCTAACCGAGAGACTCGGCAACGGATAGCTACGGTAGCTAAAGCTAACCGAGAGACTCGGCAACGGATAGCTACGGTAGCTAAAGCTAACCAAGCGAGTGTGCACTGGATAGCTACGGTAACTAAAGCTAACCGAGTGAGTAGGTACTGGATAGCTACAGTAGCTAAAGCTAACTGAGTGAGTAGGTATTGGATAGCTACAGTAGCTAAAGCTAACCAAGTGAGTGTGCACTGGATAGCTACGGTAACTAAAGCTAACTGAGTGAGTAGGTACTGGATAGCTACAGTAGCTAAAGCTAACTGAGTGAGTAGGTACTGGATAGCTACGGTAGCTAAAGCTGAGAGATTAGGTGGGTACTGGATAGCTACAGTAGCTAAAGCTAACCAAGTGAGTAGGTATTGGATAGCTACAGTAGCTAAAGCTAACCGAGTGAGTGGGCAACGGGTAGCTACGGTAGCTAAAGCTAACCGAGTGAGTGGGCAACGGACAGCTACGGTAGCTAAAGCTAACCAAGCGAGTGGGCACTGGATAGCTACGGTAGCTAAAGCTAACCAAGCGAGTGGGCACTGGATAGCTACAGTAGCTAAAGCTGAGAGACTGGGTGGGCACTGGATAGCTACAGAAAGCTAACCGTGCACCTTTCTAACAGTCGTGTGTTTTTGCACGCTACACAGGACTCTGTTCTCAAGTGTGTGTGCACAAACCACAGCAGACACCTGCTAGCCACAGGTGCTAACGCTGAGTGTAATGAGTATGATGCTCTGTCCAAACACAGCAGTAGAAAAGCTGGTCTCAGGTCAGTTTATAACAGCAAACTTTGTTCATCACTGCACCAGTTTCCAGTGTCTGGCTAGCAGTAGTGGCTAAAGCTAAGCAGGTGTTGAGGAGCGTGAGCGCACGTACACTTCTATTCACGTACAAGTGAACCCACAGCATGTCTGCTAAGAACAGAGAGATCTTATAAGCACAGCTATGTTCTCGGAGTCTGATCTGCGTACAGGTATGTATATAAGACTGTTTATACCTGTGTATCTTGGGTGACCAGTGGACAGCAGTGAGTACAGGTGTGAAGGTGGTACGTATTTCAGAGATGATTCCATCACCTGACCTACCAACCAAACACTCGTGAAGGGCTTGAATGAACCCACAGCCACTATATCTGTGAGCAGCTGAACCCAATACCTGCATCACCCTCGGCCTCAGATCTACACAGTGGGCTGAGATCATGTACACGTGTATATCTCCACCACAGGGGTCTCCAGTACGTCTGCAAGCTGCGGCGAGTGATGCAAATCAAGTAGTCGCAGTGAACGCATGGGCACTAAGGCGGCTGTGAGCTCCTGTGTTGGCCTCAGACCAGAACGTATGTGTGCTCGTGTGAGTTATATCCGCTCTCAGGACCTCATCGATTACCGCTTTAGCTTTAGCACTACAGGGCAAAGAGCAGGAGACCAAGCGGAGCTCCATAAAACACACAGGCTGACTGGGTTATAAAGCTATGGAGACGCCCGTGAGGTCCAGAAGACTAAACCTAGCAGAGGTAGATTCTTAGAGATAAGGTGAAGGAAGGAAGCTCCACTTGACTGCCGACAGAGACCTGCTCTACACGCCACACGCGAGCTTGGAGGAGCTCCGGCTGGGCGGGGGGGTCAAAGCTGCTTGAGGGCTCGTTGCTACAGTGTGAATCCGAAAAAGCTTAGAGGGCTGCTAACAGAACCGGCTTTACCTCTACGCGTCTAGCTTACACAGAGTTAGCACAATATACACATATACGAGTCCACTCACATTACAGGGAAAAGCCCGGCGCAAGCAGCTCTGACTCCGCCCACCGGAATCCAACAATCCCATTAGCCGAGCGGTTCTGAATCCTGGCGCCTCGCTGTATAGCAGGGCTGCACGACGTACACCGTTCTGTAAGCAACGCTTGGATTTGCGATACTGATGGAAGGCTGGAATATGCAAATGAGCCCTCCGGCCAATCAGGACATCCTATTTAACAGATGCACTGATGAACGTACTCATGCAATCCAAGGAAAGTAATACACCTGTGTCAGGACCTCTTCAACACTAGCGATCGTGCAGCTCTACTGTACAGCGTTCCCCTCATTCCCCTCCAGGAAGGCGTTTTAAAGAGCAACAGAAGAACAGGGACGCTCCAGGATTGAGACCCCGCCTCCTACAGGCCAGGCTAGGAAACTGAAGGCTAGAGTGCAGGCAGCAGGTGCAGGTACAAACCCAGCACGTCCACGTCGGTGCCCAGACTGCGAGTGCGCGCATGGTGAGGGTGAGGTTCAGTGTGAGGGGTCTGGGGCTGAAAACAGTGTAAATCTGTGAGAGCAGGTCAGTATCAGGATAAAAGAGCCGTCTTAAAGTCAGGAGGTGCCTGAAAGAAGTCGGTGTGTGTACTGGGGGTGTTAGTTCTCGACAGGGCGGGCAGGGAGCGCAGGCGCTGGAACCGGCGCTATCCCATCAGGCTGTGTAGGAGGAGGTGGGCCAGGAACTGAAACAGTAAACAAACACATGGAGAGTTATAGTTATGATGGGCGGGCAATATGAAGATGTTTTTAAGCATTCGATTCGCATCACGTTAAAGCCGAATGATGTAGCGCCCCCTTAAGGTAGCTGTGAGTTTTAGCGACGCCACATGAAACTGCTGTGACGTGACGGAGACGGATGTTGTTCACGTGACGACTCTGGCTGCACAAAGGCAGCACGCTCACCAGGTCCAAAGAAAAACAAGCATCTCTAAAGCAGTAACTTTTACTGTCTTTACTTTTAATGCAAGTCAACGTAAAGAGGTTTTATTCCAAGTGATGTTGGGGCATTTCTATTGGTCCATCATGAAAAACAGCTGTCATGTTTAAGAGATATATAAAAAAAAGATTTGTGATATAGCGGGTTATATATACAGATTGAATCAAAAGTCTCAGGACACCCTTGTATTTCAGAAACCAAAGGGAAACGTATCTGAAACCCCAGCAAGAATATAGCCGCCATATTGAACCCCCCCAATGGGAAGGTGGCTAATCACAACCACATAGAACAACATGTTCAGTGTGCCAACACAGATCTGAAGGTTGTAGTTGCAACTTTGTGTTGATAACGTCTGAACCACAAGAGATATTACAAATCTGATTCCATCAATCTATTTCTGAGACAGTTCTGGTCTTCTTTGATCTGCTACATGAGCACCTTCCAATTAAAAAAAATTTGCCCTTGATATCCAATATGGCGGCTTTCAATATAGGCCCCCTCTATACTTGCTGGGATATTCAGATACATCATTTTTCCTTTCTGAAATAAAAGGGTGTCCTAAGACTTTTGACTCACACTGTATTCTCTCCAACCAATCAGTATCCAATTTGGTGTTGGCTCAGCTCACCTGGAACCTTAGCAGTTTTTTATGACGGAAGACTAAAAGAAGTCTAGTAGTTGAAAAGCCACGATAGGCTTGCTTGTACATGCTGATGCAGTCAGAGCTTCAAACCCTGAGCAACCAGGTTTCACTGCAAAGAGTGCTGGTCATTTGAATTTAGTGAACGAATCACAGCACTACTGATACTTCTACGTCTGTTCCAACAAACAGATCTCCACGTTGGCATCTCCAAGTTCTCACCTGTTAAGTAGCCTCATTTCAGACGGGATTGGTTTTTCATGGGGAGGTGGATAATAGTTTATTGAAGGACGTCGGTAATGTTTATGACCACTTTGTACCGGACCTCAGTATAAATGATGGAGCGGCTACTCTATGCACAGAGCTTGAGCAGAAAATGTGTTACAACATTTTACTTATCTGTCAATTACCATTTACCACCCGGCTGTGAGAAGTCAGTCGATTCCCACAGGATTTATATAACCTGAGGTTATTTCTGTGACTCGGTTTATGGAAGGTAAAGGGTTCCGGAACCTGAACTGACGCAGGAACGCAAAGTCTAAAAATGACCGGCATGGTACATTCTTACAGCAATCTGAGAAACCACTGAGAAACAGCAATGAAGTACACATGAACCACCTTCTTGTACAAATCTAATCCCGTCTGAACAGCGCTGAAGACTGTATCATAAAAAGATCGCATGTCACAGCTTGTATTCAATATAGTTGTGATGTCACAGCCATAAAACACACATATACATGTTGACTCATTTACTTTACAGCAGAGTAGACTGCAGGTTCCAGGTTCCATGAGGTTCCAGGGATGATTAAAGGACCTACAGGGTCTTTCCCATTGTCGCTTTTTTCCATGAGACACATTACAGGGCAGCCAATCAGAACACGGCAATTCTTTTTTTTTTTTACTTATATGGGATAATTATACGGGAAAATAGGCATATAAAATTTAAACTGCTGGGCACATAAAACGTGGAAAGATATAATTTACAGCCTCTATGGAGCAGCATGGTGACGATTAGAGCGCTGGCGGGATTTCAATCACGCTGTCATCATGAAGCTCCAGATATCTGAGCCTTAAACCCACAACGTTCTCACATCTGACATGGATTATTAGTTTGGATGTGTGGTAAATACTTACACATGCCGTTGGGAGCTCCGGGGTGCCTTGGACCCATCATAGGGGGCATCCCGCCGGGAGGGGGTCCACCAGCAGGAGGACCTGGCATCATGCGGCTTGGCATGGGCTGCCCTGGTCCAACCATTGGTCCTAGATACGACCAAAACGAAAGAAAAGACGTCGCTCAGACAAATGAACAAACCCCAGGAACCCCAGCCCTCAGAATTTAGGTTTTGTGTGCTGACCTGTCTGTGGTGGGTGGTGGGGTCCCATGGGGTGATGCATTGGGGGGTACCCAGGTCCAGGATGACCCGGATGACCAGGATGCATGCCTGGCGGGGGTCCGTGTGGTGGAGGGCCATGGGGCGGTGGTCCGTGTGGTTGGGGACCGTGGCCGGGGGGTCCATGAGGCTGAGCTCCATGGTGACCGCCAGAGCCCTGCTGTGCCGCTGCAGCCGCCGCCGCTGCCTGCTGCTCCATCTGCTGGCGAGCCTTCATCTCCGCGTACTTCAGCTGCTCCATGTGGAACGCCTGCCTCTCAGTCAACAGCTGCTGCCTCTGGAGCTCGAGCTGCAGAATTAATAAGTCGAGAATTAATTCAAACAAGCTGACGGCACAAAATACGCAGGTGTTTCAGGTTCAGTGTTTCTTTTTGTCGTAAACATGCATCACATATGAACACAGTTTCACTTAATCAGGTCAGAAGATGCTAACGAACTAATGGAAACATCCAGTCATCTTCAGAGCTCGGCTTTTAGCAGACACGGGTTCTGGACAGACGACGGCCTCAAAGCAGCAGCACAGAATAAGTAACTATATAATAAAAATATAATATCTAAAAAAAGCAGCCACACCATATGAGAAGTTGTGTGTGAGTAAAAAATAGTTCCAAGTGTCATGAAGGTTCAGAATAGTTAAAAACCATGACTTCCACAGGCATATATAACTTAATTAAAAGCTGCAGTACTTATAACCACAGAAAATACATTTTATATGTACACATAGACTGAACACAGTGTTAAGTGACCACGCTCTTTTAGATACTGTTGTGAATTTTTTTTATACACACTATGGCGTCTGGTAAAAGTGTATGTGTCCACTGAATGCTGCAGAGCTCGCGGGAAGGTCATGGCTTTGTGACCCCCGTCATTTTGGGTTTTATGGCTGGCCCGAGAACAAGACCCTGCAACATTATCTTAAGAACTTCTATTCCAGAACAAGACCCAAGCCCAGGAGAATTACGACTGACCAGGTGTACCACATGGGCCAGAAGGAGCAGGAAGGCGGGCCTATACAACCTAATGCATCGGAGACATTGAGACCAGGGCTTGAAAGCTCACAAAATGTTGGTACAGCAGTCCTAAGAATAAAAGCTTTTACTCTGAACTGGTCTCCCTCTTCATTCTGACGGCAACAACGCAGTTGCGACACTACCAACATGGTCAGTACGAAGATCTCATTTCTGACACATCAACCTGACAACTCTAAACCCCACACGTTAGTACAGGTGCGGCCTGCATAATTTCCCTTGATCGCCCTTCTAGCTGTCAGGCAACCAGAGATACAGCCCCCAGGACCCTCACCGGCTGAGTCGTCCGTGTTAGTGTCCTAATCGCATGATCAGCAACCAGTCGATATGACCGAGTGTGAGGATTAACGCTGAGCAGTGAAGTCGAGGAGCTCTGGTGCTGGAGGTCCACTGCTCAGAGTCTTTCCTGCTCCCACCACACATGATCTCACTAATCAGCTCATTAACAGCCACCACTGAGCTAAAGCTGGCGTACTGAAGCAAGAAAGACTCGCTGGACCTCCAGGCCCAGAGCTGAGACCCCCTATCATAACATTGTAATAGATAAAGGATATGAATCAAAAATTGCTATATATATGGAAGAGATGGAAAGATCGATCAGCTATGTATCGGTATGGGCCGATTTTTAATCAAAATGTGATCGATGATCAGCCGATATTTCTCCAATTTAGTCGATCCCAAGAGCCGAACGATGGCGTTAAACAAATGAGCCTAATTTCTGTATTTCCAGCTAGCGTTTCATCCAGGATGAGGAGCCCTCCGGCTCCCTGCAATTCCCATCTGAACCACTAGGTGCAAATACATACTCTTTCATTTTCCACAGACTAAAGCAGCGGCGACGCAAAACAGCATGTGCTGATAGAAAACATGTCGTCCATCTGGCAGTTTGTTACCGTATGTGACGCAGACTCATCCAGGACGTTCTGTAACATCTGTAAGATTAGTGCGTCTCGTGGGGGAACCAAGACAAACACATTTAACACTACTAATCTGATACGGTACACTGAGTTGTGCACAGCTAGCACAAAACAAATAACCCAGAAGCCCTTGCAGACCAGATCTGACTATATGAACAGAACAGTAGCAAAAATTCAATATTCTACATTTAATGATAACAGATTTAGTTTAATGACTGCATTTACTTTTTTTTCATTTAAAATTAATTACTGATATAAATTTAATGATTGCAGTATTGTCAACATTTGTTTGATTTATTTTGTTTATTGACTGATAATTCTATTAAATAATGAATAATAATATTATGCTGTTTCACATGAGCTCAGTAAAAGGGTAATAAAAAAAGTTTCCACCATGTTTCATGACTTGCGTGTGACAATAATAATAATAATAATAATAATAATAATAATAATAATAATAATAAGTAGCCTACCGTGGCATATAGCTCCGCCCTCGATCGGAATCGGCCTTAAAAACTCTGATTGGTACATCTCTAATATATATATATATATATATATATAAAACCAGAATGAAACCAGTCCAGGCTGATTGTCTGAGACAGACGCTGTTCTGTCGTATAGGCTGAGTAACAGCTCTAAGCAGAGTTATATAAAGAGCCATTCTTCACGCACTATTTCCAGCTGCTGAACTGGGTTACTCGCTCCAACCGTGACACCTCAACATCCCGCACTGCTCCAGCGAGTTCAAGTGTCAGGACAGCATCTCTCCAGAGAGCAGCACACACACGCTCACACTGCTAACAGTATAGAGTCTGACACGAGAACGTGACGAGGCAGAACAGCCTGCACTGTTCACACTGTGAGCTCCAACATAGTAACAGTCTGAGACTAAATAAGAGGAGAATAAGTTGTAAATTAAATACGATGAACGTCACTTTCAGTGAGACTGTAAACGTTAAGCTGCACTCAGGACTGTATCCTGTTTTGCCCACAGTGATTCTCCCCACCAGACTCGTCTCCAAGTGCAGCAGAATCAAACTGTTTGGTCTCTGGAGTTGGTTAGCCAACAAACCACCTGATGAGGATTCTGATACTACTGCTACCAAAGCACAGACACGAATCAGGCTCTGACGCTCGCCAACACCGATCTCTTTAACGGGACAGTCTCACAGGAGGCACTGGTGTCGTGGAGGCAGTGGGTTAAATCCTTACCGCTTCTTTCTCTCGGTCCATTATAGTCTCCAGCTCCTCAAAGTGACGGAGTTTAATCTCCAGCTTCTTCATCTGAGTCTCCACCAGCAGAGCCACCAGAGACTTGATCTTCCTCTCCTCCACAGCCGCCAGGTGCTAAAACACAAAGAAGCTCTGTTAAATAATCCAACCGTTTGCTGAAGGTATGAAATAAATATTTACAGCCGCTATATAAAGACAGCGGGGGGAGAAAAGACCCAGGCTGGACAAGAGTGCCGTACACGGGGAGACGGAGAAGAAGGGCTGAATGAGGCTGGGCAAACTACAAACTAAACAAAATAATATTTGAACACAAATTTGTAAATATTTTTCAATTTACAAAAACAGAGACAACACAACTTACCAAAAAACCTATATACATATAAATATAAAATATAAATAATATAATAAATATGTATAAAAAATAAATACATACGTATAAGGGCTGGGGCCGTTGACATAATTAGCATAAAGTGCGTTGATGCGTTGCAAAGAAGGCCACGCCCACTGAAAGCATGGATTTATCTGTGTGTATCTAAAGTTGTGGGAGTGTTTCACACAGACACACAGATTTTAAAATTATTAACATGTAGCGGCTGATTTATGCTCCGTCTGCGTTTGAAGCGATATAGCGTCACTGCCCTCACATTTCTCTGCATCAGCTCCATTTACCTGGTTGCTGAGCAACATGTCCAGTAGAGGGCAGTTCAGAGTAAATCAAACATGGCGGCGGTGGAGGGGCTCGTACTTTTTTAATAAATTCAAAAACAAAGAAAAGCGACTGTTTGTCTCGGCGCCGCAGAGAAGCTATTTCAGGGAATTTCTAAAGAACCTCTACAGAAAGTCCCGCCATCTCTTCTTCACCGTGTTCGTATGGAAGTGGTCACGTCCTGCACGGCCCCCATGGTCTCCAGCGGTATTGCTCCATCCCGTACGTATTCGTAAGCTTTCCGAAAACGAATGTATGTACGGAATGAACGCAGAGTACGGACAGAAGGCTCTGTGTGTGTCCGTACTTAACGTTGAGCCTTAAACATGTTTTTCAGTAGAGTCACATGACCACACATTGCTAACCGTTTCTTAATTGTTCAGTGTAGAACCCAAGACTGTTCTCAACACTGAGTTCTTGTGCGTGAGGCGTGTAGGCTGAGTCATTTGTGCCTCTATAAGTCGAGTTAGAGTGCAGACTCTTCGTCTTTAACCATTTATAGTGTGTGTTTAAGGTACCCTTTAATTCATTATGTCTAGGATGACGTTTTCCTCGTACTCCTATACTTCTTTTTACAATATATTATATACATTTATTACACACACACACACACACACACACACACATACATACATACATATACATATATATATATATAATGTGTGTGTATATATATATATATATATATATATATATATATATATATATATATATATCCGGAACGCAGCATGGTGGTAAATTGCTTCACAGTAGGGGTGTGCCATATCGTATCGTACACAATAATGAGAGCAACATTTCTGAATATGGTGAACAATAATATACCCTGAAATATCACACCTTATCTCCCATCCCTAATTATCACACCAGGTACTACTTTTACTGTTTTTAGAAAAAGAAAAATTCACACTTTTCTCATTTCCCATTATATATCTACTAGAGACAGATTATATCTGTCCAGTATCATTCACTTTACTTCATATAGAGATATTTGGAGTGCGTTATTTAGTATTGTGACATTCTGGATCATTGACTTCTGTTACAATCTGATGAAAATTCTTGTATTTTTTAATATCTCAGTTAGAGGTGTGCCATATGTTGTATGCAATAATACAATTTAATTTTAATTTTGCTGCAGTAGTGTATTCTTAAAATATTTTTTTTATTCAATGTTTTGTCATATCGCCAAGAGTATCGTTATCACAAAAACACCATCAAATATCGTGATATTATTGTAGGGCCATATCGCCCACCCCTACTTCACAGGGGATGTTTTTCATTGCTACGCTGCTAAACACACATGGAGCGCAAGTATTAGTGGAGTTGTTGAGCGTGGTGAAAATGGACAGGGGGATGAGTTCTGAAGCAGATGTTGTACCAGACATTGAAGTAGACCCAGAAGAACTTTTGCTGAAAAAAGAGGCCAGGTTTATCGTCTAGAGGTACTTCGGGTTTAATTTGGAAAAATACCGAGATCTAGAATTTTGGTCCTACTGCCCAGCACTATAATTAATAAGTGTTTGTTGTCACGTCACATGATCGAAGACCGTTAGGTTTATAGTTTATGGATGAGTATTAGTTTGCATCATTCACTGTTATATCAGTAACTCCTCCCGCTGGGCGGTCACCTACTTTAGCTTTAGTAGCAGCAGAGGCGAGAGCAGCAGCTGCAGCAGTAGCAATGTTTCCTTCTCCCACATCCAGCTCCAGCTTCTTCCTGCTCTCCTCCGGCGTCTCGCCAACTTCTTTCCCCTCCTCAGACACCTCCATCGCCTCCTCCTTTTCCTTCTCTGAAACAAACAGGACGACAGGACATTAAACTCTACTAACAAACACTAGTGCATATCACAACAGCATTACTCCTATTGTTGGCAGTTCATCTTAAACCAGCCTGAAGATCCTCTTCTCCACATTCTTCATCTAATGTTCCACCTTAAACACTGCAGCTCCTACAGACTCCAGAATGGAACCACAGCACCGTTTAAGGTGGAACGGAGAATTCCCAAAACCAGCTGCTGAACTTCCAACATCTTTAACAGAATCCTGAACAACTTTAACTCTGCAGTCTGTACGTTTCACTCCGGACAGTTTCTCCAACACTCGGACACCATGGAGCAGCTTCAGCTCAGCGTTCAACACTGAAGAGACTGAAGAGACGAGCAGCTCCACCTTTATTAGCACCACAACCTCAACAGTGACTGGAAGTAGCAGCCATGCTGTGTGAGTGGATCACTGTGTGCTGGTTGAAGCAGATAATCTTCAACTGAAAGTTTCACAGAGACACCTTTCATCTACTTTGTGTTTGATGTCCAGGTAACGTTAGCAACTAGCAGCTCCAAGTAATCCAGTTCCAAACAGTAACAAAAAGATTGATGGTGTATTTACCAGCTTCGGCTCCTGCAGCCTTCGTCTCTCCTCCTTCACTCTCCTCTTCCTCGCGCTCGGGTTTTTCTGTCGTTTCGCTCTTCACCTTCTCTCCTTCTGCCGGTTTCTCCGCTGCATCGCTCGGTTTCTCTGCCTCGTCTTTCGTCTCAGCCTAGCGCACAACAGAAAAACAATCAGACTTCATATCCTGAAATGTTCTAATCACGTACCATCACCTGCTCAAACTGCAGACTGAGGAACCGATAGTGAGGATGTGCATCCACATACATAATAATATATAATAAACAATTTCTTAAATCTTAAACTGGAACGTTAGCTTTGGTTTCAGATGCATGAAGGGAAAGTTAAGTCCAAACAGACTCAGCAAGCACAGATCCCACTCACCTTATCTGACTGCTGACTCTCTGAATCTGTGTCCATCTTCTCAGGCTCTGCTGTTTCTGAGATAAAAAAATATATACCTTTAAATATGTGGACATTCTGACCTCAGCGTAAGTCTCTGACCTTGACAATTAGATCAGATTGAGAATCCCATAAATCAAATTTTAATTTTGTTTTAATTAATTTACGACATGCTTTCTATGGGTGTGAATTCAATCAATCAATGCTGTTCTTTATATCCTGTCAAGTTCCACGACGGATGGGCCAATGGAAATGTTCTAAAATCTCTTATCACTTAGAATAAAGGTTTACATACAGCCTGATAATCTGTTAAATCGACTAATAGCTCAATCGGAATAGAATACGTCCATGTATACACATCACTCCGAATAGACTAGTCCGATTGAGGGCATTCAGATTACAGTTTCTATCTGATTAAAGGAGGTGGGTAATCCCGTAAATAGTCAGTTTAATAGAATAACAGTCGTGTAAACGCCTGTATCTGATTACATTCCCATCTGAAAGTTTAAGTACGCTCTGCACATGTGTAGTAGCATCATGGAGGACGTTTCAACATGGCGGGAGGTAGAGACTGGTGTTGGAGACACAGTTCATGATTTAAACCTTAAAAGATTTAAAAACAGTGATCAGGATGGACGGCTGTGAAGCAACAACGAGCTGTTCAGACGAGTATATGAGTAAATGAGTGACGGTGGGTTTACACGAACTATAGAGAAATTAAAAACAGGAAGTTTCTCAGATCGGAGTATTACAAAGATAAAAAGCAGAACGTTCCTCTGTCCCGTTTTACTAAATTATGGATGAAGTCGTGGAAGATCGACTCCTTGCTTACACAGATGTAAATAGTGTTGCAGGACGTGACGTCTTCCTCTCGCTCTTCTTTAATAAGTAGTGAAATATGTTTTTCTGAGTCTGCATCATTTTAAATCAGTTAAAAACACAAGCGTGCTAAATGTAACTCAGGTAACTATACTACTGCCGGTCTTACTCTGACTGCTGGTTGTCATGGTAACGGTTACACCAAGTTGTACTCTACGCATGCGTGCAATGTTAGCTCCAATTACTTGTAGTGTGCATGTGAACGAAATTTTCAGCAAATTGTTTAGTAGAGTGCATTAGGAGTGCACTTAACGATTAATTTCATAATCAACTGATCAATTTTTGATTAATCTAATGACTAATTTTTACATTTTGTGTGTGTGTACATAAACACAAATTATATATATATATATATATATATATATATATATATATATATATATATATATATATATATATATATACACACACACACACACACACACACACACACACATATATATATATAAATAAATTAATATATTTTAAAAGGTTAAGAATCTTTGTTCTGACTCATCTTTGAGGCACAAATGACATGTAGCCTACACGCCTCACGCACAAGAAACTGGACAGTTTGTGGAATATATATTTTGGCAGAGAGCTGTTTGAGAATCATCGTGTGAGCCTAATTGTGTTTAAAGCTCCCGCGGTATCTAGAACAGTCTTGGGTTCTACACAGGACAATTAAGAAACGGTTAGGAAAGCATAGTGAAGTGACACTACTGAAAGAAACGTTAAAGTCTCATTTATGCTCAACGTTAAATACGGATATGCACAGAGTCTTCTGTCAGTACTCTGCATTCATTCAGTACCGCTGGAGAATTCATTGATTACGTTGGAGCGTCGCCCCAGCCCTAGTGAGCATACAAACACCTCTATCTTAATCGAGAATCGGAATGAATTCAATCGGACTGGAGAAAATCTCTGCATGTAAACGTAGCCACTGAAAGTAAAGTCAGATATTGTTTCTTCTGTAAAAGTACTACTATTTGGAAATCCTTGTTTAATTTTGTACAGCAGTGATATGATCCATACACTCACTGCTGAGAACTAGCACACACTGCAGCTCACGCTGAACGACAGGGATAAAACAATCAATCAATGAAGCTTATTTTTCTGTTAGTACATGTATAACAAAGTTAAAAACACCCTTTAGGGTGAAATTAGAATTTTGACAGCCACACGCTAATACGCAGCCCTTCAGCAGTGAACTGAACGGGGGCTAGAGGACCACCGAAGCACACAGAGCAGCAGGGCTGGAAACAGCAGCCACTTCAGTGCCAGCATTTAATCAATAGTGCTTTGTGAGCAGTTCGGTCGGGCCAGGAAAAGAGCCGCGCTGCACCGGCCGCAGTTCCTCATACAGACGCTGGTAGTAAAGAGAGAACAAAGAGTGAGACAGAGATTATCAGGCAGCTAACAGCTCCACATCCCTGAGGATAAACCAGCTGGGACGGTGCTGTATGGACAAACCAGAGAGAAAGAGAACCAAAACAGAACAGAGCAGGGCAGGGCAGGTGTCTGATCAGTCTGATACTAAACATCAGCAGGATAGTCCATACTGTGCTTCATGTAACAGTGCAGCAGCACTAGAGCAAGAGTTCAGGCAGAAAACAAGCCCACTGTGACCAGTACTGGTCCAGAACCCCCCCACAGCAGTAACATCCCAAGTTCATCTACAGCTACACCGTACAAAAGAGCTGGACGTGCAGACACCTGCGCAGACGGCTGCATTCAAACACTGGACAGAGCCGTTTTATTCACAGCTGCGCTGCAGCCTCAGCCGTAACACTGACCGTATTGGTGAATGTTTGTATGCGCACATGTGAAACCAAACAGAGCTCACATTAACTGACCCAGATTCAACCCATCCCCCCCGGTCCATCTGGCAGGGTCACTCTAATCCAAACAGTCCCCCACACACTGCCCCTCGCTCGTCCAGCCACGCGGACATTACTGTTTGTAGCTCTCAGAGCGACGAGGTCCTTTAAATGAAGAGTCTCAGAGGGACTGTCCCTGAATGTCTCTGCTTCGTCTCTCAGAGACTGACCCTAAATGTATCCGAGGGTCTGCGCCTAAACGTCTCTCCCCTGTCTCAGAGGGTCCGCGCTAAAACGTGTCTCCCCTGTCTCAGAGGGACCGCTCCTAAACGTCTCTCCTCTGTTTCAGGAGGGCCACGCCTAAACGTGTCTCCCCTGTCTCAGAGGGTCCGCGCCTAAACGTCTCTCCCCTGTCTCAGAGGGTCCGCGCCTAAACGTCTCTCCCCTGTCTCAGAGGGACCACTCCTAAATGTCTCCCCCTTGTCTCAGAGGGACGGCGCCTTAAGATCTCTGCCTTGTCTCAGACTGATCGCTCCTAAATGCCCCCTCCCCCGTCTCAGAGGGACAGTGCCTGAATGTCTCCGCCTTGTCTCAGACTGATTGCTCCTAAATGTCTCCCCCCTCCGTCTCAGAGGGACAGCGCCTAAATGTCTGTTCTATCTCAGAGGGACCGTGCCTAAATGTATCTACCCTGTTTCTCAAATCAGAGCTTCTGAGACGACTGTCTGCTGGTATCTGCAAGCGATTAAATCAGATGCGTGTCCAGATATTACCAACTGATCTGCATGGGTTGCTGTGGCAACAACGTAGGCGTCAGCAGCTATGCTGGTGATGTGGATTTTCAAATACAGATGAAGGAGAGACGGAGGTGTATCACCACCCTCTGAATAATTACTGTCAGTGGCTTAACTGTCCACCAACTGCTGTTGGCTTCTGCAGTGTCTACATGTAGAATCTCATCTAGAACCCTGCGTTTTGATACAGTCATCGTTTGTCGTGTCGCAAGTGACAAAAATCCAAACTGAGTAACCAGACTGACGTGTTTCTCTCGGACTGAAATCACATTTCAAACCACCTCCAATTGTGGTCTGGATCAGATCAGCAAACATCAATCTGGACACAGAGACCATTCGTAAGTGACTCTGGCCAGTCTGAATCTAAACACTGGTCTGCTGAGAGAGAGCATCTGTCACCATCACCATATTCTTTCCCTTTTAAATCACTAGTGTTCCTTTAGCGCCCTCTGGTGGAGAACTGGGGGAAAATGCTGCCAAAATCAAGAATGTCAAACCTCGTGCCACAGTGCTGTATTACTCTAACGCTCTGATCTTAAGGACCTCTAACTTCCTATTCAGGAAAAACATCTGTGACTGCTAGAGTGTCGCAGACCTCGTCCAGCGCATCAAACAAACAAGGATAATAAAGTTTCTATCCAACCAAACTATCTGACAGGATCTGGGCACCAAGTTGTGGAGTAGTGTGAGATTACCTGTCTTCTCTGGCTCTTCTGGTGCAGTGCCAGCAATGCCACTGCTCTCCAGACCAAAGGATGGATCCACCTTCCCCGTGTTCCTGGCTGCTTCCTGCACCTTCTTCACATGAGCTTCCACCAGCTCGGCCGGAACTTCCTCACGCACACGAGAAAACTCCTCTGCATGGTCGAGATGGACAGAGACAGCAGACCATCAGTGTCACATTTAAATAGATGCTATCAAATTAAAGGGGAATGTCACTAAATTCTCAAAATTTCAGTGTAACAATGATTATAACTTTGCAACATCTCTGGAAGGCTTGTTTTGAGACAATGCAGTGAAGCCTTGAACAGCTACATCCCTCTGGAGTCTCTTATTAATAAAAAGGTTTGACACTACTGTAGAAATACTGGCCACCCACAACAAACTTGAACAATTTACTGCCCTAATCTTGTGTCACACCACACACACCCACCTAAGGCAGCCTTGGCAGCAGCAGCGGCCACTCTGGGGTCGACTACGGAGGCGAGGAAGGCCACAGTGCTCATGACAGGGTTTCCTGATTGGCTGAAGGGGACTGGCTGGTAGGCCAGGGGTCCGAGTGTTGCCTCCGAGCTTTCTAGGTACGGGTCCTCAATAGGCAGCCGGAGGAAATGCAGGATACATTCGTCCTGTGTGCGGCTCCCCACGTGCTCCGAAACCTTGTTCCAGTCGTCCTTATACATCTCCAGAGCCTGCAGCAGACCGAGCAGAGGATTAATATCTCCAGCTATTTATTATCAGTACCCACTTAAAACCTTGTTCCAACTACCAGAATGAGCTAGCAGGACTAAACTAGTAGGCTAATAATGTCATACATATTAACACATCACAATAAAGGAATTTGAAAAAAGCTGGTTAATTTGCATTTAGGAACATATGACCTAGTAAGCTATTTTTATACAAATAGCAATGTTTAATCTGTATATTCTTAGTTAAACGTAAAACAAATTTAAAAAATTAAGTTTTAAAGGACTTTATGCTTTATGCATTCAATGACACATGGTTAGATATTTTCACCTTGTCAGCTATGAGCCAACTACACAGTCCAGTTTGAGTACACGCATGTTAATAATATATATATATAAATTTACTGAGGCAACGTCAAAGTATACAGTGCTATCAAAACACATCACTCCACAGCTGCGCTCCTTGCACTGGCTTCCTGTAGCTGCTCACATAAAATTTAAAACTGATGCCAACAAAGCCAGGACTGGACCAGCTCCTTTATCTTTATGTTAGTGGTCAAGAGTCGATCTGTACCTCGAGCCCACCTACTGGAAACCACCGTCTCTTTGTGAAGCATTTATAAGCACTGAACTATTAAACTACTGAAATGAGTCTTACTGCACTAATGCAGCTGCGCTGAACTCATCTTCCAGGTATGAACCCTGGCTGGGTATTAGTAGGTACTGCACTTACACTGTATGTAACCCTGTACGTTATTTCTCTTCTCTCCAGGTATCAGCACTGGCCCTTGTTACTGGCAGTGTTTGAGCTGATTAGGTTAGTTTGGACTTAAACTTGTTTGTACTAGTTAGAGATGCATACTCTGACCGAACAGAGCACTTACGTAAGTCGCTGTGGATAAGAGTGTCTGCTAAATACCATACATGTAGATCTCTAACACGTACAGCACCAGTGAAAACACTAGACAGGTCTAGTATTGTGGTGTCAGTGCAAGTATGGGTGTGTGTTTGTCCTAATGATAGGTTTAGGTTAGCTTAGTCTTTAGAAACCTCAGTGTGCATGTTCCTACAGCCTGAACTATAAGGACGGTAGCTAATCTTCTTTAAAACTGGTGTAAAGAAAGAAGAGTGAAGCTGCACACAAGGAATATTTCTCCACATATTTACATTTATAGCATTTAGCAGACGTCGTTACGCAGAGTGACTTACAAAAGTGCTATGTGTTCGCTTAGACTATGTATCTCTACCTAGTACAAACAGGTTTAAGTCTAAACTACTCTTAAGCTCAAACACAGCCCTAAACTAGAGCCAGTGCTGATACCTAAAAAGAAGAAAACAAAATATAAGATTAGACACAGAGCAATACCTAGCAAGACTGGAACACCTACATAGAGGAGAATAAACACACTACATACAGTATCAGTGCAACACTTATCCAGAGTTCCTAGAAGATCAAGTGGAATTACGGTTTATACCAATGCTTCAGTAGATCAGTTCTTATAAGGTCTTCACAAAGAGACGGTGGTCTTCAGTCTGCGTTTGAAGACCGTGAGAGAGTTCGCTGTTCGGACAGCCAGTGGAAGTTCGTTCCATCATCTGGGTGCCAGAACAGAGAAGCAACTTGTCGGGTGTCTTTCATGAATCTTGAGTGATGGTGGGTCAAGCTGAGCCGTATCAAGCAGTCTCAGCTATAAGACCACTTGGACAGGTGTCGCATTCAGCATAGCGGCCCCTGCTGTAAAGCTAAGAACGAAGCTCATGCGTATGTTGATGCAAAGCTTGTCCAGCCTCACATACGCAGCTACAAAAGACTGAATCTGCTCCAAGTTAACAGTACAAACCTTCAGCTGTACACCTGGTCAGCTGTCTTACCTCTAACAGCAGCAGAGTCTCTTGCTCGGTCCACTCTCGGGTACTGCTTCCTTTACTCTACAACACACAGACACTTCATTACATCTCCAGACTGCAGCAGTTACAACCCATACAATCACATCCTTTCGACAGTTGGTGGAGTTCTGGGACGGTTCCTCACCTTCAGGTTCTTCTTGGAGTACACGTCTGTCCTCAGGCCGAAGTTCTGCAGGTCCGTGGGCTTGTCTTTGCTTTTCTCTGGAAAGTTTAACATCTGCTGTGCTGGAGGAACCTGGCGAATGTAAAAAAGGGAATTTGATCAGGACACAAGAAGCCACTGAACTAAACTGGATCAAAAAAACCCAAAAATAAACAAACTGCTTTTCAGGAAACGCTGCTTTAGCTAAAGTACCCCAAAGTTCGCCCCTCTTAGTTAAAAGATAGCCAATACATGTCTGGTGGGCTTTTTTAGTTCTAGTATTAAAGCTATGAGGTTCATGCATGACGCAGATTAGCCTGGCACTAACTGTAAGATGTCTTAGCAATTACTGAACACCACAACAGGTTAAAGCAACTAATGATTTGGATACTCAGCTAGCACAATGCTAATTACTGGGGGAGCAAGCTTTTATTACTTTTTAGTTGTAGATGAAAAGCTAACAAGAAACCAAACGGGTCTTGTCTGATGCAAAGCAGTTTCACAGACTGACCTGCGGAGGGCGGTGGTGAAGCGGCACAAGGCCTGAGGGAGTATCAGCCAGGACGCTGAAGTGGGAAGTAGGCGGGGGTCCCATGGGCAGCGGCCGGCTCTCTGCGTCCACCTGATAATTAATGATGCCCCACTGTTCCAGAAACGCGTGTACCCTGACAGACAGACAATAACACCACTATAGTGATCCAGTAATAAGAAGCTTCTCTCTCTGCTCTCAAAACAAAGCTGTTTTCATGTCTAACAGGTGGTCCAATGTCAAGGATGCATTAGTGTCTACACACAGTAGTCAGGCGGTCGCCTCTGAGAGTGGACTGTGTGATCAGATCAGAACTATGCCTAGATAACATCAAAAACTTCATTATTTTTAATTACGGCATGTTAACATGTGAAAAATGAAAGGTCTGTGTATGTACCTCATCACAGCACATACGTCTCCGGTCAGGTTGCGTCTGCAGGAAGTGGAGGTGAGGTACTCCTGAGGGTTCAGCCGGTACGTATCAATCATGAAGTTCCGATAAGCCAAATATCTGAGCAGAGAAAACATCACAAATACAGTTTACAGTACACAAACCAGAAACGCAACCGAGACTCAGACCCGAAATATCCCACAAGCTTAACTCTGAGAGACTGCAGCACAGACACAAGAGTTAAAGAAACTAGACTTTCTAAATGTGTTCAGCTCGCGGTCAAAATCACTTTAAGCCTGCTTCCCAAAAAACTGCTGCCTCTGCTGTCATCGTACTCCATCTAAAGCAAGGGTCTGAGGGTGGTCTGTGGCCCACTAGTGGTCCTGTAGGGTCACCAAGTCATGAAAACATGCATAAGATTAAGTTAACCATTAAAGATCAAACGTTTCTAAATTATAATCAATATAAATCTGAACAGAGAACCACAAACAAAACCGTCTGCAATGGATAAACATCACTCTGAGACCAGCACAGCTGCAGTACTGATACAGACGGTCAGAGATCTGGACCCACTTCCAGCCCAACTCTGGTCCAGTTCACTGCTGGTGGAGCACGAGCTACGATCATACGAGGAGCTTCATCAGTAGATCTCTCTTCTTCTAGCAGCACTTCTAGCGCCGTGCAGATTCTGCCTGTTTTATCATCCGACTCTCCACAGACGCTCATATCGTTCCTGCAGCACCAGCTGCTGCTAAACACCAAACCAGACCCCCAATAACAGACACGTCTGATTCAGCTCCTCCAGCATCAGACACCCGAGCAGCTAAACACCAAACCACTTTGAACCAGAACTAAATTGGGTTCAGGCTGTGAGCCTGAAAAGAAAAAGCTGGTAATCCTGCAGCTCCGCTACGGGCATGAACTTACATCTCTGGAGACTTAGATTTGTTCTTGCCGTTGAAGAACTCAGGTAAGGCCCTCCTTTCGATTTCATGGATCCTAGAGAAAAGAGAACGGAAACAAATCAGTACCAGCAGAGCAGGACTTCCTTAAAATCCATTAAAATAAAATAAAAATATTACGGCTAATTATTAAAAGAATTTTTAGTTTCTATAACACTCAAACACAGAACGAGAGCAGCTCTTACGAGTTGTAGTCGAACCAGGCGGAGTAGCTGGGGATGACGATGTGATGGGTTTGTTCCGTCACGTTGTCTTCGCCAGAGTCGATTAGACGGTTCACCTCCGCTTTGCCCTGATCTTCATCGTCCTGTCCAACAAACCACATATTAATAAACAGCTTCCTGTCAGAACAGATCTGAGAAGAATCCCACAGAAATAAAAGCAAAAAAAAAAAAAACACCACATACAATATATGAGAAAGTGTAAATAAGAGTCTAAACAACATTAACAGACTATCCTCTAACATATACCCACACACACTGTGGTCTCTCTTGTCTGAGGGTTGCTCAGACAAGAGAGGAGCAAATATAATCTGAAACACTGTGCCCGTCTGTTAAAGTGAGTCTGTTCAGACTAGGGGTGTAAGAAAGTATTGAAATATCGAATGTTGTTTAGTAATACTATATCGATTCTCAAAAACACAGTATCTATACACAGATTTCTGGTAGACAGTGAATCAGTGTGTGTTGTGTTTAAAGCTCTGACCACTAGCTTGCAGTGTTTTCAGCTCCACTCCAACATTAACAAGCAGCACAAGGGCGCAATGTTATTGCAAGCATTAACAAACCTGTTCATAAAGTGGTGTGTTTTAATAATAGCATGTGAAAATCGCAATATACCTCTTTGGTTCCTGCCAATACACAGCCCTAGTCCAGACACAGAGGGCCGTCGCACAAAATGCTACAGAGCTTATGAAGGTTTATAGCTCAGGAGATAAGAACTTGGACAGACAGGTCACATGGGCCAGATAAAAGACGAAGGCAGGCCTATAGAACTGCGCAGTTGCCAGTCAAATTCAGACCTTCTCAGATCATTTCTGTACCGAGGTATCTTCAAGACTAAAGCATATACTCTGAACTGGTGTCCCCCCTCATTCTGAAGGCAAGTACTGAAGTTACAACAAACAAACTGAAAAATTTGTTTGGCCCGAAAACCAGGGGGGTACTACACACACCGGTAATACTCATAGTATTAACCATAACAAGGGGTTAATTACTGGCTGTCCTGTTTGCTCTCCAGTGTGTTGAGAGTTTATAAAACGAAAATGATACCAAACATAGATCCACAAGACCATCATAGCACTAACCTTGCCACCGGATGCCACTGAGCCGTCTTCCTGTTCATCTGAATGAGAAATTGGGAGGTCAGACAGGTGGCCAGGTGGGTCAGGAACACAAACAACTAAACATAAAATGATTTTTGCAATGACTCTGCACACAGGGGGCGCTCTTACCCAGATCAGCCACGGTTCCTCCCTTCACTGGTGCGTTCTCGCTATCTTTCTTCTGATTCACTGCAGAGAAACGGCGAATGTTAGCGAGAGCAGGATGTGGGGGACAACCAACAGCAGCAACAACGCCGCCACAATCCTCAAGCAGAGAGGAGGCGCCACTAAGAAATTTCTCAAACCTACAGGCAGGTCATTTAGAAGAGGAACAAAGACACACCTACATCACCACCCATCTTTGCTTTCAAGATATTGCTTTCAAGATGGCCGCGCGCGGTGGTGCAGCAGCTTCTCACGCTCCCAGCGAAAACCCAGCTTTCAGTTATTTTTACGTCGGTTCTGATAGCGACTTCACGCGCCTTAAGCCTGTGAGTTACAGCCGAACCGAACTTTTTAAGATTAAGGACAGCTCTGCCACAAAAGTAGCAACTATGGACAGTAGTTTCAGAGCCAAGCTGGGCAGACTACAACTTCTCCGGACACCGGCGTGGCGGGTCAGAGCGGTACGAACAAAGGGCAAAAGGAAGCGATGCAGGCGAAGACTGAAGAGAGGGAAGCGGGCCGGCGTGCTAGCCAGGCTCAAGGCTAACGCCGACAGACCCCCGATTCCATCTCTCTTCCTGTCCAATGTTCGCTCTTTGGACAACAAGCTGGACCTTCTGCGGCTGAGGATGAGTGTTTCTGATGAGATGAGGAACTGCGCTGTGATCTGTCTCACGGAAACATGGCTAAACGACAGCATGCCGGACTCAGCCTTCCAGCTCGCCGGCCGGCAGCTCTTCCGCGCGGACCGCAACCAGCTGTCCGGAAAAGCACGAGGGGGCGGCTTATGCGTCTACATAAACAAAGGTTGGTGCACAAACTGTGTGATGGTAAACGCCCTATGCTCCGAGGCAACAGAACAGCTGACCGTGAAGTGTCGGCCACACTATCTGCCTCGGGAGTTTACAGCTGTGTTCGTCATTGCCGTTTACATAGCACCGGATGCTAATGCTAACAACGCACTGAAGGAGCTACATGACAACATCAGCTCGCTTCAGAGCAAGCATCCGGAGGCGTTTTACGTGGTGGCGGGGGATTTTAACCACGTGAACCTGACGAACATTTTGCCGAGGTTTTACCAACACATAGACATTCCAACACGGGGAGACAACACACTCGACCGTGTTTACACCAACATCAGAGACGCGTACAGAGCCGTCCCCCACCCCCACCTCGGGCTCTCCGACCACATCTCCATTATGCTGGTCCCTGCATACCACCCCCCGCTGCGACGCTCCAGACCCACACAGAAGACCATCACTGTGTGGCCTGGTGACGCAGACGCTGTGCTGCAGGACTGTTTCGGCTGCACAGACTGGCATGTCTTTAGGGAGGCTGCTGAGAGTGAGGGGGAGCTGGATCTGGAGGATTACACATCTGCTGTCCTCGGGTACATCAGCAAGTGTGTGGAGGATGTCACCACCACAAAGACAGTGACCTGCTACCCGAACCAGAAACCCTGGCTGAATGGAGAGGTGCGTTCTCTACTGAAAGCCAGGGATGCTGCCTTCAGGTCTGGCGACGCACAGGAACTCAGGAGGGCTAGAAGAGAGCTGACCGCAGGTGTTAAGAGGGCCAAAGCTGCATATGCTCTGAAAATCCAGGGACACTTCTCCTCCCAGGATCCTAGGAGCATGTGGAGGGGAATTAAGTGCATCACAGACTATAAAACCAGAGATGCACAATGTTCCAAAGACCCCTCCCTGCCCGAGGCTCTCAACAAATTCTATGCCCGCTTTGAGGACCCTGACACCCCGCCCAGCATAAGACTCACCCCTCCACCTGGAGAAGTACCCCTCTGTGTGACACCAGCAGAGGTAAGGAGGACCCTCAGGAGGATCAACCCCCGGAAAAGTGCTGGTCCGGATAACATACCCGGACGAGTACTACGGGAGTGCGCTGATCAGATCTCCGAGGTCCTGGCAGACATTTTCAATGTCTCCCTCACCCAGGCAGCTGTTCCCACCTGCCTGAAGACCGCCACCATCATCCCGGTCCCCAAGAGCTCCACAGTGACAGGTCTGAATGACTACCGGCCGATAGCTCTCACGCCGATAGTCACTAAATGCTTTGAAAGACTGGTTATGACCCACATCAAAGCCACCATCGACGTCACTGTGGACCCACACCAGTACGCCTACAGGAGGAACCGATCCACAGACGATGCCATTTCCTCTGTGGTCCACACTGCCCTCACCCACCTGGAGCAGAAGGACTCTTATGTCCGTATGCTCTTTGTGGACTTCACTTCCGCCTTTAACACCATGATACCCCAGACACTGACAGATAAGCTCTCCTCACTTGGTCTACGCTCTTCTCTTTGCAACTGGGTCCTGGACTTCCTGACCAACAGGCCGCAGTCTGTGAGGATCCACAACCTCTCCTCCTCCACCACAATCCTCAGCACTGGCTCCCCTCAGGGCTGTGTGTTGAGCCCCCTCTTGTTCACGCTGCTCACATATGACTGCTCACCCATCCACCCAGGCTGTCATATTGTGAAGTTTGCGGACGACACGGCAGTGGTCGGATGCATCACAAACAGTGATGAGTCTGGCTACAGACGGGAGGTAGAACACCTGGAGGGTTGGTGCAGAAAGAACAACCTCTGCATCAACATAAAGAAGACGAAGGAGATGATTGTGGACTTCAGAAGGGGCAGACATGCCCACCTCCCCCTGCATGTCGGAGGGTCTGCGGTGGAAGTGGTCTCCAGCTACAGGTACTTGGGTGTTCACCTGAGCAACAACCTCACCTGGAGCAACAACACTTCCAGCCTGGTCAGGAAGGCACATCAGCGGCTCTACTTCCTCAGGCGGTTGAGGCGAGCTGGGCTCGGGAGCTCGGTCCTCACCTCCTTCTACAGATGTGTGGTGGAGAGCGTTCTATGCTCCAGCATCAACGTGTGGCACGGAAGCTGCTCTGCTGCAGACAGGAAAGCTCTGCAGAGGGTGGTGAAGGCTGCACAGAGGTCTGTCGGAGTCAGCCTCCCCACCACCACGGACATATACACCTCCAGATGCAGGAAGAGGGCCACCTGCATCATGAAGGACCCCACTCATCCAGCACACTCACTGTTTGTCCCGCTCCCCTCAGGCAGGAGGCTGCGGAGCGTCAAGTGTAGAACGAACAGACTGAGGAACAGCTTCATTCCGGAAGCTGTAAGACTTTTAAACGCCACTTAGTGGAACCACTGCACTGACACTTTTACTGCACTGACACTTTTACGACACCAGTCACTTTAATACACTCTGCTGCTACCTTCTCCATTCCTGTTTATTTTATTTTCATATATTTTATATATTTATGTTTATTTTATTTATTAAGTACTGCTGTCTGGGTAAAACTGGGTCCTTGGGTACCACAATTTCGTTCCACCCCATGTACTACATGTGATGCGAATGACAATAAAGTCTCCTTGAACCTTGAAAAAAAAAATCAAAGAGACCCACCACCATTAAACTGGTGGAAAAGCCCACTAGAGTCCCTACTTAAAACCTTCTCTTATACAGACAGGAAAAGGTGACGACAAACAAATCTATGGCTGAACAGTTTGTAAAGTTGTGTAACGATAGCGATTAAAAACCCTCACCGCCTTTCGGTAGCGAGACCTCCTCCATTCCCGGCACAGGGGACGGATCCTCCATGTCCTTAGTGAGATCTTCATCCTGCTCATCGTCATCACGGTGGCCACGCCGTTTCCAGTGGGGTCCCGGGTTCCTGACACACCAGAACAGGAAAGGTAAGCGAATCTTAATCAAAACTCTAAATGAATGAAGGGCCACGCACCCTTGGGCCACGCACCCAGCCGTGTTTGTCGTGAGTAAATTAGAATTTTTTTTTTTAAACTAACGCTTAAAGGTGTGGGGGGGGGGGGGGGGGGGGGGGGGGGGGGGGTGTTTGTGGTGGTGGGGTGTGTTTACCCTTTCTTGCCGCCCTTCTTGCGGGACTCGGCCGGGGTGCTCGGTGGGGACGGAGAGCGGCGCCTCTTCTTCCCGCCGGCCAGCGACTTTCGCTCCTTACGATCGGGCGTACGGGAAGACTGATCAGTAACCACGGTGACGGAGTGAGGGATGAGAGAAAGAGCGAGAGAATGCGAGAATGAGAGAATGGAACGGTTCCACACACAGCAGGGAGGGGAAGAGGGGGCTGACGAAGGGACACAGAGGGGAGGAGGGGCAGAGGATGAGGAAGGGTGGAGTGAGGAGGAAGAGCTACAGAGCATGGGTGACAAACACGTACAGACGTGGATGACGGAGACACATACAGGCTGTTTCACAGAGCAGGACTTGTGATTCGCTGCAATACACACAACGTACCGGCGTACATTAAACTGCATATATGACATAGTGCTCACTATTGAACTGTGAACCACGTTAAGATATTTTATAAGATCAATACTTGAATGTATGTGTCATGTTTCAGAGGTAATAAACACATTTTATCACAAACATTAAATCCAGTCTCTAAAGCTGCCCAAAGAAACTATTACTATTTATATTGCGTGCAAGTTTCACGATGAACAGAACAATAGAAATGCTCCAAAATAGCTTAGAAAAATTGGTTCCATTAACTTACATTGGAAGTAAGGAAAAGTTATTTTTTAGACATACTCGTTTTTCTTTGCTTCAGTTTTTCTTTTAACATAAGAACAAGACACGTCCGCAGTTACACTCGTATGAAGACTGACGGTACGGAGACCTAGTCAGACGTGTCTTGCCTTGTCCACGATACGTGACAGGTTGAGCTGTAATGGCACGTCTTTCACACTACACGACTGATCAGCGACACGGGGTCACCAATTACACGACTTTCACCCTGGAGAACCGCCCACTCATCTGGCTGCTGTTCTAAAGACCCAAACTCTGGCGAGACCCAAACTCTGGCGAGACCCAAACTCTGGCGAACTCCTCCTCGACTGTTGCGTAGACGGTGATGACCTCTAACTGTATCCTCAGAGTGGACGTGCCTCTCCTTCAGCGTTAAGTGATCTGGTTAACTGAGAAGTCCTGCTTTGTGAAATGCCCTACAGAGGAGCCAAACCGACTCACCTCCTCCTCTCTGGGGAAGATGCGCTGCCGGAAGCTCACCGGCTTCCTGTTCTCGTCCACCTCATAGTCTTCCTCGTTCATCCACTCGTTAAACGCGTCTGTGTCCAGCACCCACTTAGCATGTACCTGAAAAAGGGAGGGTTTTTTTATACTGTAGGGCTGCGTGTGGGCAACAACCCGGCTGTACAACACGCATCATGATGCATGGGATATGAGTCAGTATATTAGGATACCATGAACATGTTTTTAGAAAATTTTCATAGTATAAGCACTTTGAGCTGCCACTGGTACAATAAGTGCTTTATAAATAAAGAACTATTATTACTGATAATTAATGGTCTAATGCTTATCTTAGAAAGGTAAATGTCTGAAGAAGCACTGCCATCTAGTGGTCAGAGAATTAAAACAAAACGTCTGCCACAAATTTCTGCACGTAAACGATTTCAAATCCAATGCTGTGTTTGAACATCGATACACTCCCACCAAACATTGCAATATTCAATATTTTCAATACAGCTCTACAACCGTCTGCAGCATCTTATTACACGTGTACTACGTGGATTTTAAGCAACCAACATAGTCATCAATAGGTATTTCCCACCAACACTGACTAACAATACTCAAGCGAACAGCTCTAAACCTGTATTAAAACATTTACACACTTAAACAGCACAAACACTGACGCAGATTTGAGCACCCTCACCCTCCAGGGCTTCTCTGAGTTCGGCGGGTCCTCAACCTCTCCGTCCACGTCACTCGTGGACACCCAGGTATCGTAACTAAAAAAAAAAAAAACAGCAGAGAATGACGAGAGATTATCACAGTGGAGCGCTGAGAGGGAAACTACTTCCTCACACAGTCTGAAAACTGAACCCTTGTATTCAGAGTAGGAACAGCTTTCCTTTAAATCTGTTCTATTTATCACATCCGCATTTTACTGCTAATCAGCGTTTCTGCTTGTGTGATTTTACACTATAGTGAACGGTTCTACGCACCTGTCGGGGTAATTTCCCCAGTGAACCAGCACCTGCTTGTCTTTCCGCATAACAGGACGCAGCCACTCCTCTGTAGACCACAACACGATACAATAAGCATTAACAAAAGAAACAGTGGTGAAACCTCACAGCGCTAACATACAGTATGACAGAGCATCTTATCTTATTGTGACCACCATTATTTATTTACTATATATTTAATTTATTAAGTAATTTAAAAGAAACTGCTCTGAAACCTTTCAGTAAGAAAACATTAAAGCAAACAACGCTGAGCTGCACGGCTGTGTGAACTGACCTTCCTCAGACTGTGACGGGGAGGGACAGATGAGGTGAGTGGCTTTAGACTTATCGTCAGTGATGGAGCCCTAAAGGAGAAGAAGAAGAATAAACAGATCTAAGCGATGTGCAGGTCAGTGTAACTTCTGAATTTTACTGATGGTGATTTTTACTGAAAATAAAAATGAATAAACTCTCAACACCTCTCTCTCTCTCTCTCTCTCTCTTTTTTTTTAAATAACATTTTATAAGAAGGAAGAGTAAAACAGGGCAGTCGTGAGCTGGAGGTTAAGAGAGCCGAGCTTGTGACCGGAACGTTGCCGGTTCAATCGCCCGGACCAGCAGGACACTATTGAAGCAACCTCGAACAAGACACCAGTGCGGCCCACCACCATCCGGGCAAGTGTGCTCACTGCCCCCTAGTGTGTGTGTTCAAGTGGGTGCTTCACTACCTCATGTGTGTCTGTGTTTATATATACACACGTGGGCGTTCACTGCCCCCCGTGTGTGTGCGTGTATGCATTTCACTGCCCCCTAGTGTCTCTATGTGGGTGCTTCACTACCTCCTAGTGTGAGTGTATACACACAGGGGTTTTCACTGTCCTCTAGTGTGCGCACATGTATGTACATACGTTTTACTGCCCCCTAGCGCGTGTGTTTCACTGCACGGTTGGGTTAAATGTGGAAGTCAAATTCCACTGTGTGTAAACACAAGCAGCAATTCTAATAAGTCTAATTATTACTAGTCCTAGAACGTAAGGAGCCTCCAGAAAAGAGTTGTAGATGAACAGAAGTAAAGCTCAGAGCTAAACATGCACCAAAAACCGACACAAGGACCCTTAAATGTGCAAAATTAAATCCTGAACTCAATCAAAAAACATGCAGCCCCACGGCTGTGACAAGAGCCAACGTCTCTAACCTGATGTCTCTTGATGATGTCTTTGAGTTTGCCCGCTTGCTTTTGGTCCACGTCGGATGAAATGTACACGACAGGTCGAGTCAGGCAGTTGTTCTGCAGGAAACAAGGTTACAGAGTGAAGTTAAAGAGCTAGAAGTGCAAATACACCTCTCACACAGACTAATCCGGAGCTCAGTAAACACCTCACCTGAGCCAGCGTTTTCTCAATATTCATGAACATCTCCACGTTTCTGTCCATCCGGGATGGATTCTGCAGATCAAATCTTCTCCTGAAAGCAAAAACAGAGGAAAGATCTCAGATGGGGTCCTCTGAACTGAAGCAGCTCAGTGTGTGAAAATTTGTATTTCTTAAAAGGATGGTTTACTGATCTGGGCTGCATAATTGAAACACTTCATGACCTCACAGAAAGAAACATACACACTGAAAGATACTGATATTAAAGTTAAACTAACTTCTAAATTCTAGCCCCTATTTGGACAGGATTAGTTTTACATGAGGATTCTTATAGATGGGATGAGCTGCTCTTCAGAGAAGACTAACAAACGTTTACTTTTAATGTAGCTGTTAATTCGTGAATTCTGACCATTTACTTTGCTGTCCGATGTCAAAGCAGTGAGTACTCAGCATCACTGTTAGCTCAGAAATTCAGTGTATACAGCCAAATTACTTTTTTTTTTTCACGAGTTCTACACACAAGGACAGTAACTGTAGGAAACTCCCTGCTCATTACTGCTCCTTCCACTCCATCACTGATCTACATAAACAGACGTGGGTACTAGGACACAGACAGAAGAGGTCAGAAAAAAAAAAAACCCCAAAAAACACTGCGTTCTTTCACCTGCGCAGAACAGCTAAAATTCAACACTATTTCTCAGTCCACTGCTGAAATCCTCATTCATGGCTTCATTTCCAGCCGACTAGACTACTGTAACTGCTTGCTGGCTGGCATTAGCTCCTCCTCTTCCCATAAGCTTCAGATGGTACAACTCCGCTGCTCGTTTACTCACGACCACATTACACCTGTTCTCCAGCATCTTCACTGGCTCCCTGTTAAATATAACATCCAGCTCAAGATTCTCCTACTTACTTCTAAAGCTCTAAACAGTCGTGCCCCTCCCTATCTGTCCAACCTCCTCCTTCCTTAAAGGTCGTCTCAAATGCACCATCTTCTAAACTGTGGCTTTGGTGATCGGGCTTTTTCCAGACTTGCTCCTCGACTTACTCCCACCTATGGTCAAACAATCTTCCTCTCTTTCCATATTCAAATTTAATCCTAAGACTCACCTCTTCTCTCTCGCCTACGACCTTCCCTCTGTTTAACTTACTCCTTCACTCATCTCTGATGTCTAGTTATTGTCAGGTTGATGCTTCTTCTTTACTTTTTGTGTGTTTAATATTTCTATATTCGTTCTACAACTGATTATAACCTGCTAATGACTAAGTGTCTTTGGGTTTTTAGAAAAGCGCTACATAAGAATAAAGTATAATTATTATTATTGTTAATCCAAATATAATTCCTTCATCTAACACAGAAAACGCAGCGCCAGCAGTAGGTCTTCACACTCACATCTACTAAAACCTTTGCGTTTATTGATGACGCAGAAAAAACAGTGCAAGATCAGTCACTCACCAGCCCTGCTCACTCTTAAACTTGTATGCTGAACCCAGAATGTGACAGAGTGCTCCAGCTGGCTTGAAGTCCAAGAAGCTCTTCGCCTGAAAAGACCAGAAAGTATCTACAATGATTCTGATCCAAGCAATTCCAGAGTCTGCTTTTCTCAGTACTGTTGTAGGCTTACACACACACACACACTATGTTCTTTAACCTGGGCTGTACAACATCTTGGAAACATACACAAATGTACTTATAGGAGTTGGCAATATGACAAAAACTAAAAAAAAATGTTCTAGACACAATCAGAACTGTTCACAGTGGTGGTGAATGGAACCAGACGTCCACCTCTAGAAGCTGTTCTAGATACAGTCAGAACTGTTCACAGTGGTGGTGAATGGAACCAGACGTCCACCTCTAAAAGCTCCTCACAGAAAGTTCTTACAGTAGATGTTATAAATACACTGTCTGATGTCCGAGACGCTGTTTATGATAGTTTAGAGAAGATCTTAGTCTTAAAATCCATTCACAGTGGAGGGATACATACAGGACGCTGTGAGGTTCAAATAGTCCCCAAAGAAAACCTAGTATTTTCACATCTTCCACATTTTACCAACAACATCCATATAAACTCAGAAGACACATGTAGCCTTACTGGTGACCCCTGGTTACCCTCTCCACCACTGTAAACATCTAAACCACTTCACACCAAAACACTCAAATTGATGTTTTTTGTGCAATGACTTGCATAACTGGTAAAGTATTCACAGTACACCCAGAACAGCCTAATAATCACATATTGATAAAATACCATCACACTGCAGTCACTGCACATGTGTTTAAGATACACGTGTAAAACCAACAAGGAAAGCATCGTCAGCGAAGCGGTACTTACAGGCAGCTTGGTGAGGGCCGGGTTGCTCACCCTGCGGCCGAACGCGTCCTCCTGAAACTGGAGCAGCTGCACCACCAGCCCAGCCAAAGACTTACACGACGGAGAGTCGGCCTGGACATACTGCAAAACAACAACCACAACAAGAGAACGTCATCCCTGTGTGCTGTGTAGTGACATCTGAGGTCCACTATGAACATTCGCCGGGCTTCACATATCAAAAACCATCTGCAATTAGAAGACCACTTTCCAACATCCAGAGATTATTTATGCAACATTTTACAACTTAGCGTTTACATACTATATGAACCTCAAAAGCTGGTCTTCCATGACACTGGCTCTTCAACCAGGAGAGTAATTTAACATTAAATAACAGTGCTAAACATATAAACAGTAAATAAATTAGAGACATGAAGACACGCATATGAACATTCATACCTCACAGTATTATTAGACTAACACAGACATACAGGTCTCGTAGACCTGAAGACCTGAAGCCTTGAGGAGCTCAGAATTATTTCTGGACCTTATAAACCTACAACTGTCTAATATCTACAGCTAAACCAAATCTCTGAACTGGGACTGAACTGCTGCTATTATGATGAAGAACTTGGCTTTGCTGTTGACCAAGCTGGTTGCACCTCAAAGAATTGAAACAAAAAGTGCTGCTTATCACAAAGAACTATACCTGGTAATAGATCAGAGGAAGTTATATATCATAAAGATCATACATATCAGCATGTTTGCTTTAAAATGTTGGGTAAACAAGCTAAACGGATCGAAGTACTATGAACCAGCCGTGCAAGAAAATACGATGATAATGGCTAAAGCTGCACAGTAACTCAAAAAATAGATATCATATTGGTGTTCATATTGACACCAAACCTGTTTAAATGTGCATCCTAACGGGGGTTACAGTTAAAATATACATAAATATATAACCGTTAGCTTCGCCGGCTAACCTCCCCCATTCAGCACGCTAGTCAAAACATTGCCTCAGTTAGCTTAGCATAGGTAGCTCCGAAATCAGCCGAATTTACACAGAACGAGGCTCAGAAACGCCGAAGAAACGAGTCCGGTTATGTGGGAATGCAGCCCAGAGACGAATGAAACGGCCACACATGAATAAACTCTTTATTTCGGCGGAGAAATCTCAGAGTTGTTCAGCGACATCACGCTGTTGTGACGGAGCTCTATTGTGTGTGCGCGCGGGCCGCGTTAGCTTTAGCACTAGCACGCTAACCTTCTTGTAGTGTTTCCCGATCCACAGCCGGACCGCCTCGAGCTGCGACACCGTCTCCCCGCTCTCCCAGAACTTGGCGGACGGGCCTCCGTCCTTCTTCCTGCCCACCGCGGCTCCTGTCCCCGCCGCTCCGGTGCCGGCTCCGCCCGCCGGCCCGCCGCCTGTTCCCGCTCCGGTCGCCGCCATCCTCGCGCCGCTCAACTGCAAGTCCACGCCAGGCCGCGCGCTGCGCTCCTTTACCGATCACGAGAGTTCGCGCGGCGTTAAAGCGGGTAGCACCTCCAGCGGCGGAGCAGAGGAACTGCAGCCTGGCTGCGTTGTTTACGGAGGCGGTTAAAAAGGGGAACGTCTTGCGGTTCGTGCGCACGTTTTCTCTCTCGCGGTTCTCTCGGTTTTGTTCTTATCGTGCGCACGTTTTCTTTTTACATGCGTTCACATTGTGTATGAGCGGACTACAGCGGGCAGCGCCTCCAGCGGCGGAGCAGAGACACTACAGCCCTCACTGCTTGTTTACAATTTTTTAATGGGGTGTAAAACAGAAAAAATAATTCGAGAGCACGTCTTGCAGTTCAGCTTGTTTAAGAGTTTAACACGGTTTACATGTGGTTCTCTTGTTTATTTTTTTATATCGTGCACACGTTTTCTTTTTTTTTTAAATGTGTTCACTTTATGCACAAGCAGACTAAAGCTGTATCAGCGGTGGCGTAGGGTGCAGCTGACGGTTTGTGAGGGGATCATGGGTAATGTAGTCCGGAGTATCAGTAGAGGTGTGGGGTGCAGCTGACGGTTTGTGAGGGAATCATGGGTAATGTAGTCCGGAGTATCAGTAGAGGTGTGGGGTGCAGCTGACGGTTTGTGAGGGGATCATGGGTAATGTAGTCCGGAGTATCAGTAGAGGTGTGGGGTGCAGCTGACGGTTTGTGAGGGGATCATGGGTAATGTAGTCCGGAGTATCAGTAGAGGTGTGGGGTGCAGCTGACGGTGTGTGAGGGGATCATGGGTAATGTAGTCCGGAGTATCAGTAGAGGTGTGGGGTGCAGCTGACGGTGTGTGAGGGGATCATGGGTTATGTAGTCCGGAGTATCAGTAGAGGTGTAGGGTGCAGCTGACGGTTTGTGAGGGAATCATGGGTAATGTAGTCCGGAGTATCAGTAGAGGGGATCATGGGTAATGTAGTCCGGAGTGTCAGTAGAGGTGTGGGGTGCAGCTGACGGTGTGTGAGGGGATCATGGGTAATGTAGTCCGGAGTATCAGTAGAGGTGTGGGGTGCAGCTGACAGTTTGTGAGGGGATCATGGGTAATGTAGTCCGGAGTATCAGTAGAGGTGTGGGGTGCAGCTGACGGTGTGTGAGGGGATCATGGGTAATGTAGTCCGGAGTATCAGTAGAGGTGTGGGGTGCAGCTGACGGTTTGTGAGGGGATCATGGGTAATGTAGTCCGGAGTATCAGTAGAGGTGTGGGGTGCAGCTGACGGTTTGTGAGGGGATCATGGGTAATGTAGTCCGGAGTATCAGTAGAGGTGTGGGGTGCAGCTGACGGTTTGTGAGGGGATCATGGGTAATGTAGTCCGGAGTATCAGTAGAGGTGTGGGGTGCAGCTGACGGTTTGTGAGGGGATCATGGGTAATGTAGTCCGGAGTATCAGTAGAGGTGTGGGGTGCAGCTGACGGTTTGTGAGGGGATCATGGGTAATGTAGTCCGGAGTATCAGTAGAGGTGTAGGGTGCAGCTGGTGATAAACAAATACAGATAATGAGCTGAATGTTCATAACAAAACAAACTGGGTGAAGCTGCCGGTGATAAGCTGCTCAGTACACGTGTACTGGTTTACATGCAGGTCTTGACTGCTCCAGCATGGCGGACACACAGATGCATTGCCTCTACGCCCTGAACCCCCAGTTGGTGTCGCCCTCAAGACCTGTTGTTGAGAATCTTTGTTATTGTATTGTTTTTAAGAGTGAAATGAAATACACTCTGTGGTGTTATTACACTCTGTATGTGGAGCGGTAGTCTCCAGGGTGAGACAGGTGTAGACAGTCCCCGGTCACTGTCTGCGCCCGTCACTGATATCATTGTCCTCTTCTGTGTATCTGGTGGGTCTTTGTGAATATATCATTAATGCTTTCTTGTAAACGTGAGAAGGTGTTTTGGTGTGAGACCCTGATTTTCTCCAGCAGGCAGTTTGGAGGAGCTCGGTTATAAATACAGCTGCAAGAAAAACAAGTGAGTCGATCCCACACTGATTACTAATAATACAGGAGCTGATAGTTCATCTAAATCACAACTACTGACAAACACCATCTAACTACACTAGTAACACACACACACACACACACACACACACACACACACACACACACACACACACACACACACACACACACACTAACTACACTAGTAACACACACACACACACACACACACACTAATAACACACACAAACTACACTAATAACACACACACACTAACCACACTAATAACACACACACACTAACCACACTAATAACACACACAAACACCAACTACACTAATAACACACACACATGCACACAAACAAACTACACTAATAACACACACACACACTAACTACACTAGTAACACACACACACACACACACTAATAACACACACAAACTACACTAATAACACACACACACACTAACCACACTAATAACACACACACACTAACCACACTAATAACATACACAAACACTAACTACACTAATAACACACACACATGCACACAAACAAACTACACTAATAACACACACACACACACACTAACTACACTAGTAATACACACACACACACTAATAACACACACAAACTACACTAATAACACACACACACTAACCACACTAATAACACACACACACACACTAACCACACTAATAACACACACAAACACTAACTACACTAATAACACACACACACGCACACAAACAAACTACACTAATAACACACACACACACACAGACACACACCCACACTAACTACACTAATAACACACACGCACACAAACAAACTACACTAATAACACACACACACAACTACACTAATAACACACACAAACTACACTGATAACACACACACACAAACTACACTAATAACACAAACACACACTAAGAACACTAATAAGACACAAACACACACACACGCACACTAACTACACTAATAACATACACACAGACACACTAACTACACTAATAAAACATACACACACACACACTAACTACACTAATAACATACAGACACACTAACTACACTAATAAAACATACACACACACACACTAACTACACTAATAACACACACACACTAACTACATTAATCACACACACAAACTACACTAATAACACACACACACACACTAACAACACTAATAACACACATACACTAACTACACTAATAACACACTCACTAACTACACTAATAATGCACACACACACACTAACTAAACTAATAACACACACACTAACTACACTAATAACGCACACACACTATAACTAAACTAATAACACACACACTAACTACACTAATAACGCACACACACACTAACTAAACTAATAACACACATACACTAACTACACTAATAACACACACACTAACTACACTAATAACACACATACACTAACTACACTAATAATGCACACACACACTAACTAAACTAATAACACACACACTAACTACACTAATAACGCACACACACTATAACTAAACTAATAACACACACACTAACTACACTAATAATGCACACACACTATAACTAAACTAATAACACACACACTAACTACACTAATAACGCACACACACACTAACTAAACTAATAACACACATACACTAACTACACTAATAACACACACACTAACTACACTAATAATGCACACACACACTAACTAAACTAATAACACATACATTAACTACACTAATAACACATACATTAACTACACTAATAACACACACACACTAACTACACTAATAACACATACATTAACTACACTAATAACACATACATTAACTACACTAATAACACATACATTAACTACACTAATAACACACACACACTAACTACACTAATAACACATACATTAACTACACTAATAATATACATTAACTACACTAATAACACATACATTAACTACACTAATAACACACACACACACACTAACTACACTAATAACACATACATTAACTACACTAATAACACACACACTAACTACACTAATAACGCACACACACACTAACTAAACTAATAACACATACATTAACTACACTAATAACACATACATTAACTACACTAATAACACATACATTAACTACACTAATAACACACACACACACACTAACTACACTAATAACACATACATTAACTACACTAATAACACATACATTAACTACACTAATAACACACACACACTAACTACACTAATAACACATACATTAACTACACTAATAACACATACATTAACTACACTAATAACACATACATTAACTACACTAATAACACACTCACTAACTAAACTAATAACACATACATTAACTACACTAATAACACACACACTAACTACACTAATAACACATACATTAACTACACTAATAACACATACATTAACTACACTAATAACACACTCACTAACTAAACTAATAACACATACATTAACTACACTAATAACACACACACTAACTACACTAATAACACACACACACACACTAACTACACTAATAACACACACACACACACTAACTACACTAATAACACATACATTAACTACACTAATAACACATACATTAACTACACTAATAACACATACATTAACTACACTAATAACACACATTAACTACACTAATAACGCACACACACACACTAACTACACTAATAACACACACACTAACTACACTAATAACACACACACTAACTACACTAATAACGCACACACACACACTAACTACACTAATAACACACACACTAACTACACTAATAACGCACACACACACTATAACTAAACTAATAACACACACACTAACTACACTAATAATGCACACACACTATAACTAAACTAATAACACATACATTAACTAAACTAATAACACATACATTAACTACACTAATAACACACACACTAACTACACTAATAACACACACTAACTACACTAATAACGCACACACACACACTAACTACACTAATAACACACACACTAACTACACTAATAACGCACACACACACTATAACTAAACTAATAACACACACACTAACTACACTAATAATGCACACACACTATAACTAAACTAATAACACATACACTAACTAAACTAATAACACATACATTAACTACACTAATAACACATACATTAACTACACTAATAACACATACATTAACTACACTAATAACGCACACACTAACTACACTAATAACACACACACTAACTACGCTAAAACTCACTAACACAGAATCACTAACACAGAGAATCACTAACACAAAGACTCACTAACACAGACTCACTACCACAGACAATCACTAACACAGACAGTCACTAACACAGACAATCACTAACACAGAGAATCGCCAACACAGAGATTCACTAACACAGAGACTCACTAACACAGAAACTCACTAACACAGAGTCACTAAGACAGAGAATCATTAACACAGGAAATCATTAACACAGAGACTCATTAACATAGAGATTCACCAACACATATACTCAGTAACACAGACTCACCAACACAGAGTCTCACTAACACAGACTCACTAACACAGAGATTCACTAACACAGAGACTCACTAACACAGACTCACTAACACAGAAACTCACTAACACAGAGACTCACCAACATAGAGACTCACTAACACAGACTCAATAACACAGACTCATTAACACAGAAACTCACTAGCACAGACTCACTAACACAGAGACTCACTAACACAGACTCACTAACAGAAACTCACTAACACAGACTCATTAACACAGAAACTCACTAACACAGACTCACTAACACAGAGACTCACTAATACAGAGACTCATTAACACAGACTCATTAACACAGAAACTCTCTAACACAAAATCACTAACACAGACTCACCAACACAGAGACTCACTAACACAGACTCATTAACACAGCCTCATTAACACAGAAACTCACTAGCACAGACTCACTAACACAGAGACTCACTAACACAGACTCACTAACAGAAACTCACTAACACAGACTCATTAACACAGAAACTCACTAACACAGACTCACTAACACAGAGACTCACTAATACAGAGACTCACGAATACAGAGACTCATTAACACAGACTCATTAACACAGAAACTCTCTAACACAAAATCACTAACACAGACTCACTAACACAGAGACTCACTAATACAGAGACTCACTAATACAGAGACTCATTAACACAGACTCATTAACACAGAAACTCTCTAACACAAAATCACTAACACAGACTCACTAACACAGAGACTCTCTATCTATCTATCTATCTATCTATCTATCTATCTATCTATCTATCTATCTATCTATCTATCTATCTATCTAATAAACCAGTGCTGACTAAAGGAGTTATGTTTTAGAGTGTAAGCTGGAAAATATTCACGGGTAGATCCCAGATCTGGGACTAGATTAGGAATAATGGAGAAGGGAGTGTCTTCACAGAGATCTTGGAGCATGTGTTGTGGGAATGTCAGGTACGTTGCACACAGAGGGACAGGTTAAACCCTCTGAGAGTAATCCGAGCCTGTAGGGTGAATTAATGAGGCTGGATTTGGGTCACAATAAAAAGGAATTGTCTGAGAAAAATCCCCTGCTGAGTGAATAGTGTAAATTTAGGAGAATGACTTCCTCATGTGAAAGTATAAAAGCCTGAGTGCTCACACTCTCTCGCACAGGTGCTGCCACACATCCGAGACCAAGATTCTCCAGAAACACAGCCAGGTCAGTACCAGTACAGTACAGCTGCAGCAGCATTCCAGACAGGAACTGTGAGCTCGGGAACAATACACAGCTGAGGTCAGTAAATGTCCAGAGTCTTATAGTAAAGCTGAGGTAAACACTTAAATCAGTAACATTGATTAGAAATATTGGCTAGTAATACAGTTAGTAATAAGCTTAGTAATATGCTTAGTACCACTAAACTTCAGTTAGTGATACAGTTAATTATATGCTTAGTAATACACTTAGTAATACACTTAGTAATACACTTAGTAGTACAGTTAATTATATGCTTAGTAATACACTTAGTAATACACTTAGTAATACACTTAGTAGTACAGTTAATTATATGCTTAGTAATACACTTAAGTAATACACTTAGTAGTACAGTTAATTATATGCTTAGTAATACACTTAAGTAATACACTTAGTAATACACTTAGTAATACATTTAGTAATACATTTAGTAATACACTCAGTAATACACTTAGTAATACAGTTAGTAATACACTTAGTAATACACTTATTAATAGAGTTAGTAATACAGTTAGTAATACACTTAGTAATACACTTAGTAATAAAGATAGTAATACATTTAGTAATACATTTAGTAATACACTCAGTAATACACTTAGTAATACACTTAGTAATACAGTTAGTAATACACTTAGTAATACATTTAGTAATACACTTAGTAATACACTTAGTAATACATTTAGTAATACACTTATTAATACAGTTAGTAATACATTTAGTAATACACTTAGTAATACATTTAGTAATAAAGTTAGTAATACACTTATTAATACAGTTAGTAATACAGTTAGTAATACACTTAGTAATACATTTAGTAATAAAGTTAGTAATACATTTAGTAATACATTAAGTAATACACTTAGTAATACACTTAATAATACACTTAGTAATACAGTTAGTAATACACTTAGTAATACACTTAGTAATACAGTTAGTAATACATTTAGTAATACATTTAGTAATACACTCAGTAATACACTTAGTAATACAGTTAGTAATACACTTAATAATACACTTAGTAATACAGTTAGTAATACACTTAGTAATACACTTAGTAATACAGTTAGTAATACATTTAGTAATACACTCAGTAATACATTAAGTAATACACTTAGTAATACACTTAATAATACACTTAGTAATACAGTTAGTAATACACTTAGTAATACACTTAGTAATACACTTAGTAATACATTTAGTAATACATTTAGTAATACACTCAGTAATACACTTAGTAATACAGTTAGTAATACAGTTAGTAATACAGTTAGTAATACATTTAGTAATACATTTAGTAATACACTCAGTAATACACTTAGTAATACATTTAGTAATACAGTTAGTAATACACTTAGTAATACAGTTAGTAATACATTTAGTAATACACTTAGTAATACATTTAGTAATACACTTAGTAATACATTTAGTAATACACTCAGTAATACACTTAGTAATACATTTAGTAATACAGTTAGTAATACACTTAGTAATACAGTTAGTAATACATTTAGTAATACACTTAGTAATACATTTAGTAATACACTTATTAATACAGTTAGTAATACATTTAGTAATACACTTAGTAATACATTTAGTAATAAAGTTAGTAATACACTTATTAATACAGTTAGTAATACACTTAGTAATACACTTAGTAATACATTTAGTAATAAAGTTAGTAATACATTTAGTAATACATTAAGTAATACACTTAGTAATACACTCAATAATACACTTAGTAATACAGTTAGTAATACACTTAGTAATACACTTAGTAATACAGTTAGTAATACATTTAGTAATACATTTAGTAATACACTCAGTAATACACTTAGTAATACATTTAGTAATACAGTTAGTAATACAGTTAGTAATACATTTAGTAATACATTTAGTAATACACTCAGTAATACACTTAGTAATACATTTAGTAATACAGTTAGTAATACACTTAGTAATACAGTTAGTAATACATTTAGTAATACATTTAGTAATACACTCAGTAATACACTTAGTAATACACTTAGTAACAGACTTAGTAATACTCTTAGTAACACAGTTAGTAATGCAGTTAGTAATACACTTAGTTACACAGTTAGTAATAGCGTTAGTAATAAGTTTAGTAATGCTAATGATTTACACACTGTTGTTGTTGTCTTTGCCTCGTGGCCTGGGGTTGTTATTGGGGTTATTATTGGGTTTATTGGGGTTGTTATTGGGTTTATTGGGGTTATTATTGGGGTTATTATTGGGGTTATTGGGGTTATTATTGGGTTTATTGGGTTTATTGGGGTTGTTATTGGGTTTATTGGGGTTATTATTGGGTTTATTGGGGTTATTATTGGGGTTATTATTGGTTTGTTGGGTTTATTGGGGTTGTTATTGGGTTTTTTGGGGTTTATTGGGGTTGTTATTGAGTTTATTGGGGTTATTATTGGGTTTATTATTGGGTTTATTGGGGTTATTATTGGGGTTATTTGGGTTGTATTTGGGGTTTATTGGGGTTATTATTGGGTTTATTGGGGTTATTATTGGGTTTATTGGGGTTATTATTGGGTTTATTGGGGTTATTATTTCATCGCTGTCCAAACAAACATACTTTGTGTGAACATTAAACTAATGTTATTAACGAGTATCTTCAAAATAGTAACTATACAGGAGAGGACAAAAACAGTATGGATTAGTCCTGTTCGCTAGGGTTCGTGTTGAACCTCACAGCTCTGTAGAGTTTTATGATGACAAACACCTTTATAGTGCATGTTAATAAATTTGTGGGCGGAGCTTTAGAAGGAGTTTTGAGGGGAGGAGTTTAAACATCAACAGTGGTTCTCCAGAATTGCTTAATGTAACTTTAAGATCAACAGAACGCATGTTAGCAGAGTTACTTCTCACTTATCTTCTTATTTGTTCAGGTAAAAAATGGAACTCCACATGTTTTTACTGCTGGGATTAATCACAGCATCTGCTTTCACCGACGCATCATCTATGAAAGGTACACATACACTTCTACACACATACATACAAATATACATACATACATACATACATACATACATACATACACACATACATACAAATATACATACATACATACATACATACATACATACATACATACATACAAACATACATATATACATAAATATATATATATTTAATAATAAAGTTTTTACTGGGTAAATAAAAGCTTTCTGAAACAATAACTAAAAGCTTCCTGGAACAATAACTTTTTACATAGATGTATAATAAATGTCTCCAAGTGACTAAAACCTCCTTAAATCCTCAAATCCACACACTTACAAACTATCACTTTAAACCGAAATATTATATATAACTATAACAGAATAACTCCTGTAGATATAAAACTGACCGAAACTGCATTGTTCTGTTTTCAGCTAAAAACCTCGCTCTCTATGGAAAAGCTACACAGTCGACCTTGGTCAGTAACCCTTATGCGCCATTCGGTCAAGCCTACAACGCTATTGATGGAAATACTGATTCAAACTACAACCACGGGTCCTGCACCGCCACTGACACACAACAGAACCCCTGGTGGAGAGTGGACCTGCTGGACGAGTACACAGTGACCTCCATCACCATCACTAACAGAGCAGACTGCTGTCCAGAGAGGATCAACGGAGCTGAGATCCACATCGGAAACTCTTTAGACGACGATGGAAACAACAATGCATTGTAGGGAACTGAAAGATAAGAAGATAAGCTCCAGATATAAGAACCACCAAGAAAACAAACCACCACATACTAAAGTGTTGAGCTACAACTGGTGTGTTGGTGGACCTCGATAACGAGGAGCTCCACAACTTCTGTGGTTTGGTTCTCTTTTACTGTCCTGTGGATCAACCAGCACCACACACTCAACTCCGCCCCTCTCGTCATTAACGTTACACTGTTTACTTACCGTAACGTACACTTTTAAATCTATCACCAGTGTTCACCCCCAAATCACACTTACACACTACAATACTCACTCCTACTGACCACCAGCACCATCAGCTCAGCTTCTCCTTCAACAGTTCTCCTGTTTCCACCTTAAATGGAGGTGCAGGTGCACTGTTTAAGGTGGAACAGGAGAACTGGTGAATGAGCTGCTTCACCCTTGTGTGCTCGGTAGGAGTGAGTATTGTAGAGTGAACAGTTGGCCTGTGGGTGATGTTTCTGTTCACAACTAAACTAATAACACACAAGCAGTTGTACTGTGTGCGGTTAACAACAAACTGCTGTTAGTTCAATCAGACATAACGCAGCGACACCTAAAACTTTGATCAACCGTAACCGATAAACAGATTTTTATTAACACCAGATCACCAAACACTCCTGTTTAGTAGTGAAAACTTTGTGTAAAACGTGCTTCTGATTGGAACATGGTAGATGTTCATGCTAGTTTTTCCAGATTGGGTCATGTGGTCACTGACTCTCTTGTGCTTGTGCCGTTGTGTATTCTCTCCAGGGCTGTGGTGATTCCCAGCATCCCTGCAGGACTTTCCAAGACCTTCCACTTTGAAAATGGCTTTCCAGGTCGTTATGTTAATGTGCTCCTGCCAGGAGATAACCGGCTCCTTACTCTCTGTGAGGTCCAGGTCTATGGATATCCCACTCCAGAGGGTAAGAAGAGCATATAACACTTAATCAAAGTGGACTTAGTTTGACTCAGACTTGGGGTAAAGTAGATTTAGTCTTGATTCAGTCCTTGGTTAAAGTAGACTTGGTCTTGATTTGGTATTGGGGTAAAGTAGACTTGGTCTTGTTTCCTTCTTGGGGTAAAGTAGATTTAGTCTTGATTCAGTCCTTGGGTAAAGTGGATTTGGTCTTGTTTCGGTCTTGGGGTGAAGTAGATTTGGTCTTGATTTGGTATTGGGGTAAAGTAGATTTGGTATTGATTCGATCTTAGGGTAAAGAAGATTTGGTCTTTATTCAGTCTTCGGGTATAGTAGACTTGGTCTTGTTTCAGTCTTGGGGTAAAGTAGATTTGGTCTTGATTTGGTCCTTGGGTAAAGTAGATTTAGTCTTGATTCAGTCCTTGGGTAAAGTAGACTTGGTCTTGTTTCGGTCTTGGGGTGAAGTAGATTTGGTCTTGTTTCGGTCTTGGGGTGAAGTAGATTTGGTCCTGATTTGGTATTGGGGTAAAGTAGATTTGGTATTGATTCGATCTTAGGGTAAAGAAGATTTGGTCTTTATTCAGTCATCGAGTAAAGTAGATTTGGTCTTGATTCAGTCTTCGGGTATAGTAGACTTGGTCTTGTTTCAGTCTTGGGGTAAAGTAGATTTGGTCTTGATTTGGTCCTTGGGTAAAGTAGATTTAGTCTTGATTCAGTCCTTGGGTAAAGTAGACTTGGTCTTGTTTCGGTCTTGGGGTAAAGTAGATTTGGTCTTGATTTGGTATTGGGGTAAAGTAGACTTGGTCTTGTTTCGGTCTTGGGGTAAAGTAGATTTGGTCTTGATTTGGTATTGGGGTAAAGTAGACTTGGTCTTGTTTCGGTCTTGGGGTGAAGTAGATTTGGTCTTGATTTGGTATTGGGGTAAAGTAGATTTGGCCTTGATTCAGTCTTCAGGTAAAGTAGATTTGGTCTTGATTCGGTCTTGGGGTGAAGTAGATTTGGTCTTGATTTGGTATTGGGGTAAAGTAGATTTGGCCTTGATTCAGTCTTCGGGTAAAGTAGATTTAGTATTGATTCGATCTTGGGGTAAAGAAGATTTGGTCTTTATTCAGTCATCGGGTAAAGTAGATTTGGTCTTGATTTGGTCTTGGGGTAAAGTAGATTTGGTCTTGATTTGGTCTTGGGGTAAAGTAGATTTGGTCTTGATTTGGTCTTGGGGTAAAGTAGATTTGGTCTTGATTCGGTCTTGGGGTAAAGTAGATTTGGTCTTGATTCGGTCTTGGGGTAAAGTAGATTTAGTTTTGACTCGTTCTTGGGATAAAGTAGATTTGGTCTTGATTTGGTCTTAGGGCAAAGTAGATTTGGTCTTGATTCGGTCTTGGGGTAAAGTAGATTTGGTCTTGATTCGGTCTTGGGGTAACGTAGATTTGGTCTTGATTTGGTCTTGGGGCAAAGTAGATTTGGTCTTGATTCGGTCTTGGGGTAAAGTAGATTTGGTCTTGATTCGGTCTTGGGGTAAAGTAGATTTGGTCTTGATTCGGTCTAGGGGTAAAGTAGATTTGGTCTTGATTCGGTCTTGGGGTAAAGTAGATTTGGTCTTGATTCGGTCTTGGGGTAAAGTAGATTTGGTCTTGATTCGGTCTTGGGGTAAAGTAGATTTGGTCTTGATTCGGTCTTGGGGTAAAGTAGATTTGTTCTTGATTCGGTCTTGGGGTAAAGTAGATTTGGTCTTGATTCAGTCTTCAGGTAAAGTAGATTTGGTCTTGATTCGGTCTTGGGGCAAAGTAGATTTGGTCTTGATTCGGTCTTGGGGTAAAGTAGATTTGGTCTTGATTCGGTCTTGGGGTAAAGTAGATTTGGTCTTGATTCGGTCTTGGGGTAAAGTAGATTTGGTCTTGATTCGGTCTTGGGGTAAAGTAGATTTGGTCTTGATTCGGTCTTGGGGTAAAGTAGATTTGGTCTTGATTCGGTCTTGGGGTAAAGTAGATTTGTTCTTGATTCGGTCTTGGGGTAAAGTAGATTTGGTCTTGATTCGGTCTTTGGGGTAAAGTAGATTTGGTCTTGATTCGGTCTTGGGGTAAAGTAGATTTGGTCTTAACTCATCAGACACACATGATTGATTTACACCCACTGACTCTTCACCTGTTACCTTTGCAGGAGAGAATGTAGCTCTGAATGGCGTAGCTACACAGTCCAGTCTTTATTCATTTAACTTTGCCTCCTGTGCTGTTGATGGAAACCGAGATGGTATGTTACCTCGTGGTTCCTGCTCGGTCGTTAACTACGATTATAGTCCCTGGTGGAGACTCGATCTGCTGAAACAACACAAAGTCTTTTCCATCATCGTCACCAACAGACAGGATCACGTTCCTGAAAGGCTGATCGGAGCTGAAATCAGAATTGGAAGTAGTCTGGACAACTATGGCAACAACAACCCGATGTAAACTGCTTTCAGTCTTTCTGACTACAAAACAAATTAATTTTCAATAATTTTCAAAGTCGAGAATTATATATTAGAAAGTAACTTCTCATGTTCTGCCTCACCAGATGCACAGTGATCACCTCCCTCAGTGGAGATCCTACCATGGCCTTTGATTGTAAAGGGATGGAAGGTCGCTACGTCAACGTTGTGATTCCAGGACGGAGCGAGTACCTCACTCTGTGTGAGGTGGAGGTGTACGGAGTTCCTCTGGTCTGAAGAAGCTCTGGGACTTTATGATTACAGTGTGACGCTGATCAGTTTTGCTTCATTGGTGGTTGTTGGTCGTGATTGAACAATGACACAGATAGAATTTGGATTGAAATAAATGCAAGTCATGTGGGGGGCAGCGATCAAAGGGGGAAACTTCCATCGTCTATATTTACAGCCCTGAAAGCACCAAATATCCGTTTCCCTCAGAAACTATAACTGATACTAGACTTTGATCGTTCAGTATATTTTGATCTTGTTATTTGGTGGATTGTAAGTTGAGGGGTTTATTTCATGAGCTGATTTTCAGGTTGTTACTCTGTGTACTGTAACAACTGTATTTTATTCAAACTGCTTTAAAACAGGTTTGAAGGGTTCACTGCTGTTACTGTGATGATTATGAATGATTTATTGTGTATAACTTTGTGTAATTCTAAGTAGGCTGCTTTGTTACTGGCTTTTCGGTTCCTAACATTGTTACACTAAACTGAACTGTATGCTTATTGGTTGAGTATTGTTTATCTCCTGGGTAAATAATTTTTAATATTTTTTTTTCTTTTAATGGCTTTATAACAGCACAAGATCAAGATTTAATGGACTTTACTGTCATTTTTACGTCCTCCAGTTCATATGGTGCAACACAAAATAATAAAATACACACAATACAATATACACAGTACAATATACATGGTGCAATATACACAGTACAATATACACAATACAATACACACAATACAATATACATGGTACAATACACACAGTATAATACACACAATACAATATGCACAGTACAATACACACAATACAATATACACAATACAATACACACAATACAATATACATGGTACAATACACACAATATAATACACTCAATACAATATACACAGTACAATATACATGGTACAATACACACAGTATAATACACACAATACAATATACACAATACAATATACACAGTACAATATACACAGTACAATATACACAATACAATATACATGGTCCAATACATACAGTATAATACACACAATACAATATACACAGTGCAGTATACATGGTACAATACACACAGTATAATACACACAATACAATATACACAGTACAATATACACAATACAATACACACAATACAATATACATGGTACAATACACACAATATAATACACACAATACAATATACACAGTACAATACACATGGTACAATACACACAGTATAATACACACAATACAATATACACAGTACAATATACACAATACAATATACACAATACAATATACACAGTATGACACCCACAATACAATATACATGGTACAATACACACAGTATAATACACACAGTGCAATATACACAGTACAATATACACAGTAAAACATACATGGTACAATACACACAGTATAATACAATATACACAGTACAATATACACAATACAATATACATGGTACAATACACACAGTATAATACAATATACACAGTAGAATATACACAGTACAATATACACAATACAACATACAAAGTACAATACACACAATACAATATACACAATACAATATACACAGTACGACACCCACAATACAATATACATGGTACAATACACACAGTATAATACACACAGTAGAATATACACAGTACAATATACACAATACAATATACATGGTACAATACACAAAGTATAATACACATAATACAATATACACAGTACAATATACACAATACAATACACACAATACAATATACATGGTACAATACACACAGTATAATACACACAATACAATGTACACAGTACAATATACACAGTACAATATACACAATACAATAAATACAATACAATATACACAGTATAATACACACAATACAATATACACAATACAATATACACAGTACAACAATAACAGCAGTAATACAGGACTCTGATATAGCTTTCCAGCAGCAGATATTGTGCACATAATTACATTATTATTATTATTATTATTATTATTATTATTATTATTATTATTAATAATAATAATAATAATAATAATAATAATAGTAATAATAATAATAATAATAATAATAATAATAATAATAATAATAATAATAATTATTAGATTTAAGATTTCCAGTAAAAACATCCATTAAGTACTGTTTAGTCATTATTGCGTTTCAGGGAATATTCATAATGCATTATAACTGCATTAATACAGTGTTATATGCCGTGTATAATAAAAATAATACCTTATAATGCCAGATTTCAACTGTTATAATTGCTCTTAAGTAGTTATAATTACATGTATAATACTTGTAAGTGACATATGGTAAATACGCCTAACTGCTAATACAGGACTTCTAAGAAGTGAGCACAGTTAGTTTAAAACTGTTGCTAATATTAACTATAATTCTGAACGTCGCAGCTGCAGTTACTGTTGTTCTACTGACCATCTAGCCTTGGTTGCTAACTGCTAACAGTCCTGAGTTTCAGAAGGTCAGATTATTGCAGAGGTCACCTAAACGCTCAGTGAGGATGAAACTGGACAGCAGAAGTTACGACTGTGTTTAATCGTGAAGGTCATTTCCACACGACCAGAACTCCCAGTACTGGACTAAACGGCTGAGTGGACGCTCGTTAGTGAGACTGATCAGCTCCAGTCTGTAGGGAGTAGAAAGACCGGGTTATGTGGTCTGAGTCCAGACTGACCTGGTTCCAGAGTGCTGGAAGAATCAGGGTGACAAGTGACCCTCCCATCATACATAGTGTCCACTGTACAAGCCTCTGGGGCCACTGTGATGATCTGAGGGGCTTCAGTTGGTCAGGTTGAGGGTCAGTAAGTCAGCTGAATGTACTGAATGACCAGGTTATCATATCAACAGATTTGTTGTGTGTGTATGTGGGTATTTCACTGCCCCCTAGTGTGTATGTTCACTAGTGTGTGTGAGTGTGTGTATGTGGGTGTTTCACTGCCCCAAGTGTGTGTGTTCACTAGTGTGTGTGTATGTGGGTGTTCCACTGCCATCTAGTGTGTGTTCACTAGTGTGTGTGGGTGTGGGTGCTTCACTGCTCCTAGTGTGTGTGTTCACTAGTGTGTGTGTATGTGGATGTTTCACTGCTTCTAGTGTGTGTGTTCACTAGTGTGTGTGTGTATGTGGGTGTTTCACTGCTCCTAGTGTGTGTGTTCACTAGTGTTTGTGTGTGTGTGGGTGTGGGTGCTTCACTGCTCCTAGTGTGTGTGTTCACTAGTGTGTGTGTATGTGGGTGTTTCACTGCTCCTAGTGTGTGTGTTCACTAGTGTGTGTGTGTGGAGGGGGTGTTCCACTGCCCTCCAGTGTATGTGTTCACTAGTGTGTGTGGGTGTTTCACTGTTCTCTAGTGTGTGTGTTCACTAGTGTGGGTCTGTGTTTAACTGTCCTCTAGTGTGTGTGTTCACTTGTGTGTGTGTATGTGGATGTTTCACTGTCCTCTATAGTGTGTGTATGTGGCTGTGTGTGTATGTGGGTGTTCCACAGCTCCTAATGTGTGTGTTCACTAGTGTGTGTGTGTGTGTGTGGGGGTGGGTGTTTCACTGCTCCTAGTGTGTGTGTTCACTAAGGTGTGTGTGTATGTGGGTGTTCCACTGCCCTCTAGTGTATGTGTTCACTAGTGTGTGTGGGTGTTTCACTGTCCTCTAGTGTGTGTGTGTTCACTAGTGTGTGTGTATGTGGGTGTTTCACTGTCCTCTATTGTGTGTGTATGTGGGTGTGTGTATATGTGGGTGTTCCACTGCACCCAATGTGTGTGTTCACTAGTGTATGTGTGTGTGTAGGGGGGTGTTTCACTGCTCCTAGTTTGTCTTTTCACTAGTGTGTGTGTTCACTAGTGTGTGGGTGTTTCACTGTCCTCTAATGTGTCTGGTCACTAGTGTGTGTGTGTGTGTGTGTGTGTGTGTGTGTGTGTGTATGTGGGTGTTTCACTGCTCCTAGTGTGTCTGTTCACTAGTGTGTGTGTGTGTATGTGGGTGGTTTACTGCTCCTAGTTTGTGTGTTCACTAGTGTGTGTGTGTGTGTATGTGGGTGTTTCACTGCTCCTAGTATGTCTGTTCACTAGTGTGTGTGTGTATGTGGTTGTTTCACTGCTCCTAGTGTGTGTGTTCACTAGTGTGTGTGTACATGGTTGTTTCACTGCTCCTAGTGTGTGTGTGTTCACTAGTGTGTGTGTGTGTGTGTGGTTGTTTCACTGCTCCTAGTGTGTGTTCATTAGTGTGTGTGTGTGTGTGTGTGGGTGGGTGGGTGTTTCACTGCTCCTAGTGTGTGTGTTCACTAGTGTGTGTGTGTATGGGGGTGTTTCACTGCTCCTAGTGTGTGTGTTCACCAGTGTGTGTATGTGGGTGTTTCACTGCTCCTAGTGTGTGTGTTCACTAGTTTGTGTGTATGTGGGTGTTCCACTGCCATCTAGTGTGTGTTCACTAGTGTGTGTGGGTGCTTCACTGCTCCTAGTGTGTATGTTCACTAGTGTGTGTGTGTGTATGGGAGTGTTTCACTGCTCCTAGTGTGTGTGTTCACTAGTGTGTGTGTGTGTGTATGGGGGTGTTTCACTGCTCCTAGTGTGTGTGTTCACTAGTGTGTGTGTGTATGGGGGTGTTTCACTGCTCCTAGTGTGTCTGCTCACTAGTGTGTGTGTGTATGTGGTTGTTTCACTGCTCCTAGTGTGTGTTCACTAGTGTGTGTGTGTATGGGGGTGTTTCACTGCTCCTAGTTTGTGTGTTCACTAGTGTGTGTGTGTGTGTGTGTGTATGTGGGTGTTTCACTGCTCATAGTGTGTGTGTTCACTAGTGTATGTGTGTGTGTAAGGGGGTATTTCACTGCTCCTAGTGTGTGTGTTCACTAGTGTGTGTGTGTGTGTGTGTATGGGGGTGTTTCACTGCTCCTAGTGTGTGTGTTCACTAGTGTGTGTGTGTGTATGGGGGTGTTTCACTGCTCCTAGTGTGTGTGTTCACTAGTGTGTGTGTGTGTGTGTGTGTGTGTATGGGGGTGTTTCACTGCTCCTAGTGTGTGTGTTCACTAGTGTGTGTGTGTGTATGGGGGTGTTTCACTGCTCCTAGTGTGTGTGTTCACTAGTGTGTGTGTGTGTGTGTAGGGGTGTTTCACTGCTCCTAGTGTGTGAGTTCACTAGTGTGTGTGTGTATGGGGGTGTTTCACTGTTCCTAGTGTGTGAGTTCACTAGTGTGTGTGTGTATGGGGGTGTTTCACTGCTCCTAGTATGTCTGTTCACTAGTGTGTGTGTGTATGTGGTTGTTTCACTGCTCCTAGTGTGTGTGTTCACTAGTGTGTGTGTACATGGTTGTTTCACTGCTCCTAGTGTGTGTGTGTTCACTAGTGTGTGTGTGTGTGTGTGGTTGTTTCACTGCTCCTAGTGTGTGTTCATTAGTGTGTGTGTGTGTGTGTGTGGGTGGGTGGGTGTTTCACTGCTCCTAGTGTGTGTGTTCACTAGTGTGTGTGTGTATGGGGGTGTTTCACTGCTCCTAGTGTGTGTGTTCACCAGTGTGTGTATGTGGGTGTTTCACTGCTCCTAGTGTGTGTGTTCACTAGTTTGTGTGTATGTGGGTGTTCCACTGCCATCTAGTGTGTGTTCACTAGTGTGTGTGGGTGCTTCACTGCTCCTAGTGTGTATGTTCACTAGTGTGTGTGTGTATGGGAGTGTTTCACTGCTCCTAGTGTGTGTGTTCACTAGTGTGTGTGTGTGTGTATGGGGGTGTTTCACTGCTCCTAGTGTGTGTGTTCACTAGTGTGTGTGTGTATATGTGGGTGTTTCACTGCTCCTAGTGTGTCTGCTCACTAGTGTGTGTGTATGTGGTTGTTTCACTGCTCCTAGTGTGTGTTCACTAGTGTGTGTGTGTGTATGGGGGTGTTTCACTGCTCCTAGTTTGTGTGTTCACTAGTGTGTGTGTGTGTGTGTGTGTGTATGTGGGTGTTTCACTGCTCATAGTGTGTGTGTTCACTAGTGTGTGTGTGTGTGTGTAAGGGGGTATTTCACTGCTCCTAGTGTGTGTGTTCACTAGTGTGTGTGTGTGTGTGTGTATGGGGGTGTTTCACTGCTCCTAGTGTGTGTGTTCACTAGTGTGTGTGTGTGTATGGGGGTGTTTCACTGCTCCTAGTGTGTGTGTTCACTAGTGTGTGTGTGTGTGTGTGTGTGTGTGTATGGGGGTGTTTCACTGCTCCTAGTGTGTGTGTTCACTAGTGTGTGTGTGTGTATGGGGGTGTTTCACTGCTCCTAGTGTGTGTGTTCACTAGTGTGTGTGTGTGTGTGTAGGGGTGTTTCACTGCTCCTAGTGTGTGAGTTCACTAGTGTGTGTGTGTATGGGGGTGTTTCACTGTTCCTAGTGTGTGAGTTCACTAGTGTGTGTGTGTATGGGGGTGTTTCACTGCTCCTAGTGTGTGTGTTCACTAGTGTGTGTGTGTGTGTGTAGGGGTGTTTCACTGCTCCAATGTGTGTGTTCACTAGTGTGTGTGGGTGTGTATGGGGGTGTTTCACTGCTCCTAGTGTGTGTGTTCACTAGTGTGTGTGTGTATGGGGGTGTTTCACTGGTCCTAGTGTGTGTGTCCACTGGTGTGTGTGTGTGTGTGTATGGGGGTGTTTCACTGCTCCTAGTGTGTGTGTTCACTAGTGTGTGTGTATGTGGGTGGTTTGCTGCTCCTAGTGTGTGTGTTCACTATAGTGTGTCTGTATGTGGGTGTTTCACTGCTCCTAGTGTGTGTGTTCACTAGTGTGTGTGTGTATGTGGGTGTTTCACTGCTCCTAGTGTGTGTGTGTTCACTAGTGTGTGTGTGTGTGTGTATGGGGGTGTTTCACTGCTCCTAGTGTGTGAGTTCACTAGTGTGTGTGTGTGTGTGTGTGTGTGTGTGTGTGTATGTGTTTCACTGCTCCTAGTGTGTGAGTTCACTAGTGTGTGTGTGTGTATGGGGGTGTTTCACTGCTCCTAGTGTGTGTGTTCACTAGTGTGTGTGTGTGTGTGTGTGTGTGTGTGTGTGTGTGTGTATAGGGGTGTTTCACTGCTCCTAGTGTGTGTGTTCACTAGTGTGTGTGTTTGTGTGTGTATAGGGGTGTTTCACTGTGTGCCCAGTTTGCTGATGTAGCTGGTTGGTATACTGGTGTGTATACAGTAAGTCAGTATATAAAGGTGAATTTAATGGTAGTGTAGTTTGTGTTTTAGAGCTCTGCAGGTGTGAAAGATGGAACAACAGCAGGAATTACTGCAGTGTGCACAGATTTTCTGGAGACAAATATATGAGACGTTTATGTAAGACTAAGACAAGACCAGACATTACAAAAATGCAGAAGGGGAACTCCACCGATTTTCCAACTTTTTTTTGCACAATTAGACATAAACAGAGTCGTTCAGAGTGGTTTGTTGTGAAAAGCTCTGAGAAAGTCAGATCTGTTCACAGTGGAGGTGAAAGGAACCAGACGTCCACCTCTAAAAGCTCCTCACAGAAAGTTCTTACAGTAGATGTTATAAATACACTGTCTGATTCTGAGACGCTGTTTATGATAGTTTAGAGAAGATCTCAGTCTTAAACTCCATTCATGGTGGAGGGATACATGCAGGACGCTGTGAGGTTCAAATAGTCCCCAAAGAAAACCTAGTATTTTCAGATCTTCCACATTTTACCATCAACATCCAGATAAACTCAGAAGACACGTGTAGCTTCACTGGTGGGTTTCATAGTAAATACAGTGTGTATGTTTGTGTTGTAGACATGGAGACGCCTGGTTACCATCACAACCACTATAAACACAACTGTAAAAACTCCCCTTTAAGCCTACATAACACTCCACCTGGTTTATAACTCACTTCAGTGGAACTGGCAGCAGCTCTGAAGTGGTTTGCGTAGGTGAGTTCATTTCTAATGAAATGCTATGAATGACCGTAAAACTAAGACTTAAGGATTTCTTTAATTGTGTTATTATTTTACAGGTTATTCGTTTATTATTATTATTATTATTATTACTATTATTATTATTATTATTATTGTAACTATTCGTTCCCATGTTTTTCCTGCTGGGATTAATTACAGCGACTGGTCTCTCTGATGCACCTTCTATGAAAGGTACACACACATCTTCAGGTATTTGCGGGCAAACAAACATGTTTTCAGTTGTGATGAAGTCTGCTACAGCACATAGAGGTGAGAGCAGTGATCAGCACAGTGGTGTAGTAGTTAGTATAGTGGTGTAGTGGTCAGTACGGTGGTGTAGTGGTTAGTATGGTGGTGTAGTGGTTAGTATGGTGGTGTAGTGGTCAGTACGGTGGTGTAGTGGTCAGTATGGTGGTGTAGTGGTTAGTATGGTGGTGTAGTGGTTAGTATGGTGGTGTAGTAGTTAGTATAGTGGTGTAGTGGTTAGTACGGTGGTGTAGTGATCAGCACGGTGGTGTAGTGGTTAGTACGGTGGTGTAGTGGTCAGTACGGTGGTGTAGTGGTTAGTATGGTGGTGTAGTGGTTAGTACGGTGGTGTAGTGGTCAGTATGGTGGTGTAGTGGTCAGTATGGTGGTGTAGTGGTTAGTATGATGTAGTGGTTAGTATGGTGGTGTAGTGGTTAGTACGGTGGTGTAGTGGTTAGTACGGTGGTGTAGTGGTCAGTATGGTGGTGTAGTGGTTAGTATGGTGGTGTAGTAGTTAGTATAGTGGTGTAGTGGTTAGTATGGTGGTGTAGTGGTCAGTATGGTGGTGTAGTGGTTAGTATGGTGGTGTAGTGGTTAGTACGGTGGTGTAGTGGTTAGTATGGTGGTGTAGTGGTTAGTATGGTGGTGTAGTGGTTAGTACGGTGGTGTAGTGGTTAGTACGGTGGTGTAGTGGTTAGTACGGTGGTGTAGTGGTCAGTATGGTGGTGTAGTGGTTAGTAAGGTGGTGTAGTGGTTAGTATGGTGGTGTAGTGGTCAGTATGCTGGTGTAGTGGTTAGTATGGTGGTGTAGTGGTCAGTATGGTGGTGTAGTGGTTAGTATGGTGGTGTAGTGGTTAGTACGGTGGTGTAGTGGTTAGTATGGTGGTGTAGTGGTCAGTATGGTGGTGTAGTGGTTAGTATGGTGGTGTAGTGGTTAGTATGGTGGTGTGGTTAGTACGGTGGTGTAGTGGTTAGTATGGTGGTGTAGTGGTTAGTATGGTGGTGTAGTGGTTAGTACGGTGGTGTAGTGGTTAGTATGGTGGTGTAGTGGTTAGTACGGTGGTGTAGTGGTTAGTACGGTGGTGTAGTGGTTAGTATGGTGGTGTAGTGGTTAGTATGGTGGTGTAGTGGTTAGTACGGTGGTGTAGTGGTTAGTACGGTGGTGTAGTGCTCAGTATGGTGGTGTAGTGCTCAGTATGGTGGTGTAGTGGTTAGTATGGTGGTGTAGTGGTTAGTATGGTGGTGTAGTGGTTAGTACGGTGGTGTAGTGGTTAGTACGGTGGTGTAGTGGTTAGTATGGTGGTGTAGTGGTTAGTATGGTGGTGTAGTGGTTAGTACGGTGGTGTAGTGGTTAGTATGGTGGTGTAGTGGTTAGTACGGTGGTGTAGTGCTCAGTATGGTGGTGTAGAGTTTAGTACGGTGGTGTAGAGGTTAGTACGGTGGTGTAGTGCTCAGTATGGTGGTGTAGAGTTTAGTACGGTGGTGTAGTGGTCAGTATGGTGGTGTAGTGGTCAGTATGGTGGTGTAGTGGTTAGTATGATGGTGTAGTGGTTAGTACAGTGGTGTAGTGATCAGCACGGTGGTGTAGTGGTTAGTACGGTGGTGTAGTGGTCAGTATGGTGGTGTAGTGGTTAGTATGGTGGTGTAGTGGTTAGTATGGTGGTGTAGTGGTTAGTATAGGGGTGTAGTGGTTAGTATGGTGGTGTAGTGGTTAGTATGGTGGTGTAGTGGTTAGTACGGTGGTGTAGTGGTTAGTACGGTGGTGTAGTGGTTAGTATGGTGGTGTAGTGGTTAGTACGGTGGTGTAGAGGTTAGTACGGTGGTGTAGTGTTCAGCATGGTGGTAACACTAACCCCTACATTTACACTAAACACTAACTCCTACATTTACACTAAACCCTAACCCCTACATTTACACTAAACCCTAACCCCTACATTTACACTAAACACTAACTCCTACATTTACACTAAACACTAACCTCTACATTTACACTAAACACTAACCTCTACATTTACACTAAACACTAACTCCTACATTTACACTTAACCCTAACTCCTACATTTACACTAAACACTAACTCCTACATTTACACTAAACCCTAACTCCTACATTTACACTAAACACTAACCCCTACATTTACACTAAACACTAACCTTTACATTTACACTTAACCCTAACCTCTACATTTACACTAAACCCTAACACCTACATTTACACTAAACACTAACCTCTACATTTACACTAAACCCTAACCCCTACATTTACACTTAACCCTAACCTCTACATTTACACTAAACACTAACTCCTACATTTACACTAAAGCCTAACCCCTACATTTACACTAAACCCTAACCCCTACATTTACACTAAACCCTAACTCCTACATTTACACTAAACACTAACTCCTTCATTTACACTAAACACTAACTCCTTCATTCACACTAAACACTAACTCCTACATTTACACTAAACCCTAACTCCTACATTTACACTAAACCCTAACCCCTACGTTTACACTAAACACTAACTCCTACATTTACACTAAACCCTAACTCCTACATTTACACTAAACACTAACTCCTTCATTCACACTAAACACTAACTCCTACATTTACACTAAACCCTAACTCCTACATTTACACTAAACCCTAACCCCTACATTTACACTAAACACTAACTCCTACATTTACACTAAACCCTAACTCCTACATTTACACTAAACACTAACTCCTTCATTCACACTAAACACTAACTCCTACATTTACACTAAACACTAACTCCTTCATTTACACTAAACACTAACTCCTACATTTACACTAAACACTAACTCCTACATTTACACTAAACCCTAACTCCTACATTTACACTAAACACTAACCTCTACATTTACACTAAACACTAACCCCCTACATTTACACTAAACACTAACTCTTACATTTACACTAAACCCTAACTCCTTCATTCACACTAAACACTAACTCCTACATTTACACTAAACCCTAACTCCTACATTTACACTAAACCCTAACCCCTACATTTACACTAAACACTAACCTCTACATTTACACTAAACACTAACCCCCTACATTTACACTAAACACTAACTCTTACATTCACACTAAACCCTAACTCCTTCATTCACACTAAACACTAACTCCTACATTTACACTAAACCCTAACTCCTACATTTACACTAAACCCTAACCCCTACATTTACACTAAACACTAACTCCTACATTTACACTAAACCCTAACTCCTTCATTTACACTAAACACTAACTCCTTCATTTACACTAAACCCTAACCCCTACATTTACACTAAACACTAACTCCTACATTTACACTAAACCCTAACTCCTTCATTTACACTAAACACTAACTCCTTCATTCACACTAAACACTAACTCCTACATTTACACTAAACCCTAACCCCTACATTTACACTAAACCCTAACCCCTACATTTACACTAAACCCTAACCCCTACATTTACACTAAACCCTAACTCCTACATTTACACTAAACACTAACCTCTACATTTCCACTAAACCCTAACCCCTACATTTACACTAAACCCTAACTCCTACATTTACACTAAACCCTAACCCCTACATTTACACTAAACCCTAACCCCTACATTTACACTAAACCCTAACTCCTACATTTACACTAAACACTAACTCCTTCATTCACACTAAACACTACCTGTCTGTGGCCCTGAACCTCTCCCTTAGCGTCTATTCCTTGGAAATGGTTTGGGTAATAAGTTACCCTGCACGTGGATTCTTCTGAACACTGCCTAGGTCTTTTATTATACTTCCTCCATTCTCAGAGGAGATTAAAGAATTAATGAAGTAGGTGGACATCACCAGGTCAGGGTCCAGAGGCTGGGGAAGTGTATGCACAGGGTACATTTGAGTTTCCTGTCAAGCTGATCAATAGGAGATAAACATGGTGGTAGTGTATAAAAGGTGGACACACTTTCTCACTCTAGTAACTTCACCCGAGCAGTAACTCAGGGAGGAGTCTCTGGAAGCCGCTGTGTGAGTACCAGTACCGTCTTACTGCAGTATTTCTAACAGAGATCATCTTAATAGTGAACTGAATTCTTACTGAAATATCTTCAAAGTCTTTAAATCAGACCGACTCTATTAAGATCAAATACAAGTTCATTTACCGACTTCATCTTTCTTTTAGGAAAAATGGAATTCCACATGTTTTTCCTGCTGGGATTAATTACAGCAGCTGCTTTCACTGACGCATCATCTATGAAAGGTATGCGTTTTACTTGGGGAAATTATTACATTAAAAAAGTTATTATTTCCAGAAAGGAAGTTTTTATTTACTCAGTAAATACTTTATTATTAAATATGAAAGATTATTAACAGAGTAAGTAGAACTTTTCCATACGTCAGTGTGGATCAGATCCAGAAACAGCACCGCCGCCATCTCTGAGCCCGAGTTTAAGTATAAACCTGAGTAGATGTTGGAGGTGGTGCTGATGTGATGAAGAGGTTTGAACTGAACTGAAAGATGAGCTGCTATCGAGCAGCAGATAAAGAACCACCAAGAAAACAAACCACCACATACTAAAGTGTTAAGCTACAACTGGTGTGTTGGCGGTTGGTGGACCTCCATACCGAGGAGCTCCACAACGTCTGTGGTAAACAACATAATCCATGGACAAACATGTTTTCAGTTGTGACGATGTCGACTGATACTGCAGATACAGGTGAGGAGGATGAAGGACCATGGCCAGATCTCACGTCTATGTTTGGGATGTTTATCAATGGCTTTGAAATTTAGTATGGTGGTGTAGTGGTTAGTATGGTGGTGTAGTAGTCAGTATGGTGGTGTAGTGGTTAGTATGGTGGTTTAGTGGTTAGTACGGTGGTGTAGTGGTCAGTACGGTGGTGTAGTGGTCAGTACGGTGGTGTAGTGGTCAGTACGGTGGTGTAGTGGTTAGTATGGTGGTGTAGTGGTTAGTACGGTGGTGTAGTGGTCAGTATGGTGGTGTAGTGGTTAGTATGGTGGTGTAGTAGTTAGTATAGTGGTGTAGTGGTCAGTATGGTGGTGTAGTGGTTAGTATGGTGGTGTAGTGGTCAGTATGGTGGTGTAGAGGTCAGTATGGTGGTGTAGTGGTTAGTACGGTGGTGTAGTGGTTAGTGTGGTGGTGTAGTGGTCAGTATGGTGGTGTAGAGGTCAGTATGGTGGTGTAGTGGTTAGTATGGTGGTGTAGTGGTTAGTATGGTGGTGTAGTGGTTAGTACGGTGGTGTAGTGGTTAGTATGGTGGTGTAGAGGTCAGTATGGTGGTGTAGAGGTTAGTATGCTGGTGTAGTGGTTAGTACGGTGGTGTAGTGGTTAGTATGGTGGTGTAGAGGTCAGTATGGTGGTGTAGAGGTTAGTATGCTGGTGTAGTGGTTAGTATAGTGGTGTAGTGTTCAGCGTGGTGGTGTATATGTGTAATACTTTATAAAGTGAGGGTCTATAACAGGTTATAATATCAGAATTATATATTTATACCAAATTGGTTTTCATTCCAGCTAAAAATCTCGCTCTGTATGGAAAAGCCACGCAGTCAAGCTTGGTTCAGAACCCCTGGGCTCCATTCGGTCAAGCCTACAACGCTATAGATGGAAATACTGACACAAACTACAACCATGGGTCCTGCACCGCCACTGTGGCAGAGAAGAACCCCTGGTGGAGGGTGGACCTGCTGGACGAGTACACAGTGACCTCCATCACCATCACTAACAGAGAAGACTGCTGTCCAGAGAGGATCAACGGAGCTGAGATCCACATCGGAAACTCTTTGCTAGACAACGGGAACGGCAATCCGTGGTAAGAGGACTGGTTTTTCTGTGTGACTGTAAAGCTGAAGCTAAATAGTTTATAATATAATATAATATAATATAATATAATATAATATAATATAATATAATATAATATAATATAATACAATATAATATAATATATCCGTCCACCTTCAGAACTTTAGAATTCAGGTTTCTGAGGTATGAATGAGGTATGAATATCAGACCTGGTTATTAATCAATTGATGAAAATGATCAGTATTTATGTCTGTGAGGGTAAGAGTAACTGAACCTCCAGGATTATCAGTTAATCTGAAGGTGAAATTAGAATCAAGTGAGTTCAGTCAGTGTGATGATGATCAGGTGTGTTCAGTCAGTGGGATGATGATCAGGTGTGTTCAGTCAGTGTGATGATTATCAGGTGTGTTCAGTCAGTGGGATGATTATCAGGTGTGTTCAGTCAGTGGGATGATTATCAGGTGTGTTCAGTCAGTGTGATGATTATCAGGTGTGTTCAGTCAGTGGGATGATTATCAGGTGTGTTCAGTCAGTGGGATGATGATCAGGTGTGTTTCAGTCAGTGGGATGATTATCAGGTGTGTTCAGTCAGTGGGATGATAATCAGGTGTGTTTCAGTCAGTGGGATGATAATCAGGTGTGTTTCAGTCAGTAGGATGATAATCAGGTGTGTTTCAGTCAGTAGGATGATAATCAGGTGTGTTCAGTCAGTGGGATGATGATAATCAGGTGTGTTCAGTCAGTGGGATGATAATCAGGTGTGTTTCAGTCAGTGGGATGATAATCAGGTGTGTTCAGTCAGTGGGATGATGATAATCAGGTGTGTTCAGTCAGTGGGATGATGATCAGGTGTGTTCAGTCACTGAGATGATGATGATCAGGTGTGTTCAGTTATTGAGATGATGACGATCAGGTGTGTTCAGTCAGTGGGATGATAATCACGTGTGTTCAGTCAGTGGGATGATAATCAGGTGTGTTTCAGTCAGTGGGATGATGATAATCAGGTGTGTTCAGTCAGTGGGATGATGATCAGGTGTGTTCAGTCAGTGGGATGATAATCAGGTGTGTTTCAGTCAGTGGGATGATTATCAGGTGTGTTCAGTCAGTGGGATGATAATCAGGTGTGTTCAGTCAGTGGGATGATGATAATCAGGTGTGTTCAGTCAGTGAGATGATGATCAGGTGTGTTCAGTCAGTGGGATGATGATCAGGTGTGTTTCAGTCAGTGGGATGATAATCAGGTGTGTTTCAGTCAGTAGGATGATAATCAGGTGTGTTTCAGTCAGTGGGATGATAATCAGGTGTGTTCAGTCAGTGGGATGATAATCAGGTGTGTTCAGTCAGTGGGATGATGATCAGGTGTGTTCAGTCAGTGGGATGATGATCAGGTGTGTTCAGTCAGTGGGATGATGATCAGGCGTGTTTCAGTCAGTGGGATGATGATCAGGTGTGTTTCAGTCAGTGGGATGATGATCAGGTGTGTTCAGTCAGTGGGATGATGATCAGGTGTGTATCAGTCAGTGGGATGATGATCAGGTGTGTTCAGTCAGTGGGATGATGATCAGGTGTGTTCAGTCAGTGGGATGATGATCAGGTGTGTTCAGTCAGTGGGATGATTATCAGGTGTGTTCAGTCAGTGGGATGATGATCAGGTGTGTTCAGTCAGTGGGATGATGATCAGGTGTGTTCAGTCAGTGGGATGATAATCACGTGTGTTTCAGTCAGTGAGATGATGATGATCAGGTGTGTTCAGTGAGTGGGATGATGATCAGGTGTGTTTAGTGAGTGAGATGATGACGATCAGGTGTGTTCAGTCAGTGGGATGATGATCAGGTGTGTTCAGTCAGTGTGATGGTGATCAGGTGTGTTTAGTCAGTGGGATGATGATCAGGTGTGTTCAGTCAGTGGGATGATGATCAGGTGTGTTCAGTCAGTGGGATGATAATCAGGTGTGTTCAGTCAGTGGGATGATAATCAGGTGTGTTCAGTCAGTGGGATGATGATGATCAGGTGTGTTCAGTCAGTGGGATGATAATCAGGTGTGTTCAGTCAGTGGGATGATAATCAGGTGTGTTCAGTCAGTGGGATGATGATGATCAGGTGTGTTCAGTCAGTGGGATGATGATCAGGTGTGCTTCAGTCAGTGGGATGATGATCAGGTGTGTTCAGTCAGTGGGATGATGATCAGGTGTGTTCAGTCAGTGAGATGATGATCAGGAGAAGGAACCCAGGAGAACAGGTAAAGGCCACAGTGGCTGATACTAATGTTCATGAGTCCAAGATCAGGAGAACAATGACCAACACTGGTGTGCATGGCAGGAGAAACTTGTTGACCTCCAAATAGAACATGACTGTCCGTCTGCAGTTTGATAAAGACCTAGAAGACTACAGGAACAATGTTTTGTGGAGACCAAAATAGATCTTTTAGGTTTAAATGAGAAGCTTTATATCTGTAGAAATGAAAACACTGCATGAGAACCTGATCCAGTCTGTGAAACATGGTGGTGGGATCAGGTTTAGACCTGTTTAGCTGGGCCACCATTGATGGAGCAATGAATTCTACCGTGAATTCTAAAGGAAGTATCAGGACGTCTGTCTGTGAACTGGATCTCTGGAGAACGTGGGTCCTACAGCAGGACAATGACCCTAAACACACAAGACGGTTAAAGTAGAATTAAGTTAATGTTTGGAGTGACCGAGTCAAAGTCCAGACCTTAATCCTGTAGAAATGTTGGACCTGAAGTGAGCAGCTCATGTGAAGAAACCCACCAACATCTCAGAGCTGGAGCTGCTGTCTTTGGAGTGACGGAACAAAACTCCTCAGAGAACCAACAACAGAGGCTGGAACCTCAAACCTCACGGGCCAGAACATGAACAGGAGAAGGCATGAAGAGTCTGGCACTGGCATGTGGAAAAGCCAAGGCTGGGCAGAAAGGGGGAGGTAGATGTGTCTCTGTGATTAAGCCACGCTGCGACACCAGAGGGCGCCGTTTACCCCCTGATGGAGCTGAGACAGTAGAACAACTGGGTAAGAAAGTAGTCCATCAGTACAGACTGCTGCTTATGTAACCAAGGCCTAAACAGCTCAATCCGTATGAACAACAACAACACGGAAACAGATAGCGCTGGTAATTAAAGGAATTTATTGAGAGTCTGGTAGCAGTGTACTACCGGTCCACTAAAGCTGGGTTTAATGGACTGGAGCGTTTCTTTAGCTCAGTAACTTATGAAATTGAATGGCAATTATCCTTAGTACAGTGACATTCACACAAATAAAAAAACAAAATGGGCACATTCACAATTTTTCCCAATTCACTTCTTATAAATGAAACCGACACTAGATGTGCGGAAATTTATGGGAGAGCTCTCCAACCCTTAAACTTTTCCGCTACTCTCAAAACAGTTTCTTTAGAAAAATGTTCACTTCGTGTGTCCGAGGAAAAAAACAAATTTTTCAAATCCGATCAGTCCTTGAACTCCTTGAAGAAGAAAAATTTTTGAACCGTCAGGACCGCCTCTCTCTCTCACTCCTCTCGTCGCTAGCCCTCTCTCTTTCTCTCTCTCTCTCTCTCTCTCTCTCTATCTATCCAATGCGTCTCCAGTGAAATCCTGCGCTAAAGAGTGGAAAAGAAAAAAAAAACTGTCGTGATATTCTTAAAGGGATAGAGCTTAATTAAGAGACACCATTAAATTAAATGGCTTAAGTACAACTGGGTTACACTTACATCAGAGCACTGACTCTTACAAGCAGCACTGAGTCTGCTAGAGTACTTTTACGAGTACTGAGTACTGAGTACTGAGTACTGACCTGTCAGTTTCAGGTATACCTGACTGGAGACGGGCCTGTAGACGTGGAAACGCTCTTGTTTGTGTTTGTGCTGTTCTCCTGTCTCTCCAGGGCTGCGTCCATCCCGAACATCCCTGAAGGAAAGTCCATCACCCTGAAGTTTGAGAAAAGCATCTCGGGTCGTTATGTTAACGTGGTCGTCCCCGGAGACAGCCGCATCCTAACAGTCTGTGAGGTCGAGGTCTATGGCTATCCCACTCCACACGGTGAGAGCAAAGGACTTACACACCCACCTTGTACCTCCACTAACTGGCCACTTTATTAGAAACACCCACCTTGTGCTTTTAATAACTGGCCACTTTATGATAAACACCTTCATTGTACTTCCACTAACTGGCCACTTTATTAGAATACTCACCTGGTGCTTTCACTAACTGGCCACTTTACTGGAAACACCCACATTGTGCTTACACTCACTGGTCACTTTATTAGAAACACCTACCTTGTACTTACACTAACTGGCCACTTTATTAGAAACACCTACCTTGTGCTTTCACTCAGTGGCCACTATATTAGAAACACCCACCTTGTGCTTTCACTAACTGGCCACTTTATTAGAAACACCTTCATTGTACTTCCACTAACTGACCACTTTATTAGAATACTCACCTGGTGCTTTCACTAACTGGCCACTTTACTGGAAACAGCCACCTTGTGCTTTTACTAACTGGCCACTATATTAGAAACACCCACCTTGTACTTCCACTCACTGGCCACTTTATTAGAAACACCTACATTGTGTCTCCAGTCATTGGCACTTTATTAGAATCACGTACCCTGGGCTTTTACTAACTGGCCACTTTATTTGAAACACCTTATGCTTTCACTCAGTGGCCACTTTATTAGAAACACCTACCTTGTGCTTTTACTAAATGGCCACTGTATTGGAAACACCCAGCTTGTGCTTCCATTCACTGGCTGCTTTAATAGAAACACCCACATTGTGCTTCCACTAATTGCCACTTTATTAGAAACACCCACATTGTGCTTCCACTAACTGGCCACTTTATTAGAAACACCCACATTGTGCTTCCACTAACTGGCCACTTTATTAGAAACACCCACATTGTGCTTCCACTAACTGGCCACTTTATTAGAAACAATAACCTTGTGCTTCCTCTAACTGGCCACTTTATTAGAAACGCTACACGTTCATGTTTACTGGAACTGGAACTCAGAACTGCTCGGTTGCTGCTCTGCCCTCACTGACTGTTTCCTCTGTAGGAGAGAATATAGCCCTGGCAGGACGAGCGACTCAGTCCAGCCTCTGGGGGAACTATTTTGCGTCCAGCGCCACGGACGGAAACCGAGACGGTGTGTACGCTCACGGCTCCTGCTCGCACACGGAGAACGAGTTGAGTCCCTGGTGGAGGCTGGACCTGCTGAAACCACACAAAGTGTTTTCCGTCACTGTCACTAACTCCCTGAACGCCTATCCTGAAAGACTGAACGGAGCCGAGATCAGAATCGGAGACAGTCTGGACAACCACGGCAACAACAACCCCAGGTATCTTTCAGAGCCGGTTCCTAATGAGGCGTATCTTCTGATCTGAGCTCACGTGTTCAGGTTTTTTATTGGTCAGTTTCTGAAATACTGAGAGGTGATGATTCCACTTCCTGCCTCCTCAGGTGTGCTGTGATCTCCTCCATTGATAAAAACCACCCGACCATGTCCTTCGAGTGTAACGGGATGAACGGGCGGTACATCAACATAGTGATTCCAGGAAGGAAGGAGTACCTCATACTGTGTGAGGTGGAGGTGGATGGAGCTCCTCTGATCTGAGGATCTTCTCAGGTGTTATGATGACGGTGTGATGCTCAGTCATACAGCAGGCTGTGTTCACGGCGCAGAAGCTAATCTTTATCTCAGGATCGACACCAGCTCGGCCACATATTCCGTCCGGTTTGATCCAGTTTGTATTTTATGCTGATGTCTGCAGTGATCACGGCTTTTGGCGTCCTTAATACTCTGTGATGGTCTCTAACGTGGTCTCTCGCTTCATAACGAGAAGCTGTCCTCATGAGCCGTATCAAACTTTTAATACTAACAGTTTAGTTCACGTTAGTTTACCTGGTACTGTTATTACTATATTTTGATTAAAAGGGGTTAAAGGAGTTAAAGGGGTTAAATAAATATAATAATAAATATTATTTCTCTCTGTGACAAAGAAATAATAAATATTGTTTATTTCCTGCTTTGAGAATTTTGTCCTCTGCTTTGTGAGTATCAGCACATCAGCTCTAAATATAGGTTATGCACTACTTCCACTCACTGGCCACTTTATTAGAAACACCCACCTTGTACTTACAATAACTGGCCACTTTATTAGTTGTGTAGATTGGGGTTAGTTGTGTAGATTGGGGTTAGTTGTGTAGATTGGGGTTAGTTGTGTAGATTGGGGTTAGTTTTGTAGATTGGGGTTAGTTGTGTAGATTGGGGTTCGTTCTGTAGATTGGGGTTAGTTCTGTAGATTGTGGTTAGTTGTGTAGATTGTGGTTAGTTGTGTAGACTGGTTAGTTGTGTAGATTGTGGTTAGTTGTGTAGATTGTGGTTAGTTGTGTAGACTGGTTAGTTCTGTAGATTGTGGTTAGCTGTGTAGATGGGGGTTAGTTCTGTAGATTGTGGTTAGTTGTGTAGATTGGGGTTAGTTGTGTAGATTGGGGTTAGTTGTGTAGATTGGGGTTAGTTCTGTAGATTGTGGTTAGTTGTGTAGATTGGGGTTAGTTGTGTAGATTGTGGTTAGTTGTGTAGACTGGTTAGTTCTGTAGATTGGGGTTAGTTCTGTAGATTGTGGTTAGTTGTGTAGATTGGGATTAGTTGTGTAGATTGGGGTTAGTTGTGTAGATTGGGGTTAGTTCTGTAGATTGGGGTTAGTTGTGTAGATTGGGGTTAGTTGTGTAGATTGTGGTTAGTTGTGTAGGCTGGTTAGTTCTGTAGATTGGGATTAGTTGTGTAGATTGGGGTTAGTTGTGTAGACTGGGGTTAGTTCTGTAGATTGTGGTTAGTTGTGTAGATTGGGGTTAGTTCTGTAGATTGTGGTTAGTAGTGTACATTGTGGTTAGTTGTGTAGACTGGTTAGTTCTGTAGATTGTGGTTAGTAGTGTAGATTGTGGTTAGTTGTGTAGACTGGTTAGTTCTGTAGATTGGGATTAGTTGTGTAGATTGGGGTTAGTTGTGTAGATTGGGGTTAGTTCTGTAGATTGTGGTTAGTTGTGTAGATTGGGGTTAGTTCTGTAGATTGGGGTTAGTTCTGTAGATTGGGGTTAGTTCTGTAGATTGTGGTTAGTAGTGTAGATTGTGGTTAGTTGTGTAGACTGGTTAGTTCTGTAGATTGTGGTTAGTAGTGTAGATTGTGGTTAGTTGTGTAGACTGGTTAATTCTGTAGATTGGGATTAGTTGTGTAGATTGGGGTTAGTTGTGTAGATTGGGGTTAGTTCTGTAGATTGTGGTTAGTTGTGTAGATTGGGGTTAGTTCTGTAGATTGGGGTTAGTTCTGTAGATTGTGGTTAGTTGTGTAGACTGGTTAGTTCTGTAGATTGGGATTAGTTGTGTAGATTGGGGTTAGTTCTGTAGATTGGGGTTAGTTGTGTAGATTGGGGTTAGTTGTGTAGATTGTGGTTAGTTGTGTAGACTGGTTAGTTCTGTAGATTGGGATTAGTTGTGTAGATTGGGGTTAGTTCTGTAGATTGGGGTTAGTTGTGTAGATTGGGGTTAGTTGTGTAGATTGTGGTTAGTTGTGTAGACTGGTTAGTTCTGTAGATTGGGATTAGTTGTGTAGATTGGGGTTAGTTGTGTAGATTGGGGTTAGTTCTGTAGATTGGGGTTAGTTGTGTAGATTGGGGTTAGTTCTGTAGATTGTGATTAGTTGTCCAGATAGGGATTAGTTGTGTAGATTGGGGTTAGTTCTGTAGATTGGGGTTAGTTGTGTAGATTGGGGTTAGTTGTGTAGATTGTGGTTAGTTGTGTAGACTGGTTAGTTCTGTAGATTGGGATTAGTTGTGTAGATTGGGGTTAGTTGTGTAGATTGGGGTTAGTTCTGTAGATTGGGGTTAGTTGTGTAGATTGGGGTTAGTTGTGTAGATTGTGGTTAGTTGTCTAGATAGGGATTAGTTGTGTAGATTGGGGTTAGTTGTGTAGATTGGGATTAGTTGTGTAGATTGGGGTTAGTTGTGTAAATTGGGGTTAGTTGTGTAGATTGGGGTTAGTTGTGTAGACTGGTTAGTTGTGTAGATTGGGTTTAGTTGTGTAGATTGGGGTTAGTTGTGTAGATTGGGGTTAGTAGTGTAGATTGGGGTTAGTTGTGTAGACTGGTTAGTTTTGTAGATTGGGATTAGTTGTGTAGTTTGGGGTTAGTTGTGTAGATTGTGGTTAGTTGTGTAGATTGTGGTTAGTGGTGTAGACTGGTTAGTTGTGTAGATTGGGGTTAGTTGTGTAGATTGGGGTTAGTTGTGTAGATTGGGGTTAGTAGTGTAGATTGGGGTTAGTTGTGTAGACTGGTTAGTTTTGTAGATTGGGATTAGTTGTGTAGATTGGGGTTAGTTGTGTAGATTGTGGTTAGTTGTGTAGATTGTGATTAGTGGTGTAGACTGGTTAGTTTTGTAGATTGGGATTAGTTGTGTAGATTGTGGTTAGTTGTGTAGACTGGTTAGTTTTGTAGATTGTGGTTAGTTGTGTAGATTGTGGTTAGTTGTGTAGACTGGTTAGTTTTGTAGATTGTGGTTAGTTGTGTAGATTGTGGTTAGTTGTGTAGACTGGTTAGTTGTGTAGATTGGGGTTAGTTGTGTAGATTGGGGTTAGTTGTGTAGATTGGGGTTAGTTGTGTAGACTGGTTAGTTGTGTAGATTGGGGTTAGTTGTGTAGATTGGGGTTAGTTGTGTAGATTGGGGTTAGTTGTGTAGACTGGTTAGTTGTGTAGATTGGGGTTAGTTGTGTAGATTGGGGTTAGTTGTGTAGATTGGGGTTAGTTGTGTAGACTGGTTAGTTGTGTAGATTGGGGTTAGTTGTGTAGATTGGGGTTAGTTGTGTAGATTGGGGTTAGTTGTGTAGATTGGGGTTAGTTTGGTATTCTGTTGATCTGTTTTGTTTCTGTTGGGACATTAAAAGACATTGGTATGTGTCTCCGCCTCTCCTGTCATCGCTACACTTTATTACCAACAATGGGTCTCAGTCACCAACATGTTTTTCTTGGTGTTGTTAAATGTGGTCTTCAGGAAGACAGGTGCTAAAAAACCCAGATTCCTGAAATATCTGTAAACCAGTTTTAAAAAATGTACCACACAGACTCAAGTTCACTTGCTTGATTTAAGAATCACACATGAGGCACATTTAAAAACAATAATTAATCTCAGATTTAATGATAGCAGTCCTGACTTAACATGGAGGACAATGTCAGCACTGAAGAACATCATCATCATTATCATATGGCCAAACACTGTAATTTTTAATTCTAGCAAACAAAGCAGTAAAATATTTTCAATTGACCAGTAAGAATAGCAGTTTGAAGAGTTTGAAGAACAAAGTTAGGTTCTAGATTTCTCCTGGACGCCCCAGACATTGTATGAATGTGTTCAGTTCCTTCAGCAGCAAATCTTGATTTATCTTAATGAAGTACTGAGCAGTCAAAGCAGGTATTAGATCAGAACTGATAATAATACTGGGTTGTTTAGGAGAAGCTTAGAAAGAGTTAATAAACACACTGACGTATGGAAAACACTACTTACTCTATTAATACTGATTAATATTTAATAATAAAGTGTAAAAGATCTACTTACTCTATTAATACTGATTAATATTTAATAATAAAGTGTAAAATCTCTACTTACTCTATTAATACTGATTAATATTTAATAATAAAGTGTAAAAGCTCTACTTACTCTATTAATACTGATTAATATTTAATAATAAAGTGTAAAAACACTACTTACTCTATTAATACTGATTAATATTTAATAATAAAGTCTAAAAGCTCTACTTACTCTATTAATACTGATTAATATTTAATAATAAAGTGTAAAAGCTCTACTTACTCTATTAATACTGATTAATATTTAATAATAAAGTGTAAAAGCTCTACTTATTCTATTAATACTGTTTAATATTTAACAATAAAGTGTAAAAGTACTACTTACTCTATTAATACTGTTTAATATTTAATAATAAAGTGCAAAATCTCTACTTACTCTATTAATACTGTTTGATATTTAACAATAAAGTGTAAAATCTCTGCTTACTCTATTAATACCGTTTAATATTTAATAATAAAGTGTACAATCTCTACTTACTCTATTAATTCTGTTTAATATTTAATAATAAAGTGCAAAATCTCTACTTACTCTATTAATACTGTTTAATATTTAATAATAAAGTGTAAAATCTCTACTTACTCTATTAATACTGTTTAATATTTAATAATAAAGTGTAAAAGCTCTACTTACTCTATTAATACTGTTCAATATTTAATAATAAAGTGTAAAAGCTCTATTTACTCTATTAATACTGTTTAATATTTAATAATAAAGTGTAAAAGCACTATTTACTCTATTAATACTGTTCAATATTTAATAATAAAGTGTAAAAGCTCTATTTACTCTATTAATACTGTTTAATATTTAATAATAAAGTGTAAAAGCTCTACTTACTCTATTAATACTGTTTAATATTTAATAATAAAGTGTAAAAGCAATACTTACTCTATTAATACTGTTTAATATTTAATAATAAAGTGTAAAACCTCTACTTACTCTATTAATACTGTTTAATATTTAATAATAAAGTGTAAAAGCTCTACTTACTCTATTAATTCTGTTTAATATTTAATAATAAAGTGTAAAAGCACTACTTACTCTATTAATTCTGTTTAATATTTAATAATAAAGTGTAAAATAACTACTTACTCTATTAATACTGTTTAATATTTAATAATAAAGTGTAAAAGCACTACTTACTCTATTAATACTGTTTAATATTTAATAATAAAGTGTAAAAACACTACTTACTCTATTAATACTGATTAATATTTAATAATAAAGTGTAAAAGCTCTATTTACTCTATTAATACTGTTTAAATAAGACTTGTGTACAGTAGTTGTACATGGTAACTGATTTTTTATATTGAAAAGTTCACCTTAAAGAAAAGCAGCACGTCCACATTCCTCAAGTGACAGTGATTTATTTCACTTCTGTTTCTGGTTTTTTGATGATGGTTTTGTCTCCTGATTAAAACCCAAACTAAAATCTTTGGGTTTTCCAGATGATTTCAACACTTTTACAGTGAAAAAGCAGACGAAGAGCAACCTTTTCGGTCAAAGACTCTCCAGCTACTACGAACTTGTTCAACTACAAACTACCCTTCAGCTCAAACACTGCCAGAATCGGCAGGGGCCGGTGCTGATACCTAGAAAAAAGTAAAAAATTTAAAAATACTTCAGGATTAAATACAATATACCTGTTATACCTGGTAATACTCCAAACCTAGAAGATAAAAGAGTGTCATGAGTGAATGTTACTCATTTCAGTAACAGTTTAAAGACTGTCAGAGAGTCTGCTGTTCAGACACTCAGTGGAAGTTCATTCCACCATCAGTCCCTACTGTGAGGGGCATTTTTGTTGAGTGTGTTTGTTTAAAGTCGGACTGGTTGGGGTCCTGGAGCAGGTTCCAGTGAGAAAGAGAGACAGTTGACTCTTGGCCACCGCTACTACAGGAAGCCACTATTAAAGTCAGGGCAGCAGTGGAGTGAAATTAGTGGGTTTGGCTTCTTGCAACTTCAGACAGAACAATCAATTTCTCGAATGAGATGTCAAGATCAGATGGTGGGAAGGAAAGCATTAGTTGAGTGTCATCAGCATAGCAGTGGTAAGAGAAACCATAAGAGGTAATTACGTCACCAAGACAACGGGTGTAGAGTGAAAAGAGGAGAGGACCCAGCGCTGAGCCTTGAGGGACACCAGTAAGGAACCTACAAGGAGCAGATGTAGACTCTCTCCATGTCACCAGGTAAGAACGCCCCTCCAGAGAGGACTCAAACCTCTTCCATGTAGAGCCATCGATTCTGAGAAGACAGGCTGACGGATGTTGTGGTTCATGGTGTCGAAAGCTTCAGAGAGGTCCAGAAGGATCAGAACTGAAGACAGTTTGGATGATCTTGCTGTGTGGAGCTTCTCAGTCCCCGCTATGAGGGCTGTTTTTGTTGAGTGTGTTGGATTAAAGTCAGACTGGTCCTGGAGCAGGTTCCAGTGAGAAAGAGAGACAATTTAATAGGAAAGGAAGTAATGGTACTGGTCAGTATCTGCTACACCTGTCTGAGCTGTCCAGTGTGGGCTTCTTCAGCATGAGAACCACTCTGGCGGCCTTGAATGCTGATGGGACACGACCTGATGACAAGGATCTGTTTATGATGAACGTGATGAAGGACAGCAGGTCTATGGAGACTGTCTGGAACAGTGTGGTTGGGTTGCTGGATTGAAGTAGCTGTAGGACATCATCTGTAGAGAGACAGAAGAAAAGCCGGTTAGGGATTTAATATCAAGAGGATGAAGACTAGTGAAGATAATTAACGCTCTCCTCAAAGAAGATGACCAAATCCTCCAGGTAAAGGAAGAGGGGGGTGAGGGAGAAGTATTATGCAACTTAGTTCGAGCTTAAAGCCCGTCCTGCTGACAGTCATCACATGAATTCATGGTATGTGACTGTCTCATGCAAATATTTGAAAAATTCCACAGGGGTTATTTCCCAGCAGTCTTATTACACAAAACAAAGGGAAAGGCGCCTATGGGAGGATCTAACCGTCAGATCAAATCACAGATTAGTCAAACAATAGCATCAGGGTTGTCCTACAGTAACAAGGAAGTTGCATGTTTAAGATTTCTTGATAAAATCTGAAATATAATGAGAGCCGAACAGTAGCAGCTCACAAAGCACACGCATTCCAGCTGATACACAGACGTGGTTCTGAAAGACCTCTGAGAGCGGGATCTTCTGCAAGCTCACAGCTGAGAGACTACAGGTACGTTTAATGGTGGAAATCCTTCTGACTGGGACTCGGAGGTTTATGGAGGGGTTCTGGAGCCGCTTCTCCAAGAGGGTGTTTGTTAATGACCCCAAAATGTCCAGCATGGACTTTTAGAATAACAGTCGGCACAAACCGAATCAGGACAAAGACTGTTTGGTCAGGTTGGCACGTTCAGATGCACTGATTTCAGATCAGCACAGGATACGGGATCTTAGTCTGTGGTTGTGCTAATTGGTATCAATATGGTAACATCAAAGAAGATCAGAACTGATCAGAAATTTATTGATGTAATCAGATTTGTAATATCTCTTGTGGTTCAAACGGTATCAACACAGAAAGTTACAACAACAACCTCATTGAACAACATGCTCAGTGTTGATAATGTTTGAACCACAAGAGATATTACAAATCTGAAATCTGTCCTGAGAGCTCCGATCATAGATCAATCAACACCTTTCAACTGCAGTGCGTTCTGTGAAATGTTAAACATGGTATATTAAGATCAAATACAAGTTCATTTACTGACTTCATCTTTCTTTTTTAGGAAAAATGGAATTCCACATGTTTTTCCTGCTGGGATTAATTACAGCAGCTGCTTTCACTGACGCATCATCTATGAAAGGTACATATGCATTTGAACACAGTTTGCACGTACAGTACTGTTCAAACTTTTTATTATTATATTAAAATGTTAAAGTAAAGAAGTAAAGAGAGGGAGGGGTCACCCAGAGAGGAGGAGTCTTTCAGAAGTAAAGAGGGGGAGGAGTCACCCAAAGAGAAGGAGTCTTTCAGAAGTAAAGAGGGGGAGGGGTCACTCAGAGAGGAGGAGTCTTTCAGAAGTAAAGAGTGGAAGGGGTCACCCAAAGAGGAGGAGTCTTACAGAAGTAAAGAGGGGAGGAGTCACCCAGAGAGGAGGCGTCTTTCAGAAGTAAAAAGGAGGAGGGGTCACCCAGAGAGGTGGAGTCAATCAGAAGTAGAGTGGGAGGGGTCACCCAAAGAGGAGGAGTCTTTCAGAAGTAAAGAGGGGGAGGGGTCACCCAGAGAGGTGGAGTCAATCAGAAGTAGAGTGGGAGGGGTCACCCAGAGAGGAGGAGTCTTTCAGACAGAGCCTTTTAGAAGTAAAGTAAATATCACCCTTTTTAAAAAAAAAATAAAACTGTGATCTACTAAATTTTTTTGGTGAAACATTTTTACACTCTTATAATAATATTGAGTAAATGTGAAAACTGAGTGGAGTAAAAGTAAGTAAAAACATTAGGTAGATACGAGCAATGACATTTAGCTCTACAGCAGTAGATATAAATACAACCCTTAGTCAAAACTATTTAAAAAATTGAGTAGATATAAATGCTGGATAAAAATGTTTACATGCTACATGCACTAAATGTTTTTTAATGCTACTCATACAGGACCAGTTATCAAAATGTACCTAATTCGTTAAACTGTATTTACCTTTTCATCCAGGAGGACCTGACGTTAATGTATCTAAAGAATCAGAATTTCTCTGTCATTGTGTGAATTTACACCCAGTTAGCCTAGCTAGCTAACTATACTACAAGCTGAAGCTCCAGTCGGAGTAGGAGCCCAGTCCTTTATTGTGTTTTTACTGTTAATTTATTCAATATACTATAAAATATATTAATTAGCATTTTAATGCTGGAAACATTTTCAGACAAGGGCATTCACCAGCTTCTTGTTTGAATTTTCCAGTTCCACCTTAAACGGTGCCAGAGTGACTCAGGCCTGAGGGGCTAGACTGCAACTATTTAAGGTGGAACTACAAAATTCAAACAAGAAGTTGGCGATTTCACAGCATGTTAAATTTCTGCTGAACATTAAACACGACTCTTGGTTTGTTATAGGAATTAACTTATTTTACCAAAAAAGACGTTGCAGTGCGTCTGAGAAGCAAAACGAGTGAAAATTATCAGTGTTTGTAGGGTTCGTAGCTAGCTAACGTTGGCTAACTAGCACTGCTAACTGAACTGATTACCTAAAGAGCTACTGTGAAAATGAAAAAATCATGAAACACGAGACATTCGCTGCTAGAATCCAGTCATTTCGCTCGGTTACTTCACGGCACTGAGATGCTAAAGCTAAAGTTCAGAAGCGCAACAGCATTTACTCTACTCTTCCTCTCCTCTCTTCTAATCTTGATCCTTCTCTAAAGCTCCGTTCTTCTCTCCAGACAAAGAAAAGCATTCATAAATAACCAAAGTCACGACCTTTCTACCAGCAGGACCTGCCAATTGTAGAAATTAGCTAGCTAAGCTAACATTACAGAAAAAGCCCTGGAGAAACAATGGGCGTGGCAAATGGATGGAGACAATGTCAATACTTTTTTGCATCAGCCAATCATATACCAATAATGAAAACATACTTTACTTTCAATGTAAGTCAATGGAACCAGATTTTTTTCCTATTTCGAAGCACTTCTATTGGTCCTATCATCATTGGCGATGTAGAAAACTCAAAATCGACAAAAATGGAGAGTTACAGTAAAAAAACATTAAAAAGATTTATGAGTTTTGTAGGTCTTGCACATAGTTATATCACAAGTCTTTCACTCTTTCTGAATTGTGTGTTCAAATGGCACATGTGTAGAGCTGCTTTATCCTCAGATTATTTTTGTGCAAGACACGGTCCAGTGTTGATAAGCTTATCTTATCAATATCTTATTGTTTTTTATTATTTTTCTTAGTATTTGCAGTAATGTTATGGCGTTATTTTCTAGGAAGTTTATGATTTCATTTTCCCTTTTCAGGAGACAGAAGACGTCCCCGTCCACCTGGTGTTGGTAATCTACCAGTTCTGCACAAATAGTAAAATACTGTAAATACTGTGTAGGAATACAAAGTAGGAAAACATTTCCTAACTACTTGAAACATACTTTATTTTTACAGCCCTACAGAAAAGTCCACAGGCACTGCTGTACTTACTGAGGACTCTATTGATATACACTACTGTCCTACTGTACACACTGAGAGTAGATTTCTTACCTTTTCTCAGTTCTGAAAGTAATTCAGTAAGTACAGTAGTACAGTAGTGTATATCAATACAGTCCTCAGTTAGTACAGTAGTACAGTAGTGTATATCAATACAGTCCTCAGTGAGTACAGTAGTACAGTAGTGTATATCAATACAGTCCTCAGTTAGTACAGTAGTACAGTAGTGTATATCAATACGGTCCTCAGTACCATAGTACAGTAGTGTATATCAATACAGTCCTCAGTTAGTACAGTAGTACAGTAATGTATATCAATACAGCACTCAGTGAGTACAGTAGTACAGTAGTGTATATCAATACAGTCCTCAGTTAGTACAGTAGTACAGTAATGTATATCAATACAGCACTCAGTGACTACAGTAGTACAGTAGTTTATATCAATACAGCACTCAGTGAGTACAGTAGTACAGCAGTTTATATCAATACAGCACTCAGTTAGTACAGTAGTACAGTAGTGTATATCAATACAGCACTCAGTTAGTACAGTAGTACAGTAGTGTATATCAATACAGCACTCAGTGAGTACAGTAGTACAGCAGTTTATATCAATACAGCACTCAGTTAGTACAGTAGTACAGTAGTGTATATCAATACAGCACTCAGTTAGTACAGTAGTACAGTAGTGTATATCAATACAGTCCTCAGTACCATAGTACAGTAGTGTATATCAATACAGCACTCAGTGACTACAGTAGTACAGTAGTGTATATCAATACAGTCCTCAGTTAGTACAGCAGTACAGTAGTGTATATCAATACAGTCCTCAGTACCATAGTACAGTAGTGTATATCAATACAGCACTCAGTGACTACAGTAGTACAGTAGTGTATATCAATACAGTCCTCAGTTAGTACAGCAGTACAGTAGTGTATATCAATACAGTCCTCAGTTAGTACAGCAGTACAGTAGTTTATATCAATACAGCACTCAGTTAGTACAGTAGTACAGTAGTTTATATCAATACAGCACTCAGTGACTACAGTAGTACAGTAGTGTATATCAATACAGTCCTCAGTTAGTACAGCAGTACAGTAGTGTATATCAATACAGTCCTCAGTTAGTACAGCAGTACAGTAGTTTATATCAATACAGCACTCAGTTAGTACAGCAGTACAGTAGTTTATATCAATACAGCACTCAGTGAGTACAGTAGTACAGTAGTGTATATCAATACAGTCCTCAGTGAGTACAGTAGTACAGTAGTGTATATCAATACAGTCCTCAGTACCATAGTACAGTAGTGTATATCAATACAGTCCTCAGTACCATAGTACAGTAGTGTATATCAATACAGCACTCAGTGAGTACAGCAGTACAGTAGTGTATATCAATACAGTCCTCAGTACCATAGTACAGTAGTGTATATCAATACAGTCCTCAGTTAGTACAGTAGTACAGTAGTGTATATCAATACAGCACTCAGTGAGTACAGTAGTACAGTAGTGTATATCAATACAGTCCTCAGTGAGTACAGTAGTACAGTAGTGTATATCAATACAGTCCTCAGTACCATAGTACAGTAGTGTATATCAATACAGTCCTCAGTGAGTACAGCAGTACAGTAGTGTATATCAATACAGTCCTCAGTACCATAGTACAGTAGTGTATATCAATACAGCACTCAGTGAGTACAGCAGTACAGTAGTGTATATCAATACAGTCCTCAGTTAGTACAGTAGTACAGTAGTGTATATCAATACAGTCCTCAGTGAGTACAGCAGTACAGTAGTGTATATCAATACAGTCCTCAGTTAGTACAGTAGTACAGTAGTGTATATCAATACAGCACTTAATACAGTGAGGAAAATAAGTATTTGAACAACCTGCGACTTTCCATGATTTCTAAGTGGGAGAACTTGCAGGGTGTTTAAATACTTATGCTCCTCACTGTGAGTACAGTAGTGCCTGTGGACTGTTCTGTAGGGCTGTAAAAAAAAGTATGGCTCTGGTAGCTTGTTAGCTAGCCTGTCAAGTGGACCGCATCCTTCGTTAGCGGGTTTATCTGTGTGTGGGAACATTAACTGCTAAATTAATTCAGCAAACTCTAGATTGGCTGATGCGAAGAGTGATGGACAGCTCAGTCTAAGCTGCGATTGGCCGATGCAAAAGGTGATTGACGGCCATGAGCAGTTATTTAATTGGTTGATGCAAAAAATGATTGACAGAGTTCTCTCCTCCTTTAGATCTCGAAACAGCCGGCTGGAACAGTATTCAGAAAATCACTAACAGTAAAAGTTATGTATGCACGAAGACAGAGTCGCTATTAAATTAAAACCTACAACTTCTGCTAGCTGCCTACTTACCAAGATCTGCAGGTAGCCAAGGTTGTACACACTACAATACTCACTCCTACTGACCACCAGCACCATCAGATCAGCTTCTCCTTCACCAGTTCTCCTGTTTCCACCTTAAACAGGAAAACTGGTAAATGAGCTGCTCCTCGTGTTCTCTCTCTGGGTGGGTAGGGTGGTCCTTCCTTTCACTTCCTTACTCAGTATGATGCTGGCCAGTACAGGCATTAGGAGGAGCCTTCTCCCTCCCAGTTTAGTGGAACCATGTGACGAGGAGACCTAGTTAGCAGAGGGAACTGTAAACATCAGTATCACAGATCACAGGACTCAGCTTTTCAGGTTGGTGTTCTAATGAATCTCTGCTGTTCTGATCTTCCAGCTAAAAACCTCGCTCTCTATGGAAAAGCTACACAGTCATCCTTGGTCGGTGACCCTTATGCGGCGTTCGGTCAAGCCTACAACGCTATTGATGGAAATACTGATACAAACTTTAACCACGGGTCCTGCACCGCCACTGACACACAACAGAAGCCCTGGTGGAGAGTGGACCTTCTGGACGAGTACACAGTGACCTCCATCACCATCACTAACAGAGCAGACTGCTGTCCAGAGAGGATCAACGGAGCTGAGATCCACATCGGAAACTCTTTAGTTGACGATGGAAACAGCAATCCGTGGTAAGAGGACTGTTTCTTACTTCACCGTAAACCGTGATTGTTGCTAGGGGGTCAGTTATGCATGGAAATCATATCCTGTGCCACAACAATAAACTAATGAAGTAAACATAATTTCATTAACGTATATCAGCCGTCACTGTGGTTACAAACATGGACCAAACATGGAGAAACACCTCTTTCACCCATACAATTCACAATACCGGAGTTCCTCAGGGGTCAATTCTTGGTCCAATTTTCTTGGTCCACATCTTAGACTCGATCTCAGACTACACTCATCAATACCTTTCCTGAAAAACTAAAAGAGAGTCTCCTGAAAGGATGGAAGCTATAATGAAGGGAAATGGTGGATACACTAACCACACTGACCACACATACTCAGATATGAATGTGAGACTGTTTCCCCGCCGTGCTGTAAGAAGACTCTCAGAGGCTACCGTTAGATCTGCTGGACATGCTGCTTCTACGACTCACTCGGAGATATTCTGTCCAGTTGGGAGACTTTGAGAGGAGCATCATCAGAGTGAATGACCATCCAAAAAATGACCATTTTGTGTCTTATGACCAACCTCCTTGGAGATGTTGGAATCCAGGATCTGCCAATGGTCGGGTGCAAGTATGGAGCCTCGTGATGATGCTTTAATCCTGCCTTTGCTGATCTGGGGAGCATCGCTACGACAGCTGGACCCCACGAGTACTGATACGAGGGTCACTAACAGCTCAGTCATATGTGCAGGACGTCCACATGTTTTTCTTCTCATGGCAGAACTTTCAATTGACAATGTTCAGCAGGATAATGTTCCAACACTTTCTTGTCCTGCCCGCTTACCAGATTTATCACCAGTCCAGCATTTATGGGAGCAGCTGGGACTCCAGCTTCAGCATCTACGAGTGTTCAGGATCTACAGGTGCAGCATCTGTGGGTAAATGTGCTGCAGAATGTTGTACGGAACCTGTACGTCTCCAACAAGATCTTATGTTGTATCCAGACTAGAGAACCAACAGAGAACTGGAGCCTTTCAGCCGAACAGTTTCCCCCACAATAAACTTCTCCTCTCACTCTAACACTGTATCACTCCTACACATCATCAGTACATTCACACATACAGGATCACTCCAACAACTCCTTCTTGCTGTTGAGGGTTTTTTTAGAAACACCAGCATTTTTTTCCAGCTGCTGATTTTCCATGGGGCTGGACAGGAAGGGGGGCTAAGAAAGCAGACCTCTACAGGACTGTGTTTGTATAATCCCACGTGTTCTTCTCTATTCCAGGGCCGGGACGATCTCACGCATCCCATCAGGAAACTCCATCACCTTGAAGTTTGAGAAGGGCGTCTCGGGGCGCTACGTTAACGTGGTCATCCCTGGAGAAAAGCACCTTCTGACTCTCTGTGAGGTTGAGGTCTATGGCTATCCTACTCCAAGTGGTGAGAAGACCAGATAACTCAGGTCACCTTCACCGGTCATTCAGACTGAACCTCAGTGCATCAGATCTGCAGATCTGACTCTAAACTCAAACATACTGTTAACTGATCTGCAGATCTGACTCTAAACTCAAACATACTGTTAACTGATCTGCAAATCTGACTCTAAATTCAAACATACTGTTAACTGATCTGCAGATCTGACTCTAAACTCAAACATACTGTTAACTGATCTGCAGATCTGACTCTAAACTCAAACATACTGTTAACTGATCTGCAGATCTGACTCTAAATTCAAACATACTGTTAACTGATCTGCAGATCTGACTCTAAACTCAAACATACTGTTAACTGATCTGCAGATCTGACTCTAAACTCAAACATACTGTTAACTGATCTGCAAATCTGACTCTAAATTCAAACATACTGTTAACTGATCTGCAGATCTGACTCTAAACTCAAACATACTGTTAACTGATCTGCAGATCTGACTCTAAACTCAAACATACTGTTAACTGATCTGCAGATCTGACTCTAAATTCAAACATACTGTTAACTGATCTGCAGATCTGACTCTAAACTCAAATATACTGTTAACTGATCTGCAGATCTGACTCTAAATTCAAACATACTGTTAACTGATCTGCAGATCTGACTCTTAACTCAAACATACTGTTAACTGATCTGCAGATCTGACTCTAAACTCAAACATACTGTAGTCTGATCTGCTGAAAAAGAGCTTTTACAGAAATGAGAAAGTTCTGCTTTGTTCTTCTACTGACTGGACGCTTTATTAGGTTCTTCATATCAGTAAGGTTGGGTTTCTATGCCTCAGTCACACAGCTAGAGCTCCAAGAAACTGACCTCTGATAAAGGACTACATGACCACTAATGCTGGCCTTACACCAAGCGATTTGACTGTTGCAGACAAATTTCCAGTGTGGGAATAAAATCTTGAGAGTGTTGCTGGAGTTGTGTTGCTGGAGTTGAGTCGTGCTTGCGTCCTGTCGATGGTTTAGTGTGAAATGGTCCAGACTGCAGGTTTAAGGTTTAAGAAACAAAAGTCTTCTAGTGTCTGGTCAGCATAAGACAAGGCCAAGTTACAAGGGAGGAGCTTCTGCTTAAGTACTGAAAAACGTTCAGACTTATGCTGACTGTACACTAGAAGATATTTAGAAGACTCTGAAAAGACGTTCAATAGACTAAAGTCTGACCCTCTCACATCTAAACACAAGTCTCAGACTTTTAGTCTCAGTCTAGTCACAGACTATGACTTAGCAAAGACTGGGGGTCTTTCAGAGTCACTATTTAGAGACTGATCTAGATTCCTTTAGAGATTATCTTCTGTTTATATGATTGAAGCTATATTCAGCTAAATGTACGGTTAGCTGCTAGGCTAATTGTAACTGTAGGCCCGTTCAGCAGTGTTTTAGCTTAGCATACTCAGCAGGGATTTCTGTCCACCTTTTTTCGTTTTCCACTCTGTCGTGGTATAAATGGGAAGACACGTGAAAGAGGCACTCTTGCTCCACAGCTCACTCCACAGCTCACTCCCCAGCTCCACCAGTTTCTCCTTCTTCTGTACAGTCCAAGAGAACCACAGTTTCCAAACCCTCACCGGACTCCCCTCCACGTCTAATTTCTTTACCCGCTAGACGTTCCTGTACTCGCCTCGCAGCTTCCCGTTTGGTGGTGAGAGAGCTCTCCTATTGGTTGTCAACAATGTTCACGTCACTGTTTGCTTGAGCCAAGAATTCAGACTTACGATAATATTAAACACGTTTGATTTTATCGGAACGCTAGGACGAGATAAAGACTGACTTAAACCTGCAGTCTGGACCACCTCGCACTAAACCATCAAGAACTTTAGCAAGACTCTCAAGATTTTATTTAGACACTGGAAATTTGTCTACGACAGTAAAATCACTTGAAAATCGTTTGGTGTAAGGTCAGCATTACAGACCACTGCTGTCAGAACAAAATCTTGCATCTCAATTTTTTCTGATTTTAGTTTTTGATACATATGTGAAGAACCTGTTTACCAAATTTTAGGATGAGTGGACCAAAATGACATCTGGTTCCATTGAGTTACATTACTAGTACAGTAGGTTCTCCTGTAGTTCTTATTTGGGAGATATTGGAACAGCAGTGAACTGTAGTGTCTGATCTGTTCTGGGATCAGCTTGTTCCACTTTCACCAGACTGACTGTTTCCTGTGCAGGAGAGAACGTAGCGCTGGAAGGAGTAGCTACACAGTCCAGCCTTTACGATCGAGGTTTTCCATCCAACGCCATTGATGGTAACCGAGATGGTGTTTACGTTCACGGCTCCTGCACACACACCAACAACGACGTGGGCCCCTGGTGGAGACTGGACCTGCGGAAAAAACACAAAGTGTTCTCCGTCACCGTCGCTAACACTCTGGATAACCTTCCTGAAAGGCTGAACGGAGCTGAAATCAGAATCGGAGACAGTCTGGAGAACAATGGCAACGATAACCAGAGGTGCTCTCTCAGACACAACAGCTCTTCAGTGAATACTTCTCTAGTGTACTGTTAGTAATCACCTCCTTTCACCTCCTGCCTCCTCAGGTGTGCAGTGATCTCCACCATCGATAAAAAGAACCCGATCATGACCTTCGAGTGTAAAGGGATGGAAGGCCGCTACATCAACATTGTGATTCCCGGAAGGAGCGAGTACCTCACTCTGTGTGAGGTGGAGGTGTACGGAGCTCCTCTGATCTGAAGAAGCTCTACTGGGTTTGAGTGATCGTAGTGTGATCTGCTTTATTTCTCTGGGTTCTTGTTTATAAACTATATATATATATATAAATATATATATATATATATATATATATATATATATATATATATATATATATATATATATATATATATATATATATATATAAAACGGTGATTAATTAGTGAACTGAATTCCGGGGTGATAATGATTTTAACCTCCATCATTTTATATACCATGAATAAACACTTGTGATGATTTTCAATGACTTTGTTGTGTTTTGTGGACGTTTCATACATTAAAGACAGATTAGAACTCCTACATTTACACTAAACCCTAACTCCTACATTTGCACTAAACCCTAACTCCTACATTTACACTAAACACTAACTCCTACATTTACACTAAACCCTAACCCCTACATTTACACTAAACACTAACTCCTACATTTACACTAAACCCTAATCCCTACGTTTACACTAAACCCTAATCCCTACATTTACACTAAACCCTAACCTATACATTTATCCTAAACACTAACCTCTACATTTACACTAAACCCTAACCCCTACATTTACACTAAACACTAACCTTTACATTTACACTAAACCCCAACTCCTACATTTACACTAAACCCTAACTCCTACATTTACTCTAAACCCTAACTCCTACATCTACACTAAACCATAACCTCTACCTTTACACTAAACACTAGCTCCTACATTTACACTAAACCCTAACCCCTACATTTACACTAAACACTAACTCCTACATTTACACTAAACCCTAATCCCTACGTTTACACTAAACCCTAATCCCTACATTTACACTAAACCCTAACCTATACATTTATCCTAAACACTAACCTCTACATTTACACTAAACCCTAACCCCTACATTTACACTAAACACTAACCTTTACATTTACACTAAACCCCAACTCCTACATTTACACTAAACCCTAACTCCTACATTTACACTAAACCCTAACTCCTACATCTACACTAAACCATAACCTCTACCTTTACACTAAACACTAGCTCCTACATTTACACTAAACCCTAACCCCTACATTTACACTAAACACTAACTCCTACATTTACACTGAACCCTAATCCCTACGTTTACACTAAACCCTAATCCCTACATTTACACTAAACCCTAACTCCTACATTTACACTAAACCCTAACTCCTACATTTACACTAAACCCTAATCCCTACATTTACACTAAACCCTAACTCCTACATTTACACTAAACCCTAACCTCTACATTTACACTAAACCCTAACCTCTACATTTACACTAAACATTAACCCCCTACATTTACACGAAACACTAACTCCTACATTTACACTAAACACTAACTCCTACATTTACACTAAACACTAACCCGTACATTTACACGAAACACTAACTCCTACATTTACACTAAACACTAACTCCTACATTTACACTAAACACTAACTCCTATATTTACACTAAACCCTAACCCCTACATTTACACTAAACACTAACTCCTATATTTACGCTAAACCCTAACTCCTACATATTCACTAAACACTAGCCACTACATTTACACTAAACCCTAACCCCTACATTTACACTAAACACTAACTCCTACATTTACACTAAACCCTAACCTTTACATTTACACTAAACACTGACCCCTACCTTTACACTAAACACTGAACCCCACATTTACACTAAACCCTAACCTTTACATTTACACTAAACCCTAACTCCTACATTTACACTAAACCCTAACCTTTACATTTACACTAAACCCTAACTCCTACATTTACACTAAACCCTAACTCCTAAATTTACACTAAACAATAACCTCAACATTTACACTAAACACTGACCCCTACATTTACACTAAACACTGACCCCTATATTTACACTAAACCCTAATTCCTACATCTACACTAAACCCTAACCTCTACATTTATACTAAACTCTAAGCTCTTTATTTACACTAAACACTAACCTCTACATGTATACTAAACCCTAAATCCTACATTTACACTAAACACTAACCCCTACATTTACACTAAACCCTAATTCTTACATGTACACTAAACCCTAACTCCTACATTTACACTAAACACTAACTCCAACATTTACACTAAACCCTAACTCCTACATTTACACTAAACACTAACTCCTACACTTACACTAAACCCTAACTCCTACATTTACACTAAACCCTAACCCCTACATTTACACTAAACCCTAATTCTTACATTTACACTAAACCCTAACTCCTACATTTACACTAAACACTAACTCCAACATTTACACTAAACACTGACTCCTACATTTACACTAAACACTAACTCCTACATTTACACTAAACACTAACCTCTACATTTACACTAAACACTGAACCCCACATTTACACTAAACCCTAATCTTTACATTTACACTAAACCCTCACCTTTACATTTACACTAAACCCTAACCCCTACATTTACACTAAACACAAACTCCTACATTTACACTAAACCCTAAACCCTACATTTACACTAAACCCTAATTCTTGCATTTACACTAAACCCTAACTCCTACATTTACACTAAACACTAACTCCTACATTTACACTAAACACTGACCCCTACATTTACACTAAACACTAACTCCTACATTTACACTAAACACTAACCTCTACATTTACACTAAACACTGAACCCCACATTTACACTAAACCCTAATCTTTACATTTACACTAAACCCTCACCTTTACATTTACACTAAACCCTAACTCCTACATTTACACTAAACACTTAACCCCACATTTACACTAAACCCTAATGTTTACATTTACACTAAACCCTAACCTCTACATTTACACTAAACCCTCACCTTTACATTTACACTAAACCCTAACTCCTACATTTACACTAAACACTGAACCCCACATTTACACTAAACCCTAATGTTTACATTTACACTAAACCCTAACCTCTACATTTACACTAAACACTGACCCCTACATTTACACTAAACCCTAACTCCTACATTTACACTAAACCCTAACCTCTACATTTACACTAAACACTAACCTCTATATTTACACTAAACACTAACCTCTACATGTATACTAAACCCTAACCTCTACATTTATACTAAACACTAACCTCTATATTTACACTAAACACTAACTTCTACATGTACACTAAACCCTAACTCCTACATTTACACTAAACCCTAACTCCTACATTTACACTAAACCCTAACCCCTACATTTACACTAAACACGAACTCCTACATTTACACTAAACCCTAACCTCTACATTTACACTAAACACTGACCCCTACCTTTACGCTAAACATTGAACCCCACATTTACACTAAACCCTAACCTTTACATTTACACTAAACCCTAACTCCTACATTTACACTAAACCCTAACGTTTACATTTACACTAAACACTAACTCCTACATTTACACTAAACCCTAACCTCTACATTTACACTAAACACTGACCCCTACGTTTACACTAAACACTAACCTCTACATTTACACTAAACACTAACTCCTACATTTACACTAAACACTAACCTCTACATTTACACTAAACCCTAACCTCTACATTTACACTAAACCCTAAACCCCTACATTTACACTAAACACTAACCCCTACATTTACACAAAACACTAACTCCTACATTTACACTAAACACTAACTCCTACATTTACACTAAACACTAACCTCTACATTTACACAAAACACTAACTCCTACATTTACACGAAACACTAACTCCTACATTTACACTAAACACTAACTCCTACATTTACACTAAACACTAACCTCTACATTTCCACTAAACACTTACTCCTACATTTCCACTAAACACTAACTCCTACATTTACAATAAACACTAACCTCTATATTTACACTAAACCCTAACCCCCTACATTTACACTAAACCCTAACTCCTACATTTACACTAAACACTAACTCCAACATTTACACTAAACCCTAACCTCTACATTTACACTAAACATTAACCCCCTACATTTACACGAAACACTAACTCCTACATTTACACTAAACACTAACTCCTACATTTACACTAAACACTAACTCCTACATTTACACAAAACACTAACTCCTACATTTACACGAAACACTAACTCCTACATTTACACTAAACACTAACTCCTACATTTACACTAAACACTAACCTCTACATTTCCACTAAACACTTACTCCTACATTTCCACTAAACACTAACTCCTACATTTACACTAAACACTAACCTCTATATTTACACTAAACCCTAACCCCCTACATTTACACTAAACCCTAACTCCTACATTTACACTAAACACTAACTCCTACATTTACACTAAACACTAACTCCTACATTTACACTAAACACTAACTTCTACATTTACACTAAACCCTAACCTCTACATTTACACTAAACACTAACTCCTACATTTACACTAAACCCTAACCTCTACATTTACACTAAACATTAACCCCCTACATTTACACGAAACACTAACTCCTACATTTACACGAAACACTAACTCCTACATTTACACTAAACACTAACCCCTACATTTACACGAAACACTAACTCCTACATTTACACTAAACACTAACTCCTACATTTACACTAAACACTAACTCCTACATTTACACTAAACACTAACCTCTACATTTACACTAAACACTAACCCCTACATCTACACTAAACCATAACCTCTACCTTTACACTAAACACTAGCTCCTACATTTACACTAAACCCTAACCCCTACATTTACACTAAACACTAACTCCTACATTTACACTAAACACTAACCTCTACATTTACACTAAACCCTAACCTCTACATTTACACTAAACCCTAAACCCCTACATTTACACTAAACACTAACCCCTACATTTACACAAAACACTAACTCCTACATTTACACTAAACACTAACTCCTACATTTACACTAAACACTAACCTCTACATTTACACAAAACACTAACTCCTACATTTACACTAAACACTAACCTCTACATTTCCACTAAACACTTACTCCTACATTTCCACTAAACACTAACTCCTACATTTACAATAAACACTAACCTCTATATTTACACTAAACCCTAACCCCCTACATTTACACTAAACCCTAACTCCTACATTTACACTAAACACTAACTCCAACATTTACACTAAACCCTAACCTCTACATTTACACTAAACATTAACCCCCTACATTTACACGAAACACTAACTCCTACATTTACACTAAACACTAACTCCTACATTTACACTAAACACTAACTCCTACATTTACACTAAACACTAACTCCTACATTTACACTAAACCCTAACCTCTACATTTACACCAAACATTAACCCCCTACATTTACACGAAACACTAACTCCTACATTTACACGAAACACTAACTCCTACATTTACACTAAACACTAACCCCTACATTTACACGAAACACTAACTCCTACATTTACACTAAACACTAACTCCTACATTTACACTAAACACTAACCCCTACATTTACACTAAACACTAACTCCTACATTTACACTAAACACTAACTCCTACATTTACACGAAACACTAACTCCTACATTTACACTAAACACTAACTCCTACATTTACACTAAACACTAACCCCTACATTTACACTAAACACTAACCTCTACATTTACACTAAACACTAACCCCTACATTTACACTAAACCCTAACTCCTACATCTACACTAAACACAAACCCCTACATTTACACTGAACCCTAACTCCTACATTTCCACTAAACACTAACTCCTACATTTACACTAAACACTAACCTCTACATTTACACTAAACACTAACTCCTACATTTACACTAAACCCTAACCCCTACATTTACACTAAACCCTAAATTCTACATTTACACTAAACCCTAACCCCTACATTTACACTAAACCCTAACCTCTACATTTACACTAAACCCTAAACCCCTACATTTACACTAAACCCTAACTCCTACATTTACACTAAACCCTAACTCCTACATTTACACTAAACACTAACTCCTACATTTACACTAAACACTAACTCCAACATTTACACTAAACACTGACTCCTACATTTACACTAAACACTAACTCCTACATTTACACTAAACACTAACCTCTACATTTACACTAAACACTGAACCCCACATTTACACTAAACCCTAATCTTTACATTTACACTAAACCCTCACCTTAACATTTACACTATACCCTAACCCCTACATTTACACTAAACACAAACTCCTACATTTACACTAAACCCTAACCCCTACATTTACACTAAACCCTAATTCTTACATTTACACTAAACCCTAACTCCTACATTTACACTAAACACTAACTCCTACATTTACACTAAACACTAACCCCTACATTTACAATAAACACTAACTCCTACATTTACACTAAACACTAACCCCTACATTTACAATAAACACTAACTCCTACATTTACACTAAACCCTAACTCCTATATTTACACTAAACCCTAACCTATACATTTATCCTAAACACTAACCTCTACATTTACACTAAACCCTAACCCCTACATTTACACTAAACCCTAACCCCTAGATTTACACTAAAGCCTAACTCCTACATTTACACTAAACCCTAACCTCTTAATTTACACTAAACACTAACCCCTACATTTACACTAAACACTAACCTTTACATTTACACTAAACCCCAACTCCTACATTTACACTAAACCCTAACTCCTACATTTACACTAAACCCTAACTCCTACATCTACACTAAACCATAACCTCTACCTTTACACTAAACACTAGCTCCTACATTTACACTAAACCCTAACCCCTACATTTACACTAAACACTAACTCCTACATTTACACTAAACCCTAATCCCTACGTTTACACTAAACCCTAATCCCTACATTTACACTAAACCCTAACTCCTACATTTACACTAAACCCTAACTCCTACATTTACACTAAAGCCTAATCCCTACATTTACACTAAACAATAAGCTCTACATTTACACTAAACACTAACTCCTACATTTACACTAAAAACTAACCCGTACATTTACACGAAACACTAACTCCTACATTTACACTAAACACTAACTCCTACATTTACACTAAACACTAACCCCTACAATTACACGAAACACTAACTCCTACATTTACACTAAACCCTAACCCCTACATTTACACTAAACACTAACTCCTATATTTACGCTAAACCCTAACTCCAACATATTCACTAAACACTAGCCACTACATTTACACTAAACCCTAACCCCTACATTTACACTAAACACTAACTCCTACATTTACACTAAACCCTAACCTTTACATTTACACTAAACACTGACCCCTACCTTTACACTAAACACTGAACCCCACATTTACACTAAACCCTAACCTTTACATTTACACTAAACCCTAACCTTTACATTTACACTAAACCCTAACTCCTACATTTACACTAAACCCTAACTCCTAAATTTACACTAAACAATAACCTCAACATTTACACTAAACACTGACCCCTACATTTACACTAAACACTGACCCCTACATTTACACTAAACCCTAACTCCTACATCTACACTAAACCCTAACCTCTACATTTATACTAAACTCTAAGCTCTTTATTTACACTAATCACTAACCTCTACATGTATACTAAACCCTAAATCCTACATTTACACTAAACACTAACTCCTACATTTACACTAAACCCTAACCCCTTCATTTACACTAAACACTAACTCCTACATTTACACTAAACACTAACTCCTACACTTACACTAAACCCTAACTCCTACATTTACACTAAACCCTAACCCCTACATTTACACTAAACCCTAATTCTTACATTTACACTAAACCCTAACTCCTACATTTACACTAAACACTAACTCCAACATTTACACTAAACACTGACTCCTACATTTACACTAAACACTAACTCCTACATTTACACTAAACACTAACCTCTACATTTACACTAAACACTGAACCCCACATTTACACTAAACCCTAATCTTTACATTTACACTAAACCCTCACCTTTACATTTACACTAAATCCTAACCCCTACATTTACACTAAACACAAACTCCTACATTTACACTAAACCCTAACCCCTACATTTACACGAAACCCTAATTCTTACATTTACACTAAACCCTAACTCCTACATTTACACTAAACACTAACTCCTACATTTACACTAAACACTGACCCCTACATTTACACTAAACACTAACTCCTACATTTACACTAAACACTAACCTCTACATTTACACTAAACACTGAACCCCACATTTACACTAAACCCTAATCTTTACATTTACACTAAACCCTCACCTTTACATTTACACTAAACCCTAACTCCTACATTTACACTAAACCCTAACCTCTACATTTATACTAAACTCTAAGCTCTTTATTTACACTAAACACTAACCTCTACATGTATACTAAACCCTAAATCCTACATTTACACTAAACACTAACTCCTACATTTACACTAAACCCTAACCCCTACATTTACACTAAACCCTAACTCCTACATTTACACTAAACACTAACTCCTACACTTACACTAAACCCTAACTCCAACATTTACACTAAACCCTAACCCCTACATTTACACTAAACCCTAATTCTTACATTTACACTAAACCCTAACTCCTACATTTACACTAAACACTAACTCCAACATTTACACTAAACACTGACTCCTACATTTACACTAAACACTAACTCCTACATTTACACTAAACACTAACCTCTACATTTACACTAAACACTGAACCCCACATTTACACTAAACCCTAATCTTTACATTTACACCAAACCCTCACCTTTACATTTACACTAAACCCTAACCCCTACATTTACACTAAACACAAACTCCTACATTTACACTAAACCCTAACCCCTACATTTACACTAAACCCTAATTCTTACATTTACACTAAACCCTAACTCCTACATTTACACTAAACACTAACTCCTACATTTACACTAAACACTGACCCCTACATTTACACTAAACACTAACTCCTACATTTACACTAAACACTAACCTCTACATTTACACTAAACACTGAACCCCACATTTACACTAAACCCTAATCTTTACATTTACACTAAACCCTCACCTTTACATTTACACTAAACCCTAACTCCTACATTTACACTAAACACTGAACCCCACATTTACACTAAACCCTAATGTTTACATTTACACTAAACCCTAACCTCTACATTTACACTAAACACTGACCCCTACATTTACACTAAACCCTAACTCCTACATTTACACTAAACCCTAACCTTTACATTTACACTAAACACTAACCTCTATATTTACACTAAACACTAACCTCTACATGTATACTAAACCCTAACCTCTACATTTATACTAAACACTAACCTCTATATTTACACTAAACACTAACTTCTACATGTACACTAAACCCTAACTCCTACATTTACACTAAACCCTAACTCCTACATTTACACTAAACCCTAACCCCTACATTTACACTAAACACTAACTCCTACATTTACACTAAACCCTAACCTCTACATTTACACTAAACACTGACCCCTACCTTTACACTAAACATTGAACCCCACATTTACACTAAACCCTAACCTTTACATTTACACTAAACCCTAACTCCTACATTTACACTAAACCCTAACGTTTACATTTACACTAAACACTAACTCCTACATTTACACTAAACCCTAACCTCTACATTTACACTAAACACTGACCCCTACGTTTACACTAAACACTAACCTCTACATTTACACTAAACACTAACTCCTACATTTACACTAAACACTAACCTCTACATTTACACTAAACCCTAACCTCTACATTTACACTAAACCCTAAACCCCTACATTTACACTAAACACTAACTCCTACATTTACACTAAACACTAACCCCTACATTTACACAAAACACTAACTCCTACATTTACACTAAACACTAACTCCTACATTTACACTAAACACTAACCTCTACATTTACACAAAACACTAACTCCTACATTTACATGAAACCCTAACTCCTACATTTACACTAAACACTAACTCCTACATTTACACTAAACACTAACCTCTACATTTCCACTAAACACTTACTCCTACATTTCCACTGAACACTAACTCCTACATTTACAATAAACACTAACCTCTATATTTACACTAAACCCTAACTCCTACATTTACATTAAACACTAACTCCAACATTTACATTAAACACTAACTCCAACATTTACACTAAACCCTAACCTCTACATTTACACTAAACATTAACCCCCTACATTTACACTAAACCCTAACTCCTACATTTACATTAAACACTAACTCCAACATTTACACTAAACCCTAACCTCTACATTTACACTAAACATTAACCCCCTACATTTACATGAAACACTAACTCCTACATTTACACTAAACACTAACTCCTACATTTACACGAAACACTAACTCCTACATTTACACTAAACACTAACTCCTACATTTACACTAAACCCTAACCTCTACATTTACACTAAACATTAACCCCCTACATTTACACAAAACAATAACTCCTACATTTACACGAAACACTAACTCCTACATTTACACTAAACACTAACTCCTACATTTACACTAAACACTATACTCTACATTTCCACTAAACACTTACTCCTACATTTCCACTAAACACTAACTCCTACATTTACACTAAACACTAACCTCTATATTTACACTAAACCCTAACCCCCTACATTTACACTAAACCCTAACTCCTACATTTACACTAAACACTAACTCCTACATTTACACTAAACACTAACTCCTACATTTACACTAAACACTAACTTCTACATTTACACTAAACCCTAACCCCTACATTTACACTAAACACTAACTCCTACATTTACACTAAACCCTAACCTCTACATTTACACTAAACATTAACCCCCTACATTTACACTAAACACTAACCTCTACATTTACACTAAACACTGACTCCTACATTTACACTAAACCCTAACCCCTACATTTACACTAAACCCTAACCCCTACATTTACACTAAACCCTAACCTCTACATTTACACTAAACCCTAAACCCCTACATTTACACTAAACCCTAACTCCTACATTTACACTAAACCCTAACTCCTACACTTACACTAAACCCTTGTAGGCTACAGGTGTGAGCCTCAGGTAGATTACCATTGTGGGTCCCAGGTAAGATGGTTGTGTGCACCATTTGGGTCACTGTTGTGGGGCCCAATTAGGCCTCATTAGTGGTCCCAGCAGGGTTATAGTTATTTCTGTTTTGATTGGGGGGCCAGTGGATGACTGTTCACATGGCCACCACTTGCAGCCCAGATTGGACCCAGCAGTGGCTCACATGGGCAAACACACACTGTGTTGATTAAGCGGAGCCCATCTTTAACCCTTTAGGGCCCAAATAGACATGTTGACAGGGACCATTTGAAAAGGAGTAACCAAGTTATTTATTATGTTATTATCATTACAGTCACACATTGTAGACATTAGCTCGTTATAATAACAAATAACACCAACCCAAAGAAGATTAAATCTAAATTAGAGATTAGTACCAAAGGAGAAGGTCGGATCACAGCATGTTCTGCTGGTACATTGTTTACATATGATTTATGTAACATATCTAAAGCATAAAGTTTTACTGCCCACTAGCTTAGCTCCCAAACATACTGGACCAATAGCCTGGGTCCAGTATGGATCGTCTAGTGTAAGTACACCTCGATGGGCTTTGAAGAGGTTACTGGAGGTGAAATCAGAAGGAGTGAACACAGGAAGGTGTGAAATAAGTTACCCAGCACATGGATCCTTCTCAACGCTGCCTAGGTCTGTGACCATACCTTCCTTCATTCTCCCAGGAGATTAAGATGGAATAGAGTAGACTCACAGGTGGACATCACCAGGTCAGGGTCCAGTGGACTGTGGAGTGCATGCACAGGGCTTATTTGAGAGGCAGACTGGAGCCAAGTCAAAGTCAATGTAGGACAAAGTGTCTGGGGTTCCTGTCAAGCTGATCAATAGGAGATAAACATGGTGGTAATCTATACAAAATCCTAGGGTTTCCCGTAAAGCTTAACAGTAGGAGATAAACATGGTGGTAATGTCTCTGGTCCTGAGCCCCTCTTTAACTGTCTCTGGCCCTGACCCTGTCCCTCAGCGTCTCTGGCCCTGACCCTGTCCCTCATGGCTTGAGTAATAAGTTACCCTGCACATGGATCCCTGTCAACTCTGCACAGGTCTGTTACCATATGAAGAATAGAGAGACTCACAGGTGGACACAGTGGGGAACCGTCATGGCCCTCTACGCCCTCTCAGAGGGCCTAAAATATTCTTAACACACACACACACACACACACACACACACACACACACACATACATATATATATATATATATATATATATATATATATATATATATATATATATATATATATACATAATTTTATTTTATCTACTTACAGTTTGACAATGAACATCTAAACAAAAATATCGACAAATAAATTATTTAATCGTGTCTATTCACTCTGTGTTGGAGTGTGAGGGGTTGAGTGGAAGACTGTGAGTCTGTGTCTCCCCCTATAAGGACTGTGATGTCTCTGCAGAATGTTGGTGATTGGTGGTCCCGCTGTTCATGTACAGAGGGGGCCAGGCAGTTCTAATTCAGTACCATACCAATTTCAAAGAGTAAAACTGACCAATCATGTCTTCCCTCTAAGTGGGCGGGGCTTAACTGTATGATCATTTCCGCCTGCTGTGGTGACGCTAGCTGGAGAAAGAGCTAGCTAGCACTAGGCTATCACTGCTAGCTAGTTTGCTGAGTCAGGATGGAAGCCCATGCCCCGCCCCCCAAACTGTCAAAACCACGCCCTCTGAAAACACAAACATCTCTCTCGCGAGGAAGAATATCAAATTGTGAGAGTAAATATATTATAAGGAGGAACTTTATTTAGCGTAAGAAGTTTTCTACGTTGTACAGAGTAGAGATCGACCGGTATGGGTTGTTTGGAGATCAGGGTGAGCCGATGCTGATGCCGGTGTTTAGAGGTCAGGGTGAGCCGATGCTGATGCTGGTGTTTGGAGATCAGGGTGAGCCGATGCTGATGCCGGTGTTTAGAGGTCAGGGTGAGCCGATGCTGATGCCGGTGTTTAGAGGTCAGGGTGAGTCGATGCTGATGCCGGTGTTTAGAGATCAGGGTGAGTCGATGCTGATGCCGGTGTTTGGAGATCAGGGTGAGTCGATGCTGATGCCGGTGTTTGGAGATCAGGGTGAGTCGATGCTGATGCCGGTGTTTAGAGGTCAGGGTGAGCCGATGCTGATGCCGGTGTTTAGAGGTCAGGGTGAGTCGATGCTGATGGCGGTGTTTGGAGTTCAGGGTGAGTCGATGCTGATGCCGGTGTTTAGAGGTCAGGGTGAGTCGATGCTGATGCCGGTGTTTGGAGATCAGGGTGAGTCGATGCTGATGCCGGTGTTTAGAGGTCAGGGTGAGCCGATGCTGATGCCGGTGTTTGGAGGTCAGGGTGAGCCGATGCTGATGCCGGTGTTTAGAGATCAGGGTGAGCCGATGCTGATGCCGGTGTTTGGAGGTCAGGGTGAGTCGATGCTGATGCCGGTGTTTGGAGGTCAGGGTGAGTCGATGCTGATGCCGGTGTTTGGAGATCAGGGTGAGTCGATGCTGATGCCGGTGTTTGGAGATCAGGGTGAGTCGATGCTGATGCCGGTGTTTAGAGATCAGGGTGAGTCGATGCTGATGCCGGTGTTTAGAGGTCAGGGTGAGTCGATGCTGATGCCGGTGTTTAGAGGTCAGGGTGAGTCGATGCTGATGCCGGTGTTTGGAGGTCAGGGTGAGTCGATGCTGATGCCGGTGTTTAGAGGTCAGGGTGAGTCGATGCTGATGCCGGTGTTTAGAGGTCAGGGTGAGCCGATGCTGATGCCGGTGTTTGGAGGTAAGGGTGAGTCGATGCTGATGCCGGTGTTTGGAGGTCAGGGTGAGCCGATGCTGATGCCGGTGTTTGGAGATCAGGGTGAGCCGATGCTGATGCCGGTGTTTAGAGGTTAGGGTGAGTCGATGCTGATGCCGGTGTTTAGAGATCAGGGTGAGCCGATGCTGATGCCGGTGTTTGGAGGTCAGGGTGAGTCGATGCTGATGCCGGTGTTTGGAGGTCAGGGTGAGTCGATGCTGATGCCGGTGTTTGGAGATCAGGGTGAGTCGATGCTGATGCCGGTGTTTGGAGATCAGGGTGAGCCGATGCTGATGCCGGTGTTTGGAGGTCAGGGTGAGTCGATGCTGATGCCGGTGTTTGGAGATCAGGGTGAGCCGATGCTGATGCCGGTGTTTGGAGGTCAGGGTGAGTCGATGCTGATGCTGGTGTTTGGAGATCAAGGTGAGCCGATGCTGATGCCGGTGTTTAGAGGTCAGGGTGAGCCGATGCTGATGCCGGTGTTTAGAGGTCAGGGTGAGCCGATGCTGATGCCGGTGTTTAGAGGTCAGGGTGAGTTGATGCTGATGCCGGTGTTTAGAGGTCAGGGTGAGCCGATGCTGATGCCGGTGTTTGGAGGTCAGGGTGAGCCGATGCTGATGCCGGTGTTTAGAGGTCAGGGTGAGCCGATGCTGATGCCGGTGTTTGGAGGTCAGGGTGAGTCGATGCTGATGCCGGTGTTTGGAGGTCAGGGTGAGTCGATGCTGATGCCGGTGTTTGGAGATCAGGGTGAGTCGATGCTGATGCCGGTGTTTGGAGATCAGGGTGAGTCGATGCTGATGCCGGTGTTTGGAGATCAGGGTGAGTCGATGCTGATGCCGGTGTTTGGAGATCAGGGTGAGTCGATGCTGATGCCGGTGTTTGGAGATCAGGGTGAGTCGATGCTGATGCCGGTGTTTAGAGGTCAGGGTGAGTCGATGCTGATGCCGGTGTTTAGAGGTCAGGGTGAGTCGATGCTGATGCCGGTGTTTGGAGATCAGGGTGAGCCGATGCTGATGCCGGTGTTTGGAGGTCAGGGTGAGTCGATGCTGATGCCGGTGTTTAGAGGTCAGGGCGAGTCGATGCTGATGCCGGTGTTTGGAGATCAGGGTGAGCCGATGCTGATGCCGGTGTTTAGAGGTCAGGGTGAGCCGATGCTGATGCCGGTGTTTAGAGGTCAGGGTGAGTCGATGCTGATGCCGGTGTTTAGAGGTCAGGGTGAGCCGATGCTGATGCCGGTGTTTGGAGGTCAGGGTGAGTCGATGCTGATGCCGGTGTTTAGAGGTCAGGGTGAGTCGATGCTGATGCCGGTGTTTAGAGGTCAGGGTGAGTCGATGCTGATGCCGGTGTTTAGAGGTCAGGGTGAGTCGATGCTGATGCCGGTGTTTGGAGATCAGGGTGAGTCGATGCTGATGCCGGTGTTTGGAGATCAGGGTGAGTCGATGCTGATGCCGGTGTTTGGAGGTCAGGGTGAGTCAATGCTGATGCCGGTGTTTGGAGGTCAGGGTGAGCCGATGCTGATGCCGGTGTTTGGAGGTCAGGGTGAGCCGATGCTGATGCCGGTGTTTGGAGATCAGGGTGAGCCGATGCTGATGCCGGTGTTTAGAGGTCAGGGTGAGCCGATGCTGATGCCGGTGTTTGGAGATCAGGGTGAGTCGATGCTGATGCCGGTGTTTAGAGATCAGGGTGAGCCGATGGCCGATATGTGCTGCTGATGTTTAGAGCTGAGATCTAAAAGTTTTCTGATTGATTTGCTGCTATAGTGTCTCAGTATTAATAAGAAGCAGATGCACAACATTTCTGAACTAAACATTATTTACTGAACACTGACTTAACAAGAAAAACTAAATATAATCTGTCCCCCCAAAAAACACTGTATGACCACCTTACTGCTGAAAGAGTGTAACACACAGTACATCTCTTCACACCCAAAGCTAACCAGTTATTAAGAAGAGCACTGAAAGATACTTCCACACAGACCACATGTTCACTCAGTTACAGAGAGACTCACTTCACACTCAGGTTTATATCACACTGGAGTAAAACTGCAGTTCTTTAAGGAGAGAGAGAGAGAGAGAGAGAGAGAGAAAGAGACAGAGAGAGGGAGAGAGCGACAGAGACAGAGAGAGAGAGAGAGAGAGAGACAGAGAGAGAGAGAGAGAGAGAGAGAGAGACAGAGAGAGAGAGAGAGACAGAGAGAGAGAGAGAGAGAGAGAGAGACAGAGAGACAGAGAGAGACAGAGAGAGAGAGGGAGAGAGAGAGAGAGAGAGAGACAGAGAGAGAGAGAGAGAGAGACAGAGAGAGAGAGAGAGAGAGAGAGAGAGAGAGAGCAGTATCTGAGTAATATCTGAGTAGTATCTGAGTAATATTTGAGTAATATCTCAGTAGTATCTGAGTAATATTTGAGTAATATCTAAGTAGTATCTGAGTAATATTTGAGTAATATCTAAGTAGTAGCTGAGTAATATTTGAGTAATATCTCAGTAGTATCTGAGTAATATTTGAGTAATATCTAAGTAGTAGCTGAGAAACATCTGAGAAATATCTGAGAAGTATCTGAGTAGTATCTCAGTACTATCTGAGTAATGTCTGAGTAGTATCTGAGTAATATCTGAGTAATATCTGAGTAGTATCTGAGTAATATCTGAGTAGTATCTGAGTAATGTCTGAGTAATATTTGAGTAATATCTAAGCAGTAGCTGAGAAATATCTGAGAAGTATCTGAACAGTATCTGAGTAGTATCTGAGTAATATCTGAGTAGTATCTGAGTAATGTCTGAGTAATATCTGAGTAGTATCTGAATAATATCTGAGTAATGTCTGAGTAATATCTGAGTAGTATCTGAGTAATGTCTGAGTAATATCTGAGTAGTATCTGAGTAATATCTGAGTAATGTCTGAGTAATATCTGAGTAGTATCTGAGTAATGTCTGAGTAATATCTGAGTAGTATCTGAGTAATATCTGAGTAATATTTGAGTAATATCTGAATAATATCTGAGTAATGTCTGAGTAGTATCTGAGTAATATCTGAGTAGTATCTGAGTAATATCTGAGTAGTATCCGAGTAATATCTGAGTAATGTCTGAGTAATGTCTGAGTAGTATCTGAGTAATATCTGAGTAGTATCTGAGTAATATCTGAGCAGTATCTGAGTAATATCTGTATAGTATCTGAGTAATATCTGAGCAGTATCTGAGTAATATCTGAGTAGTATCTGAGAAATATCTGAGTAGTATCTGAGTAATATTTGATTAATATCTAAGTAGTAGCTGAGAAATATCTGAGAAATATCTGAGAAGTATCTGAGTAGTATCTCAGTAGTATCTGAGAAATATCTGAGTAATACCTGAGTAGTATCTGAGTAATATTTGAGTAATATCTAAGTAGTAGCTGAGAAGTATCTGAGAAATATCTGAGAAGTATCTGAGTAGTATCTCAGTAGTATCTGAGAAATATCTGAGTAGTATCTGAGTAATATCTGAGTAGTATCTGAGTAATATCTGAGTAATATCTGAGTAGTATCTGAGTAATATCTGAGTAATATTTGAGTAATATCTAAGCAGTAGCTGAGAAATATCTGAGAAGTATCTGAACAGTATCTGAGTAGTATCTGAGTAATATCTGAGTAGTATGTGAGTAATATCTGAGTAATATCTGAGTAGTATCTGAGTAATACCTGAGTAGTATCTGAGTAGTATCTGAGTAATGTCTGAGTTAATGTGTGTATTACACTAGAGCAGTTAGCTTTAGCCCCAGAGCTAATGTGTGTATTACACTAGAGCAGTTAGCTTTAGCCCCGGAGCTAATGTGTGTATTACACTAGAGCAGTTAGCTTTAGCCCCGGAGCTAATGTGTGTATTACACTAGAGCAGTTAGCTTTAGCCCCAGAGCTAATGTGTGTATTACACTAGAGCAGTTAGCTTTAGCCCCGGAGTCTACGGCGGAACTAGACAAGCATAACCGCCTCATTAAAAACCTCACTGTTCACTATTAATTATTAATTTTCACTTGTTTGGACAAATAGTTCCTTGAGGCTTAAGGGTCACGGTTCGTTACTGGGTGGACATCATCAGGTCAGGGTCCAGTGGACTGTGGAGCGTATGCACAGGGCATATTTGAGAGACAGACTGTAGCCAAATCTAAGGTCAATCTAGAACAAAGTGTCTGGGGTTCCCGTCAAGCTGATCAATAGGAGATAAACATGGTGGTAGTGTATAAAAGGTGCACACACTTTCTCACTCTAGTAACTTCACCCGAGCAGTAACTCAGGGAGGAGTCTCTGGAAGCCGCTGTGTGAGTACCAGTACCGTCTTACTGCAGTATTTCTAACAGAGATCATCTTAATAGTGAACTGAATTCTTACTGAAATATCTTCAAAGTCTTTAAATCAGACCGACTCTATTAAGATCAAATACAAGTTAATTTACCGACTTCATCTTTCTTTTAGGAAAAATGGAATTCCACATGTTTTTCCTGCTGGGATTAATTACAGCAGCTGCTTTCACTGACGCATCATCTATGAAAGGTATGCGTTTTATTCGGGGACATTATTATATTTAAAAGTTATTATTTCCAGACAGGAAATTTTTATTTACTCAGTAAATATTTTATTATTAAATATTAAACAGTATTAATACAGTTAGTAATGCATTTTCACTTTATTATTAAATATTAAACAGTATTAATAGAGTAAGTAGAGCTTTTACACTTTATTATTAAATATTAAACAGTATTAATACAGTTAGTAATGCATTTTCACTTTATTATTAAATATTAAACAGTATTAATAGAGTAAGTAGAGCTTTTACACTTTATTATTAAATATTAAACAGTATTAATAGAGTAAGTAGAGCTTTTACACTTTATTATTAAATATTAATCAGTATTAATAGAGTAAGTAGTGCTTTTACACTTTATTATTAAATATTAAACAGTATTAATACAGTTAGTAATGCATTTTCACTTTATTATTAAATATTAAACAGTATTAATAGAGTAAGTAGAGCTTTTACACTTTATTATTAAATATTAATCAGTATTAATAGAGTAAGTAGTGCTTTTACACTTTATTATTAAATATTAAACAGTATTAATAGAGTAAGTAGAGCTTTTACACTTTATTATTAAATATTAAACAGTATTAATAGAGTAAGTGGTGCTTTTACACTTTATTTTTAAATATTAAACAGTATTAATAGAGTAAGTAGAGCTTTTACACTTTATTATTAAATATTAAACAGTATTAATAGAGTAAGTAGAGCTTTTACACTTTATTATTAAATATTAATCAGTATTAATAGAATAAGTAGAGCTTTTACACGTTATTATTAAATATTAATCAGTATTAATAGAGTAAGTAGAGCTTTTACACTTTATTATTAAATATTAATCAGTATTTATAGAGTAAGTAGTGCTTTTACACTTTATTATTAAATATTAAACAGTATTAATAGAGTAAGTAGAGCTTTTACACTTTATTATTAAATATTAAACAGTATTAATAGAGTAAGTAGTGCTTTTACACTTTATTTTTAAATATTAAACAGTATTAATAGAGTATGTAGTGCTTTTACACTTTATTTTTAAATATTAAACAGTATTAATAGAGTAAGTAGAGCTTTTACACATGAATATTAAATATTAAACAGTATTAATAATGTAAGTAGAGCTTTTACACTTTATTATTAAATATTAATCAGTATTAATAGAGTAAGTAGAGCTTTTACACTTTATTATTAAATATTAAACAGTATTAATAGAGTAAGTAGAGCTTCAGAAGTAAAGAGAGGCGGAGTCTTCGAGAAGTAAAGAGAGGCGGAGTCTTTGAGAAGTAAAGAGAGGCGGAGTCTTTCAGAAGTAAAGAGAGGCGGAGTCTTTGAGAAGTAAAGAGAGGTGGAGTCTTTGAGAAGTAAAGAGAGGCTTTTACACTTTATTATTAAATATTAATCAGTATTAATAGAATAAGTAGAGCTTTTACACGTTATTATTAAATATTAATCAGTATTAATAGAGTAAGTAGAGCTTTTACACTTTATTATTAAATATTAAACAGTATTAATAGAGTAAGTAGAGCTTTTACACGTTATTATTAAATATTAATCAGTATTAATAGAGTAAGTAGAGCTTTTACACTTTATTATTAAATATTAATCAGTATTAATAGAGTAAGTAGAGCTTTTACACTTTATTCTTACATATTAATCAGTATTAATAGAGTAAGTAGAGCTTTTACACTTTATTATTAAATATTAATCAGTATTAATAGAATAAGTAGAGCTTTTACACTTTATTATTAAATATTAATCAGTATTAATAGAGTAAGTAGTGCTTTTACACTTTATTATTAAATATTAAACAGTATTAATAGAGTAAGTAGAGCTTTTACACTTTATTATTAAATATTAAACAGTATTAATACAGTTAGTAATGCATTTTCACTTTATTATTAAATATTAAACAGTATTAATAGAGTAAGTAGAGCTTTTACACTTTATTATTAAATATTAAACAGTATTAATAGAGTAAGTAGAGCTTTTACACTTTATTATTAAATATTAATCAGTATTAATAGAGTAAGTAGTGCTTTTACACTTTATTATTAAATATTAAACAGTATTAATACAGTTAGTAATGCATTTTCACTTTATTATTAAATATTAAACAGTATTAATAGAGTAAGTAGAGCTTTTACACTTTATTATTAAATATTAATCAGTATTAATAGAGTAAGTAGTGCTTTTACACTTTATTATTAAATATTAAACAGTATTAATAGAGTAAGTAGAGCTTTTACACTTTATTATTAAATATTAAACAGTATTAATAGAGTAAGTGGTGCTTTTACACTTTATTTTTAAATATTAAACAGTATTAATAGAGTAAGTAGAGCTTTTACACTTTATTATTAAATATTAAACAGTATTAATAGAGTAAGTAGAGCTTTTACACTTTATTATTAAATATTAATCAGTATTAATAGAATAAGTAGAGCTTTTACACGTTATTATTAAATATTAATCAGTATTAATAGAGTAAGTAGAGCTTTTACACTTTATTATTAAATATTAATCAGTATTTATAGAGTAAGTAGTGCTTTTACACTTTATTATTAAATATTAAACAGTATTAATAGAGTAAGTAGAGCTTTTACACTTTATTATTAAATATTAAACAGTATTAATAGAGTAAGTAGTGCTTTTACACTTTATTTTTAAATATTAAACAGTATTAATAGAGTATGTAGTGCTTTTACACTTTATTTTTAAATATTAAACAGTATTAATAGAGTAAGTAGAGCTTTTACACATGAATATTAAATATTAAACAGTATTAATAATGTAAGTAGAGCTTTTACACTTTATTATTAAATATTAATCAGTATTAATAGAGTAAGTAGAGCTTTTACACTTTATTATTAAATATTAAACAGTATTAATAGAGTAAGTAGAGCTTCAGAAGTAAAGAGAGGCGGAGTCTTCGAGAAGTAAAGAGAGGCGGAGTCTTTGAGAAGTAAAGAGAGGCGGAGTCTTTCAGAAGTAAAGAGAGGCGGAGTCTTTGAGAAGTAAAGAGAGGTGGAGTCTTTGAGAAGTAAAGAGAGGCTTTTACACTTTATTATTAAATATTAATCAGTATTAATAGAATAAGTAGAGCTTTTACACGTTATTATTAAATATTAATCAGTATTAATAGAGTAAGTAGAGCTTTTACACTTTATTATTAAATATTAAACAGTATTAATAGAGTAAGTAGAGCTTTTACACGTTATTATTAAATATTAATCAGTATTAATAGAGTAAGTAGAGCTTTTACACTTTATTATTAAATATTAATCAGTATTAATAGAGTAAGTAGAGCTTTTACACTTTATTCTTACATATTAATCAGTATTAATAGAGTAAGTAGAGCTTTTACACTTTATTATTAAATATTAAACAGTATTAATAGAGTAAGTAGAGCTTTTACACTTTATTGTAAAATATTAATCAGTATTAATAGAGTAAGTAGAGCTTTTACACTTTATTATTAAATATTAATCAGTATTAATAGAGTAAGTAGATCTTTTACACTTTATTATTAAATATTAATCAGTATTAATAGAGTAAGTAGAGCTTTTACACTTTATTATTAAATATTAATCAGTATTAATAGAGTAAATAGTGCTTTTTCATACGTCAGTGTGTTTATTTAACCCTTTCCAAGCTTCTCCTAAACAACCCAGTATTTGAGTATTTGACCCAGTCTTTCAGAAGTAAAGAGAGGCGGAGTCTTTCAGAAGTAAAGAGAGGCGGAGTCTTTGAGAAGTAAAGAGAGGTGGAGTCTTTGAGAAGTAAAGAGAGGTGGAGTCTTTGAGAAGTAAAGAGAGGTGGAGTCTTTGAGAAGTAAAGAGAGGCAGAGTCTTTCAGAAGTAAAGAGAGCCAGAGTCTTTCAGAAGTAAAGAGAGGCGGAGTCTTTCAGAAGTAAAGAGAGGCGGAGTCTTCGAGAAGTAAAGAGAGGCGGAGTCTTTGAGAAGTAAAGAGAGGCGGAGTCTTTGAGAAGTAAAGAGAGGCGGAGTCTTTGAGAAGTAAAGAGAGGTGGAGTCTTTGAGAAGTAAAGAGAGGCGGAGTCTTTCAGAAGTAAAGAGAGGCGGAGTCTTTGAGAAGTAAAGAGAGGCGGAGTCTTTCAGAATAAAGAGGGGGAGGGGTCACCCAGAGAGGTGGAGTCTTTCAAAATTAAAAAGGGGGAGGGGTCACCCAGAGAGGTGGAGTTTTTCAGAATTAAAGAGCGGGAGGGGTCACCCAAAGAGGTGGAGTCTTTCAGAAGTAAAGAGCGGGAGGGGTCACCCAGAGAGGTGGAGTCTTTCAGAAGTAAAGAGGGGGAGGGGTCACCCAGAGAGGTGGAGTTTTTCAGAATAAAAGAGGGGGAGGGATCACCCAGAGAGGCGGAGTCTTTCAGAAGTAAAGAGGGGGAGGAGTCACCCAGAGAGTCGGAGTCTTTTAGAAGTAAAGAGCGGGAGGGGTCACCCAGAGAGGTGGAGTCTTTCAGAAGAGTGGGAGGGGTCACCCAGAGAGGCGGAGTCTTTCAGAAGAGGGGGAGGGGTCACCCAGAGGTTCTGTAATGAAATCACTGCACAGGCAGGTTACTGCTCCACACGCAGTTTAAACTCTACCATGTAAAGAAGAATCCAGATATAAACAGATCCAGAAACAGCACCGCCGCCGTCTCTGAGCCCGAGTTTAAGTTTAGACCTGACTGTATGTTAGACGTGATAAAGAGAGGTTAGAGCTGAACTGAAAGATGAGCTCCAGATATAAGAACCACCAAGAAAACAAACCACCACATACTAAAGTGTTGAGCTACAACTGGTGTGTAGGCGGTTGGTGGACCTCGATAACGAGGAGCTCCACAACGTCTGTGGTTTGGTTTTCTTTTACTGTCCTGTGGATCAACCAGCACCACACACTCAACTCCGCCCCTCTCGTCATTAACGTTACACTGTTTACTTACCGTAACGTACTCTTTTAAATCACCCCCGTTCACCCCCAAATCACCCTTACACACTACAATGCTAACTCCTACTGACCACCAGTGTTCACCCACAGACAAAGGGTCAGACAGTCCTGCTGCTGCTTTCTGGTCAGCACTAGATACTTGTGGTACTAGATAAAAGCTCTTCGTGGTTCTCAGTTAAACGGATTGTGAGACTGTAAACGATGTGAACCACAGGCAGTCTGAGAGAGTGTGATAGCGCCCCCTATGTGGAGAATCACTGTTCCATCTGCAGTTTGCACCACAGCAGTGCAGTGACATGAAATCATTTGCAAACAACCTATTGCCAGGAGTCCAAGCAAGTCTCTGTCTGTCTCTCTCTGGGTGGGTAGGGAGGTCCTTCCTCTCACCTCCTTACTAAGCATGACGCTGGCCAACACATGCTTCAGGTGGAGGCGTCTTCCTCCCAGTTTAGTGGAATCATGTGATGAGGAGTTGGAAAACATCAGTATCACAGATCACAGGACTCAGCTGTTCATGTTGGTGTTCTAATGAAGCTCTGCTGTTCTGATCTTCCAGCTAAAAACCTCGCTCTCTATGGAAAAGCTACACAGTCATCCTTGGTCAATAACCCGTGGGCTCCGTACGGCCACGCCAACAACGCTATAGACGGAAATACCGATACAAACTTTGACCACGGGTCCTGCACCGCCACGGAGTGGCAACAGAAGCCCTGGTGGAGGCTGGACCTTCTGGACGAGTACACAGTGACCTCCATCACCATCACTAACAGAGCAGACTGCTGTCCAGAGAGGATCAACGGAGCTGAGATCCACATCGGAAACTCTTTAGTCGACGATGGAAACAGCAATCCGTGGTAAGAGGACTGTTTCTTACTTCACCGTAAACCGTGATTGTTTCTAGGGGGTCAGATATGCATGGAAATCATATCATGTGCCACAACAATAAACTAATGAAGTGAACATAATTTCATTAACATATGTCAGCCGTCACTATGGTAACAAACATGGACCAGACATGGAGAAACACCTCTTTCACCCATACAATTCACAATACCGGAGTTCCTCAGGGGTCAATTCTTGGTCCACTTTTGTTTTCCTTGGACACCACTTCACTGGGTTTTAGTTATAGGCTCACATCTCAAACTCAATCTCAGACTACACTCATCAATACCTTTCCTGAAAAACTAAAAGAGAGTCTCCTGAAAGGATGGAAGCTATAATGAAGGTAAAGAGTGGACACACTAACCACACCAAGCACATGTACTCAGATATGAATGTGGGACTGTTTCCCCGCCGTGCTGTAAGAAGACTCTCAGAGGCTACCGTTAGATCTGCTGGACATGCTGCTTCTACGACTCACTCAGAGATATTCTGTCCAGTTGAGAGACTTTGAGAGGAGCATCATCAGAGTGAGAGAAACAGGAGGTCCTTTCCACAAACTGACCACCATCTAGTGTCTTCACAGTGAACAGGTTCTGGATCGTCAAGACAGACAAACAGTTTGAACTGTCACCGAGCACAAGAAGCTCCCAGAGTTTCCTGGACTGGAACCTGTTTGGGATCCGGGAGTGGTCAGGTTCAAGTATGGAGCCTCGCGATGACGCTTTAATCCTGCCTTTGCTGATCTGGGGAGCATCGCTACGACAGTTGGACCCCACTAGTACTGATGCGAGGGTCACTAACAGCTCAGCCATATGTGCAGGACGTCCACATGTGCTTCCTCTCATGGCAGAACTTCCAACAGAATAATGTTCCACACACAGCGAGGGTCTCCCAGGAACGTCTCCACCAGATCCCAACACTTCCATGTCTGGCTCGCTCCAGCATTTTTGGGTCCAGCTGGGATTCCGGCTTCAGGATCTACAGGTCCATCTGTGGGTAAATGAGCTGCAGGATGTCGTACGGAACCTGTACGTCTCCAACCGGATCTCATCTTGTATCCAGACTAGAGGACCAACAGAGAACTGGAGCCTTTCAGCTGAACAGTTTTCCCCACAATAAACTTCTCCTCTCACTCTAACACTGTATCACTCCTACACATCATCAGTACATTCACACATACAGGATCACTCCAACAACAACTTCTTGATTTCAAGGTTTTGTTAGAAACACCAGCATTTTTTTCCAGCTGCTGATTTTCCATGGGGCTGGACAGGAAGGGGGGCTAAGAAAGCAGACCTCTACAGGACTGTGTTTGTATAATCCCACGTGTTCTTCTCTATTCCAGGGCCGGGGCGATCTCAAGCATCCCATCAGGAAACTCCATTACCTTCAAGTTTGAGAAGGGCGTCTCAGGGCGCTACATTAACGTGGTCATCCCTGGAGAAAAGCGGCTTCTGACTCTCTGTGAGGTTGAGGTCTGTGGCTATCCTACTCCAAGTGGTGAGAACGCAGTACCTGTTTTTCTTTACCACATATTTAAATTTAGGGATGAGTGGGCCAAAAGCAATGGTCCAAAATTGCGTTGCTCCATCTTCACTGTTTCCTGTGCAGGAGAGAACGTAGCGCTGGATGGAGTAGCTTCACAGTCCAGCTTTTACGATCGAGGTTTTCCATCCAACGCCATTGATGGTAACCAAGATGGTGTTTACGTTCACGGCTCCTGCACACATACCAACAACGACGTGGGCCCCTGGTGGAGACTGGACCTGCGGAAAAAACACAACGTGTTCTCCGTCACCGTCGTGAACAGGCAGGATAATGTTCCTGAAAGGCTGAACGGAGCTGAAATCAGAATCGGAGACAGTCTGGAGAACAACGGCAACAATAACGAGAGGTGCTCTCTCAGACACAACAGCTCTTCAGTGAATACTTCTCTAGTGTACTGTTAGTAATCACCTCCTTTCACCTCCTGCCTCCTCAGGTGCGCAGTGATCCCCACCATCGATAAGGAGAAACCGATCATGACCTTCGAGTGCAACGGGATGGAAGGCCGCTACATCAACATTGTGATTCCCGGAAGGAGCGAGTACCTCACTCTGTGTGAGGTGGAGGTGTACGGAGCTCCTCTGATCTGAAGAAGCTCTACTGGGTTTGAGTGATCGCAGTGTGATCTGCTTTATTTCTCTGGGTTCTTGTGAATTATCACTTGTAGTAATACTACCAGAGAGGGCCAAACACATTCCTTACTTTCTATTTAATTCAAGTCCAGAGCATCTGTATTGGTCCATACATCGTATTGTCTCTAAGGGGTGGACAGGACAGTAGATGCGCTCAAATACTGCAGAAATATTAAAGATTTGACGAAAATACAGACTTTTTTTGGATTAGTGCAGAATAAACCCATTTCAGTCACAAGCACAATGGAGAAAAATAAAAACGAGTGTGAAAAAATTGAAAAAAATCGAATTTTGCTGATTGAATTTGACAAAAAAGTGACTATTTTCACATAAAAAGTTATTTTGAAACAGCACATCAGAAATGACTGACCATTCAGCTGTACAGTGGACAAACCGGCTCCTGTGTGTTCTAATTTGGTTGTTTGTGCACTGCATATGTAGAAATAGTGGTTGAAATTGCATTTTGAATTGTACGTCATCTGTCATGGTTCTAATTTACAACCTAACCCTAACCCTATCAATAAAAGCAGCTTGTGACAATTTTCAGCTTGTGTTTACATTTTCTACATCAAAGGCAAATGAGTTGTCCAGTGTCTGATATGCAGAGGGGACATTAGTGCTAATCTGGATGTCACCAATACGGCAATGACGACTGGTATGATGTGTTTTAGCAGTATGGTACATTATAAACAAGAGGAGGCCGAGAACTGGTCCCTGAGGCACCCCATAGGTAACCCCTACAAGGTTTAATTTCATGCTATGCATTTGTCTATGCATTTGGCTTAATTCACACTGTCCTTATCATAAACGTGGTGCAGTTCTTGTATGAACTTAATCAATTATAAGTGAGTTTGGAGCATTTCCATTGGTCCATTCATCATGAAACCTTTCCAGGATATAAAGAACCGCTGTCGAGTTCAAATAATGTAGAAAAATAAAAATCAACAAAGTTGGAGATACATAGACCAGATAAACTGACCCTCTGTGTAAATAAGCTCCACCCACATACTATTTACTGAGCTATGCTAGTTACTTGGAGTTGCGAGTCGCTAACGTTACCTGTACTAGCTACTCTCTTTGATTTGGACATCAAACACAAAGTAGATGAAAGGTGTCTCTGTGAAACTTTCAGTTGAAGATGATCTGCTTCAACCAGCACACAGTGATCCACTCACACAGCATGGCTGCTACTTACAGTCAAGAGGATCTTCAGGCTGGTTTAAAGATGAACATGGAGCTCTGACAGTTGGGTTGTTTGTTGGGAAGGAATGAAAAGTGGTGACGTTCCCTTCACAGCCTGGAACGCTGGAGTTCTCCACCACCGTTCTGGTTGGTGTTGTGGTTGTGTGTAAATGTTCTGGTTGGTGTTGTGGTTGTGTGTAAATGTTCTGGTTGCTGGTTGGTGTTGTGGCTGTGTGTAAATGTTCTGGTTGCTGGTTGGTGTTGTGGCTGTGTGTAAATGTTCTGGTTGCTGGTTGGTGTTGTGGCTGTGTGTAAATGTTCTGGTTGCTGGTTGGTGTTGTTGTTGTGTGTAAATGTTCTGGTTGCTGGTTGGTGTTGTTGTTGTGTGTAAATGTTCTGGTTGCTGGTTGTTGTGTGTAAATGTTCTGGTTGGTGTTATGGTTGTGTGTAAATGTTCTGGTTGCTGGTTGGTGTTGTGGTTGTGTGTAAATGTTCTGGTTGGTGTTGTGGTTGTGTGTAAATGTTCTGGTTGCTGGTTGGTGTTATGGTTGTGTGTAAATGTTCTGGTTGGTGTTATGGTTGTGTGTAAATGTTCTGGTTGCTGGTTGGTGTTGTGGTTGTGTGTAAATGTTCTGGTTGGTGTTGTGGTTGTGTGTAAATGTTCTGGTTGGTGTTGTGGTTGTGTGTAAATGTTCTGGTTGCTGGTTGGTGTTGTGGTTGTGTGTAAATGTTCTGGTTGCTGGTTGATGTTGTGGTTGTGTGTAAATGTTCTGGTTGCTGGTTGGTGTTGTGCTTGTGTGTAAATGTTCTGGTTGGTGTTATGGTTGTGGTTGTGTGTAAATGTTCTGGTTGCTGGTTGGTGTTGTGGTTGTGTGTAAATGTTCTGGTTGGTGTTGTGGTTGTGTGTAAATGTTCTGGTTGCTGGTTGTTGTGTGTAAATGTTCTGGTTGCTGGTTGGTGTTGTGCTTGTGTGTAAATGTTCTGGTTGCTGGTTGTTGTGTGTAAATGTTCTGGTTGCTGGTTGGTGTTGTGTGTAAATGTTCTGGTTGCTGGTTGGTGGTGTAGTTGTGTGTAAATGTTCTGGTTGCTGGTTGTTGTGTGTAAATGTTCTGGTTGCTGGTTGTTGTGTGTAAATGTTCTGGTTGCTGGTTGGTGTTGTTGTTGTGTGTAAATGTTCTGGTTGCTGGTTAGTGTTGTGGTTGTGTGTAAATGTTCTGGTTGGTGTTGTGGTTGTGTGTAAATGTTCTGGTTTGCTGGTTGGTGTTGTGGTTGTGTGTAAATGTTCTAGTTGCTGGTTGGTGTTGTGGTTGTGTGTAAATGTTCTGGTTGCTGGTTGGTGTTGTGGTTGTGTGTAAATGTTCTGGTTGGTGCTGTGGTTGTGTGTAAATGTTCTGGTTGCTGGTTGGTGTTGTGGTTGTGTGTAAATGTTCTGGTTGGTGTTGTGGTTGTGTGTAAATGTTCTGGTTGCTGGTTGTTGTTGTTGTGTTGTGTAAATGTTCTGGTTGCTGGTTGTTGTTGTGTGTAAATGTTCTGGTTGCTGGTTGCTTGTTGCTGTTGTGTGTAAATGTTCTGGTTGCTGGTTGGTGTTGTGGTTGTGTGTAAATGTTCTGGTTGCTGGTTGGTGTTGTGGTTGTGTGTAAATGTTCTGGTTGCTGGTTGGTGTTGTGGTTGTGTGTAAATGTTCTGGTTGGTGTTGTGGTTGTGTGTAAATGTTCTGGTTGCTGGTTGTTGTTGTGTGTAAATGTTCTGGTTGCTGGTTGGTGTTGTGCTTGTGTGTAAATGTTCTGGTTGCTGGTTGTTGTGTGTAAATGTTCTGGTTGCTGGTTGTTGTGTGTAAATGTTCTGGTTGCTGTTGGTGTTGTGGTTGTGTGTAAATGTTCTGGTTGCTGGTTGGTGTTGTGGTTGTGTGTAAATGTTCTGGTTGCTGGTTGTTGTTGTGTGTAAATGTTCTGGTTGCTGGTTGGTGTTGTGCTTGTGTGTAAATGTTCTGGTTGCGGGTTGTTGTGTGTAAATGTTCTGGTTGCTGGTTGTTGTGTGTAAATGTTCTGGTTGCTGTTGGTGTTGTGGTTGTGTGTAAATGTTCTGGTTGCTGGTTGGTGTTGTGGTTGTGTGTAAATGTTCTAGTTGCTGGTTGGTGTTGTGGTTGTGTGTAAATGTTCTGGTTGGTGCTGTGGTTGTGTGTAAATGTTCTGGTTGCTGGTTGGTGTTGTGGTTGTGTGTAAATGTTCTGGTTGCTGGTTGGTGTTGTGGTGGTGTGTAAATGTTCTGGTTGCTGGTTGGTGTTGTTGTGGTTGTGTGTAAATGTTCTGGTTGCTGGTTGTTGTGTGTAAGTGTTCTGGTTGCTGGTTGGTGTTGTGGTTGTGTGTAAATGTTCTGGTTGCTGGTTGCTTGTTGTTGTTGTGTGTAAATGTTCTGGTTGCTGGTTGGTGTTGTGTGTAAATGTTCTGGTTGCTGGTTGGTGTTGTGGTGGTGTGTAAATGTTCTGGTTGCTGGTTGGTGTTGTGGTTGTGTGTAAATGTTCTGGTTGCTGGTTGGTGTTGTGGTTGTGTGTAAATGTTCTGGTTGCTGGTTGTTGTGTGTAAGTGTTCTGGTTGCTGGTTGGTGTTGTGGTTGTGTGTAAATGTTCTGGTTGCTGGTTGCTTGTTGTTGTTGTGTGTAAATGTTCTGGTTGCGGGTTGTTGTTGTGTGTAAATGTTCTGGTTGCTGGTTGCTTATTGTTGTTGTGTGTAAATGTTCTGGTTGCTGGTTGGTGTTGTGGTTGTGTGTAAATGTTCTGGTTGCTGGTTGCTTGTTGTTGTTGTGTGTAAATGTTCTGGTTGCTGGTTGGTGTTGTTGTGGTGTGTAAATGTTCTGGTTGCTGTTGGTGTTGTGGTTGTGTGTAAATGTTCTGGTTGCTGGTTGGTGTTGTGGTTGTGTGTAAATGTTCTGGTTGCTGGTTGGTGTTGTGGCTGTGTGTAAATGTTCTGGTTGCTGGTTGTTGTTGTTGTGTGTAAATGTTCTGGTTGCTGGTTGGTGTTGTGGTGGTGTGTAAATGTTCTGGTTGGTGTTGTGGTTGTGTGTAAATGTTCTGGTTGCTGGTTGTTGTTGTGTGTAATTGTTCTGGTTGCTTGTTGTTGTTGTGTGTAAATGTTCTGGTTGCTGGTTGGTGTTGTGGTCGTGTGTAAATGTTCTGGTTGCTGGTTGTTGTTGTTGTGTGTAAATGTTCTGGTTGCTGGTTGGTGTTGTGGTGGTGTGTAAATGTTCTGGTTGCTGGTTGGTGTTGTTGTTGTGTGTAAATGTTCTGGTTGCTGGTTGCTTGTTGTTGTTGTGTGTAAATGTTCTGGTTGCTGGTTGGTGTTGTGGTTGTGTGTAAATGTTCTGGTTGCTGGTTGGTGTTGTGGTTGTGTGTAAATGTTCTGGTTGGTGTTGTGGTTGTGTGTAAATGTTCTGGTTGCTGGTTGTTGTTGTGTGTAAATGTTCTGGTTGCTGGTTGGTGTTGTGCTTGTGTGTAAATGTTCTGGTTGCTGGTTGTTGTGTGTAAATGTTCTGGTTGCTGGTTGTTGTGTGTAAATGTTCTGGTTGCTTGTTGTTGTTGTGTGTAAATGTTCTGGTTGCTGTTGGTGTTGTGGTTGTGTGTAAATGTTCTGGTTGCTGGTTGGTGTTGTGGTTGTGTGTAAATGTTCTGGTTGCTGGTTGGTGTTGTGGTTGTGTGTAAATGTTCTGGTTGGTGTTGTGGTTGTGTGTAAATGTTCTGGTTGCTGGTTGGTGTTGTTGTTGTGTGTAAATGTTCTGGTTGCTGGTTGGTGTTGTGGTGGTGTGTAAATGTTCTGGTTGCTGGTTGGTGTTGTTGTGGTTGTGTGTAAATGTTCTGGTTGCTGGTTGTTGTGTGTAAGTGTTCTGGTTGCTGGTTGGTGTTGTGGTTGTGTGTAAATGTTCTGGTTGCTGGTTGCTTGTTGTTGTTGTGTGTAAATGTTCTGGTTGCGGGTTGTTGTTGTGTGTAAATGTTCTGGTTGCTGGTTGCTTGTTGTTGTTGTGTGTAAATGTTCTGGTTGCTGGTTGGTGTTGTGGTTGTGTGTAAATGTTCTGGTTGCTGGTTACTTGTTGTTGTTGTGTGTAAATGTTCTGGTTGCTGGTTGGTGTTGTTGTGGTGTGTAAATGTTCTGGTTGCTGTTGGTGTTGTGGTTGTGTGTAAATGTTCTGGTTGCTGGTTGGTGTTGTGGTTGTGTGTAAATGTTCTGGTTGCTGGTTGGTGTTGTGGTTGTGTGTAAATGTTCTGGTTGGTGCTGTGGTTGTGTGTAAATGTTCTGGTTGCTGGTTGGTGTTGTGGTTGTGTGTAAATGTTCTGGTTGCTGGTTGGTGTTGTGGTTGTGTGTAAATGTTCTGGTTGCTGGTTACTTGTTGTTGTTGTGTGTAAATGTTCTGGTTGCTGGTTGGTGTTGTTGTGGTGTGTAAATGTTCTGGTTGCTGTTGGTGTTGTGGTTGTGTGTAAATGTTCTGGTTGGTGTTGGTGTTGTGGTTGTGTGTAAATGTTCTGGTTGCTGGTTGGTGTTGTGGTTGTGTGTAAATGTTCTGGTTGCTGGTTGGTGTTGTGGTTGTGTGTAAATGTTCTGGTTGGTGCTGTGGTTGTGTGTAAATGTTCTGGTTGCTGGTTGGTGTTGTGGTTGTGTGTAAATGTTCTGGTTGCTGGTTGGTGTTGTGGTTGTGTGTAAATGTTCTGGTTGCTGGTTGGTGTTGTGGCTGTGTGTAAATGTTCTGGTTGCTGGTTGTTGTTGTTGTGTGTAAATGTTCTGGTTGCTGGTTGGTGTTGTGGTGGTGTGTAAATGTTCTGGTTGCGGGTTGGTGTTGTGGTTGTGTGTAAATGTTCTGGTTGCTGGTTGTTGTTGTGTGTAATTGTTCTGGTTGCTTGTTGTTGTTGTGTGTAAATGTTCTGGTTGCTGGTTGGTGTTGTGGTCGTGTGTAAATGTTCTGGTTGCTGGTTGTTGTTGTTGTGTGTAAATGTTCTGGTTGCTGGTTGGTGTTGTGGTGGTGTGTAAATGTTCTGGTTGCTGGTTGGTGTTGTTGTGGTTGTGTGTAAATGTTCTGGTTGCTGGTTGTTGTTGTGTGTAAATGTTCTGGTTGCTGGTTGGTGTTGTGGTTGTATGTAAATATTCTGGTTGCTGGTTGGTGTTGTGGTTGTGTGTAAATGTTCTGGTTGCTGGTTGCTTGTTGTGTGTAAATGTTCTGGTTGCTGGTTGGTGTTGTTGTGGTGTGTAAATGTTCTGGTTGCGGGTTGTTGTTGTGTGTAAATGTTCTGGTTGCTGGTTGCTTGTTGTTGTGTGTAAATGTTCTGGTTGCTGGTTGCTTGTTGTTGTTGTGTGTAAATGTTCTGGTTGCTGGTTGGTGTTGTTGTGGTGTGTAAATGTTCTGGTTGCGGGTTGTTGTGTGTAAATGTTCTGGTTGCTGGTTGTTGTTGTTGTGTGTAAATGTTCTGGTTGCTGGTTGGTGTTGTGGTGGTGTGTAAATGTTCTGGTTGCTGGTTGGTGTTGTGGTTGTGTGTAAATGTTCTGGTTGCTGGTTGGTGTTGTGGTTGTGTGTAAATGTTCTGGTTGCTGGTTGCTTGTTGTTGTGTGTAAATGTTCTGGTTGCTGGTTGGTGTTGTGGTGGTGTGTAAATGTTCTGGTTGCGGGTTGTTGTTGTGTGTAAATGTTCTGGTTGCTGGTTGCTTGTTGTTGTGTGTAAATGTTCTGGTTGCTGGTTGCTTGTTGTTGTTGTGTGTAAATGTTCTGGTTGCTGGTTGGTGTTGTTGTGTTGTGTAAATGTTCTGGTTGCGGGTTGTTGTGTGTAAATGTTCTGGTTGCTGGTTGCTTGTGGTTGTGTGTAAATGTTCTGGTTGCGGGTTGGTGTTGTGGTTGTGTGTAAATGTTCTGGTTGCTGGTTGTTGTTGTGTGTAAATGTTCTGGTTGCTTGTTGTTGTTGTGTGTAAATGTTCTGGTTACTGGTTGGTGTTGTGGTTGTGTGTAAATGTTCTGGTTGCTGGTTGGTGTTGTGGTTGTGTGTAAATGTTCTGGTTGCTGGTTGCTTGTGGTTGTGTGTAAATGTTCTGGTTGCGGGTTGGTGTTGTGGTTGTGTGTAAATGTTCTAGTTGCTTGTTGTTGTTGTGTGTAAATGTTCTGGTTGCTGGTTGGTGTTGTGGTGGTGTGTAAATGTTCTGGTTGGTGTTGTGGTTGTGTGTAAATGTTCTGGTTGCTGGTTGTTGTTGTGTGTAATTGTTCTGGTTGCTTGTTGTTGTTGTGTGTAAATGTTCTGGTTGCTGGTTGGTGTTGTGGTCGTGTGTAAATGTTCTGGTTGCTGGTTGTTGTTGTTGTGTGTAAATGTTCTGGTTGCTGGTTGGTGTTGTGGTGGTGTGTAAATGTTCTGGTTGCTGGTTGGTGTTGTTGTGGTTGTGTGTAAATGTTCTGGTTGCTGGTTGCTTGTTGTTGTTGTGTGTAAATGTTCTGGTTGCTGGTTGGTGTTGTGGTTGTGTGTAAATGTTCTGGTTGCTGGTTGGTGTTGTGGTTGTGTGTAAATGTTCTGGTTGGTGTTGTGGTTGTGTGTAAATGTTCTGGTTGCTGGTTGTTGTTGTGTGTAAATGTTCTGGTTGCTGGTTGGTGTTGTGCTTGTGTGTAAATGTTCTGGTTGCTGGTTGTTGTGTGTAAATGTTCTGGTTGCTGGTTGTTGTGTGTAAATGTTCTGGTTGCTTGTTGTTGTTGTGTGTAAATGTTCTGGTTGCTGTTGGTGTTGTGGTTGTGTGTAAATGTTCTGGTTGCTGGTTGGTGTTGTGGTTGTGTGTAAATGTTCTGGTTGCTGGTTGGTGTTGTGGTTGTGTGTAAATGTTCTGGTTGGTGTTGTGGTTGTGTGTAAATGTTCTGGTTGCTGGTTGGTGTTGTTGTTGTGTGTAAATGTTCTGGTTGCTGGTTGGTGTTGTGGTGGTGTGTAAATGTTCTGGTTGCTGGTTGGTGTTGTTGTGGTTGTGTGTAAATGTTCTGGTTGCTGGTTGTTGTGTGTAAGTGTTCTGGTTGCTGGTTGGTGTTGTGGTTGTGTGTAAATGTTCTGGTTGCTGGTTGCTTGTTGTTGTTGTGTGTAAATGTTCTGGTTGCGGGTTGTTGTTGTGTGTAAATGTTCTGGTTGCTGGTTGCTTGTTGTTGTTGTGTGTAAATGTTCTGGTTGCTGGTTGGTGTTGTGGTTGTGTGTAAATGTTCTGGTTGCTGGTTACTTGTTGTTGTTGTGTGTAAATGTTCTGGTTGCTGGTTGGTGTTGTTGTGGTGTGTAAATGTTCTGGTTGCTGTTGGTGTTGTGGTTGTGTGTAAATGTTCTGGTTGCTGGTTGGTGTTGTGGTTGTGTGTAAATGTTCTGGTTGCTGGTTGGTGTTGTGGTTGTGTGTAAATGTTCTGGTTGGTGCTGTGGTTGTGTGTAAATGTTCTGGTTGCTGGTTGGTGTTGTGGTTGTGTGTAAATGTTCTGGTTGCTGGTTGGTGTTGTGGTTGTGTGTAAATGTTCTGGTTGCTGGTTACTTGTTGTTGTTGTGTGTAAATGTTCTGGTTGCTGGTTGGTGTTGTTGTGGTGTGTAAATGTTCTGGTTGCTGTTGGTGTTGTGGTTGTGTGTAAATGTTCTGGTTGCTGGTTGGTGTTGTGGTTGTGTGTAAATGTTCTGGTTGCTGGTTGGTGTTGTGGTTGTGTGTAAATGTTCTGGTTGGTGCTGTGGTTGTGTGTAAATGTTCTGGTTGCTGGTTGGTGTTGTGGTTGTGTGTAAATGTTCTGGTTGCTGGTTGGTGTTGTGGTTGTGTGTAAATGTTCTGGTTGCTGGTTGGTGTTGTGGCTGTGTGTAAATGTTCTGGTTGCTGGTTGTTGTTGTTGTGTGTAAATGTTCTGGTTGCTGGTTGGTGTTGTGGTGGTGTGTAAATGTTCTGGTTGCGGGTTGGTGTTGTGGTTGTGTGTAAATGTTCTGGTTGCTGGTTGTTGTTGTGTGTAATTGTTCTGGTTGCTTGTTGTTGTTGTGTGTAAATGTTCTGGTTGCTGGTTGGTGTTGTGGTCGTGTGTAAATGTTCTGGTTGCTGGTTGTTGTTGTTGTGTGTAAATGTTCTGGTTGCTGGTTGGTGTTGTGGTGGTGTGTAAATGTTCTGGTTGCTGGTTGGTGTTGTTGTGGTTGTGTGTAAATGTTCTGGTTGCTGGTTGTTGTTGTGTGTAAATGTTCTGGTTGCTGGTTGGTGTTGTGGTTGTATGTAAATATTCTGGTTGCTGGTTGGTGTTGTGGTTGTGTGTAAATGTTCTGGTTGCTGGTTGCTTGTTGTGTGTAAATGTTCTGGTTGCTGGTTGGTGTTGTTGTGGTGTGTAAATGTTCTGGTTGCGGGTTGTTGTTGTGTGTAAATGTTCTGGTTGCTGGTTGCTTGTTGTTGTGTGTAAATGTTCTGGTTGCTGGTTGCTTGTTGTTGTTGTGTGTAAATGTTCTGGTTGCTGGTTGGTGTTGTTGTGGTGTGTAAATGTTCTGGTTGCGGGTTGTTGTGTGTAAATGTTCTGGTTGCTGGTTGTTGTTGTTGTGTGTAAATGTTCTGGTTGCTGGTTGGTGTTGTGGTGGTGTGTAAATGTTCTGGTTGCTGGTTGGTGTTGTTGTGGTTGTGTGTAAATGTTCTGGTTGCTGGTTGTTGTTGTGTGTAAATGTTCTGGTTGCTGGTTGGTGTTGTGGTTGTGTGTAAATGTTCTGGTTGCTGGTTGGTGTTGTGGTTGTGTGTAAATGTTCTGGTTGCTGGTTGCTTGTTGTTGTGTGTAAATGTTCTGGTTGCTGGTTGGTGTTGTTGTGGTGTGTAAATGTTCTGGTTGCGGGTTGTTGTTGTGTGTAAATGTTCTGGTTGCTGGTTGCTTGTTGTTGTGTGTAAATGTTCTGGTTGCTGGTTGCTTGTTGTTGTTGTGTGTAAATGTTCTGGTTGCTGGTTGGTGTTGTTGTGTTGTGTAAATGTTCTGGTTGCGGGTTGTTGTGTGTAAATGTTCTGGTTGCTGGTTGCTTGTGGTTGTGTGTAAATGTTCTGGTTGCGGGTTGGTGTTGTGGTTGTGTGTAAATGTTCTGGTTGCTGGTTGTTGTTGTGTGTAAATGTTCTGGTTGCTTGTTGTTGTTGTGTGTAAATGTTCTGGTTACTGGTTGGTGTTGTGGTTGTGTGTAAATGTTCTGGTTGCTGGTTGGTGTTGTGGTTGTGTGTAAATGTTCTGGTTGCTGGTTGCTTGTGGTTGTGTGTAAATGTTCTGGTTGCGGGTTGGTGTTGTGGTTGTGTGTAAATGTTCTAGTTGCTTGTTGTTGTTGTGTGTAAATGTTCTGGTTACTGGTTGGTGTTGTGGTTGTGTGTAAATGTTCTGGTTGCTGGTTGGTGTTGTGGTTGTGTGTAAATGTTCTGGTTGCTGGTTGTTGTTGTGTGTAAATGTTCTGGTTACTGATTGGTGTTGTGATTGTGTGTAAATGTTCTGGTTGCTGGTTGGTGTTGTGGTTGTGTGTAAATGTTCTGGTTGCTGGTTGGTGTTGTGGTTGGGTGTAAATGTTCTGGTTGCTGGTTGGTGTTGTTGTGTGTAGATGTTCTGGTTGGTGGTTGGTGTTGTGGTTGTGTGTAAATGTTCTGGTTGCTGGTTGTTTTTGTGTGTAAATGTTCTGGTTGCTGGTTGTTGTTGTGGTTGTGTGTAAAGGTTCTGGTTGTGTGTAAATGTTCTGGTTGCTGGTTGTTGTTGTGGTTGTGTGTAAATGTTCTGGTTGGTGTTGTGATTGTGTGTAAATGTTCTGGTTGGGGTTGTGTGTAAATGTTCTGGTTGGTGTTGTGATTGTGTGTAAATGTTCTGGTTGGGGTTGGGGTTGTGTGTAAATGTTCTGGTTGCTGGTTGGTGTTGTGGTTGTGTGTAAATGTTCTGGTTGCTGTTGTGGTTGTGTGTAAATGTTCTGGTTGTTGGTTGGTGTTGTGGTTGTGTGTAAATGTTCTGGTTGGTGTTGTGGTTGTGTGTAAATGTTCTGGTTGGTGTTGTGGTTGTGTGTAAATGTTCTGGTTGCTGGTTGGTGTTGTGGTTGTGTGTAAATGTTCTGGTTGCTGGTTGGTGTTGTGGTTGTGTGTAAATGTTCTGGTTGTTGTTGTGGTTGTGTGTAAATGTTCTGGTTGGTGTTGTGGTTGTGTGTAAATGTTCTGGTTGGTGTTGTGGTTGTGTGTAAATGTTCTGGTTGCTGGTTGGTGTTGTGGTTGTGTGTAAATGTTCTGGTTGCTGGTTGGTGTTGTGGTTGTGTGTAAATGTTCTGGTTGTTGTGGTGGTGTGTAAATGTTCTGGTTGCTGGTTGGTGTTGTTGTGGTTGTGTGTAAATGTTCTGGTTGCTGGTTGTTGTGTGTAAGTGTTCTGGTTGCTGGTTGGTGTTGTGGTTGTGTGTAAATGTTCTGGTTGCTGGTTGCTTGTTGTTGTTGTGTGTAAATGTTCTGGTTGCTGGTTGGTGTTGTTGTTGTGTGTAAATGTTCTGGTTGCTGGTTGGTGTTGTGTTTGTGTGTAAATGTTCTGGTTGGTGTTGTGGGTATGTGTAAATGTTCTGGTTGTGTGTAAATGTTCTGGTTGCTGGTTGGTGTTGTGGTTGTGTGTAAATGTTCTGGTTGGTGTTGTGGTTGTGTGTAAATGTTCTGGTTGCTGGTTGGTGTTGTGGTTGTGTGTAAATGTTCTGGTTGTTGTGGTTGTGTGTAAATGTTCTGGTTGCTGGTTGGTGTTGTGTTTGTGTGCAAATGTTCTGGTTGGTGTTGTGGTTGTGTGTAAATGTTCTGGTTGTGTGTAAATGTTCTGGTTGCTGGTTGGTGTTGTGGTTGTGTGTAAATATTCTGGTTGGTGTTGTGGTTGTGTGTAAATGTTCTGGTTGGTGTTGTGGTTGTGTGTAAATGTTCTGGTTGCTGGTTGGTGTTGTTGTTGTGGTTGTGTGTAAATGTTCTGGTTGGTGTTGTGGTTGTGTGTAAATGTTCTGGTTGCTGGTTGGTGTTGTGGTTGTGTGTAAATGTTCTGGTTGCTGGTTGGTGTTGTGGTTGTGTGTAAATATTCTGGTTGGTGTTGTGGTTGTGTGTAAATGTTCTGGTTGGTGTTGTGGTTGTGTGTAAATGTTCTGGTTGCTGGTTGGTGTTGTGGTTGTGTGTAAATGTTCTGGTTGCTGGTTGGTGTTGTTGTTGTGGTTGTGTGTAAATGTTCTGGTTGGTGTTGTGGTTGTGTGTAAATGTTCTGGTTGGTGTTGTGGTTGTGTGTAAATGTCCTGGTTGCTGGTTGGTGTTGTGGTTGTGTGTAAATGTTCTGGTTGCTGGTTGGTGTTGTGGTTGTGTGTAAATGTCCTGGTTGCTGGTTGGTGTTGTGGTTGTGTGTAAATGTTCTGGTTGCTGGTTGGTGTTGTGGTTGTGTGTAAATGTTCTGGTTGCTGGTTGGTGTTGTGGTTGTGTGTAAATGTTCTGGTTGCTGGTTGGTGTTGTGGTTGTGTGTAAATGTTCTGGTTGCTGGTTGGTGTTGTGGTTGTGTGTAAATGTCCTGGTTGCTGGTTGGTGTTGTGGTTGTGTGTAAATGTTCTGGTTGCTGGTTGGTGTTGTGGTTGTGTGTAAATGTTCTGGTTGGTGTTGTGGTTGTGTGTAAATGTTCTGGTTGGTGTTGTGGTTGTGTGTAAATGTTCTGGTTGCTGGTTGGTGTTGTGGTTGTGTGTAAATGTTCTGGTTGCTGGTTGGTGTTGTGGTTGTGTGTAAATGTTCTGGTTGTTGTTGTGGTTGTGTGTAAATGTTCTGGTTGGTGTTGTGGTTGTGTGTAAATGTTCTGGTTGGTGTTGTGGTTGTGTGTAAATGTTCTGGTTGCTGGTTGGTGTTGTGGTTGTGTGTAAATGTTCTGGTTGCTGGTTGGTGTTGTGGTTGTGTGTAAATGTTCTGGTTGGTGTTGTGGTTGTGTGTAAATGTTCTGGTTGGTGTTGTGGTTGTGTGTAAATGTTCTGGTTGCTGGTTGGTGTTGTGGTTGTGTGTAAATGTTCTGGTTGCTGGTTGGTGTTGTGGTTGTGTGTAAATGTTCTGGTTGCTGGTTGGTGTTGTGGTTGTGTGTAAATGTTCTGGTTGCTGGTTGGTGTTGTGGTTGTGTGTAAATGTCCTGGTTGCTGGTTGGTGTTGTGGTTGTGTGTAAATGTTCTGGTTGCTGGTTGGTGTTGTGGTTGTGTGTAAATGTTCTGGTTGCTGGTTGGTGTTGTGGTTGTGTGTAAATGTTGGGGGTGTTAACATTAACCAGTCTGTTACGTAACAGTGTAGGATTTGGAGCTCGGCCGTTTATCCTCCCGCTTCTTTAAAAGCAGGATTTGTGAATAAAGAACAGAGTTTGAGCTTCACAGTATGTACATATTACATGATGGGAGTGCCCAAAGTTTTGCACGCGTGCGTTTTAGTAATCAGATCTTTCACTAAACATGTTCTCGTACCTTCTGCTATCTTAAATCTGGTGTTGGAGCAGCGAAACATTAGCAAGTTTGCTATATTACGGCAGCTGTAGGGTTGGGACTACATTTCCCATGATCCCCTTCGTGTGCGGAAAGACCGGAAGTTGTTTCCGCTGGTTTCTTCCTGCATTGAATGAAATGTCGAGCCTGAATACAAACAACAGTTGATGTAACAACAGTTTTTGAAGGTATTTATATTAATTAATGTGTCTAATATGAGTCAGATAAGCGAGTTATATCAGTAGTTTGTACATTAATGCAGAATTCTTATTCGACTTTTCGGGGTCTGCACCACTAAAGGGGGAACTGAATATTCGTATAAGAAGCCTTCTCTTAATATAACACGAGTTATTGCAGTAGTAGTTATTATATGCTGTAGATTGTTGTTTTTATTAGATATTATAATAATGATCAATTCAATAATACAGTTTAAGTCAACACAGTCTTCTCACTTCTCCTAAGAATGAAGCAGGAATATCAGGACCTCATCCTGCAAGCCTCCTCTGCAAAGAGCCTACAGATCGGGGCCAAGATTCAGACCCTGTGGAGCGGCTATGGTCAGATAGTGAGGGTCCACCTGCAGGGATGCGACCGTCCGTCTGTAGTGGTCAAGCATGTGATGTTCCCTCAAGACTCCAAACACCCGGGAGGCTGGAACACAGACATCTCTCACCAGCGCAAGGTCAGATCCTACCAGGTAGGACCTCCTCGCAGCCGCTTCAGCAGAATATATTAGAAAAGCAGTGACACAGAATTCCCAGCTGTACATACTGTACGTATATTAAACTCTATTATAAGCAGCTAGAGCTGACTATGACACGTGGTGGACAGATATAAGTGTAACTATAGTTACACTGTAGTTGCCAGATTGAAGGTTATTGTGTGGTCCTGCTGATATCTTTGTGCTATAACAGCTGAAAGCTGGTCATTTTTGGGTCAAACATCAGCAAAGCATCACCCCCTTCACAAAGTCGTATTCCAGCAACACAAATTCTTTTTCCACTCATTATTCTGTACAGGGCTGTGAGAACATATCAAACATCACGACGTTAAGTCTGGTGATACGGTATCGATTCTAAAAACACACTCTAGTTTTTAATCAATAGATTACAAATAGTTCATTTTATGTTGTGCTTAAAGCTGCGACCACTAGAGGGCAGTGCTGTAACTAGATTCAGCCATTAAACTCCTCCACTCCTAATCACTGTGGATGGATAGATAGATAGATAGATAGATAGATAGATAGATAGATAGATAGATAGATAGATAGATACCAGCGACTCCTCCTCTGATTGTCCCTCCTCCACCAGGTGGAAACTCACTGGTACCAGAACTACAGCACTAACGAGCAGTGCCGTATCCCAGAGTGCCTTGCGGCGCAGTCGTTTGGTGATGAGCAGCTGATGGTTCTGGAAGACCTGGACGCGGCCGGCTTCCCGGAAAGACGAACCAGCGTCCGCGATGCAGAGATAAAGGCGTGTCTCCGCTGGATCGCCAGCTTCCACGGCCTCTTCCTGGGGGTCTCTCCGCAGGGTCTTTGGCCGGTGGGCACGTACTGGCACTTGGAGACCCGCCCGGACGAGCTGGAGGCCATGAGTGACCGGAAGCTGAGGGCAGCGGCGGGAGAGATCGACGCGGTGCTGAACAGCTGCCGCTTCCAGACCGTCCTGCACGGAGACGCCAAACTGGCCAACTTCTGCTTCTCGAAGGACGGGGCGCGCGTGGCCGCCGTGGACTTCCAGTACGTTGGCGGCGGCTGCGGGATGAAGGACGTGATCTACTTCCTCGGGAGCTGCATGGACGAGAGAGAGTGCGAGAAGAAAGTGCCCGGCTACCTGGACTTCTACTTCTCGGAGCTGAGGGGGGCCGCGGGCGGGAGGGTGAAGTTCGCGGAGCTGGAGGACGAGTGGCGCGGCCTGTTCGCCTTCGCCTGGACCGACTTCCACCGCTTCCTCCTGGGCTGGGCGCCGGGACACCACAAGATCAACAGGTACAGCAGGAGGCTCACGCAGGAGGTCCTGCAGAAACTCAGTCAGAGCCCACACAGGGTGACGTGAGGCGAAGCTTCGGTTCCCCGCCAGCACTACAAGATCCTTTTGAGGGTTCTGTACCAGTTTTAAGGAACCCTTTGTTCTTTAAAGGTTCTCCACACTCTCGTATCTCACTGACAATCAGGGTTCTATGAAAGAACCAGGGTTCTAAAAGTGGCATCACACATAAAACACATCCTAGCTGCTCAGAATAAACAATAATAAACTCCATTAACACCTGAAACTACAGCTGAATTATTTGCTAATATTTTAAAATAATTTATAACATTTATATCGTTGCAGTGCAAAGACAAAACACAAATCTCCATTTTTATTTTTTAGTGCATCATTTGAACGTGACTGCTGCTGTTTACATTGTATAAAAAATTCATAATGATTGGACCAATAGAAATGCTCCAAAATAGCTTGTAAAACATTCTGGTTCTATTCACTTACATTGAAAGTAAAGCCAGTTTTTGGCCTCTCCTGTAACGTTACCTGTTTTTCATTGGACAGCGACGATGTAATGGTTTATATGCATCAATAAACAGTTTAGTTTGATTATTTGGCGTTTAGTAACATACGAATAATTAACCATCAGTTTGAGTTGTGGGAATACTATTATTAATTAATGTTGGTATTAGTATATTAGTAATTTAATACTGAAATGTTTTGTGGTTACTGAGTTGCAATGACATTAATTCATAACAGCTATAAATAACTATTTAGTAATTGTCTTATTTTTGTAAATTATTGTAGTAGTTATTTATTATCTTGATCATTTGTGATGCATAATATTTCCCATAATGCTGGTTAAGGATTATGAGGTGGTTAATATGTACGTTTCAAACATTAGTAATCATTAATTGGATCCCATATATAATGTGACTTGGTTTTATAAATATATATCATATTACACTAAAATACATATATATATATATATATAAATGAATGAGAAGTCCTCAAAATAACTGCCCTCGTATTCCTCCATATCGTCTCTGTCCAAAGAAAAACAAATATTTCCAAAACAGTAACTTTAAAGGAGAGACAAAATCTGTCTTTCCTTTCAATGGAACCAGAATATTTCCCAAGCTATTTTGGAGCATTTCTATTGGTCCATTCATCATAAAACTTTCACATAGTGTAATCGGCGGCTGTCGTGTTTAAACGATGTAAAAAAAATCAACAAAAACAGAGATACTCGTTTTTTTGTTTGTTTTTTGTTTTTTGTTTGTTTGTATGTTTTTGGGGGGGTCAGTGACTAAATACAGTTCATTAAACTGCACTGAAGAATTCTTCTAATAACTGCATGTAACATGAACGTACTGTATGTAAATATGAATATAATAAATAAATTCATATAAATTCGCTGGTTAACGTCTGATTTCTGAGCACAGTCACTGTATATCAGTGTCACCATAATGGTGAACAAACCGTAAACACCGCAGCTCTAACCTTCATCATCATCGTCATCATCCAGCTCCAACTCTGAGTGGAGCAGCTCTGGGGTCTGTATTAATGTGCTGTGTTTAATAGCGTTCACTGTAACGACTGTGTGCTTATTTATAAATTAATGTAACATAAATATACTGTATTTAAATGTTAAGCCTGGTTTACACGGGTTTCCTGCACCAAAGGAATGCAAACTGAACCTAATCTGGAGCTGTGATTGGTCAGGATTTGCACAGCACTCAGTAAACAGCACTGTGATTGGTTAGTGGGCTCGTTTGCACATTGGACAGTATTGTGGATTCACTTGTGCAGTAATGAGTAACCAGCAGTACATGCTGCTGCTCTGACCAGCGACGCTGGAGCGACACTGGAGCGGCTCTGGAGCGACACTGGAGCGACAGTGGAGCGACACTGGAGCGGCACTGGAGCGACACTGGAGGGACACTGGAGCGGCACTGGAGCGGCTCTGGAGCGACACTGGAGCGGCACTGGAGCAACACTGGAGCGGCTCTGGAGCGGCTCTGGAGCGGCACTGGAGTGGAACTGGAGCGGCACTGGAGCGCTTCTGGAGCAGCTCTGGAGCGGAACTGGAGCGGCACTGGAGCGGCTCTCGAGCGGAACTGGAGCGACACTGGAGCGGAACTGGAGCGGAACTGGAGCGGCTCTGGAGCGGCTCTGGAGCGGAACTGGAGCGGCACTGGAGCGGCTCTGGAGCGGAACTGGAGCGGAACTGGAGCGGAACTGGAGCGGCACTGGAGCGACACTGGAGCGGCACTGGAGCGACACTGGAGCGGCTCTGGAGCGCTTCTGGAGCGGAACTGGAGCGGCTCTGGAGCGGAACTGGAGCGGCTCTGGAGCGGAACTGGAGCGGAACTGGAGCGGCTCTGGAGCGGAACTGGAGCGGCTCTGGAGCGGCTCTGGAGCGGAACTGGAGCGGAACTGGAGCGGAACTGGAGCGGAACTGGAGCGGAACTGGAGCGATACTGGGGTCAGTATTAATGTGCTGTATCTAATAATGTGTGTTTTATGTGTACAAGCAAAGAAATAAAACTAATTTGAAAAGATGTGATGTTTTTTCGTAGTGCTGTCCTTCTGTAAGGTGACCTTCGTCTGACCACCTGTTGGACTGAGAAACTCTTCAGATGTTCTGATATCTGGAACGTGTGAGGAACTTGTGAGGAACTACAGCTACTCTAAATGACCTGTTTACAGTGTAGTGTTCTGTTCAGGGTGTCGCCCATTTGGGGGTGTTGTGGACAGTTAAATTCCCTGTGCAGTCTCTATAGTGTTAGCGATGTTAGCCGATGTTCACTACTTAGAGAACAATGAACCACAATGCATAGCGGTTTCTTTGGAACCTGATCTCTCTACTGGTCTTGAGGGCTAAAGGCTCAGACAGAGGCCACACCAACACACCAACACACCGACACACCGACACACCGACACACTGACACACCAACTCACCAACACACCGACACACCGACACACCAACACACCGACACACCGACACACCGACACACCGACACACCAACACACCAACTCACCAACACACCGACACACCAACACACCGACACACCAACACACCGACACACCGACACACCAACACACCGACACACCAACACACCGACAGGATGACCAGCATACCGGACACAGAAGTAAGAATATGAAAAATATGTTCACTGAATATTAATATAACCGCGAGCAAAATTGAGAAGCCACCGGTGACGTACTGCAGTGTAATCTGTTTACACACTCACTACCTAGACAGCCTACTTACACACTCACTACCTAGACAGCCTACCTACACGCTCACTACCTAGACAGCCTACCTACACGCTCACTACCTAGACAGCCTACCTACACGCTCACTACCTAGACAGCCTACTTACACAATCACTACCTAGACAGCCTACTTACACACTCACTACCTAGACAGCCTACTGACACACTCACTACCTAGACAGCCTACTGACACACTCACTACCTAGACAGCCTACTTACACGCTCACTACCTAGACAGCCTACCTACACGCTCACTACCTAGACAGCCTACTTACACACTCACTACCTAGACAGCCTACTTACACAATCACTACCTAGACAGCCTACTTACACACTCACTACCTAGACAGCCTACTTACACGCTCACTACCTAGACAGTCTACTTACACGCTCACTACTTAGACAGTCTACTTACACGCTCACTACCTAGACAGCCTACTTACACGCTCACTACCTAGACAGCCTACTTACACGCTCACTACCTAGACAGCCTACTTACACACTCACTACCTAGACAGCCTACTTTCACACTCACTACCTAGACAGCCTACTTACACACTCACTACCTAGACAGCCTACTTACACACTCACTACCTAGACAGCCTACTTACACGCTCACTACCTAGACAACCTACTTACACGCTCACTACCTAGACAGCCTACCTACACGCTCACTACCTAGACAGCCTACTTACACGCTCACTACCTAGACAGCCTACTTACACGCTCACTACCTAGACAGCCTACTTACACGCTCACTACCTAGACAGCCTACCTACACGCTCACTATCTAGACAGCCTACTTACACGCTCACTACCTAGACAGTCTACTTACACGCTCACTACCTAGACAGCCTACTTACACACTCACTACCTAGACAGTCTACTTACACACTCACTACCTAGACAGCCTACTTACACACTCACTACCTAGACAGCCTACTTACACACTCACTACCTAGACAGCCTACTTACACAGCTGCTACCTAGACAGCCTACTTACACACTCACTACCTAGACAGCCTACTTACACACTCACTACCTAGACAGCCTACTTACACAATCACTACCTAGACAGCCTACTTACACGCTCACTACCTAGACAGTCTACTTACACACTCACTACCTAGACAGCCTACTTACACGCTCACTACCTAGACAGCCTACTTACACACTCACTACCTAGACAGCCTACTTACTCACTCACAACCTAGACAGCCTACTCACACACTCACTACCTAGACAGCCTACTTACACACTCACTACCTAGACAGTCTACTTACACAGCTGCTACCTTGACAGCCTACTTACACACTCACTACCTAGACAGCCTACTTACACACTCACTACCTAGACAGCCTACTTACACACTCACTACCTAGACAGTCTGCTTACACACTCACTACCTAGACAGCCTACTTACACACTCACTACCTAGACAGCCTACTTACACACTCACTAGGCTTTGAGACACTAGGGTTTGAGGTCTCCATGGGTATAACAAGTGGTTATGATTTCTCACCACTAGGTGTCGCTGTAATGCTGTAAAACTAAAGATCCCGAAGTCGTTCCAGCTTTACAGCATACAGATGATTGTGGTCATAGGTGTTAGTTCAAGCTGTCTCACTTTTCAGAGCTGTTCACAGTGGTGGTGAATGAGAGAGGTTGTTTATGATAGTTTAGAGAAGATCTCAGTCTTAAACTCCATTCATGGTGGAGGGATACATGCAGGACGCTGTGAGGTTCAAATAGTCCCCAAAGAAAACCTAGTATTTTCAGATCTTCCACATTTTACCATCAACATCCAGATAAACTCAGAAGACACGTGTAGCTTCACTGGTGGCTTTCATAGTAAATACAATGTGTAGATTAGTGTTGTAGACAGACATGGTGAAGTCTGGTTACCTTCACCACCACTGTAAACACCATCATCACCACCACTGTAAACATCACCACCACTGTAAACACCATCACCACCACTGTAAACATCACCACCACCACTGTAAACACCACCACCACCACTGTTAACACCATCACCACCACCACTGTAAACACCATCACCACCATTGTCAACACCATCACCAACACTGTAAACATCACCACCACCACTGTAAACATCATCACCACCACTGTAAACACCATCACCACCACTGTAAACATCACCACCACTGTAAACACCATCACCACCACTGTAAACACCATCACCACCACTGTAAACATCATCACCACCACTGTAAACACCATCACCTCCACTGTAAACACCATCACCACCACCACTGTAAACACCATCACCACCACTGTAAACATCACCACCACTGTAAACACCATCACCACCACTGTAAACATCACCACCACTGTAAACACCATCACCTCCACTGTAAACATCATCACCACCACTGTAAACATCATCACCACCACTGTAAACACCATCACCTCCACTGTAAACATCATCACCACCACTGTAAACACCATCATCACCACCACTGTAAACACCATCACCTCCACTGTAAACATCACCACCACTGTAAACATCATCACCACTTTATTCTCTGTGTTTACATTTTAAACACTAAGAAGACAAATTAGTGGATTTGTCTCTGCTGGTCTCCGGTGGTCCTGTAGTGATTCTGTTGGGGGCTAAAAAGGCTGAGTATTGCGTTTGACACTGATGGGCTGGAGATGAACAGCTTTACTGGTAAAACATCTACATTGAAACACACGAAGAGGCTTATTTATTCACACCTCCATCCCGAATACACACCACACCAGCCACACACCTCCTTCTAACCTTCCCCAAACACCAGAAAGAAAACATTCCACCGTCGTTCCAGAGTGATGTACACGCGGGAGCAGCCGAATCAGTTATATATTACAGTAATGTTTAAACGAGGATCTGCTGAGAACCTTGTAGGAACAACACCTGCATAAAATAACATCATTATATAAAAACACACACGAGAGACCCAAGCGTCTGAACTTTCCTCATCCTCCTGAAGCCAAATACAGGAACGATTAGTGGTCAGAGTTGATCACTGTAATGGTCAGAGTTGATCACTGTAATAGTCAGAGTTGATCACTGTAATAGTCAGAGCTGATATAAGTAGTACTCAATAAAATTTTAGTTTTTAAAATATAATAAAAAATGCTGTGTTGTTTTTACTGTTTATATACCACGTTCTGTATCCACAACACTAATCTACACACTGTATTTACTATGAATCCCACCAGTGAAGCTACACGTATCTTCTGAGTTTATCTGGATGTTGATGGTAAAATGTGGAAGATCTGAAAATACTAGGTTTTCTTTGGGGACTATTTGAACCTCACAGCGTCCTGCATGTATCCCTCCACCATGAATGGAGTTTAAGACTGAGATCTTCTCTAAACTATCATAAACAGCGTCTCAGAATCAGACAGTGTATTTATAACATCTACTGTAAGAACTTTCTGTGAGGAGCTTTTAGAGGAGGACGTCTGGTTCCATTCACCTCCACTGTGAACAGATCTGACTGTATCTAGAACAGCTTTTAGAGGTGGGCGTCTGGTTCCATTCACCACCACTGTAAACAGATCTGACTGTATCTAGAACAGCTTTTAGAGGAGGACGTCTGGTTCCATTCACCACCACTGTGAACAGATCTGACTGTATCTAGAACAGCTTTTAGAGGTGGGCGTCTGGTTCCATTCACCACCACTGTGAACAGATCTGACTGTATCTAGAACAGCTTTTAGAGGAGGACGTCTGGTTCCATTCACCACCACTGTGAACAGATCTGACTGTATCTAGAACAGCTTTTAGAGGTGGGCGTCTGGTTCCATTCACCACCACTGTAAACAGATCTGACTGTATCTAGAACAGCTTTTAGAGGAGGACGTCTGGTTCCATTCACCACCACTGTGAACAGGTCTGACTGTATCTAGAACAGATTTTAGAGGTGGACGTCTGGTTCCATTCAACACCACTGTGAACAGGTCTGACTGTATCTAGAACAGCTTTTAGAGGTGGACGTCTGGTTCCATTCACCACCACTGTGAACAGATCTGACTGTATCTAGAACAGCTTTTAGAGGTGGACGTCTGGTTCCATTCACCTCCACTGTAAACAGATCTGACTGTATCTAGAACAGCTTTTAGAGGTGGACGTCTGGTTCCATTCACCTCCACTGAGAACAGATCTGAGTATTCAGAATAACACACTGCATGTTTGTAGCACATCTGCTCTGGGTCTGCAGGACGTGTTGGCCCTTTCTGAGTGGAAACTTCTGGTTGTTTGTTTTTTCTGGACTGAACTCTGAACCAGCATTTCTGACACAAATTCCAGAAAAACAAAGAAAAAGTCAATAACGAGCTTAACATGCCGCAGCAGATTAGACTGGAGGAAAGAAAGTGGGCTCGCCAGCAGCTGGAGGTCCACCAATTAAAAACATTTTGTCTACACAGCCTTGACGACTAGACACGAGGAAAAGAACAATATACTGTTAGTGGAATGAAGATCAGTCAGAAGAACAACTTGATTAGATCCTCTCATCACCAGCGAACCTCATCTGCACTTAATTCTGGACCAAAATTAGCAAAACAGTATTTATACGTTTCTATTGATTTTAATGTCTATAAAAACGTTTTATCCTCTTTTCTGTAATTCTGCTTCTGCACTGTGGAGTTTTATTAGAAGGTGAAGCTCAGTAACCTGGAATATTATTATATTAGTATTAAAGTATCATAGTAAATACTTATATTAATATTATAGTGTTATAAGAGTACATAATTATATAGTTTTGTATTAATATATTGTTATATTAGTATTATAGTATTATATAAGTACATTATTCTATAAATATTATTATATTATATTATTATATAAATATTATTATATTATATAATATAATCTACATTAGTAGATTATTATATTTGTAGTTTTTTATTATATTAGTTTATTATTATATATTATTAGTGTGTTATTAGTAGTTTTGTAGTTTCTCCGGTCACCTCTGTGTATGTTAGTGTGTTTTGTTGTTGTTGTTTTTACTGGAGTATTAAGTGAAGCAAACTGAAAAGTTAAGTATAGTTTGTTAGTAAAACCCACAGAACTTGTTCTGATTGATCTGAAGTGATTAAACTGTGTAGAATTATATATTTGAATATCTAACAGAACCAGATTGAAGACTCAACATCAGAGTCCTTTTTTTATTTACAGGCAGATTTGAATTTGATATTTGTTTAATGAATTTAATGATAAATTTAGTGATATAAACAGATTTTTCACTTTTTAATTTGAAATTATGTCCAAGATTAGGTTTTATTTAAATAAGATTGTGTTGTTTTGTATTAATGAGTTCAGTACCAAAAATCCACAATTCAATACTCTGAGCAACTACGCAACTACACAACACCTGCAAACTGAAGCTTTATTTTAAACAGAGCAGCTTCACATTCAGTCATGCTGTTATAATACAGAGCTTGGCAGTTAATAACTATGTTATAACAATAGATTTCTTAGTAAAAATCATTAATTCGGTAACAAAAGAATAAAGAAAAGGTTTCACACTTCAGTCTTTCAGCTCCATTTCGGTTTTTATAGACATGTTTTACCTCAGAATCACGTCTTTGGCCCCTGATGACATCAGAAACATCAACTAAGTACCTACTTTTAACTACCTGCTCTTATATATAAACTAAAAGTTAACCAAACCAATCCCGCTAACATTCTAACCCTGATTGTAAGTCAGCACTCTCAAAGCTAACTAGCTAACTAACTATCTTTACTTTAGCTGGACAGCACAGAAAGCTGGCTAACAACTGAAACTTGATGTTATGTGTTCATAAAAAAATTTACATTTAATTTATCAAGAAGATCCACCAAGAACCAGTTTTTATTGGTGTAAGAACAATAATCACCTGATCAGCTGCAGCAGTCTCCACCAACAGATTTGAAATGTGTAAAGATTTTAGTTTTAGAAAATAAACTAAAGCACTGTGGGCTGACAATGCTAACTAGCTAGCTAAGGCGGAGATAGCTGGCTAAGGCTAACTGTCTCTTTGTTTTAGCTGGTCCGCACATAAAAACAGCAACAACCAAAACTTGATGTTTATAACAAGTTCATAACAACAGACACACTATAAACCACATTAGTTTATCAAGAAGATCCACAAAGAACCAGTTTATCCTTTAGCAGAGGTGCTAACATTAGCTATATAGAAAGTTAGAAAGTTGAGTCCAGCAGTACTAAACTTAGTGTAAGAATTATAATCACCATAGCAACTGCAGCCATTTCCTCTTCTCTCTCTCAGAAACTCAATAGGAACTCAGTAGAGACTTAGTAGAGACTCAGTAAAGACTCACAGAGACTCAGTAGAGACTCAGTAGAGACTTGTGGAACTTCAGTAGAGGCTCAGTAGAGACTCAGTAGAGACTTGTGGAGACTCAGTAGAGACTCAGTACAGGCTCAGTAGAGGGTCAGTAGAGACTTGTAAAGACTCAGCAGAGGCTCAGTAGAGACTTGTGAAGACTCAGTAGATACTCAGTAGAGGCTCAGTAGAGACTCAGTAGAGGCTCAGTAGAAACAGAGTAAAGGCTCAGTAGAGACTCAGTAAAGACTCAGTAAAGACTCAGTAGAGACAGAGTAGAGGCTCAGTAGAGACTCAGTAAAGACTCAGTAAAGACTCACGAAGACTCAGTAAAGACTCAGTAGAGACTTGTGGAACTTCAGTAGAGGCTCAGTAGAGACTTGTGGAGACTCAGTAGAGACTCAGTACAGGCTCAGTAGAGGGTCAGTAGAGACTTGTGAAGACTCAGTAGAGGCTCACTAGAGGCTCAGTAGAGACTTGTGAAGACTCAGTAGAGACTCAGTAGAGGCTCAGTAGAGACTTGTGAAGACTCAGTAGAGACTCAGTAGACGCTCAGTAAAGACTCAGTAGAGGCTTAGTAGAGGCTCAGTAAAGACAGAGTAGAGGCTCAGTAGAGACAGAGTAGAGGCTCAGTATAGACTCAGTAGAGGCTCAGTATAGACTCAGTAGAGACTTGTGAAGACTCAGTAGAGGCTCAGTAGGAACAGAGTAGAGGCTCAGTAGAGACTCAGTAGACGCTCAGTAAAGACTCAGTAAAGACTCAGTAGAGGCTCAGTAGAAACAGAGTTAGGCTCAGTAGACGCTCAGTAAAGACTCAGTAGAGGCTCAGTGGAGACTCAGTAGACGCCCAGTAGACGCTCAGTAAAGACTCAGTAGAAACAGAGTAGAGGCTCAGTAGAGACTCAGTATTCTTCAGTTCTGCTGTTAAACCTGGTGTTCACTGGACTGGCTAATGTCTTTCACTTCACTTCCATGAATTCTGTACTCAGATCAGATTATTAGACTTGCTATTTGTACAGATTGTGTTGTGATAAATTCTTGGTGGAGTTTAAATTATAGCTGTAGAATTAAACAGTAAACATAATAAAAAATCTGTACAGGTGATTTAAAACATAGACACCTTGATGGGTTGGAAGCTAAAGAACCTGCAATTGACACATTTCACATTTTAATGTATTGAATGTTAAACTAAAGCAGGTGTAGCTTAAATCTTTCCAGACTTTCATTCATTTCAATATCAGCTCCACTGTAGAACTTTGATCTGAGCTGGTTTTCTAGACTGGTTTTAGGCTCAAACTTAATCTGGGTCTGGAAAACTTGTCCGATATGTCCTATATGTCCAAAACTATCCAGACCCCTGTTTTTCCTATGTTTCTTCCCAAATTAAGTATTAATGAAGTTTTTTCCTGTGTGTAGCAGTCTCTTCAACTCAGTCATGGTCTCAAGTTGTTGAGTGGAGAACCATCATTCCAAAGGTGCCCCATCATTCCAACTCATGCCGAAGGTGTTCAAAAGAGTTCCATCAGTCCAAATCATTCCAAAGGTGTTCAGTGGAGCTCCATCATTCCAAATCATTCAAAAGGTGTTCAGTGGAGCTCCATCACTCCCACTCATTCAAAAGGTGTTCAGTGAAGCTCTCCAACACATTCCAGTGGAGCTTCATCACTCTAACTCATTCCATCACTCAGGTGTTCAGTGAGGTTTCTGGATACTTTTGGACATATTGTACATGTGAAGACATTCATTAAGTCTCTGAGACACATTGCTCTACAAACCCAAAGAGCAGGAACTACATCAATCAACTAAGAAAAGCAGCTCCAGAGTTCTGTTGTGGTATTAATAAAGAAATATGCTGTACGTATGTCGGTATAGGGAGTGGACAGGTTTAGAAGTGGAGTATGTGGGTATAGACAGATATACAGATATAGAAGCGGGAGTGTACAGGTATGTAATGGAGTATATGAGTATAGAAGGGAATATATGGGTATGTAATGGAGTATATGAGTATAGAAGGGAATATATGGGTATGTAATGGAGTATATGAGTATAGAAGGGGAGTATGCAGGTATAGAAGGGAGTATATGGGTATGTAATGGAGTATATGAGTATGGAAGGGGAGTATACAGGTATAGAAGGAAGTATATGGGTATAGAAGGGCAGTATATGGGTATAGAATGGAGTATATAAGTATAGAAGGGGAGTATATGGGTATAGAAGGGCAGTATATGGGTATAGAAGGGAGTATATAGGTATGTAATGGAGTATATGAGTATAGAAGGGGAGTATACAGGTATAGAAGGGCAGTATATGGGTATAGAATGGAGTGTATACGTATAGAAGGGGAGTATATGAGTATAGAAGGGGAGTATGCAGGTATAGAAGGGAGTATATGGGTATGTAATGGAGTATATGAGTAGAGAAGGGAGTATATGGGTATGTAATGGAGTATATGAGTAGAGAAGGGAGTATATGGGTATGTAATGGAGTATATGAGTATGGAAGGGGAGAATACAGGTATAGAAGGGAGTATATGGGTATAGATGGGCAGTATATAGGTATAGAAGGGAGTATGCAGGTATAGAAGGGCAGTATATGGGTATAGAAGGGCAGTATATGGGTATAGAATGGAGTATATAAGTATAGAAGGGGAGTATGTGCGTATAGAAGGGCAGTATATGGGTATAGAAGGGAGTATATGGGTATGTAATGGAGTATATGAGTATAGAAGGGGAGTATATGGGTATAGAAGGGCAGTATATGGGTATAGAAGGGAGTATATGGGTATGTAATGGAGTATATGAGTATAGAAGGGGAGTATACAGGTATAGAAGGGCAGTATATGGGTATAGAATGGAGTGTATAAGTATAGAAGGGGAGTATATGAGTATAGAAGGGGAGTATGCAGGTATAGAAGGGAGTATATGGGTATGTAATGGAGTATATGAGTAGAGAAGGGAGTATATGGGTATGTAATGGAGTATATGAGTATGGAAGGGGAGAATACAGGTATAGAAGGGAGTATATGGGTATAGATGGGCAGTATATAGGTATAGAATGGAGTATATAAGTATAGAAGGGGAGTATATGCGTATAGAAGGGCAGTATATGGGTATAGAAGGGAGTATATGGGTATGTAATGGAGTATATGAGTATAGAAGGGGAGTATATGGGTATAGAAGGGCAGTATATGGGTATAGAAGGGAGTATATGGGTATGTAATGGAGTATATGAGTATAGAAGGGGAGTATACAGGTATAGAAGGGCAGTATATGGGTATAGAATGGAGTATATAAGTATAGAAGGGGAGTATATGGGTATAGAAGGGAGTATATGGGTATGTAATGGACTATATGAGTATAGAAGGGAGTATATGGGTATGTAATGGAGTATATGAGTAGAGAAGGGAGTATATGGGTATGTAATGGAGTATATGAGTATGGAAGGGGGGAATACAGGTATAGAAAGGAGTATATGGGTATAGATGGGCAGTATATAGGTATAGAATGGAGTATATAAGTATAGAAGGGGAGTATATGCGTATAGAAGGGCAGTATATGGGTATAGAAGGGGAGTATACAGGCATAGAATGGGAGAATACAGGTATAGAAGGGAGTATATGGGTATGGAATGGAGTATAAGAGTATAGAAGGGGAGTATATAGGTATAGAAGGGCAGTATATGAGTATAGAAGGGAGTATATGGGTATGTTATGGACTATATGAGTATAGAAGGGGAGTATACAGGTATAGAAGGGCACTATATGGGTACAGAAGGAAATATATGGGTACAGAAGAAAGTATATGGGTACAGAAGGAAGTATATGAGTATAGAAGGTGAATATAGGGATATAGAAGGGAGTATATGGGTATGGAATGGAGTATACGAGTATAGAAGGGGAGTATACAGGCATAGAAGGGAGTATATAGGTATGGAATGGAGTATATAAGTATAGAAGGGGAGAATACAGGTATAGAAGGGAGTATATGGGTATGGAATGGGAGAATACAGGTATAGAAGGGAGTATATAGGTATAGAATGGGAGAATACAGGTATAGAAGGGAGTATATAGGTATAGAATGGGAGAATACAGGTATAGAAGGGAGTATATAGGTATAGAATGGGAGAATACAGGTATAGAAGGGAGTATATAGGTATAGAATGGGAGAATACAGGTATAGAAGGGAGTATATGGGTATAGAATGGGAGAATACAGGTATAGAAGGGAGTATATAGGTATAGAATGGGAGAATACAGGTATAGAAGGGAGTATATAGGTATAGAATGGGAGAATACAGGTATAGAAGGGAGTATATAGGTATAGAATGGGAGAATACAGGTATAGAAGGGAGTATATAGGTATAGAATGGGAGAATACAGGTATAGAAGGGAGTATATAGGTATAGAATGGGAGAATACAGGTATAGAAGGGAGTATATAGGTATAGAATGGGAGAATACAGGTATAGAAGGGAGTATATGGGTATAGAATGGGAGAATACAGGTATAGAAGGGAGTATATGGGTATAGAATGGGAGTATATAGGTATGGAATGGAGTATACGAGTATAGAATGGGAGAATACTGGTATAGAAGGAAGTATATGGGTATAGATGGGCAGTATATGGGTAAAGAATGGGAGAATACTGGTATAGAAGGAAGTATGTGGTATAGAAGGTGAAATTACATCTGCTTTTATATTTCTTGGTACTGATGTCATATGTACCTGCAGCATATATGGTTGGACAGCAATAAATCTTTGAAGCTACTTCTCCAGTTTCTCTGCTGGTGTAGTTACTAAAGCTCTTTGGCTTTGTAGGGCAGCGCTGTTCTTCTATACGGTGGACATTGCGCTGCGGCCAGTGTGCTCGCGGACTGGAACTCCTCGCTGATGTCTGGTACAAAAAGCATAAAGAGCCATGATGGGAACGCAGCTCACTGAGGACAGGAGGAGAAGAGCGATGAAGGCCTGGCCATACGCTGGATACTCCATCACTACTGACCTGCCCTGTGGAGGATGAACAACATCAGGATTAGAACTGGCTGATTAGCCATGTACAAGGACTTTGTTCTGCCGAGTACTTACACAAAAAATAAATGCAATAACGTACTAGAGAGTTTCAAAGTGCCTCTGGAAGCAACAACAGCACATGAGCTGTGTGCTGGGTTTTCAGGGTCAAGAAGCTGTACACAGCCCTGAAATCACTATGTGCAATACCAATCGTCAGCTGGAATCAGGTAAAGGTACTGTGTAACATGGGTGCACACATTCCCAAGTTTATCAAAGCATCCCACTGAATAACGGTGGGGTGGCTATCCGCCTACTGAAGTTCAGTATCCACCTGCTGATGTTCAGTAGAGGCTGAGTGATGCAGCAGGACAATGACCCTAAACATTACAGTAAACCTACTACAGGCTGGCTTCAAGCAATAACATTGTCCTTTTGGAGTGGCCCAGTCAGAACCTGGAACTAAACCCAACAGAGATGCTGTGGAACAACCTCGAGAGGTTATTATTATTGATATAAGCTTAACTTACTGTGTTTGTCTGTACTTGTGGCTTGAATGAAGAACTGGTCAGGTTTTATGACTGGTCAATGCAGAAAGCCACTCTTACCACTTCCTTATCCCAGGCCTGGTAGGTGGGCGTTCCTCCCTGGATGTAGTTTAGGATGTAGAAGACGAAGAGGCTGATGAGGAGCACAGGGCTCACAGCCATCCACATGATCTTCCAGTACCAGTTCGGCCGGCGGCCCAGCATGTCCTCGATGTCTTTCTCGAACCTGAGAATCAACAGAGAAGAAGGAAAAAGTGCAGTTGTAGCTACTACACATAGTTCTTCTGTTAGTTCCTAACTTCAGTCCTCAAAGGTAGTTCTGGAAACATCATGTAATTATTTGTATGACTAATTTGTTAATGTAATTATGTTCAAAAGTACATCCTGTCAGCTACATTATAACTTATGAGTTAAAGCTTGAAAACACCCCCAGGACCAAAAAGGTGGGACTCTAATCCAAATCTAGTCCAAACCAGAGACATGGATCATACCATGCAGCACACCTGACTCCAAAATTCATTACCATTCTCAAAGAAATTAGCTTAAATTTAAATCTGGTCATTAAATTTCTATAAAGAAACATTACAGATACACTGAAAGTTCCTACTTATCTGGTGGACATTCTCAAAACCTGCTCGGAGCAAAAAAGAAGATCTGACCAACATGACTGAACATCAGCCGAGCAAACTCTACTCTAGTCCTAATAGAGTTCAGTTAGGAAACCTGGTCTTTACTGTTTTCCACAAGCTTTAGTGTGAAAAATAATAAATAAGCAATATTTGAGTTGTACCTTGTCTTATATGTATAGTGTCCTATATTTATAGTAATAATGGTATTAATAATACAACCCTGTTTCCAGGTATGAACAGATCCAGAAACAGCGCCGCCGACTTCTCTGGGCCTGAGATCAGTTAAGATGAACTGAGGAAATCATGGATCTGGCTTGTTCATCTGTAAAGCTCCATTAAGGCTAAATGCAGGGTTTAAATGATTTGCACATCATTACGTCTGTGTTTATTTACATTTACATACACTTAAATAACTTACATACCACACATACTGTGAGAAGACTGTGTAGGATAGAACACAGGCCAGTAAAAGCTACGGTGAAGTGAGTATAACTCGGACTGGGCTGGACTGAAGCCCTGCTGGACAGAGGTCTTGCTGGACTAAGGCCCTGCTGGACTGCTAGTAGCAAATGGAACTACAAGGTCGTCAGCAGTGACACCATGTTTACCTCTTCAGTCCGTAGATGTAGGAAACAGTAACGATCTCCAGAAGGACGATGAAGAGCAGTGAGAACGTGGCTCCGTACTCATTAAACATGGTGAACCAGTAGTTTCCAGAGCGGGTGGTGAAGCCGAGGCCGAGCAGCAGACAGAACAGACACACCAAACCTGACAATCAGTCAACACAGCATCTCCGTGAGATCCACACAGCGCTGAACCACTCTCAGAGCTTACGACTGTTATACACTACCAGTCAAAAGTCTGGAGACACCTACCTGAATATATATGTTTCTAGTTATAAAGAGGTTTAGATCTGAATGTGTTGAGAGACGAGTGTAAACAGTGAAGTTGGAGCCCATGTACACAAATATTACTAAAAGAAACATTTGAGTGTATTTAAATGTAAAAATGAGAATGTATATTTTTATAAGAGCTATAAAACCCCAAACCTGTTTATCAGAACAAGATCTCAGCATCTACACTATCTTCTTCAGTCCTGTTAGAGAAGCAGCTCATGTGGCTCCTCATGAAGCTGCTGGTCAGAATGTTCAAAGTATGTAAACCTGCATCAGAGCAAATGAGCTCATTTCTAAAAGACCCTCTAAACATTCTTTAAACACAACCAGATGTTTAATTCTGCTCCAGGAATAATTCCATACCGACTATTCTATAGTTCTCATCTCCTCACACTTATTCACTAATATTACTATTAATATTAATATAGTACTAATAAGAAGAACCTGGGGAGGTGCTTTTTGACTGGTAGTGTAAATACAACAAATGCATTGCACAGTCAGTTACAACACTGAACTCAGACAGTACCAGACGACCTCCTGACTCGGAACACCTACTGTAGGTGAGCAGACTCTCTGAACATTACACATTACGACTATGAATTTAAAATCTTGAGTTCAAATATTAACAGGAATTTGTGTTCTATGTCCAGAAATGTTCAAATCATTCAAGATATTATGGCAGTCTGAACATTTTTAATCTGTATGTGTGCAGTTTAAACACCTGGTCAAATTTCATTTCCCAGTGAAAACAAGTTACTACACGCTTTTCAGAGAATCGACTTTGTTTACTTCTGTTTTTGGTTTGGTTTCCTGGCTCCACCCCTTTTTCTTGCCCCTCAGCTGTGTGTTCTTGTTTCTTTCACTCTGTATTTATACCCCTGATCATGTTCCTTGTTCGCCATTGTTTGTTGGATGTTTTCAACATCTAGTTTAGTGTATTTATCTCCAGTACTGCTGGGTTTGGACCAGAACGTCAAGCTCTCCAAGCTTCTTTTGAGAAATTCCCACATTGCTACATATGTGCCGGAACTATTCCAAAGGTCACATTTTAGGTTTTAAACTTTAAAAACAGTGGTTGTGTAGTAAAGTGTGTATGAGTGAGTCTCTAAAGAGGATGTGTAACTTATTTACACTCAACATCAACACATACATGGAATAAGACCCAACCTGCCGAGTTTTCCCGAAAAAAGTATTTGTAATGCGGACACCAGGAAAGCTCAGGGAATGGACAGTAACCGGAACTACTTTCTCTACGCCATTGGTCCACTGGAAAGTTCAGAAGAAGTTTTAGTAGGATGTTCACTCGTCTAACCTGTCCTATCCAAACACCTGTACAATGTGGAAGATCCATATCCACCTGTTCTCCCTATTGACCTCTATGGTCTGAGAGTCAGACAGGAATTCGGCTGAAAGATATCGGAATATTCTTCTGCGTCTCTCACCGTTCAGGGTTTCGTTGCTGAGGCTGCGGGAGAGCAGTTTGAAGTCTCTGAGTGGAGTGATGATGGCCGTCACGTTTCCCAGCATGCTCCCCATCCCCAGCAGCAGCAGCATGAAGAAGTACAGCACCGACCACAGCTGGGCGGCCGGCATGTTCTTGATGGCCTCGCTGTACACGATAAAGGCCAGACCGGTTCCTTCAACAGCCTGATCAACACAAAGCAGCACATTCAGTCAGCACTCAGCACCTTTCCACTGAACTCCAGAGGGACCAGGTAACAAAGTACAAATACTTCTTTACCTTACTTAAGTAATTATACTTTACTGGAGTAATTATTTTCAGCTGACTTTTTACTTATACTCCTTACATTTACACTCTCTTATCAGTACTTTCTACTCCTTACATTTACACTCCATTATCAGTACTTTCTACTCCTTACATTTACACTCTCTTATCAGTACTTTCTACTCCTTACATTTACACTCCATTATCAGTACTTTCTACTCCTTACATTTACACTCCATTATCAGTACTTTCTACTCCTTACATTTACACTCCATTATCAGTACTTTCTACTCCTTACATTTACACTCCATTATCAGTACTTTCTACTCCTTACATTTACACTCCATTATCAGTACTTTCTACTCCTTACATTTACACTCCATTATCAGTACTTTCTACTCCTTACATTTACACTTCATTATCAGTACTTTCTACTCCTTACATTTACACTTCATTATCAGTACTTTCTACTCCTTACATTTACACTCCATTATCAGTACTTTCTACTCCTTACATTTACACTTCATTATCAGTACTTTCTACTCCTTACATTTACACTCCATTATCAGTACTTTCTACTCCTTACATTTACTCTCCATTATCAGTACTTTCTACTCCTTACATTTACTCTCCATTATCAGTACTTTCTACTCCTTACATTTACTCTCCATTATCAGTACTTTCTACTCCTTACATTTACACTTCATTATCAGTACTTTCTACTCCTTACATTTACACTCCATTATCAGTACTTTCTACTCCTTACATTTACACTCCATTATCTGTACTTTCTACTCCTTACATTTACACTCCATTATCAATACTTTCTACTCCTTACATTTACTCTCCATTATCAGTACTTTCTACTCCTTACATTTACACTTCATTATCAGTACTTTCTACTCCTTACATTTTAAACATAGTCTCGTTACTCCTATTTCATTTCAGTTTGTTTTCATTCATGTACATTTACATTCCAGTAAAGATTATTGATAACATGTCTTTGAAGTTTGACTTCATTACAATACTTATAGACGACTAGTCATCATATCTTCTGCTCCATGAAACACATGTTAATGTTCAGTAGTAACAGATATGCTTCTTTAATATATTTACATTGTATTAAACTACATTCATGTTTAATGGGTGTATATGAGCTGAAACAGGAAGCCTAGCGCATCCCAAAAATAAAAAAATAAAAATAAAAAGCTTGAGTAGATACTTTAACTTCTACAGAAGTATTTTTAAACCCTAGTATCTATACTTCTACCTGAGTAATGAATGACACCTTTGCTAAACTCTATTAGAAAGTCATGGTTATCGATGATTTTACATCATCATCTCTTTTATGACCAAACAGTGGATTTCCAACACACTGAATGAATTTCTAATAAACAATCAGCTTTTAGTTCCCAGCCTGTAAGACCGAGCACTGAGTCATGGTAGTGAATGTCTCTGGATGGTCTGACGACATCTGGCTGTATCTCATTATGTCCCCTCATGTCTTTTCAGAGGCTGAAACAAAGACACTAACTAGACGTTCACCTATTGCTGAAACGTTTCTGTAAATCTTTGATTTTTTTCCAGGTAAACTCTCTTCGCTGACACGTGTAGGAGGCAAATTCACAAGAAGCTGAAACATATTTAATACTCAGCCACATAATGCCAATCAACACATGGTGGACAAGTGAAGGCTACGATGTGAGAATGAGATAATGTCATGACCATGACATAGTGATATGTAACAAGATAATAAAATGATAGCCATAAATTCATAAGGCATGTAAAGAGAAAATGAAGTCTTTGTATGATTTTGACATTTGAAAAAAAAATGTCTTCACATGAGAACAAGATAATTAGGTCGCAGCCATGACGTAGGGAATAAGATTGTCATTGTCATGAGTAAGTATCAATGAGAATGAGATAGTATGACATAGTCATGATTTAGTAACACACAAGAGTGAGATCATTAACACTAGGTAATAAGATTGTCATTGTCATGAGTATCTAAGGAGAATGAGATAGTATGACATGGTCATGATTTAGTAAAACACAAGAATGAGATAATTAACACTGGGGAATAAGATCTTCACTGTCATGAGTAAGTAGCCCACGAGAATGAGATAATTAATTCATAGTCATGATTTAGTAAACTATGAGAATGAGATAATTAAGTCATAGTCAAGATGTAACACAAGAATAAGATTGTTATTGGCATGAGCAAGTATCTAATGAGAATGAGATAAAATGACAGTCATGATTTAGTAACACACAAGAATGAGATAATTAGGTCATAGTTGTGATTTAGTAACACATGAGAATGAGGTCATTAAGTCATAGTCATGACTTAGTGACCTATGAGAATAAGATAATTAAGCCATTACCATGACACACAAGAATGAGATAATTAAGTCATGGTTAGTAGAGCCTCGCTCACGGTCAGGTAAATGTGAAGCAGGAGGACTGCAGGTGTTCACCGTGTCTAACTCTGCTTCCAGACTGCAGGTTTCTATTCTGGAGGCAACCGCTTCAAACTGCTTCGGGTACGTCTGGTTTAACTCTGTGATCCAGAAGCTGACGTTGTCTTTATGGACTGCATCTTCAGCCAGTTCAAACGTGTTCAGCAGCAGAAGCCTCGTCCTGCAGAGCAGAAACACAACACCTTCAGAAACACTGACAGTCTGGGTTTCAGCGCAGAACCAAGTACTGAGATCCAGGACCTGAGTGAAGGTGGATCCTCCTGGTGAAACATTATTCAAGTCCAAGTCTTTCAACTCGAGTTAAAGTATAAATTCCTTGCTTTTAAATGTACGTATGTGTGAGATGTATATAGAGGATTTGGGGGAGGGGTTTAGGGAGAGGTGCGCTATGATTGGTTTGCTATGAAATATGATCAGTTATTGTAATTTGTAGATACTGATATCAGCTGTTCACGTTCACTAAGTGAGGTTCCTCTGTCTCTGCTGGTTCTCCTACCTCTCCAAGCAGCTCTCGTAGTTGAAGGTGGCCTTGAAGCCGTAGATGGAGAAGGTGACGATGCTGGCGAAAATGGAGGTGCCGCTGTTGATGAGCGACACGGCGATGGCCTGATTCTCGAAGTTGTTGTTGTGATGGTTGTAGCTGGCGAAGGCGATGAGGGAGCCGAAGCCCAGACCCAGAGAGAAGAAGATCTGAGTGGCAGCGTTGATCCACGTCTGAGGGTTGGCCAGCTGCTCCAGCTGCAGAGACACCAGAAGAAAGCTCAGTCACCACAAGACGCTTCCCTGTTATGCTTGCTCGATAGCTGCTATGTGGTTGCCAACTAGTTGCTAGGGTGTTGTTGTGTGAATATTATAGTATTTATTATGGTTGCTCAGGGGTTACTAGGCGGTTGCATTAAAGGTTGCAGTGGCTTAGGGGTTGCTTAGGGGTTGCTTAGAGGTTGCTTGGGGGTTGCTTGTTGGCAGTTGCTCAGGAGTTGCTAGGTGGTAGCATTATTGCTTTTGCTTAGCAGTTGTTTAGAGGTTGCTTAGAGGTTGCCTGGTGGTTGCCTGGTGGTTGCTTGGGGGTTGCGATGGTATTAGAGATGATTTTTTGAGCAGTATTAAGTGGTTTAATATTTCTGAGATTAGAGGTGAGGGGTGGGCGGGACATAGAACCTACCTTTGGTGTAAACATGTATTTGACTCCATTCAGAGCTCCGTGCAGCGTGACTCCGCGGATCAGGTAGACGAAGAGCACCACGTATGGAAACGTGGCGGTAAAATACACAACCTGGTGATCAGAGAGTAGCATCAGTGTAAAAATGACAGCTTCCTGTTTATTTCTGTTCAGTATAGAACTCCACCCTACTCCACCCTACTCCACTCTACTACACTCTACTACACTCTACTCCACTCTACTCCAGCCTACTCCACCCTACTCCACTCTACTACACTCTACTCCACCCTACTCCACTCTACTACACTCTACTACACTCTACTACACACTACTACACTCTACTACACCCTACTCCACTCTACTACACTCTACTACACTCTACTACACCCTACTCCACTCTACTCCACTCTACTACACGCTACTTCACCCTATTCTACTCTACTCCACCCTACTTCACCCTACTTCACTCTACTCCACCTTACTCCACTCTACTCCATTCTACTCCACCCTACTCCACCCTACTCCACTCTACTCCACTCTACTACTCCAGTGTGTAGTTTTGTTTTATGTCAACAGATTATCAACACAGTGAAAATGGGTCTCAGGAACAGGAAACACTAGTACATTATATATTAAATTCTACAATTTTAAATTTAGATTTTAAACAAAACTTCTACATGAGTAGAATGATCAGTTAATCAATTATTCATAAACCAACAAATATTGAAATATTAAATATTATATTAAATATTTATTTATCTTTTGATGTTTTAACCGAACTGTTAATAAGTTCTGTTCATAAATAATGTTTTGAACTCAGAAATTAGCTTAAGCAATATTAGCAAAGTGCTATGGTGTTGCTTGTTGGTTGTTATGGTATTGCAGGTAGTTGCCTAGGGATTGCTTGGTGGTTGCAATGGCATTGCAGGAGATTGCAAGATGAGTGTTCAGTGTTACCAAATTATACTTATACATTTATAACTTTATCTGAATAAGAAACTGTTAAATAACTTGTAATATTAATAAATATTGTTCAATCTGGCATCACATTCCTGAATGTAATTGATGCGATATTTAAATAAAGGTTATTGGTGCTTTATTGATCTATAAAACTTTAATAAATATGGGAAGATTGCTGATTGTTAATGTAAACCTGAACTTGTACTTGAGTTTAATGTACAGATGCTAAAGCTAACAGTGCTAAATATGCTGGTCGTGATTTGGATCTGATTAAAAGGGCTCGTTTACTTTTCCTGTGGATTTGACTCCTTTAACGATGAAGAGATAAACGATCAGCCAGGCTAGCAGCAGACAGAGCGCCTGGCCCGTGTGCACGCCGCCGCTCTCATCGATGGACGACGAGATGTTCAGCGTTTCGCGGAAGAAGAAGTATTGCGTAGGCGTGGCCACCTCACACTCCTCCAGATAGGCCGTTCGGTTACTGTTTACAGGACAGTGTGACCATGGCAACACGGCCTGTAAACAAACCCATACACCAAATTGTAATCAATTAGATTTTGTGTACATTTTGGGACTAACAGAATATATACATGCATTTCTATTGGTCCATTCATCATCAAATCTTTACACAAGCAGCTGTTCCATCACAGAGTCCCAGTACAGAAATACAACATACTGAAGCTGAGTTTCATTGAGACTGTGAACAGTAAGAACAGTTCTGGAGTTTTACTGGTGTTACTGGTGGAGATTAACCTGAAATGAATGGAAGAGGTACCAGAAGCTCCAGGCATTGATCACATTGTAATACAGACACAGGTACAGTGAGGTTATAACACTGGCGATGCCTGCAGAGAGCACAGAGTCAAACATCAGAGTCAGATTCCTGAACTCATACACAACAATACAAACTCACACACCAAGAGCAACTTCCTGTTAGCATAAACTCACATTTACAGTACATACTGAATATATACTGAATAATTCATAATAGATACTGAATAATTCATAATAGATAGTAAATAATTCAGAGTAGATACTGAATGATTTATAGTAGATACTAAATAATTTATAGTAGCTACTGAATGATTTATAGTAGCTACTGAAGGATTTATAGTTGATACTGAATAATTTATAGTAGATACTGAATAATTCATAGAAGCTACTGAATGATTTATAGTAGCTACTGAAGGATTTATAGTAGATACTGAATGATTTATAGTAGATACTGAATAATTTATAGTAGATAGTAAATAATTTATAGTAGCTACTGAATGATTTATAGTAGCTACTGAAGGATTTATAGTAGATACTGGATAATTCATAGAAGCTACTGAATGATTTATAGTAGATACTGAATGATTTATAGTAGATACTGAATAATTCATAGAAGCTACTGAATGATTTATAGTAGATACTGAAGGATTTATAGTAGATACTGAATGATTTATAGTAGATACTGAATAATTTATAGTAGATACTAAATAATTTATAGTAGCTACTGAATGATTTATAGTAGCTACTGAATGATTTATAGTAGATACTGGATAATTCATAGAAGCTACTGAATGATTTATAGTAGATACTGAATGATTTATAGTAGATACTGAATAATTTATAGTAGATCCTGAATGATTTATAGTAGATACTGAATAATTAATAGTAGATACTAAATTATTTATAGTAGCTACTGAATGATTTATAGTAGCTACTGAAGGATTTATAGTAGATACTGGATAATTCATAGAAGCTACTGAATGATTTATAGTAGATACTGAATGATTTATAGTAGATACTGAATAATTTATAGTAGATACTGAATGATTTATAGTAGATACTGAATAATTTATAGTAGATACTAAATAATTTATAGTAGCTACTGAATGATTTATAGTATCTAGTGAATCATTTGTAGTAGACCCTGAATAATTCATAGGAGATACTGAATAATTTATAGTAGATACTGAATAATTAATAGCAGATACTGAATGATTTATCGTAGATACTGAATAATTAATAGTAGATACTAAATAATTCATAGTAGATACTAAATAATTCATAGTAGATACTGAATAAAGGTACTTATGAGTGGGTGGCACTGGGAGTCATTTTCACAAAGCAATTTCATTAATGATTAATATATTTTTATATATCAGTAATATTTCAGCCACAGTGTGTAGATATAAAACAGCCCATGATAATGAAGACTTCATGTTAATATCCTTTAGAGTTGCGGAAATACACATGAAATAAACCCACCGAGCCCACCCAGGTAGGGACTGATGGCGCTCCAGGCTCCAATACTGCCCAAACGCATCTTCTGACCAATGGCCAGCTCCATGTAGAACAAAGGAATTCCTTCCAAAAACAGCATGACCAGGTACGGGATCAAAAAGCCCCCTACAGGCCAGAGAGAGAACAAACGTCCACCAGACATCCAACAACACATCATATATATAACTCTAAATGTAGGTATTGTATATAAACTGAGTTACAGTTTCTCATTAGGTTGAATGTATAACTCTAAATGTAGGTATTGTATATAAACGGAGTTACAGTTTCTCATTAGGTTGAATGTATAAGTCTAAATGTAGGTATTGTATATAAACTGAGTTACAGTTTCTCATTAGGTTGAATGTATAACTCTAAATGTAGGTATTGTATATAAACTGAGTTACAGTTTCTCATTAGGTTGAATGTATAACTCTAAATGTAGGTATTGTATATAAACTGAGTTACAGTTTCTCATTAGGTTGAATGTATAACTCTAAATGTAGGTATTGTACATAAACTGAGTTACAGTTTCTCATTAGGTTGAGTGTATAACTCTAAATGTAGGTATTGTATATAAACTGAGTTACAGTCTCATATTAGGTTGAATGTATAACTCTAAATGTAGGTATTGTATATAAACTGAGTTACAGTTTCTCATTAGGTTGAATGTATAACTCTAAATGTAGGTATTGTATATAAACTGAGTTACAGTTTCTCATTAGGTTGAATCTATAACTCTAAATGTAGGTATTGTATATAAACAGAGTTACAGTTTCTCATTAGGTTGAATCTATAACTCTAAATGTAGGTATTGTATATAAACGGAGTTACAGTTTCTCATTAGGTTGAATGTATAACTCTAAATGTAGGTATCGTATGTAAACTGAGTTACAGTTTCTCATTAGGTTGAATGTATAACTCTAAGTGTAGGTATTGTATATAAACGGAGTTACAGTTTCTCATTAGGTTGAATGTATAACTCTAAATGTAGGTATTGTATATAAACAGAGTTACAGTTTCTCATTAGGTTGAATCTATAACTCTAAATGTAGGTATTGTATATAAACGGAGTTACAGTTTCTCATTAGGTTGAATGTATAACTCTAAATGTAGGTATCGTATATAAACGGAGTTACAGTTTCTCATTAGGTTGAATGTATAACTCTAAATGTAGGTATTGTATATAAACGGAGTTACAGTTTCTCATTAGGTTGAATCTATAACTCTAAATGTAGGTATTGTATATAAACGGAGTTACAGTTTCTCATTAGGTTGAATGTATAACTCTAAATGTAGGTATCGTATATAAATGGAGTTACAGTTTCTCATTAGGTTGAATGTATAACTCTAAATGTAGGTATCGTATATAAATGGAGTTACAGTTTCTCATTAGGTTGAATGTATAACTCTAAATGTAGGTATTGTATATAAACTGAGTTACAGTTTCTCATTAGGTTGAGTGTATAACTCTAAATGTAGGTATTGTATATAAACTGAGTTACAGTTTCTCATTAGGTTGAATCTATAACTCTAAATGTAGGTATTGTATATAAACGGAGTTACAGTTTCTCATTAGGTTGAATGTATAACTCTAAATGTAGGTATTGTATATAAACTGAGTTACAGTTTCTCATTAGGTTGAATGTATAACTCTAAATGTAGGTATCGTATATAAATGGAGTTACAGTTTCTCATTAGGTTGAATGTATAACTCTAAATGTAGGTATTGTATATAAACTGAGTTACAGTTTCTCATTAGGTTGAGTGTATAACTCTAAATGTAGGTATTGTATATAAACTGAGTTACAGTTTCTCATTAGGTTGAGTGTATAACTCTAAATGTAGGTATTGTATATAAACTGAGTCTGGAGTTTTGTTATTACAGTAGCTATGAAAGGACACACTTGTGGGCGGAGCCTGGAATTCAGTTTAATGACTGTCAAAGTTCTGCTCGGTCACATCTGGATCATTAAACAAGACACTCGGTGACCAGTCGACCTCATAATCACTGAAAACACAGGCACAGGCTTGCTCGCCCCTGAGAAAAGAGAGAGAGAGAGGAGAGCTGACCGAGCCGCTGACCCAAAAACGGCCTCCTACTGTTCCCGTACGGTACAAACACTGAGAGCCAGATTCCAGAACATGGAGTACCAAACAGTCCGAACCAGACTTTTTGGAAAATTTACACTTAAAGAGTAAAATAACATCAGACTATCATCTGAACTGAAGCAGTAACAGCATATACTGTTCTGGGAGGCTTTATATTAGATACAGGAACATTGCTGTGAGGATTTGATTGAGTGTTAGTGAGGCATGTTGTTTATGTGAACTGAACGTGTTACACAGATCAGCAGATTACGGGGAGGATTCTGGGTCTGTATGTGCTAATCTCATTAAAGAAGATTGGAATGATGTTTTTCACTGAGGGTCTGCAGTTTGGAAGCGGGGGGAGTAAAAGAGTAAACAACACTAACCACTACACCACCGTACTAACCACTACACCACCGTACTAACCACTACACCACCGTACTAACCACTACACCACCATACTAACCACTACACCACCGTACTAACCACTACACCACCATACTAACCACTACACCACCGTACTAACCACTACACCACCATACTAACCACTACACCACCATACTAACCACTACACCACCGTACTGACCACTACACCACCATACTAACCACTACACCACCGTACTAACCACTACACCACCATACTGACCACTACACCACCGTACTAACCACTACACCACCATACTAACCACTACACCACCGTACTAACCACTACACCACCATACTAACCACTACACCACCGTACTAACCACAACACCACCGTACTAACCACTACACCAGCATACTAACCACTACACCACCGTACTAACCACTACACCACCATACTAACCACTACACCACCATACTAACCACTACACCACCGTACTAACCACTACACCACCGTACTAACCACTACACCACCATACTAACCACTACACCACCGTACTAACCACTACACCACCATACTGACCACTACACCACCATACTAACCACTACACCACCGTACCAACCACTACACCACCATACTGACCACTACACCACCATACTAACCACTACACCACCATACTGACCACTACACCACCATACTAACCACTACACCACCGTACCAACCACTACACCACCGTACTAACCACTACACCACCGTACTAACCACTACACCACCATACTGACCACTACACCACCATACTAACCACTACACCACCGTACTAACCACTACACCACCGTACTAACCACTACACCACCGTACTGACCACTACACCACCATACTGACCACTACACCACCATACTAACCACTACACCACCATACTAACCACTACACCACCGTACTAACCACTACACCACCATACTGACCACTACACCACCATACTAACCACTACACCACCATACTAACCACTACACCACCACACTAACCACTACACCACCATACTAACCACTACACCACAATACTAACCACTACACCACCGTACTGACCACTACACCACCATACTGACCACTACACCACCATACTAACCACTACACCACCATACTAACCACTACACCACCATACTAACCACTACACCACTATACTGACCACTACACCACCGTACTAACCACTACACCATCATACTAACCACTACACCACCGTACTAACCACTACACCACCATACTAACCACTACACCACCGTACTAACCACTACACCACCATACTGACCACTACACCACCGTACTAACCACTACACCACCATACTGACCACTACACCACCGTACTGACCACTACACCACCGTACTAACCACTACACCACCATACTGACCACTACACCACCGTACTGACCACTACACCACCGTACTAACCACTACACCACCATACTGACCACTACACCACCGTACTGACCACTACACCACCATACTAACCACTACACCACCATACTAATCACTACACCACCGTACTAACCACTACACCACCATACTAACCACTACACCACCGTACTAACCACTACACCACCGTACTAACCACTACACCACCATACTGACCACTACACCACCATACTAACCACTACACCACCATACTAACCACTACACCACCATACTAACCACTACACCACCATACTGACCACTACACCACCATACTGACCACTACACCACCATACTAACCACTACACCACCGTACTAACCACTACACCACCATACTGACCACTACACCACCATACTAACCACTACACCACCATACTAACCACTACACCACCATACTAACCACTACACCACCGTACTAACCACTACACCACTGTACTGACCACTACACCAGTATTAACTAAGTATACTTAAGTATAATTGTGATTAGTACTGAGAAGTACATACACAGTAACTTGAAAGTATGCTCACTTATTTTTAAGTAAGTAACGAATTGCTCAGTTTAATGAACTGCTTTGGTGTTTGAAGTTTGCTTCTTTAGGTTAATCACTGGAGCTGCGAGGCTAACGAGAGCAGCTGGTTCCCCACAGAACACTGGACCACTGTCCACTCTGGAAAAGTGAAAGTAGATCTTCATCATTTTATCCAGGAGCTTGGACCTCTGCTGGAGCTGGAACTTCTGCTGGAGCTGGAACCTCTGCTGGAGCTGGAACCTCTGCTGGAGCTGGAACTTCTGCTGGAGCTGGAACTTGGAGTTCTT